>OU892278.1:21425871-22082798 GCA_917834065.1 Ceutorhynchus assimilis
TAGAAAGAAAGTTCCTCGAGAGAATGTTGATAATTTCAATGAGCTTATTCAAAATGCTCGAACTGCAGAAATCACATTACTGGGAAAGAAAACTCACGATTCTGTTAAATCGAGCCCCACAAAAAAGCAAAAACAGAGGGAGAAGTCTTAATGAAATGTGTTTATTGCAAAAATTATGGCCTCATCATAGAAGATTGTAGAAAATTGAAACAATTGAAACAAAACTCTAGACTGGAAGAAACAGGTCAGAAGTCAGAAGATTCGCTAGAAAAAAAAAATGTTTCTACGACAATTTTTTGCTACGGTTGTGGGAAACAAGGTAACATCAAAAGTAACTGTCCAAATTATCGAAAATCAGGTTCTTCTACAAATACTTCATCAGGCCAAATGTTCACTACAAGTGCCAAAGCTGCTGATTTCTTCCATCATACTTCAGATGTTGATTCTCAAATTAAACCTATGGTTTCAGTCAATAATCTTGGTCATACTGGTCTTGCCTGTTTGGAAACAGGAGCAAAGCGTAGCCTAGCTGGTGCTGCACTTATGAAACTTCTCTTGAAAAAAAACGCTCCTTATATTCAACAACAATTGTTGATTGAACTTGCAGATGGCATAGAGAGGACTGTAACTTCTCTAGTTTTAACATCACTTGTTGCTATTCCAGAACATATCAATAGTACCTAGGACTTTACTTGGTTTAGACTTCATTGAACTGATTGAACTTGCTAATATTGTGATGGACATTCCTCAGGGACAATGGTATTATGCTGAAACTAAACAATTTTTGGTATTTATTTGAAGATGAGACTAATTTATGTAATAACCACTGCGGAATCTACTCTAATGTTTTCTGTACAACTGAATGCATCACAATTGAGAGAAAATGAAGGTGTACAACTAAGCCAACCGGAAAAGCAACAAATTGATAATTCTTTCTTGACTTTCTTACTACACCGATATGCTGAATTATTCACATCCGGTACTGAGGCAACACCATATGCAGAACATACAATAAAACTGACTGATGATATTCCAATTTCTGTACCACCTTATCGGATGTCTGAACAAAACAAGGCAGAACTGGACAAGCTTCTGAAAGATTGAATCATAGAAGAATGCGAACTCCCGTATGGTGCTCTAGTTGTTCTAGTACCTAAACCTGATGGCAGTATTCGCCATTGTGTCAATTATCAACGCCTAAATGAGAAAACAGTTTCCGATAAATACCCACTTCCTAGGATTGATGATCTATTACACACTGCAAAACAAACAAAGTATATGACCACTCTTGATTTAAAATCAGGATAACATCCAGTCTCTGTCCGCGAATCTGATCGAGATAAAACATCATCTATTTACCTATTTGGAATTTTCTGTTATAGGAGGATGTCATTTGGAGTGAAAAATGCACCCTCCGCCTTCCAAAGACTCATTGATCCATTCAAATCCGGACTCCAAGATTTGACCATATTAGCTTATATAGACGATTTGATTGTATTATCCAGAACTTAGCAAGAACACCTTTCTGATTTACAACGAGTTTCTGACCGACGTGTAGCTTTCAAGCTTCACCTCAATCGATCCAATTGCCATTTTGTGTGCTCCTCCGTGAAGTATTTAGGACATGTAATTACACCCCAAGAAATCCAACCAGATCCTTTTAAAATCACCGCTATTCTGGAGAGACCACCTCCCAAAAATGTGAAAAAGCTTTTGTCCTTTGTCCAAACATGCTCTTGGTCCTGGCGATTCACTTCTTCATTTGCAGAAGTTTCAAAGCCCCTAACCTCCTTAACCAAGAAGAAAGCTATCTGGAAAAGGGAGAAGAAAGAACAAGATTCTTCCATCCTTATGAAACAACTTTTGACCACGAATCCCATACTCATACTCCGACGGGCTGATAGTACATTGCCTTATATACTCAGAATTGATGCTAGTTCATACGCTTTAGGGACAGTTTTACTCCAAGGGGAGAAGGCTGATGAAAGACCTGTTGAATATGCAAGCCGACTACTCACACCTGCTGAGATGAACTATCACACTACAGAAAGAGAAGCTCTAGCAGTTGTATGGGCTGTGAAGAAATTTAGAGGCTACCTGGATGGAGCTGAATTCATTATCCAGACTGACCACCAGCCATTGAAGTAGTTATTGTCTTTAAAATCACCTAGTGGCCGATAAGCTCGATGGGCTTCTTCTTTACAGGCTTTTAACATGAGAATTGAATATACACCTGGAAAGATAAATGTACTGGCTGATACTTTATCCCGTCCACCACTAGAAACGTCTCAAACAGAGATAAATGTAGTTATTGTTGATTTTCCCAGAAAAAAAAGAAGACATTGGAAGGAAACAGTTAGAAGATCCGGATGTATTAAAAATAATTTCTTGTTTCGTATCACCGGATCCTGAATTAGTGGAATATAGGACATGGACTGATCGCGGTTACATTATGACCTAAGGAATCTTGTATCGCTATGATCCTGAGAGTGAGATTCAAGAAGAAATACAATTAGTGGTACCGAAAAGCATGATTCCTGAAATTCTAGAAGAATACCACGATTCCACCTTAGCTAGTCATTATGGTATTGATAAAACCACACAACAAATACTTTCCAGAAACTATTGGCTAGGAATAAGAAAAATTGTTGCCGAACATGTGTCCAGCTGTATTGAATGTCAGAGATTTAAAGTGAGAAATCTTAAACCTGCTGGTTTATTTAATACAAACATCTGCAATGGCCAAGCGATTTGAAGTAATATATATAGATCTTTTTGGACCTCTTCCTGAAACCGATACTGGTGAAAAATTGATCTTTATAATCGAAGACACTGCCGGCAGATGGATAGAAATATTTCCGTTCGCACATGCTACTGCCAAAGCCTGTGCGCAAACTCTTGTTGATGAGGTGATACTCAGATATGGAGTTCCCCGAAGGGTTACCAGCGACAATGGAGTGCATTAAGTGCAATTTGTTAGTGAAACTATGCAGTATGTCGCACATTGTCTTGGTTTTCATCAGCACTTAATACCTATGTATCATGCCGAGTCTAATCCTGTGGAACGGAAAAACTGCGGCTTGAAAATCCAACTATCAATTCTAGTAGGAGGCTGTCACACTCAATGGAAGAATAAACTACCCTCCGTGCGTTTTGCCATGACCACCTCAAGATGTGACAGTACTGGATATACCCCAGCCTATTTAATATTTGGACGAGAGCTCCGCACACCCGATGATGTAAAAAGGGACATGAGAGCTATCACTGAAAGCAAAAATTTCATTCCTCAAGTAACCCCTTATTTGATAAATATTGCTATAACCTTGAGACAAGCAAGAGAGCTCCATGAAGAGTCCCAAGATAAATCAAAACATTATGCTGACCCAAGGAGAAGAACTATTCCCCATTACAAAGAGGGAGATCCAGTGATGGTCCATATGAAGTTACTAAGGTTAAACCTATAGAGCCACTGAAGGTCCCACCATCAAATTACATACGTCAGCTATGACACCTTATGTGGACAAAGGAGAAGTTTCAACACCAGTACGACCTTTATGCCCACGTGGAAGACCTATGAGAAGACGCCTTATTGAAACTGATAATATACCCGAAGGTGACGAGGCCATTCCTCAGAAAAACACAGATGTACTGCATGCTGACGACAATGAGAGTTCTAACGAAGAAAAAAATTAAAATGATGCATTGAAGCTCCAACTTGTTTATGTGGCGATCATACATCAAAAATTGACTTGGAGTATCCCCGAGGATGTAGGGAAACTCCAAAAGGAGAGATTGTAACCATTAAGACGCCAAAGCACCCTCTACCTCGGTAGAAAACACCCAATGACACCGGTCCATGACCAGTCGAGAAAAAAAGGTGTAAAAGGGATTGTCATATATAATATCACATGAGAAAAAAATTTGTCGGCAAAATTTTCGAAAGGTATGAAAGTTTGTTACTTGGCAATTTCGCGAATGACATTTTCGAAAAATGTCATGAGCGAAATTGCTGAAAAGCAACAAACTTGAATAAAACCTTGAGAACAATTTTGCCTACACAATTTTTTCTCGAGTGGTATTCGTCATGACTATTTCACGTAAGATTTTGAAAATAAATAGAATGCAAAATTATGAATAAAAGCCTCAAATCAAAAATATCAGTTTGACAATGTCAAAAAATGGGCGCTGAAATACCATTTTGTTGGTATTGTCCAGGTAGCAATATTGTCAGCTGAATACCGAATTTATTGCCGGTGTAATACACTCTAGTGAAATAGTCATAGAAAGCGTCAGCATTGTCAACGCGTATTTTCTACTTCAGAAAATCTATGTTGCTATATTTTGCTTTTTGTTCAATAAGTACAGTATTTTTGACATAAATATTCGGGAGTTTAGTTAATCAACGTGTACCGTATTAAATTTTTTCCCAGTGCACTCTTGATCAAAACACCCCGTTATACTTGTGAATTATCTGATTTGCTAATTGCCAATGAGCCATATAGGGTATGTATGTTACCTGCGTCCGGTTCTCCACAATTGTGGTTGTGGAGTCAGGGAAGTGGGTTGACAGTGGTAACTCTGTGCTTTCCTGAAGCGGAGGTGCCAACCTCTTTGCACGGAACACCGATTTTCCAAAACGGGTCTTTGTTAAGAACTTTCTGAAGTCTTGCCGCTTCTTTATAATTTCTTCCATATTGTTGTTTTATGTTCCGTGTTTCATCATTTTATCGTATGAATCCGTTATGATGCAACATTTTGCAATCGTACCCTTACCTCAAACCAGATTAGAGTTATTCGGAAAAATAATAGGCTACACCGCTGATTAAGTTTTTCTGTTATAGACTGTGTATCATTATATGTATGTGTAAATTACATTAGTCCTAGAAGACTATTCAAGAGTGAAAAATAACAAGCATCAATAATCAATCATCATAAACTTCATTACACACAATGTACAATTAAAATTTTAACTAACGAAGTTGATAGGTCTGTTCGCACAAAAATCACAAACCCCAACAAACACAGTACGTACTGAAGACGTACATTTTAGGTCCGTTTTACGTCGGTTCATCGGGGATGTAAAAATACGTTTTGAGTACGTACGTAAAAGGCTGTATTGATATACAGACAAAAAAGTACGTACTAAGAACGTACGTGAAAATCTATATTATGTACGTCTTGTAAAAGACGTACATGTTCGTTTCAAAGACGAACAATACAGGACGAGCTGGATCATTCCCATCTATTCATGATTTTTTTAATAATTGCTGACTCGATTTCTGATAATAATATATTTTTTAATAATACGCAATTTCCAAGGAAAAGATACGGAATTGATCCTTCCAAATTAATCTCTAAACCCTAAACCCAAAAATGCCGGTCAGGTTGACATGGAAAATTCTTATTATTAACCTTAGATCTAAACTTATATAATGCAGGTCATATAATCAAGGATTTATATTTCATCTAGGTACCTGACCTGTGACCCTAATAAATTGTCAAATGTTGAAATAAACATGAAATAAACCAATAGAATGGAAAACAGGAAGGGACGCCGGCCACTTGCATCGGCAGGGTGCAGTGTTGCCAATGACCCGATAATTATCGAAATCTCTAATTTTGACTACGATTCAATAATCGATAATCACAAGCTAAATCTACCATAATTTATTGAAACTACAATTTCAATGCATATTTTTAAAATTTTTAGTTGAAAATTAAAGATTTATTGGGTTGGTGGTTTTGACATTTCCCAGCTAGAAATGGATTGAGCTGGCAGCACTGTTTGCCTCCTTTGAGTTGTTCCTGTCTGATTTTGCCTTTTTGCTCTTGTATGTGTAGCTCGTTTGTAGTGTGGTGTGAGCATGGTGTGAGGTTGAGTTTTCTTCTATTTTTGTTTTTTTTTACCAAGTGACACGGGAACCATTTTATTTTGATTGCAGTAACGCCAGCAACGTGTTTAGCTTTGTTTTTTGTGTATAATAATAATACTTTTACCAAGATTTTTACTGTGTGAAACTTTTCTTGATTTGTGCCCGTTTACAATTCTCGCAATGTTTGTAGGTTATACCTACCTATTTTTTTTATATATACTGTTGTTTAAGGTTAAGGTTAAGTTTAAGGGTATGTTATATTTTATAATTGATCTTATGTTATTTATATTTTTTAGTTTTTTAATGTAATTGTTAAGATATTTATTGTATAAAAATTGCCACTTTAAAATACAATATGTATATCCTGTTCACAATCCGATGTCCATAGGTTCAGGTAAATTTATCACCTTTCCCTATCAAATAGCATTGAAATGTGATTTTACCTGTACCTACCTGTGGACATCGGATTGTGAAGGGATAATTGTTTTAGTTTTCGCTATAAACATACATATAAATACATATGTGTGATGTTTATGTTTGCCATATATTTTTGCAACCCATCTGAACAGGTTAACTGAATAGGTACCTATCAAAAAGGTGTAAATACAACATTTGTATTTACATCTTTTTGATACCTACCTATCCAATCAACCAGTGCCGGTGGGGTGTAAAAATATATGGGAAAACCCTGTACCTACGTCCCTACGCAATAAGCAAAACAGAGACGTAGGTATTCCCATGATCCCTGAACCATCTAGTAATAAGTTCAAGTTCATTTACTGTAATGCAAAACCACTTTATTTGAGTAAAATATGGAACATTCTAGATGCAAACTTGCTCACTAAACAGACAACTGTTTTGACTTTAAAAAAAATCGTCTTTCACTATAGAAAAACCTTTTTTTTAATCTTATTCTCATAATTTGAGATGCCTAATTGTCAGGTAGTTAAGTAATGACACGGTGTATTGATAAAGTCTCCTAATATTAGTTACCACCCGTATGCTGATGTCATGTCTATATTACATATATTATTTTTTTTCAAAAATTTATAGGCAAACATGTTCAATCTCGCGCTTAGCTTGTATTTACAAGTAAAATATGGACGAAACCGCAAGAAGAACATGGACAGATAAATTAATAGTTTGGACGTGTACCATACGATAATATGAACAGGCCGAGAATATGATCATATTTCAATAAAATTTTGAATAGGCACTAAATTACTTTTGAAATAAAACAGTAACTTATGTCTTCGATAAAATCAACGATTGTTACACTAAACTCTTTGGATATGTCCGCGTTTCCTACTTTTTTTAACACTGACCGTAAAAAGAATAATAAATCAGCTATAAAAAAACTTCAAAGTTGAATGAAAGCAACGTAAAATAGAACATAAAAGGAACGAAAATTATCACATTGAATTGAAATTTTAGATGGTACAGACTCGGACTTGGATTAAATTACTTTTGTGTAAAGCTAAAGTGTAGAGGAGGAAAAATAAGACCTAACTTGGTTTGAATATGACGAGAGCTAGTAGAGTTTGGAACCAGAGTTGCAATTTTTAAAAAATTTGTTAGGTACCTAGTATTTACTTGACCTCGCAAGTTCAAAAATATTATCTACGATATTGTCCCTGTGCCGACCAAAGTTGTGTTAAACAATTTTGGTTTTTTGAATGAAACACCCTGTATATTTTGATAGTTTGTCATTATTGGAATCTACCATTCAATACAAGTTGCACCATCAAGTAACATTTGAGGTTTTATGTTGCTGCTGAGTCTCAAGAATTACCATTTCTATTAGCTGGCTACTTGGAAATATTTCTATGAAAGGCATCTAGGTTGAGTGAAGGATACCTAGCACATGCAATCTCGGTGGACCAAAATAAAATTAGATACACCAGGCAAATCTTGTGTTGCGAATCTGTATGCCGATGTGATAGTGGGAAAAGTAGACGGAAAGCGCAGCTGTCTTTAAACTCGGTGAAATTACTGATAAGTAGTTGTTTGAACATCCTACTCAAAAACCTTGGAAGTAAAGGCTCTGTACAATTTGTATTTTGTTTCAAAATACGCTAAGGTACCTTATATTATGCTAGAGAGTTTTCCGAGACAACTTTCATTAGCCAGTACAGTGGGAATCATTGCAATTGGCATACAAACTATACTCTTTCAGCATCCCTCGTATATTTTTTTGCTTTAACAGTTTATTGAAACTATTATGTTCACCAATCTGACACGATTTCGACATTTCCTGTGTGTCAAAGAAGTACAATTTCGACACATTACTTGGGATGATTATAGAGTGTGTGCCAATAGCAATGATTCTCACTGTACAAGTTTCTAAAATCAAAATCTTAAAAAAAAATGGAAAAATGAAGATGATTTGAAAATCACTTTTAGGCCATTAGCTCTGATACGTTTAATTTTTTTTTTTATTTATTTTTTTTTTTAAACCGCAATATTCTTGGCCGTTTTCTTTCCCATCGTAGGCCTAAGACTTGTCTCGTAAAACCGTAAAGTCGCCACGACCTGGAGACGTCATCGTCAAGAGTTTGGTCGGTCGGGCCGTCGGCCGCGGCATCGTCGTGACTAGCCAAGGTCCCCGGTTCAGCGAACGCTTCTGGGAATCTATCCCTGTTCTTGTAGGAAAAATCGAAAAATACATCATACATCCCCGTCCCCGTACAGAACTTCGATTAATTAGTACCTGCTAAAATATGATCCGCTTGCATTCAATTCTGCATAAATTTTATGTTGAATTCAATCAACATAAAATCTTTCTGTTTAGAAAATTTTAATTATATACATAGGAGTAGGTAGTGAAAAAAGTTTAACTTAAAGTAATCAAGCTGATGCAAGCTTTTTAATTAAATTGAGAACGTAAAGAGAAAATTGGGACAAATGAAACTAAAAAAATAACATCACGGACCAAGTTAAGAAAGGACCCGAATCGCGGATATCTCGTGACTGGAATAGGGGTGCAAATATTCTCAATTTATAGCGCTTGCCATTGTAACACGAACTTTGTTTAAATCTACCAAAGAATCAGTAGCCAGTAGCGATAAATAAATTTTTGAGGAACATATACATATTTCCAAAGTTCCATTTTCCATTTTCAGCCGTTTTCTATCCTTAGGATATAGGCCTCTTTCAAATTTGACCACTGTCTTCGGTTTTGCGCAACTCGGTACCAATTTAAGCACGCAACCTTCTTTATCTCCTCGTACCATCTTTGTTGGAGTCTTCCAACACTTCTCCTCTCTTCCCAAGGTCTCCATCTAGTGATATACCCGCTCCAGTTTTCTGTATGTCTGATGGCCACGTGTCCTGCCCATTGCCATTTTAGGGAACCAATTCTTTTTATTATGTCGGAGACTTTGGTTTTTTTCCTTATCCATGTATTTGTTTTGTGGTCTCTCAAGGAAATTCCTAAAATTCGTCTTTCAATGGCTCTCTGATGTACTTTCAATTTGTGTCTAATTTTTCTGGTTATCACCCAGGTTTCGCAACCAACCATACGTGACAACAGGCAGTATATACTCATTATAGACTTTTGATTTCAAAGTCATTGGAATATTCATGCAGAAGATGTACTTTAATTTGCCGTAAGCTGCCCATCCCAGTCTAATTCTCCTATCATTTTCCATTTTTTGATTTTGTTTGCCCGGTGTTATAGCTTGGCGAAGGTATATGTATGTTTCTGTCTTTTTTATTGTGCTGTCATGGATCGGTGTTGTTTCGTCTGCATCTGGTGTATTTGCAATAAACTGGGTTCTTGGTTTAGTTCATGTGTAATCCTACTTTTGCCGCCTTATCCTGTAGTTCTTCCAACATATTTATCAATTCCTGTTTGTCTTTTGCGAATAGTACAATATCGACGGCAAATCTTAGATTGTGCGGGCGTTCGCCATGTATGTTCAATCCTTTGTTTTCCCATTGTAGCTTTTTAAAAATATCCTCGAGCACTAAAGTGAATAGTTTTGTAGATATTACGTCCCCTTGCCGAACTCCTCTTTTGGCGTTTATTCTGTTAGATGATTCATGAAGTCTTATCGACATTGTCGAAGTCCTATAGATGTTTTCAATGAGGTTTATATAACGTTGATCCACTCTGGCATTTCTCAAGGATTTTATTATTGCCCAGATTTCTACTGTGTCGAAGGCTTTCCGGAAATCGACAAAAGCCATCCATAGGTTTATATTATATTCTGTAGCTTTCTCGATCATCTGCCTTACTGTGTGTAGATGTTCTGTCGTGCTATAATGGCTTCGGAATCCAGCCTGTTCCTTTGGTTGGTAAACTTCGAGTTTTCGCTCTAATCTGTTGGTGATTATTCTGGTGAATAATTTATATATTTGTGATAGTAAGCTGATCGACCGGTAGTTTTCGAGATCAGTCGGGTCACCTTTCTTGTAGATCAGAACAACTACAGCATTCTCCCAATCTTTGGATATATGTTCTTCTGTTAGGCACTTATTATTGAATAGTTTCACTAGTTCTTGTCTCGTCTTAGTATCGCTTTCCTTGAGCATTTCAGGCAGAATGTTGTCTTCTCCTGCCGCTTCGCCATTTTTCATCTGGGATAACCCTTTCTCCAGTTCTTCCATACTTATGTCAAGCATTTCTTCTAAGTTTGCATTTACTATTCGTATTTTGTCTTCTCTTGTCCTTCTGTTTGCTATTTTAGATTCGTACAGATCTCTATAGAAAGATTCCATAACTTTTATTATCTGTCCTACTATGTTGTTTTTCGCATCTTTTATTTTTGTTATCTCTTACTTAGGTGTGTTATGTCTTTTAAATATATTTAGTCCTTTGTTCTGTTCTTATAGGGATTGCACTTGTTTCATTTGATATTTTAGTATATCCTGTTTCGCCATTTTTCTTGCTGTTTTGTTGGTTTCTGTGTATTCAATAGTGCCTCTTTCACCCTCGGTTATCAGTTTTTCTCCTTTTCTCTAGTAGCTGTTTCGTCAGGCGTTTTCTCTAGGGGGCCTATCATCTGTTCTGCTGTTTCTGTTATAATTTTTGTTATTCTCCTATTGTTATCATCTAATGACTCTTCTGTTTTTCTTGGATTGTTGGAAAAGTTATCTTTCAGCCTTTGTTCGTACGTTTCCCTTCTTTCTGATATCTTTTCTCTACTTCCTCTTTTCGTTGTTTGTTTCATCTTTCTTTTTCTTTTCCTTTTCCAAAGTTAAATGTCCAGATTTAAGATGTTAAATAGAAGATATCAGAGCTCGGAAATAGACTCAAGTGGCCACCTATGGTAATATTTTTTCGAATTCCATGAAAAAAATATCATCAGAACTTTATATCGTTCAAGGTATGATGTCACTCAAACTTAAACAATAGTCCAATGCCTGGAACCTTAGAAGAGTATAAATACCGACAAACGAAAGCACAAATATTGAAATGGAACAGTGGGTATTATTCAAATATTCAAATTTTGAATAAGATAAAGTAAACGGAAGGGAATATTGATTCTCACAATATTGACAGGAAAAGAAAATGGTACCTAATTACAAATGCACTCCACGATCTACCAAAATAAGAAAATGAAGTTGAAGTATTCTCTGCAAAAAAAAATGACAAAACCGAAAGACAAAAACTGTAAGCAACAATTGAAAGGAGGAGATTTGAAATAAAAAGTAGACGAGGATTTGTTACCGAAACGTTGAACGGATCTACGAAAATTAACCAACACTTAACAACAGACGTGTTAAAATGAATCAGCACATAAACTTAGAGAGATAACAGGCAGTACTCAAAAAGAAATACCCTGCAACAACACAAACAACGGAGAAGACATACAAATCTGGGAAATAAAAAAATAAACAAATTGGAAGCAGCGAGATGCGAGAGCCAACTAGTGACTTTGGTTGGAAGTGCATCACCCGAACTGAGTCAGGTCATGGAAAATGCAATATCACTATCTGCTTATTGATTACTTCTGAGCTGTTCGGAACATCGTTCTTGATTCGTTTCAAATCGGAGCTTTCTAAGCGGAACTTTTCCACGCTTATCAATTCTAAGGCAGTTTTGAATCGAACTGAACTCGGTTGACATAAATATAAGGTACCTGCGCTGTTACATGTGTAGGTTATCAACGATGTTTAATTTAATAATCGTTCAATTTGTCTATCGAATTTAAAGTAGTCATCCATTCTTCTCAAAGGGACTTATATTAAATTTAAAAGGGAGAAAAAATCCAAAGTCAAAAGTCTCACAAGTGTTCAGAAAAATTCAAATGACGGCTGCACGTGTTTCGCACGTTGATGAGCATCATCCAGTGGCGTGCCTGACGGGCCCGCAGGGCCCGCGGTGCGGGAAGGCCCCGGGATATTTGGGGCCCCCAAATTCACAAAAAATATTTTTCCACTTATGTCAATTCGAGTGTCAGTTGAAGAAAATCTTTAAAAAAATCGAAGATAGTATACCAGAATTGTGTTCTGCCTTCCAACTATTTTTAGTCCTTGCGGTTACCTTAGCTCAACCGGAAAGGTCATTTTCCAAATTGAAATTAATAAGAAATCTCCTTAGGTCGGCCATGTCTCAAACTCGCCCAAGTAGCACATAAAATCTGTTTTTTTTTAAAGATAAAAGTTAAAATGACATTATGTTGGCAATACAATGTAAAATTGTTAATGCTTTCAAATTTTTTATGTAGAAAAGGTTTGTGTTGCCAACACAACATAGTTACTAAATTTTTGACTTGGGGAATTATCTTTAAAAAAAAAACAGACTTTACATGTCCATGCGACTAGGTATCAACCAAATACAACGTCGCCAGAAGTGCAGATACAGTACAGATAAGTGACCGTCAATGATTTTTCGTTAAAATTACGTCGTGCCGCCGTCCCTAATATGTAGTCAAGAAATCGGACCTTTATCTAGCTTAATTTTGACGTAATAAATGAAAACCAGTTTTAACGTTAGATTGATGACGCCAATCCGTTGTCCTCTTGTAAGCTTGTGACCTCTGAAACGTTTTTTAAACGTCGTCTAATACGACCAATCATAAGGTAAGGTGAAAATCGTAAATTGGACGTCATAATATTGTAGCAAATTCGACGTTGCATTGAAGACGTCAATCCGTCGTTATTTTCATATTCTGTGACCTCTGAAAGGTTTCAGAATCGTTTCTGACACGACCAATCATAAGGTCAGATAGAAGTCTTAGAAAAACGTCCGGCCAACGTTAAAATCGGACACAGGTAAAATTTGGTGTAGTATTTCATACTTTTTGCCTCGTTTGGTAATAACTTGTCATCAGTCAAATAAAAACATAAACAAACAATAGATATAACATCGCTATAAAAAGTTTTTGAGAATTTAAATAAGTATTTGCTTTTGTATTTTTGATATGGGACGAAACAGGAGCTTCAAATACTCATCCACATAGAATAAGATTTCTAGGAAATGTATTCCAAATATAAAGGAAATGGAGCAAGAAAGGAAATTGGTAGAGCACCTTGTAATTTCTAATCAGAAAATTAAAATAGATTCATTAAATGTCGGGTTAAAAGGAAATATTTCAAGATTTGAAGAACATAAAAATACATTTTCAATTTCCTGTAAAATTTCAAATAAATGAGAGCGTTGAAGCAATTAAAGTACTGGTTAATACGAATGTTACGATGGGTTACCATATGGGACCTATAGTCAATCTAGGTTTATGTTTGTACCATATTATTACCTATGGTCCTATATTTATATAGATTAAGTCCATTTTCATGACGAAAACACGCATTAGGTTCTGATAAGGTGCAGAATATTAACTCGGCCATTTTATATATCGTAAGGTCCTATCTAATTATCCGCCATTGTTGCAGGTTTAATAAAAATAAAATAATATCCGAAAAATCAATCCCAAATTAGGAAATTTTGTCAAAATTATTTATTTTTGTGTTAATCGGACTTGCCCAAAGATATTTTTGCACCATCGGAACTATATAAGAAATTATGTAAATTACACATTTTTTTTTTTTTTTTTTTGGAAAATATTTAAAAAATAGGAGCCCGTTTGTTTTTTGTGAATTTCATAATTATATTTGACAGAAAAATTTACTTCCTTTGAAATTTTTATGCCTCCAGGAGCTAAATATTTAGTTTCATGTATTTTATTGTTGACAGGCGCTCCATTATTATTTTATGTCCCCCGATATTCTTATATTCATTTTGCTTTTAATGTGATGAGTTGGGAAATAATATAATACCAATAATAAAACTACCTAGTTCTACCGTTGAATAAGTGTGGTGGAGGCATGATAAGGCTATTATATAAAGCTTATTGGTTTTGCAATATTTATATGGGAGTAAGTACATTTGCAGCAGACCTAATGTTTGGTTCGTTAAAGTGTGAATATGGTGCACTATATTAAACCTGGAATGTCCTTTATTTGGTTTTGTATTTATTTTTAGGTTAGTCATTGTTAAGGACGTTTAGTAAACGTTCAAATCTGGTCGTGTATGCTGACGTATATAAGTTAAAAATAGGTAAAGCCTCGCGACCTGCGACGTCGTTACAACCATGAAATGATTCTCCATTTTGGTGAAAATAAGGGTTGTAAAGTCGTCTATTTGACGTCGCGCCTTAACGTCAAGAAATCAATAACGACGTTGTTAAGACATAAAAGCGCTGCCTGGGATCCTCTAAGTTCTTTAGCTCTCATCTCATTAGAGCACGAAGGAACTGAAGATGTAAATATTGATGAACTAGTTAATCATTATTTATCCAGTCGTTCTACCAGTCGACACAAAAAATGCTAGGCTCTACCACCAAAGTAATGAGCCACTTTCACATTTTTCAAAAACATATTCAAATTATTCTTTTAGTCATTCTAATACTATCTGTATACTTTTTTGCCGAAAAAAAAAACGATTATTTTTGAAAAAAAAAAAAATTTTTATAATCGAATCTTTAAACTAGCGCGAAAACGTGAACTTGGTTTGTGACGTCACAAACCAGAAAGCTAGAAACTATTTTCGTTCTTTACTACATTATAAAAAACTAAAGGATAGGTATAATCCTTATCAACTCATTTAAATTTCGCATTTCTACATGTGGCAACAAATACGTCAAAATCGGCTTTAGCCAATCAGAGAGCGTTTTCAATCACGTGATTTTTCGTTTAAATTTTTAGTTTTTTATTTATTAATTTATTATTATTTAAAATCTTGCAAAATATTGTTCATTCTCGGTTGCATTGATGTATCTGCGTCAAAAAATATCATAATTCCAGGTACGTGAAAGTGGCCCATTAGAGAAAATGGTTTTATTACACTTTTCTGTATTATTTCTTAGTTTTAGTTTTGCTTGAACCAGAGTTTGGTTATTATTTTTTTATTTTCACAATTTTTTCCATAATTTTTATATCTGTTTTTTTACCAGAGTAGTACTTATTTTTTTATCTCATGTTATGATCTTTAATGAATTTTTTTATGATACCTATTTTTTGTTTACTTTTATTTTTACCGAAACTGTTCGGGGCCCCCAAGGAAAATCTCGCGGGAGGGCCCCCAAGAAACTCGGCACGCCCTTGGCATCATCAGACCTAAAATATTTTAAAAATCACTCTAACAAAGTATAAGACCTAAAAGATTCCACGCCTACCCTGAAAAAATAAAAAACTTTAAAACAAATTACCAACACAGTTAAAAACTAACAGGTCTCCATTCAGAGGATGAGACGAGACATAAGTCAACAGACACAAATTAAAATTTTAAAATAGGTATAATAAACAACAAAAATTACAAAACTCTCCCCATTGTAAATAAAGGGTTGACACATGTGAAGTGAGGTTATCTTCACATCATATGATCTAGTCATGATACTAAAAGCGGATTTACACCAAACCGACACAACAGCAATTCGAGTTGAAAAAAACAAAAACACAATTTTTTCCAGATTTTTTGAAGATTTTTCGGCAACTCAACAGTTGCTGTTTTGTTTTTCGTTTCCCGATCGATGTCGGTAACTTCAAAGAGTTGCTGCGTTTGTTGCAACTCAGTCGGCTGTGTTATCAACTTGAGTTGCGGCGAGCTATGTGTTTATGTAGTCGCGGCAAGGTTATTTATTATTTTTATCGACTGTTTCTCTGATGTAAACGACATAAAACAAAAACTCAACAGCAATTAATTTTTGTCTTTTTGGTGTGAACAGTTTTATCGTTAAAAACAGTTGAGTTTTTGTTTTTTAAAACAGCAACAAAACAGCAACTCAACTAGTCGGTTTGGTGTAAAACCGTCATAAAACACAAATTTAGTCAATGAGAATATTGAAAATAAGGGAGGGCTCAAAATTGAAAATGTCATTCACACAAATTTGAACAGGACATTTCTTGGCCCGCGTGATCTCCATTTTCTCAAGAAGCTCTAACTTTTTACTCTTGGGACATTCGTGCAAGAGGGTAACGTTCTCCGACATTGACACATCATGACCTGATGATAAGAGATGGTTGGCAAATGTTGATTTTGTCTCAATAACTTAAGTATTTTTTTTTGACTTGAAAAGCTGCAGATGCTCCCTGACCCTGGTTGAAATCTTTCTACCCGACTGTCCAACATAAACAGCCGAGCAATCACCACAATTCAGGGAGTGAACCCCTGATTTTAATAGTTGATTAAGTTGTTCCCTGTTTTAAATGCTATTGATAAATTTAAATGTTTGAAGAAAGAAGCAAGTTGAAGAGAAACAGGACCGAGAAAAGTTAAAGATCTGTATTTAATTAGGTCTAATGGTTTAGAATGAGAAATATGATAAATTTATATTTGTTCATAAATTTAAAATAAATTTTATTGATTCTATCCAAAGAAAACCCATTATTGATTGCCAATTGCTTAATTAGCTATATTAAATTCTCTATAGAAAGATTCCATCGACAGAGGTAATTTAAACATTGTATAAAATAAGAAGTGGAAAGAAGCAAACTAGTGGGAGTATGGTGAGTTGGAATTCCATTGTATTATTTTTATCGGTTGTAGAAGGTTTTCTACAGATTTCAAATTTAATTCTGTTGTCAAGAGATCTTTTCAATAGAAGATCCAAGAAAGGTAGGCTTCTATTGTTTTCCCTTTCTAAAGTAAAAGTTAACCTAGTGTGTAATGAGTTGGTATAATTCAAGATAATTCCTCATTATTACCTCTCCATACGGTACAAATATCGTCTACATATCTTTTATAGGCTATGAGGTGTTTAGCTAATGAACTATCCATAATCTTTAATTCTAAGTTGTTCATAAATACCTTACTCAAGAAAGGTGAAAGACAAGAGCCCATGACCAAGCCGGCTTTTTGTCTAAACATGTTGCCATTAAACTTGAGAAAACTCCTATCCAGAACTAATTCTAATAAGCGAGTGAGGTCAGAAGCAATCAACCTTGGGAGATCAGACTTCCATAATGGAGCCTCAACAAGTTCAATCTATTCAGCAGGTGGAATGAATGCTTTCCAACTGAAACAAATATACTGAAGTTATTGAGACAAAATCAGCAATTGCCAACCATCCCTTATCATCAGGTCATTATTTCTCAATGTCGGAGAACGTTACCCTCTTGCACGAATGTCCCAAGAGTGAAAAGTTAGATCTTCTTGAGAAAATGGAGATCACGTGGGCCAAGAAAAGTCCTGTTCAAATTTGTGTGAATGACATTTTCAATTTTGAACCCTGTCTTATTTTCAACAATCTCATTGACTAACGCCCGAATGCACCGTTTTTTGAATTAATAATCCTAGTTCCCCAATCCCGTTATTCTAAACTTTGGCCTATAGCTATGCACCGTCAGCGGATTAAATAATCCGGGGTGGAAGTTTGGCAACTATGGCATCCCAAGAGTTTTTGACACTTTTTAAGTCAATTAACGTTAAAATATTGAATTGAATTTCAATTTTTACTTGATTTTCATTCTTATTTTCTTAAAATATTCAAAATATTAAAGTGACTGATGGAAACACCAAAAAAATCCCCAACTTTTCCTCGGGAGAAAGGCAGAGTCTCATGAGGATACTTTCAAAATTCGCTATCATCGAAGACAAAAAAACAAAGTTTCCAATGTCGGAAAGTCTCAAGCTAAGAACCTATTTACAGGAGAATTCAACAGCACTGTACCTATATTCTGCCATAGGACCGTCGAGCAGTTAGAAAGGCTAGATACTCGCTATTATCTGTAGCTGTTATACCACTACCCACTACACCTCATATCGCCAAAAAAGTATGTAGCGGGTTATTCCCCGTCTTGTTTTTGAGCGATGAGTTCCAAATCTGACTGACTCCTACCAGCAGATACTCTGCTGATGTTTTGTAACGATAGGATTTGGATAGAAAGTATGATTTACGCTTCTTGGTCTGATTTGCACTTGATCCACGTATAAACTTGGCATTCGCCAGTACAGTTCATTTCCAGACATTGATTGTATTCCTTGTCCCCATTTTCATCCTCCCTCCTCTAGGTCTACAATATCCCCCTGTTTAATTGAAACTCTTCAACAATGTTCAGTTTTTTCCCCCAGAATCATTGACGAAGACTAGTTTACCGATGAGCGATTGTGAGCTTTTGAATTCATCCGTAGAGCTGTACGTCATTTCCAAATTTCATTTTCAGAAGCTTTAAACTGTGAATCGACAAAAAATTTTAGTGAGACAAAGTTTTGGTTTGACTTTCTTACTTCTTCTCCCCAGAATAAGTTGGATTTAAAGAAGATGCATGAGGTGGGGTAACCTAGCTAGCCAACTTATTAACAAAAAGACATACTTTTTTCTATCTATCAAGTAACAAATCATTTTGGAATTTAATTTCTTCTAGTTTCTCCAGGAACTTGGGATTTGTAGGTTTCGTGAGTCGAAATCTTCAAAAAAACGAGTGATAATTGTCCATATTGTCGAAATAATCACTTTTTTCGTAGACTGTAGACTCTGCGAGAAAAGCGAAAGTTTATGACCTCTAAATCCATTTTACACCAGAATCATGAAAAAATTTAAAAAAAAAACTTCAAAATCGGTGCCAAAAAATACTTTTAGGTTAGACGCCATTCCGCTAATCCACGCATCGTTGACCGATTAGATAATTTGAAGCTTAAACCGATTTTTTTTTTGCGGTGCAAAAGAAAACTATGTCTAATCCAGGTTTTTATGACTAATCCTTGAAATTAGCTTACGGTGCATACATGAGTAAATCTGTGTTTTAGGCTATGGTCCGAATATAAACAAACGTTAACCAAGGGTTGACAGATGTTAACTGAAAATTTGGATAACATGGGGAACGCGAATATGAAATAAAAAGTAATGGACAGAAATTACAGATAAAACCAACAGAACCGACATCCCATAGCCGGTAACTATTTTGACATTTGGTTAACCGGATTTCAGGGAACCAAGGTTCAAAAGTAACCACTTTTCCAGGAACCAGAGTAATTTGATTACTTTCGGTTCGCGAAACAACAACCCTGGTTATATTCGGACCTTAGCTTCAGTATCATGACTAATCATATGATGTGAACAAAACCTCACTTCACATGTGTCAACCCTTTATTTACGATGGGGAAGTTTTTGTAATTTTTATTGTTTCTTATATTTTGAAATTTTAATTTGTTTCTGTTGACCTATGTCTCATCCTCTGAATGGGAACCTGTTAGTTTTTAACTGTGTTGGTACTTTGTTTTATAGTTTTTTTATTTTCTCAAGGTAGGCTTGGAGTCTTTTATGTTTTATACTTTGTTATAGTGATTTTTAAATTATTTCAGGTCTGATGATGCTCATAAACGTGCGAAACACGTGTAACCAAATTCTGAACACTTGTGAGACTGTTGACTTTGGATTTTTTCTTCCTTTCATATTATCTATCCAAGGTTGAAAGTCACCAGAAGGAGAGCTAGATCTGAGCCTCACTCTACAGTCACGTTCTAAATAACCTGTACTTCCGCAGCGATCAAATTCGGTAGCTCCCTTCATATTTTGGCAAGTAACTTTCGTATTTCTTCCATATACGTTTCCTCATTGTGTCTTTGATTATTTCTCGTGTCGGTTTTTTCTAAGGTTTTTTCCCTTCTTGTATTGACATAGCTCTGATCTTTGGTTTTTATAACTCAAAGGCTTGTTTGATTTCTACGGCTTTGATTAGAGCTTCAAGTTGATGATTTGGTTATGACTCGGGTTATATTTACATAGCTGACATTTTCTGAAGGTATGCACATTCATATTTCTAACACCAATTTCAATAACACCTTTGAAGAAATTTACTGCTGCTTATTGTTTTCGTCGCATTTTTGCTGCTGATTCCGGTTAGTCCAAACCAGACGGCGGATATCGGTGTTAAATTATTGTAAACTGTTCACAGCTTTTTTGTGTTGCTCTCAGGTGTATCTGGTAGGTGAAGCTATGTTGTGGGCGTTGATCCTCATAACGACCCTCTAGCTCATCATTTTTTGCAACATACTTACGCTGATGGACGAGTCTCTTTAAAGATCTAAAGCTGGGCCCCGCATTGCTTTAACTAAGGGTGTCGCCATGTCATTAGAGCCTCAACCATTAGCCATTGCAACAGTCCCACATCGTCGTGTGTTGCTGGTTTAACTCTAATACCCGTTGCTGGCGTTGAGACATTTCCTGATCTAAGTCATATTACAATTTTGTTCTCTTCACTTTTCGATTATCTCCTTCTTCTTGACGAATATTTTTATCTTCTTGACGTATTTCTTCCATTGCATTTTTGAAATTATTTTCTAGTCCATTTCTTGGGTTTGGTTTGTTCCTCAGAGATTTAGGTGTGAATCTTCTTCTTGCCTTTTTTTTTGTATTTGCGCTTCCTCTTCTAGTATTTCTGTATGTATTCAATAATTTTCCTTTAATCTCTAATCTTCTTGTTATTGTGAAAGTACTACAAGCTAGTTTTCTTCTTCTTGTCACCGATATCTTCTTCTTGCCTTTTTTTCTATCCTCGGACTTTTTCTCTTCGGGTTTTCTTTGTTCATCTCTGTTCTTCGGTATTTTGTTATAAAATTCAGCTACATCTGATTAACTTGCTCCATTTCGGCGGTTTGCCGAAGTGTATTTCTTCTCCAAGTGCCTTGTCCTCTACGAACGTTGGAAATCATCAGCACTATCTGTATTTTGTCGACTGCTTTTCTGAATAGATATGTCGCGGTTTCGCCATACCAGTGACGCAAATTCTTTAGCCAAGATATTTTTCGACGTCCAGGGCCAGGGCCTCTTCTGATTGTTCCCTCGATTCTAAGCTTGAGAAGTAGGTACCCATTTGTCATTCCTGAGTATGTCCAACGTGCTCTAACTTTCGCTTTCTAAGCGTAAACATAACTTCAAGATGTTTTGACATTCTCGTTAGCATATCTTCATTGCGCACCCTGACCGTCCAAGATATTTTTAACATCCGTCTATATTTCCACATTCCAAAAGCCTCTAGCTTTTTACATATTATGGCGGCCGTATGCTTGGACCCGATCGATCTGTTGGTTCTGCATCTGAACAGTACCTCCTCCAACCTAGTTCTTACTTATCACCATCCATTTAGTTTTTTTGGCTTTCGGAGAGAATGATGCCCGATCGGTAAACCATATTGAAAAGCTTCACTATTGCGTGTAGTGACTCCTCATTTTTTAGAATTTTTTGTTAGTCTCTGAGTAGACAGCTTCTGGACCTGCAGCTTTCCTGCTTTTGGAAAACTGTATGGCAAATTGTTGGACTTTTCCATAGTTATATCTAGTCCTTCTCGTGAATACTCTTCAGGAATATCCGATCTCTCATCTTGAAACAGGCTATCGATGAAGCTGCACCACTGTTTTTCGTCGTTGACATCAAAAATTATCTTATCTTGACTGTCCAACAGAATGCAGGTCTGCCAAGGTTTATATACACCAGCAGCTTCTTCAATGTGTATTAATGTTACTATACATAGGTGATCTCTATCTATCTTGAAACTTAATTTTAGATATAAGCCCGCTGGCAAAGCTAAAATGCCTGCACCTTATCTAATTTTTAAATTGAACACGATGGGATGTTCTAGAAAAATCACTCGGTGGACCTGGTTACAGTTCAAGTTTAGCAAAAGTTAATTTATTTTTCTCACTAATTAGCTCAAACCCTTTCTACTATATATCTCGCTAATTATTCCCCTAGTTAGCTCAAATTAATCTATTAGTTATCTCGCCAATTATTCCACTATTTATCTCAAATTAATACACCAATTTTCTCGCCAATTATCCCATTTCTATATGAAAATCATTAATTACTTCCCCCTTTCAGTGAATATTAGAAACAAGTTTTCTTATTTAGACTGACTACAACTTACAAGCTACGCGCTTTATTATACAAAATCGTTCAATCGGAAAATCTCTAGAGTTCACGTGAATCCTTGTTTATTTAAATCACACATTGGAAACCATTTCCCGAATATTCGCGCTCGGGTTCTATTAGTGGCGTCGACATCTCCGCACGGATGTTATCCATAATACTATAGGTATAAGTATGAATTAACAATAAAATGCCAGATAAATGGCTTCGATACTTCGATCAGCATTCATTGTTCTAGCTGAAACGGAGAATCTTGGAAGACTGTATACAAATATATTATTCTATAATCGTACAGGCTTTCAAGATTCACTGTTATCAGTAATCCAAAAATAATCCTGTTTACAAGTAATTCAACTACATAATATACCTACATATTGATATGGAAAGCACTGGTTAAATATTTTGGAGACACATCCTGTTGTGGAATCACAAACAAATTCAGTTGCACATCATGCAAGGCAAAGCATAATGGATGAGAGGAATCTCTCCAACCACCTAAAATCTTCTTCTTTTAATGTCCTCTTCAGCAAGATCAAGTGCAAACAAAATTTTAGGTTATAAACAGCAACTCGCCTAATTTATTGCTTGGGCAACTTGATTGGCAATTTGTTTTGAACTTAAAGACTGGTATACGCAATAAAACAGCAACGTAGTGTAAATTTATCCATATTTTATGCATTGTTTACAACCTTGTTAATACTGAAAACCCATAATTTTTTCGAGTTGCAATAACAAGTATTACTAATTTTAACTAGTATTTAAAAATAAAATTTTATGGTAGTTCATGACCTACCACAACCGCCCATTTGCTGATCTTTAATATGGTTTTTTTTTTTTAATTTCCCGCTTAACAATAAATGTAAATTTTTCGTTTTACGACATCTACCGCAGTCTTTTATTAGCCTAAGTACGTCTGCCTGCAAAATTTATACTTAAAGCCTTGTTTACAAATTTGTGTCTAAGGTCAGGCGACTTTTATTTTTTACGAGGGAAATTAAGAATTTTATTTGTTTTACCTGCCGATACAAGAATAATAAAGGCGGATTTTACGGTGGAAATATGGGTGAAACGCCACAGGTGTTTACTCCATTTACTGTGAAAACCTTACAAGTTAAGGACTTGTTCTGATTTTTCAACGCGTTCAACGTTTGTGATTTTATTTTACATTACCATGTAGGCTGTAGCTTTTATTTCATTATAAGAGAAGCAAGAAAATATAAAATGATTCGAAAACTTTTTGACCCCAGCGGTATTTCGCTGGGGTGCACCCTTTGGGTGGGGTGACTTTCACCTCCCATCTTTAGATAGTGAAGATGGGTCGAGTGGTACCTTGTTTTAAAGGTATTTTGATTCTCGTCACAACTGTGTATTTTTTTGGAAATCAAATGTTTACTTCTCAATATATTCACTGTCAAAGTTGCCATGGGCTAAATAAGAAACAATTTTCAATAATTTCAAATTAGAACTTTCCTGACTTTCCTCTCGGACATTTTGTATTTTTTCGGAAGCACACAAAAAATGAAAATTGACGAGTCCGAGAGGAAAGTCAGGAAAGTATTAGTTTGAGAATAACAGGGCAAAAGATTGATTCTTATTTAGCCCATGGCAACTTCAACAGTGAATATCTTGCGAACTATTTATTCGATTTTCAAAAAAAACATACACAGTTGTGACGAGAATCAAAATACCTTTAAAACAAGCTACCACTCGACCCGTCTTCCCTATCTAAAAAAGAGGGGTGGTAGTCACCTTACGCAAAGGCTGCACCCTAGCTCAAAAAGTTTCCCCCTTGAATACAAAAATGACGTATCCGAGCGTTGTTTTTTTTTTTTTAATCGACCTTAAAATACCTAAAAACGCTTTTGTTTCGATGTTCATGAAACACCCTGTATAACTGTATAATTTCAGTATACCTAATATCCTATTCATACAATAATATAGGTACATAGGATGGTAAATTAAATATAAATATAGGTTTCAGAACTTGAATGATGACATTCATTGAAGAAAAGTACTGCAGTGGAAAATTGCAATATGGAATAATAAGCACCTACAGAAATATGAAACAAACTTAATGCCTATTCACCCGAACGATTCCTATTTCTGTGACTTGATTTGGTTAAGCCCTTATGTTACACCGGAAGAAAAGTCACTGAATTGAATGTATCTATCAATTTCACTACATAGATTTAGCAAAAATAAGTTAATATCTCAAAACATTACTATAGGTTTAGATTTTTGAAGTTAAGTTAAGCAGATATATTCTGCTTCGGTCTGATCAAGGTAGGTATTCTAGGCGATGCAATTTATTTTATCAAAGGTTTAATCTTTAATCATAAAAAAATACATTATGCAATACGCAAAATAGAATGTACACAGAAAAAAATGCACATAAACCTAAAAATATATGCATTTCCTTTTCCTTGTGATAACAATCTGTTGACTAGTTTGAACATATGCACACATATTTACTTTCGTACTTACCATGAAATTAATGTAGATGTAAAATTGTATTATTTTTCAGTAGTTTATGTAGAACGTCCCGCGTGAGTGACTTCTTTTCCAGCAAGATAAAACTTTTCTAGCATAATATCATAATTTTCTCAACCTAACAAATACCTACTAAAGAGTGCGGTAAATCTCATGAATAACTTCTTCAACTCAATCCGCAAAGAGCTTTCTACACTATTGTGAGGAGACTTATCAAGCAGAATTAGCCAGCAAATGCGAATTTACAAAACATTTATTGAAATCATAGAGGCCTTTATGAAATATGACAAAAATATAAAAACGACACCAATTATGTATGAAACCTATATGAAGAATACCAGAATTATATTTATGCAAGTCTCCCTGTTATTATTTTATTTTCGAGTCGCATACCGATGCAATATGCGAGCGGCAAAACATGAAATGAACCAGCATTTATAACATCACGAACATACTATATCATTATGAATAGGTAGTCATTTTTTATTAAGGTATATCGGCCTATAATTAAGGATCCCAAGTAAAGTTCAGTCACATTCTACCCAGCCTCGTGACCTTCGATGATCTTGAACGGATCCAGCGGTTTGTCTATATTAGGAAGTGACATGGTACGACTTAACTTAATGACTTAACTTGTAAATAGCGATTGTTTAATTATTTTCCTTTCTTGCGGTACCTACTTCCTGTATGTCTGATTTTGGGATTTGTTCTAAATCTCCTTGTTTAGTTACAGCACGGTTATCCAGTGATTTAATGATCATGGAATAAACTCTCGATAAAGTTGGTATATTAGCGGAGTATTTAAATAGGAAATTCTTGGTTATAGTTTATTTTTTATCAGTTTTTTCACTACAAGTTGAAATAATGTAAAGGTTTGTTATCATCCTCTGCACGATCGCCTCCAATTAATGTTCCATTGATATTGCATTTACAAAAATTCACAAAACGCTTCTCTGCAATACATCATGGGCTGGATCAAAACAGTTAGTGTGTAGGAACTATGATCCATTGAAATTCAAGATCCTCGAGTTAGTATTGCATTTTAATCACCATATCATAATATACTTCCTCGATATTTGTAAGCAACTTATAACTATTTATCGAATCATTACACTTGGTCTAAAGGATCGTTCTTGACATAGGATGAATCGCGGATATATCCATATTAAAATACAATATGATGCAAGTTTGCAACTAGGAAGCTATTAAAACTGCCTGTAAGTAGGTAATAAAATTCGCACTTCCTAGCAAACCAATTAAAAATGATTACTCGTTTTAACTTTATACCATGACATTTTCGTCTAATTGGCAAAAAATTATTTTACCCGTTTAGATTATCTTGCCAATAAATTATCTATTAACATTTTAAAGCATATCGCGAAATAAAGCAAACTCTGATTAGTGATAATTGTTGCTAGGTGCATCGAACAATAGTTTTTAAAAACTAATCCCAGATATAGGTGCTTTAAATGAATTATCGAATTTTATTATTCACGGATGACTCATTAGATTCTTCAATTATGGAAAAATTTATAAAGCTTTATTATCTCATCTACAAAATAAAAGAGACAAAATAATGGTAATAAGATGGATTTTGTTCCAAATTCCTAGAATCAGGAAGTTTAACACTTGTATCTGTACCTACTGGTTTATACTAAGACAATATGAAAAATGAAACTCGAGCTCTTCACATACGCGTTGTTTGTACAACCATTTTTAGCTGACACTTAGCTATACTATAACTACAGTATTGTGAGATATGGTGATCGTGTCAAATATAGGAAAAAAAAGTTGCCCCGATTTTAATTTTTTTTATATATCTTTGCGTTTCCAGCGATTTTGGAATTTTTTTGTCGCGCCGTCTGTCTGTCTGTCTGCCTGTCTATCTGTCTGTCTGTCTACCTGTCTGCCTGTCTGTCTGTCTGTCTGTCTTTCTGTCTGTCTATCTGTCTGTAGAGACCAACAAACAAACAAAATTATTGTTTTGTTAACTGGACTTTCATTTTAGAATAAACGAACCCAGGATTTCTGTCACGCACCCCAGGGCCGTGAAATTGGTGTCAGAAGTGAGATAAAATTCGAGGACTGCAAAGTGAAATCCGATTGCAGAATAGTACGCGGACTCTAGTGTGGACACTATGGTAAACACTGGGACAGTTAGTTAGTGTAAGCAGCGACAATCACCAAAAGAGATAACCGATTGTGTAAATTACCCCTGAAGTGACTGTATACCCGATTTTGACTGTAATAGTGAATTTTCAAGTATGTTCAAGAAAATTCTATTTGGAAACCTGCATAAAAATGCTGACGCTCTGCCTAATACTGGGCCAGCTATGAAAAGAACGGGTCTTATCGTTGATGATAAATGGACTACCAAACAAATGAGAGACCAAGAGGCAGACCAGGACATCGGGCGAATTCTATATCTTAGAGAAAATGATGAATGTAGGCCAGAATGGAGGGAACTGGCGAACACGAGTTTGATTTACAAAGCGTTATGAGCGCA
The DNA here is from genome assembly GCA_917834065.1 of Ceutorhynchus assimilis. NCBI lineage: Eukaryota > Metazoa > Arthropoda > Insecta > Coleoptera > Curculionidae > Ceutorhynchus > Ceutorhynchus assimilis. Next base: position 21,453,048 of record OU892278.1, read on the forward strand.
GTGGAACCCTCTGGCCATAGAAAATGGTTCACTGAAAAGAGTTTGGGAAAGTGCCGATGGGAAAACTACGAAGAGCCAACTAGTTATTCCAAAAGATCGAGTAGAAGATTTATTAAAAGAAATACATGACAGAAATTCAGGGGAACATTTTGGAGTTAACAAGACTTTGGACAAAATTTAAGCACGTTTTTACTAGGTCCACTATCATGGAGACGTTAAAAACTGGTGCCGAAAATGCAACATCTGTGCTACCAGTAAAGGCCCTAATCTAAGATCTCTGGGGCCCATGGAACAGTACAACGTCGGTCTCCAATTTGAAAGAATAGCGGTAGATGTACCGGACCGTTCCCTAAGTTAGAGCGTTAACAAAAACATTTTGGTTATCATGGATTTCTTCAGTAAATGGCCTGGAGTTTTCGCTATTCACGAGTCAACAGGTGAAAGTCCACCTAGAATAGTTTTTGGAAGGGAGCTCAGGTTACCTTGCGATCTGGGTCCTTATTCTTGAAACAGGGGAGCAGCGTTCCCAGGAGAACGAGTGTTCCGTCTTTCTCAACGATATGCAACTGATAATATGAATAACAAAGACGTAACACTCGTTCTCCTGGGAACGCTGCTCCCCAGTTTCAAGAATAAGGACCCTGATGTTTGGAATATCTGAAGAAGAACGAAAGGGAATTCAAGATTATGCCGATGAAGTAAGGGCACGACTTCTGGGGATATATGATTTGATGAACTAATTGAACGACCAACAATCAAATATTGTTTGTTAGTTTGTAGGTGAAGTTCCACCTTGAAGGTATAAACCTTCAACTTATCAAACTTAAGATTTGATGCACTTCGCCGAGTTTTATCAACGTCCGTCGAGCAATGCCATCAGGATCATGTTGGATGCTCAAAATTCTGCCCAACGGACATTGTTTGTTACCAAAACCACAGGAGAGTGCTATAGAACAGAATGGTGTTGTTTCCAGTCAGGACGGATTTGCAAGTTCGCTTGCATAATGTTTCTACCAGCATGACCCAGAAGTTTGGTTTAAGTTGTTACAGCCGTTGGAAAGGTGAGTCGAGAGTCCTTTATATTCTCAACTACTTAAGTAAATACCACTCTGTACATCAATTTTACTAAAGTGTGTCGACGAGTCAGCATTAATTTGGTATAAATACCGCGCCGAAATCCATTACCGGCAGACTAAGGCTAGTGCAAAGTACCTCAAATGGGAAAAGCCTCTCTAGCTAAGTCTCCTCCCAGTGCAAACTACTTTTAATGGGAAACGCCCTTCTGGACCTGTCTCAAACCGAGCTCCTTCTGGGAGTATTCAACGCAGCAGACTAGGTCCAGTGCAAACTATCTTTATTGGGAAAAGCCCTTCTGGACCTGTCTCAAACCCAGCTTCAGTATTCAGTCACGCCAAGTGCACAGAGTGTAAATAATACAGAGTGGCCTATAAGTAGTACGTCCCTCCGTAGAAGAGACATCATGATACTATTTCTAGGGTAATATTATTATTATTCAATACATTATCTTATTATACATATACCAAGCGAGTTTCTCTCTACCTGAACCCCACCTACGCTTCCAGGTCAGGCTCCTGTTGTGACGTCCCAGGACGAAACGTATAGGGTTTGTGACAATATCTTCCAGATGAGTTCTGGCAGAGATGTTAGAGGTCTGTAAATCAAAAAATGAGAAGTGGTGAGGATGGGAAAATCTATTGGGTCGAATGACAAAGGAGTTAGGGGGCCAGGAATTTTAGATAGCCTTTACTTTTGACAGCACAAAGGCAAAACAAGCACTATAGTAGGGGCGCATAGGGCATTTCCGTGGCAAGTTTGTGATTAAAGCAAGCAACCTATGTAGTCATCTCAAGAATGCTCTTCTCTATACAAAAGGGGTTCTTGCCACCCGAACTCAGAATATTTCACCCTCATGCCCCTACATCATTTGTAGCATAAACCGTACATATATATACATTTTTCCAAAATTTTAACACTGGACTCCAAATTGATGCTGTGAACAACTAGTTAATGATACTTCAGTACTTTTAGAGGAATATTTTCTTGAGGTTTCTATTCCGTGAAGAGGTAATTCAGTATCTGCTTCCTCTGGATTGCTACAGAGATTTTCTTCGCAACCACCTAGCTTAGAAAAACAAGTGCCTTCCCATTCCACTACTAAGCGTCTTTTGTGAAGTGCTTTCGACTTTAATAACTTTTGAGACTGCTTTCTGTTTTTCTATGTGAAATAGTTATTTACCTAACAAGTGCGTAAAGTTATAGTTTTCCGCACGCAACGGCATTTGCCGAACAGCTCGCGAGAGGAGTTCGTGCAAGCCTTAAGTGCGGAAAAGTTACTTTACGCTCGTGTTAGCTACAACATTTTTTCTAAGAGCGTGCGGAAATTGACATTTTGTTTTTTTTAATTTGTTTTTGGCTCTACTGATAAAGGAAATGGTTAAAAATGTGATTTTTTTCATTAGGTTTAATAACGCAATGAGTTTAGTAACAGAATATTAACAATTATTTTTATTATAAGAAGTAGAATTAATTATTTATGGTATAAAACTCATTAAATATGTCGATATTCGTCAATACAAAAAGCTAATAGCTTTCTTGAAGAGAAAAAACGGTGGAGAAATTTCGAGAAAATATAAAATTTTTCAGAAGCATGTCTTAGGGAGAAAAATTGAAAAAATAAAATAAAAATTGATTGCGTATATTTTTTTTTTGCGCACGCTGTGTGATCTTTTTTTTACGCACGCTGTGCAGAAAAGTGGTACTTTCCGCACGCAAATCGGTGCGTGAAACCGCGTTTTCCTCACGCTCATGGGAAAAAAATAGTTAAAATACTATATTTTAAGAATTATGACTTTAGGGGTGGCTGGGGGGCGAGAGTAATGTATCCCAGGGTGACAAGAACCATTTTCACATGACAAAATACCCTCATAAGACTTTTAACTAGGCGCCGCACTTTAATCACAAAGTGGCCACGACCCTCTCATACAGTCCCCTATGCTCCCTAACTACTAACCTAAGAGAAATTTACAATACTTAACTCTACCCTTCCAGATACCACAGAAGCGTGAGTTCATACCTGGAGTAAAATGCGAAGTGACACCTTGACTTGGAACTTGGAATCGACTCTGCCAGGATTGATTCTTCACGTTTTAGAAACTTATTATCTAACTTTTTAAGCTCATTCTTACAACAACAAAGTTAGTGTCGTTGTCATAATAGACATTAAAATACCTTCCTTGTCGGGTTATAAAGCTTCTGCCTAGTTTTAACAATGGCTGAAAAGAGTTTGTAGCTATTAACCCCTTCACCAACTCAATATGTATCTAATGTTGTTGGCTCAAGACAATGAGTGTGAGTTAAAACACCCATGATTAGATTTTTAGTAGACACCAAGTTTCTACGTATTGATTCATCCATCTTTAGTCAATTATTTTGGCAAGAGCAGTGCAAGAGCTCAGATGATCAAAAAACTTGACGATGATGACGAAAGCACTATTATCTTAGTGGCAGGAATTGACAACTCTTCAATGTTAAGATGTTACCATAGTTGATCAGATTCACATGACCAATTTAGTCGTTTTTTTTTCTCACCCTCTAGCTCAAATCCTAAAGACCTAAAATATATATTTCAACATACAGCACGCTAGTCTTCCTAACGTGCCTAAACCATTTATTTAGGAAACCCTACCAATTACTTTTGGTGCTTCGGGAAAGCCCCCAGTATTTACAATGGCAATTTGTTTGATGCATCTTACCGTCAGAGGTGGTGCAGACGAAGTTCCATATGATACTAGGCACCGCTCAAAATATCAAACGACCAAGATAGGTTCATTCCTACAAAAAAAATTGTCAGTATATCTTGACTACCTACATCTGCATAACAAATTTCATTGCCTGAACTCTAGAAGGATTGGTAATAATTCATCCTCTAAGACAAGAGAGGTTGGTTGGAACTATTGAACTTCTGAGTGTATCAGTATTCAAATATCCACTCATCGAGTTCTGAATTTGTTGTTTAGTGATTCTCCTAACTCTTTAATAATTTTACCTGGAGATTAACGTGAAAGTCGCCACTTACGACCCATGCATCCTACTGACTTTTTTGCAATATTGGTTAATAAGTAGGTACTTAGATAGACTATGCTCAGAAGATTTAGATAAATAATTAAACATTCAAGTCTCACCAGCTTATTGAAATCTGAGTTGTTGCGAATGCTAATTTATATTTTGAAGATTTTACCACTCTACTGTTACAGATTGAAGCGGCTCTAAACTCTCGTCTTATTTGTCCGCTGATGGTCCTATCCTCAGATCAATTAAATCTTCTCACACCAGGTCATATTCTCGTGGGAAGAAGTCTCTCCGGACTCCCAAAAAAATGCAATCTGGATGTGCCTGAAAATCGACTTAAGCGCTATCAGAAACTCCAACAAATCATACATCACTTCTGGAATAGCTGGCATCAGGAGTATCTTTGTGAATTACAAGTAAGAAACAAATGGAAGCAAGAGGTACCCGGTGAAAATTGGAACTGTGGTTCTCATCCACGAAGACAACACTCCTCTCTTAAGTTTGCCTATCGCACAAGTACAAGAATTGAGTACAGGCAAAGATGGTAGTAGTATCAGCGGGTAGTATCAGTGAAGTTTAACAACTGTGTTTTTAAACGCCCGCTTACCAAATTGTGCATATTTCCATTTGAATGTCACCGTGCACTTTTAAAATCCATGTTTATCCCTACTGTCCAAAATTAAAGTCTAATTTCTGCTTCTTTGATCAATCTAATATTTACTTTCAATGCCTCGTTTTGGAATCTTTTTCTTCACTTCATTTTTTAGGTTAGTTTGATGTGATGGGTTTTCACTGTCTGATTTTTCAATTCAGCATTATCATTGTCACATTGAATCCTATAAATCTAGCTTTCAAGATGACGCAGTAGGTATATTACAAGTAACTCAAAAAATATATGATGAGACTATTTTGAATATCTAGCCAGGTACAGCTGTCATGATTTTCAGTGCAAGGCAAATGCTCATTTACTCTATTTATAGGATCCATACTTCACCTTGTCGAGGGTCATCTGCAACCAGAAGTGGAAATCTTGTACAGACTTGATGGCGATTTATTCAACCTAAACAGATTACGAGCCAAGATAATTGAACTTCAATATGCGGATAATAACGTCGAAATCAGAAATGTCTAACACAGAGGAAGTTCTTCAGGCAACTATCAATTCATTCAACCAGGCATACAGGAGAATCTGCCTACAGGTTAAATTTGACAAGATGCAGTTTCTGCTCCAACCCGCACCCACCAGATATCACCAAGCCCCAAATATATCTATAAATTTCGCAGAACTAAGAACACTACCCATACCTTGGAAGCCATTTGTCGGAGAATGCAACCATTGCTGCTGAAATCCAAAATCGCTTGAAGTGTTCTAGGGCGGTGTTCGGGCGACTCTTAGGAGAGTCTTCAACAATCACGACATCGCGTCTACAATGCAATTGTAATACCAACACTTACATATGGCTGGGAAACATGGACCACCAAAGTCTAGAAAAATACCACCAGCGCTTTCTAAGAAGGATCCTACGGATTTAATGGAAGGACAGACGAACAAACTTTAGTTTTTAGAGGTGGCCAAAACAACCAGCAAGGAAGCTCTTATCATTAAGCACCAACTTCGCTGGATAGGTCACCTCGTCCGCATGCCCGAAACACACACGTCTTCCACGACTGATTTTCTATAGTCAACTCAAAGAGCGAAAAAGAAATCAAGGAAGTCAACAAAAATGTTACAAACATGTTCTTAAGTCAGGTGTTGCAAAGTGTTACAGCGATAATAACAACTGGCAGACAGCAAGTGATATAGGCATGGACTAGGCCACAACGGATCACAAACTTTTGAAGAACAGTGACGCAGACACGAGACCGAGAAGAGTGGCCGCAGAAAGGAGCGAGAGAACAGATGTCACCTCGTTTGCATGTCCGAAATACGTCTTACACGACAGATTCTGTACAGTCAACTGGAAGAGGGAAATCAAAATCAGGGAGGTCAAGAAACACGGTACAACGAGGTCCTTAGCAAGAATATGGTAGAGTGCCGCATCGATACCAGCAACTGGGAGACGATAGGTCTTCATGGCATCGAGTAATCCACCAAGGACCACAATTTTTTTAAGAGCAGCGACGCAGACACGAGACCGAAAAGAGGGACCACAGGAAAGAGCTAGAGAACAGAGGAAGAGTCAATGCTGCCCCAGTGTGCGGCTCCAGAATTGGTCCATATAGCCAACGACAATAAGACTAGAACGATGGGAGACTTTTGGTCGTGGTGCCATCTAAGACTAGATTACAGCACTAAACAACAATTTGCTGTATTAGTACTGATCGTCAATATGCCGACCAAAAATCAGTTAGTTAGGGTAACCCGAATAGGAAAAATAAGTTTTTTCTATATACCTACACAGAATGTGATGTGTATTTGCATAAGAATAGAATAGAAGACAATCATACTCGGTATCGAGTGATCGCCTATGATGATGATGATGATGATGATGATGATGACCAAAAAAGTAAGAGCAGCTTCAAAAAAATAAAAATAAATTCGTAATAGTTATTTTCCTAACAAGTGCGGAATATATTATTTTTCCTCACGCGACTGTCGTTAGCCGACCGACGCGAAGCGGATTTCGGATAGCAATCGAGTGCGGAAAAATTACTTTCCGCAAATGTTAGGAATACAATTTTTCCTACGAGCAGAATGAAAAATTCAACAATAAAAACAATTATAAATCTATAATAAACAACTAACAACATTGTTTATTTATTATTGACCATTTTAATGGTGATGATATGTAGATACAATTTTCAGCAGATTTTAAATATATCGCTGATGCAAATTGATGAATAAGCACATCATGATGATGGTATTGACCATCAGAGTCCTCCTCAAAGCTTTTACTGTACTGTACTGTACTGGTTACTTCTAAGATAGAATCCGCAACATTTGTTTAACATTTTCTTTTGCTAAATTTCCAATCTGCCGAAAATTGTACATTTACCAGTCACCATTGTTTTCATATCGTAGGTCATTCACTTCACGATGCGAGGACGGGCGGAAAAATTTTTCCACCTAGTGAGGAAAAATTACCTTTTCCGCAGGCCAATGCGTGCGGAAAAAGAGCTTTTTCCGCACGCTCGTAGGAAATAGTTATTTTCCTAACAAGTGCGCAAAGTGTTACTTTTCCGCACGCAAACACAGTTATACGAACGACGCGAAGCGGAGTTCGGATACGTGTTTGCGTGCGGAAAAGACACTTTGCGCACGTGTTAGGAACAAAATTTTTCCTACGAGCTTCATATCAGGTAGGTAACAACAAAAATTTAAAAAAAAAACGATAATTTGTTTAATTATTTTTAATTAACTTGAAGGGAACCTATGCATTTATCAAAAAATTACATAACAAAAAAAAAATATAACAGAAAATCATCGTCAGAGCTCTTCATCTTAAAGCGTTTAATGGCGATTTCCATTTGTCATCAGTGCCGCACTGAGTGCATCCGCATCTTTTTCTAAAAGCATGTAACATGTAAGGATAAGGATACATTTTTTTGCCCTGTTTCGACAAATGGAAAATGCTATAAATTTGATGAGATAGTTTGTAGATGCATATATATATAGAAAACAAATCTGACAATGTGTTGAAGTTAATTAAATTTGGTGTTTGTAGGTATAGATGTTAGCTGGAACAGGAACAGAGGAAAAATTTGTCATCATGTGTCAAAGTCGACAGGTGTACTTATTGTTGCTTGACAATTATTTTTACTTTTCGGCACTCAGTGCGGATAAGGCCTGTATCCGCACTGAGTGCGGAAAAGTGCAACTTTGAGAACCGAAATGCGTGCGGAAAAGTACTACTTTGCGCACGCTCGTAGGAAATAGTTATTTTCCTAACAAGTGCGCAAAGTGTTACTTTTCCGCACGCAAACACAGTTATACGAACGACGCGAAGCGGAGTTCGGATACGTGTTTGCGTGCGGAAAAGACACTTTGCGCACGTGTTAGGAACAAAATTTTTCCTACGAGCTTCATATCAGGTAGGTAACAACAAAAATTTAAAAAAAAAACGATAATTTGTTTAATTATTTTTAATTAACTTGAAGGGAACCTATGCATTTATCAAAAAATTACATAACAAAAAAAAAATATAACAGAAAATCATCGTCAGAGCTCTTCATCTTAAAGCGTTTAATGGCGATTTCCATTTGTCATCAGTGCCGCACTGAGTGCATCCGCATCTTTTTCTAAAAGCATGTAACATGTAAGGATAAGGATACATTTTTTTGCCCTGTTTCGACAAATGGAAAATGCTATAAATTTGATGAGATAGTTTGTAGATGCATATATATAGAAAACAAATCTGACAATGTGTTGAAGTTAATTAAATTTGGTGTTTGTAGGTATAGATGTTAGCTGGAACAGGAACAGAGGAAAAATTTGTCATCATGTGTCAAAGTCGACAGGTGTACTTATTGTTGCTTGACAATTATTTTTACTTTTCGGCACTCAGTGCGGATAAGGCCTGTATCCGCACTGAGTGCGGAAAAGTGCAACTTTGAGAACCGAAATGCGTGCGGAAAAGTACTACTTTGCGCACGCTCGTAGGAAATAGTTATTTTCCTAACAAGTGCGCAAAGTGTTACTTTTCCGCACGCAAACACAGTTATACGAACGACGCGGAGCGGAGTTCGGATACGTGTTTGCGTGCGGAAAAGACACTTTGCGCACGTGTTAGGAACAAAATTTTTCCTACGAGCTTCATATCAGGTAGGTAATAACAAAAATTTAAAAAAAAAAACGATAATTTGTTGTTATTTTTAATTAACTTGAAGGGAACCTATGCATTTATCAAAAAATTACATAACAAAAAAAAATAACAGAAAATCCTCGTCAGAGCTGTTCATCTTAAAGCGTTTAAATTTGATGAAAAAGTTTGTAGATTTTTGCATATAAATAGAGAACAAATCTGACAATGTGTCAAAGTTAATTTATATTTGGTGTTTGTATAGATGTTGGCTGCTGATATAGAAACAAGAGGAAAAATTTGTCATCATGCGTCAAAGTCGACAGGTGCACTTATTGTTGCTTGACAATTATAATTACTTTTCGGCACTCAGTGCGGATAAGGCCCGTATCCGCACTGAGTGCGGAAAAGTGTAACTTTGAGCCCGGAAATGCGTGCGGAAAAGTACTACTTTGCGCACGCTCGTAGGAAATAGTTATTTTCCTAACAAGTGCGCAAAGTGTTACTTTTCCGCACGCAAACACAGTTATACGAACGACGCGAAGCGGAGTTCGGATACGTGTTTGCGTGCGGAAAAGACACTTTGCGCACGTGTTAGGAACAAAATTTTTCCTACGAGCTTCATATCAGGTAGGTAATAACAAAAATTTGAAAAAAAAAACGATAATTTGTTTAATTATTTTTAATTAACTTGAAGGGAACCTATGCATTTATCAAAAAATTACATAACAAAAAAAAATAACAGAAAATCCTCGTCAGAGCTGTTCATCTTAAAGCGTTTAAATTTGATGAGAAAGTTTGTAGATTTTTGCATATAAATAGAGAACAAATCTGATGTGTCAAAGTTAATTTATAATTGGTGTTTGCATAGATGTTGGCTGATATAGAAATAGAGGAAAAATTTGTCATCATGTGTCAAAGTCGACAGGTGCACTTATTGTTGCTTGACAATTATAATTACTTTTCGGCACTCAGTGCGGATAAGGCCTGTATCCGCACTGAGTGCGGAAAAGTGTAACTTTGAGTCCGGAAATGCGTGCGGAAAAGTACTACTTTGCGCACGCTCGTAGGAAAATAATTTTTTAATCAATGTAGTAATTATTTGCCAAATCACGATGAGAAAATGTGTTTTCAAGCTGGTATTTATCTACGTGCCACACCCCGAAAGGCTGTTTTGATATATTTTGGAACCAAAGTTTAAGTGCCCATTGTTATAATTTTTAGATAAATAGGTGGGTATGTTTTTTTAATTTCCAAGAAACTCTACAAAACCATTCAAAAACAAACACTCCACATCGACATCGCTCACTCAATTAATCGCAAAAAAGTATGAGTATTTACTTTAATTTGTTTATTGCTCAAATACGAATGACGCGCTCACATAGTTTTATCATAAGGACAATAAACGAATTATTTTTTGCATTTGAAAGTCAAGGTGAATATGCCATTATACCAATTCATAAAATTGTGGATATTGATGTTCTGTTATTTGTTTTGAACGAGAATATGCGTTCGAATTCAATACATAAGCCAGACGTGTAATGCTGATTACTCTGGGTTGTTTTCCAATGTCATTGATTTTATCGACTAATATTTGAAAAAGATATATTTAGGTGCATAGGAATAAGATGCATGCTTGTTTTGTCTGGAACCTGAAATCTATTTCACTGTGTGAGTTTAATGAAACTATAATAGTTTTCCTACAACTGCCTCTGAAAATGGAGTTTTTCACACGCTAGGCAACCACTGAAAATAGAGTTTTTCATACAGCATGCGAAAAAGTTTTTCACACATATTTGGTGGTTTTATTTTGCAGTTGTAGAAAAAGCATTGTAAAAAACTCGTTTGAAAACCTTTTTTCACACTCGCTCGACTTGTGGAACTCGCCTACGTCTCGGTCCAACAAACTGTCTCGGCCGTGCGAAAAAATTCATTTTTAAAACTTGTTTGAATAACTATTACAGTTCACAAAATATTTAATCCTTTTCGTGGGTTGTTTCTGGTAATATTAATCACTTATTAAACTAGTTAAGGCTAACTATACACGAGCTATCGAAACAAAAAAAAAGAACCGTTATCTATAAGCTCCCCTAGCATTTTATCCAAAAAGGTTCTACGGCCTTGGAAACAATGCAGCTTGTCGCCAAACATTCTGGAAGGCAATTTCTCACCTTATCTTATCAAAATTAAAATACAAATAACCGAAACGCAAATGTAATTTTTATAAATTGTTATCAAATATTGTCAGCACATGAATAATATGGCTAATAATATTCTATCAGCCCGAAATAGTTAGTTTGGGGGTTTGGGCTAGTTATGTTTATCACAGTAGAACTCACAGACAATATCATCCGACACTACAGAGTTTTTTAAAATTTTTTTTTATAGAACTATCGATCGACAAAATAATATTCAAAGAAACGAAATAGAAGAAGAGAAATAGGAATACAGGAGCATATCAAAAAAGTAATAGAACAGACCAAGAGTCTGAAGGTATTGGGAAAAAAATGACAGGAAAAAAAAGATACCTTCAAATAAATCCTCATAAATCCAGATGATAGCATAATAACAAACAAACAAGAAATTCTAGAGGCCATCGAAACAGTCTACAAAGAGTTTTATCCAATAAAAAAAAATACTGAGCGTGATTCGAAATTTTTGAACCGAACTCGAAGAAATATCTCGAATAGAGGTACAAGAAATCAAAATAGCGTTGAGAGGCATGAAAGACAACAAATCCCTGAAAAGTCTATTCGATAGATTTGCGTTGGAAGGGAAAACAATGAGAGAATGCAATAATCATTATACACAAAAATAGAGATAATAGTACTAAAATCACAGCTGATCAGCATTTTTGTTCAAAATATAGTATAAATTGGCTACATAAATCAAAATCGTCAATAAATCGGACAAAGGGAAGAAGGGAGAACTATGGGAGAAACAACTACCTCGATCCTAACAATGAAAGTTCTTGGGAAAACATGTATGAACAAACCATCAGGTATATAAATTAAAATATTTTGGTAGGATCGCCAAACGAATAACAGAACTTGAGAAAACCAATTCCCCCAGCATTGAAGCAAGGATCATCTGACATAAGCTGGTCTTGTCGTTTACTTACCAGACTCACGTCTCCCCAAGAAAATTGTCTCCCAAGTAATCGCCGGCGCAGGCAGAGAGGGCAATGGGAACGATACAGAGATGTCCTCAAGGCAGACATGGTATAGTGTCAGATCTAGTAGTGGCTGAAAGTCTATGGCCCTGGAAAGATCCGCATCAAGGCTCGCAATATTTGGAATGATAGAGGCGGAGAGATATGAAGAACAAACGCTATCGTATCAACGAGAACGCCTAATAAGAGTTGTTCCACAAAAATGACCGGCTTACGTTGACTGGATGTGCAATCAATGTGAGGGAATTTTTGGGACTGGAATGTGCCTATTTAACCAGCAAAGAACCTAGATAACAATACTCTAAAAAACTAAACTATACTCGTTAGTGATTGAATGCCTGTGATGATCTTGTTGGAGACCTGTTTCGATTGTAAGCAGACTCAGCACTGGGTTGTTGACCGAGGTACCTTCTTCTAGTGCTTTATTCATAAGTTAAGGCAGCTGGTTCCTCGTGACAAATAATATATGTTACTGTGTATTTTCTGTATTCCATCTTCATTCCGGTTTTGAGTAGTGGACTTGCAGACTGAATTGCAGTGGACATCATCTATTTATGGGGTAGAAATACTTTCCTGTAGCATGTCCTGAATTTATTATCCTGGTATATTGCAGTGCCAATATGTCTGGTTGGTGGTCCTCTAGTAGTTTTTCAATTTGAAGCACAAATTTCTAAGTCATTATAAGAGATCATCTTATTGGCCATGATCACGGGCCTAGGATCTGCCATTGTTGAGTCAATCAAGTTAGCGTGTAGTATTTCCTTGAAGGCGTCCAATAATAGGGCGGCGGAGGGTGCTACAGATTCCTCCGTCGCCTTCTTGATGTTGTCACTGTCTAATTGATGAGTAGCACTCTTCGGGTAATTGGAAAATCGTTTATACATCAGTTAGGTGCTGGGTGGCAACACGAGGCAATAGCTTTTTATTGGCTAACTATAGTACAGGTGCGAGGTGTTCGTTTTGCACGCTGGGCATCTCCTTGTCCTTGTTCATTGCCCGTGGTCTGACAAGAATAACAGTACGGTTAATATTCGAGTTGACAAGGGACATTGAAAAGTTGATTGAAATTTTCATTGACAAATACGTTGCACAACACGCGGTTTTTCTCCTTCACTTTTTATCCCGTGCAAATAAAAAGGACGGATTGCTATACGTAAGTCTAACATAATTTGGTACGTTTTGCCTCGCCTTGCGCATTGACCGTTCTGTGTCTTTATTTATCTAATGAAGTTTTCGTATCATTACCTTTTTGTCTGGTAAAATAGATAGGTCTATTCCCAACCCGAATAACTAAAACAGATATAGCACTATCGACTACGTAGTATCCTCGTTCGTTGACTGTACTGTCTTTAAGTTTTTCAGATCATGAAGATCACTAGTAGGAATGCCCCACGTAAGCTACGTCGAGTTTTTTCCGAAAATTTTCCTAAATTTCAAGCAATTATGTCAAGCAATTGACTGGGATTGCCTCGCTGATGACATCGATAGTGCATTTTTTATGAATTCACAAATAAACTATCTGGTCTGGCTCCCAAAGCATTTCCTCTTAGGCCTATCAAAAATAAACAACATAAACCCCGCACCACTAAAGGCTTGCGTGAATCCCCAAAGAACATGCGCTCATTGTCACACCTAAGAAAAAAATCGGAAAGTCTCTTCTTTTAAAATTACGTTTAAACTCTATAGAATAATTTATAATAAAACTACAAAAGCCGTCAGGGGCACCTCATAACAATCGATTCGCCAGAACCGAAAATATTGCCAAGGAAACGTGGTCTATTATCAACGATTTGAGAAATAAGGCTTTCTCGTCCATTATAACCTCTATCTCTCCTGAGAACATAAACGATTACTTTGTAAATGTGGCACTATAGCTCCTCGCGATCCGATTTTAAATCATTCTAATAGCAATATTATTGCGAGGACGTGGCAACCGCGCACTAACGTTAGCAGCGCTAGAGCGTTCCCGCAGGGGACCAGCTCGCTCTCTTCTCCATCGGCGGTCAACCTATCAACACCTAAAATAATCTTTCCGACAATAAGTAATAAAAACTCAGCTAATTCAGCATCGATCTTTTATTCAAACACCTCAAGATATAACAAATGGCGACGAGTAAATAAGGAAAAACGCGGTAAAAATCGCGAAAATCGGTAATAATCGCAAAAAGTAGTGCAATCGCGTGTTCGATTATTCGTTCAGTTTTTTTTTTCCATTGGTGTGGTTCACAAAATGGCGTTGTCAGGCATCATCGGCCAAGCACGTGAATTTAATGCAGACAACGAGGATTGGGCGATCTACATTGAAAGGCTGGATCAATATTTCGTGGCTAATAGAGTAAAGGAAGATGACCTAAAAACCGCCACGCTGATCAGTTTGATCGGTGCCTCCACGTACAAACTACTAAGAGATTTGTGCTACCCCGATCCACCCAAAGGAAAAGAAATATGACGAGCTGTGTGACCTTCTAAGCAAGCAACTAAGTCCCCATGTCTCGGTATGGCGAGAAAGACTAAATTTTTATGGAACAAGTCAAAATACAGGCGAAAGTGTAAGCGACTGGTATGCTGGATTGAAAAGCTTGGCAGTGAATTGCAAATTCGAAGGAAGCCTGGAGCAAGTTTTGATGCATAAATTCGTGTCCGGAATGACCAACAATAGAATTTTGGATCGACTATGCGAAGAAGATGTGTCCAAAAATTTGAAGCAATTGGTAGACCTTGCAATCACCAAGGAAGCTACGGAAAAAGAAGAGGTTAACCTGCTGTCAAGAGGATCGCGTCATCAAGGAAGCAGCGGCAACGCCGGAGACAGAGCGCGCAACGGCGAAGTGTCAACGAGTGGTGCTGGTGGGAGCCACGGCCCTGCGTCGAAATGGAGAAGGAGCAATAATGGCGGCGACAACAAACACAAAGGAATGTCAAATTCTGCTGTGAGAGAAAAAAATACTGATTATGGAGGGTATACAAACAAAAATAAAAAAAATAATCACGATGTTTGCAATCATTGCGAACGGAAGCATTATGGGGTATGTAGATTTTCTAGTTTTACTTGTAGAAATTGTAACAAGAAAGGCCATATTGAGTATGCATGTAAACAAAGAAAAAATTATTTTTTGAATGCAGAAGAAGTAGTGAATAATGACAGTTGTAACTCAGATTTTTATGCGATAACGTCAAGCCCAAGCGGCGTTTGCAAAAATCCATTTCTATTATCTGCAAATATTGACAAAAAACCTTGTAAAATTCAAATCGATTCTGGTGCTAGTATCAGTGCTATGAATTATAATGACTTTAAAAACAACTTTTCTTCCAAAGCGCATTTGAAAAGAGATAGCATCATTTTAAAAGGCTATAACAGTCAAGACATAACACCATTAGGATTTTTTGTAGCCAAAGTAAGCCTAAATAACTTGATAAAGGATGTAAAATTCTATATAGTCGACAATGGTGGACCTATTATTGGAGGTCGAGACTTCATGAACACTTTCAAATTAACTCTGCAATCAATGAACAACGTCACAATAAAAAACAAAAGGCCAATAAACAAAATCTTGGACAACTATAAAGATACAGTGTTTGGAAAAAAGTTAGGTTGTTTTAAATATGAAAAAATTTCTCTGCAGATAAAACCCGAAGCGAGACCTGTGTTCTGCAAGCCGAGGAACGTACCATTTGCCTACGAAGCTTACATGAACAAAGAGCTACAACGCCTTGTGGACGAAGACATACTCACTCCAATTGACAGTAGCAACTCGGGAACTCCATTGGTAGTTGTGCTGAAGGCAGATGGAAAAATACGGATATGTGGTGACTATAAAGCAACTGTTAACCCACATTTGGAAGAGGTAGTGTACCCCCTTCCCACGATAGACAGTGTCTTCGCAAGACTACACAAAGGTAAGCAATTTACCAAAATTGATCTGTCGCAGGCCTATAATCAGTTCGAATTGGACGAGAAGACAAGTAAACTGCTAGTAATAAGCACTAAGAAGGGTTTGTTTGCACCGAAGCGAATGCCTTTTGGAATTTCGCCTGCCAGTGCTAAATGCCAAAAATACGTCGAACAACTATTTCAGGGTATGGACAATGTAATAAATTTTTCAGATGACATTGTCTTGACAGGCGAAACCAAGGAGGAGCATCTGGATACGCTGGATGCAGTGCTCAGCAGTTTGGAAAAGGCAGGACTAACGGCAAGACTTGATAAGTGCAAATTCTTTGAGCACGAAATCGAGTACCTAGGGCATAAAATTTCAGCAAAAGGACTCCACGAACTAGACGGCAAAGTAAAGGCAATTTCGCTAGCACCGCCACCAAAAAACTTAACTGAGCTCAGAGCATTTCTGGGCATGGTGAGCTATTACGGTCGATTTGTGTACAATTTGGCCGCATACCTTCAACCCCTATATATGTTATTAAAGAAGGAAACAAAATTTCATTGGTCACGAGCTCAAGAACTTACTTTCAATAAAATAAAAGAACTTATAGCTGAAGACATAACCCTGGTCCATTTTAATCCAAAATTGCTTTTGATTTTACAGACAGATGCATCAAACGCTGGCATCGCAGCTGTGTTAATGCATAGAATGACAGACGGAGTGGAACGACTCATTGCTTGTGTATCCAGAGCGCTAATGCCAGCAGAGAAAAACTACTCAACAATCTTGAAGGAGAGCTTAGCGATTTTCTACGGAGTCCAGAAGTTTGAACAGTACCTCCTGGGCAACAAATTCATATTGAGAACGGATCACAAGCCGTTGACCACCATTTTTGGCGAACACAAGCAAATTCCCACAACATATGCCAACCGTCTGCAGAGAATAGCGCTATACCTGTCAGGTTTCAATTACAGGGTAGAGGACGTCAAGGGTAAGGACAATCATTTGGCAGACTACCTGTCCAGAGCCCCATTGAAAATAAAAACCATAGACCAGGAATATGAAGGAAAAGGTAATTATTTGAATTTTATTGCTAATTGCTCGGAATGGCCAATTGATAACAATTTAGTTAGGAAAGAAACCAACAAGGATAACACCTTAATGCAGGTAAAAACATTTGTTATACAAGGCAAATGGCCAAACATAATCAATCAAATAATAACACCTTACTTCCATAAAAGACATGAACTTTCTTTGGATCAAGACATAATGCTTTGGGGTCATCGAGTGGTGATACCAGAAAGTCTTCAGGAGAGGCTATTGAAGGAACTGCACGAGCCAGCACACTTGGGCATTACAAAGACAAAATCATTGGCTCGAAGCTACTTATGGTTTCCAGGAATTGACAGTAGATTGGAAAACGTAATAAAGTCTTGTACTGCGTGCCTCGACCACAGAGCAAATCCTCCCAAAGCTGAATTTACACCCTGGCAAACGGAAGAGGAACCGTGGTATCGCATAAACGCAGACTACTTGGAGTTAAACCGTAAATATTTTCTACTAATTATTGACTCATACAACAAGTACCCAGAGGTTTTTCCGTGCAATTCATTAAGATCAAATGAAACTGAGGAAAAATTCAGAGAGTGTTTTTCCAGATTTGGACTGCCCAAACTTGTAGTGACCGACAACGGAACAAATTTCGTAGCAGAAAACATGAAAAGATTCTTCCAGATGAACGGAATAACTCACATTACAACTCCTATCCACCACCCTTAAAGTAATGGACAAGCCGAAAACATGGTTAAAACAATAAAACATAAGTTGAAAACAGCTATCGCTGATTCCAAAAACAGACAAACGTCAGTCACTCGGCTGCATCACCGAACGACGCGTAGCGGAAAAATTCATTTTCCGCACTTGTTAGGTAAATAGCTATTATGACTGTTTCCAAAATAACAAGCAACAGATAGACAGTTGTGATAAACCGACTAACGTCCCATTGACCGCATTAAACAAAGACTCTAATAATCATTCTTTCAATAGGTTTGGTCCGGAGTCTGCAAAAGTACCGCCACATCATTGCAAAAATCCCTGTGAAGAGCAACCACCATCATTAAAAGCAATGCCAGCCAAACCAAGCAACTCCGAAGTCACAAAATTAGCTACAGGTGCTACAACAAAGCGCCCAGCCACTGTGAGCAAAAAGCAAGAGAGACCCCAAGAAAGCGAATCTGAACCCGAAGTCAGCACAGCAAGTCACGACAGTCTTGGAAGCAGACGCCCCAGCCGATTACGGAGGCCACCATCGTACTTGAAGGAATACAACGTAAATTCCGAAGAAGAAGAATACACTTAGTTTCTGATTGCCACACACACATTGTTAAGTTAGGCACAGTAAAGGGGAATTGTTAATGAAATATTTAAGGTCTTACATAAGTCATTTTTCATTGTTCAATCCACTTTATTGCCCTTCAGGAATTAGGGTATCTTTATTGTAATTATTAGTACATACTAATACTAAAAATCTAAGAACGGGGGTGCGAGGACGCGGCAACCGCGCACTAACGTTAGCAGCGCTAGAGCGTTCCCGCAGGGGACAAGCTCGCTCTCTTCTCCATCGGCGGTCAACCTATCAACACCTAAAATAATCTTTCCGACAATAAGTAATAAAAACTCAGCTAATTTAGCATCGATCTTTTATTCAAACACCTCAAGATATAACAAGTATTAGGGAGGTCCAAAAAAAACCGGAATTTTGTTTTTGAGCTATAACTTTTTTATTTGTCGACCAATTTTCTTTTGTTTTGGCTTGTTTGAAAGAGAAATGAACAGGCTAACGAATCAGAGTGAAACTTTTGACATTTGAGAAAAATCCAAAATGGCGGACTCCTTCAAAAATTGCCTAGTTTTGGATAGCGCTGGAACTTTTTTGTGACACCCGGTATAAGTTTTTTTAATAAATTCTTAAAGTTCATTATTTTGCAAACATTTTAAGACCCTGGCAGAAAGAATCGGTTAAAAACTAAGTGAAATATTGAATTTTTTGTAATATCGAATTTCAATTTTTTATGATGAGAGCAATATCTAAGATATGCTATTACAGCTAGATTTTTTTTTTCTACTCGACATTTTTTTTCTATTTCGGACTTGTTCGAAAGATAAATAGATAGGATAAGGATTCGAAATGAAGAATTTGACTGTTGAGAAAAAATTAAAGATTTCCCAGTTCCTTTAACATAGCCAATTTTGAAAAAGTTAATGATAAGTTTTCTAACAATACGACTAATATTTTTATTTATAAATTTAAAAAAATAAGGTAAACACATTGAAGGGGCAAGAGGCGAGATGCTCTCCGTGGGCCTCAACAACCCATGCTAAACGTCTACGCCAAGAATCGATAGAATTGGCAATGTTACGTTGTTCCAGCAGTTCTCCCCAACACTCAATGATTCGGTTGCGCAGCTCTCCTAAATTATTGAATGTAGCCCCATTTTCGTGGACTGTTTCTCCCTAATCCCCTCATAAAAAGTAATCGCAGGAATTCAAATCTGGGGTATTAGGCGGCCAGTCAACGGGCTGTATAAAATCCGCAACTTGCTCTCTTAGATAGTTGATAGTAAAGCGGCTATTATTTCACCTGGCTCCATCTTATATACGAACAGTATTTATCACTTTTAGGTATCTCATAAAAAGAGAAATACAAAAACGTACAATTTTATCAAAGTTTTTGTGAGAACCAAAATCTGAACAATAAATGTTAACTAGGTGAGTTATAAAATTACCTGCATAAAAGTGTAGTCTTGAGGTGTGAGCTGTTCAATTTCGGATAAAGGTTTCTAAAGTTAACAGGTTGTCTGGTAATGGGTAACTTGATGACGCATCTAGAGTGCCATATGGAGATTTGCATTATGTTCAGGCATTCAGATGACGTCATAAAAGTTATCAGGCAACCTACCTCTCTCAAACAACCTTGATTTCGGATAGCAATTGGCGAACACAAGCTGACAATACTTGCGTGAATCCAAGCGAACTCCTTGGTCGATAACAATTAGTTGTGCTTTGTGGCTTCGAGAAATTGCTGCAGATAGATACCATTAAATAACTGCTGAATTTTTCTCTTCCTTTATCTGCTTTTCGAGCTTGGAGGGAAATTCGTAGTTCGTTTTGCGAATTCTTTACTCCGGATAAGGTGAAAATTTTCCTATCACTGAACCAGATTTTTCGGATTTCAGCACGGGCACATCTATTAAGTAGGATAGTTCAAATGTGTAGTCCCGTTTCACATGATTCAGTATTAAATCACTTTTAATTATTCTTTACTGTCAGCTATCTAAGAGAGCAAGTTGCGAATTTTATAGAGCGGCCAGTCAACGGGACTGGCCGCTGGCCGCCTTATAGCCCAGATTTGAATCCCTACAATTACTTTTTATAGGGTGATATAAGGCGGAAGAAAAAGTCCACGGAAGTGGGGCTACGTTCAATAATTTAGAAGAGCTGCGCAACCGAATCATTGAGTGTTGTGGAGAACTGTTGGAACAATGTAACATTGCCAATTTTATCGATTCTTGGCGTAGACGTTTAGCATAGGTTGTTGAGACCCACGGAGGGCATATCGCTCCTTAAATGTGTTTACTTTATTTTTTAAAATTTATAAATAAAAATATTGGTCGTATTGTAAGAAAACTTAACGCTAATTTTTTCAAAATTAGCTATGTTGAAGGAACTGGGAAATCTTTAATTTTTTCTCAACCAGTCAAAATCTTCATTTCGAATCCGTACCCTATCTATTTATCTTCCGAACAAGCCCGAAATAGAAAGAATATGTCGAGTAGAAAAAAAATATAGCTGAAATAGCATATCCCAGATTTTGCTGTCAATATAAAAAATTTAAATTCGATATTACAAAAAATTCAATATTTCACTTAGTTTTCAACCGATTTTTACTGTCGAGGTCTTAAAATGTTCGCAAAATGATGAACTTTCAGAATTTATTAAAAAAACTTATACAGGTTGTCACAAAAAAGTTCCAGCGCTATCCAAAAATTGGCAATTTTTGAAGGAGTCCGCCATTTTGGATTTTTTTCAAATGTCAAAAGTTTTACCTTGATCCGTTAGTCTATTCATTTCTCTTTCAAACAAGCCAAAACAAAAGAAAATTGGTCAACAAATAAAAAAGTTACAGCTCAAAAACAAAATTCCGGTTTTTTTTGGACCACCCTATATATACACAGTTTCTTTCTAGCACCCGCAGAAACATCAGAGCTTTCCAGAGACATTAAAAACATAAAACATATGGTCATCTGGGACTGATGAAATATAGATTCAATCTCCCAACTACTTTGATAAGTGAATATTTTCAACAACGAGTGTTCCCAGATTGGAACTATTATTCCTCTGCACACAGGGTGGAAATGAGGATCAAGCTTCGAACCGAATTGCACTCTTCCCCACTTTTTCCAAAATCATTGAAAAATTGGGTAAAAAAAGGCTTCTATGTTAGAAATAGTTTTGTAATGTTGATTTTTATTTTATAATATGTATACTTGTTTACTTTTCTGAATGTACCTACCTCCAATGTTATGTTATTATTTAAAATATTCTGTAATGGCATGTAATATTGACAATTGAGTTGAAGAGGGCTTCTGTACTTGGATCTCTTTAAAGTTTGGCGCGTAAAAAATCGATTGAAATTTTAACCTCAAAACTTAATAGCGGTTTCCATTTGTCGAACCAGTGCGAAAATAATGTATTCTTATCCTTACATGTTACATGCTGTTAGAAAAAGATGCAGATACACTCAGTGCGCACTGATTGACAAATGGAAATCGTCATAAGTTTCATGCGTGGTTTCAAGACAAATTGACGCTGACACTTTTAAAAACATT
The DNA here is from genome assembly GCA_917834065.1 of Ceutorhynchus assimilis. Lineage (NCBI taxonomy): Eukaryota > Metazoa > Arthropoda > Insecta > Coleoptera > Curculionidae > Ceutorhynchus > Ceutorhynchus assimilis. The sequence goes on from OU892278.1 coordinate 21,474,814, forward strand.
CTCTAAAGGGGCACTGAACGCTTTGGAAGATATTTTAACTTATCCATTGTCCATTGTTCACATGTAGTCATCTATTCCTTCTATTCAATTTAATCGGTTTAAAACTATTGACATTTACCGCCAAAATTTAAAGCACTCCAAGTTCACTCGCGCCCTCTACAAAATTTTGAGGAATTTAACTGGATATTTGCTGCCATTATATTTAATCCATGCGTAGATCACTGTTTTATCGGTAATGCCAAATATGAAAAGTTTTTCATATGTCAGGAAAGGATATCACACAGATTGCGAGGTTAGGTTCTGTTGAGCATGGTGAAATATAGTTAATAATGAATGAAAGTTCTTCAAAAGCATCAATTATTGTATTTTCGTGCTGTTTAAAAGATCAAAAGACCCCCATATTTCAACAGATTATGGGCCCAGGTCATCGTTTGACCTGATTTTTGTTTTTCTTTAGGAAAAAATGAAATGGGCGTGTCCCCAAGTCAGATGGTGTATTCCAGAAAGTGACTAGCAGAAATGACAGATAAAACTGTTCATATTGCGACCGGAAACAAGTTTGATGGCTTGTTACGGGCTGATATTTCCTGGGCCAAAATAACAGGAAATAAGCGTATTCGCCTCACTGAATAGAATACCTTCGTCAAGCCACTGTTTTCTTTCCAATAGTTGTGGCCACACTTTTTTTAAACTTTTCATTCTTCCCAGAATCATCGAGTTAGAGGTTGAATAATGGAATTGATTTCCTTTTAGTAGGGTTAAAATAAATATTAATTTATTTATTAATAAATAAAATCATAATATTTACATTAAAACAGCTGATTGTCTGATTCGATTGGATTGATTAGATTGACAGCTCTCCAAATAAGGTCAATAACCGGTATCAAATTCATTTAAATTACCCAATGCCCAACTACCATCAAAATTCCCGAGGACCTTTCACCTTGGAGTTTTGACACAACCTTTTTGAAGTACATTGAAGGGACAAGCAGAGGTCATTCAGGTCGAGGACTTTCCACGATCAAGTGTTCGGGAAACTTCCTCAGGCACATTTTGCCGATTTCTGAGTTGTCCAGTTTTAGCTCATAGATCTAGGGTGGCAAATCCGTTATTTTAGCACCAAAGCGCCTTGCGCGGATTTCTTTGTGCGCCGAAAAAGAACAACGTGATGCAATGTTTGTGCTATTCCAGTTCCTAAAGGCCAAAGTATTTTGGTAAGTGGTTTTTCTTATTTGTCTTCTCTGTGTTTCTCTATTGCCTATGTATAAGCATGGTTTTCTGATAATTATATGGTTAAATTCCGAATATTGGACATACCTACCTATCGTTTCACGCCCAGTCTCATAACGTCCATTTGTTTCAGGCCTTCAATCGTCACGCTTTAGTCCTTAACTTTGAGTAAAGTGTTAAACGTTAAGCTTACTGTGTATTTGAAGTTGTACCTTCTGTCTTCAGCCTATGTTAGATAATTGGAAGCTTTAGTGTCTTCTGCTTACTGAACGTGCCCAGGGCCAGTCGCTTCTTGTCGCGGCCCTGATCCAGTCCCAGGCCATCGGAAACACTGGAAGATATCAATCCGATCCTTCAGGTTCCCCTCGAGGGATTAGGGACTACTCAGGTTTGATAGGTGTGTTGTACTGTCTTAATATCTGGAACCTATCAAACCTTACCAAACCCTTATTGGAATAAATCACTACAGCGACGCAGTCTTCTACTACAATATTAAATTTGCCTTTCAGGTTATGTACTGTTACTTCAATTTTAATTAATTATCTATATTTCCTATATTATTCCATAATATTAAATTTGCCCTTCAGGTTATGTTTTGTTACTTCAACTTTAATTAATTATCTATGTTACCTATATTATCCCATAAATACATGTTGCACTGAATTCAGGAAAATACTTGTACACTGGGGTTGAATGGCCATTCGCGAAGGTACTGCATTTAGTAAACTTGTCCATTAATTCACATTTCAGGTTTTATCGCTGGTATACAATACTCTTTACTTTACTTAGTACCGAAGTTTCCTTGGGCAGAATCAGTCAACACTTCTATCTACATACTAAACCGAGTACTAACACAAGCACCTAATTCTATGCCATATGTAATGTGGAGTGGACAGCAACCATCCAGATTATATCAAGATTTTTGGATGTACTGCATATGCGCATATTTCCAATGTTAAAGGAAAGAGATTAGATCCAAAAAGTAAAAAGTTTATATTAGTTGGTTATCATAAGAATTCGACAAATTATCGATTATTCAATCCTGATTCACAGAAAATTACTGTATCCAGGAATGAATTTTTTGATGAAAAGATGGAAAGTAACTTGAAAAATCAAGAAATACAGTACCAATTGAATTGAACGAAAATGATGTCAAAATATTTAATGAAGAAATGGATAATTTAGAAGCTGAAGTCTATGACAATGAAAATTATGAGAACCAAGCAGAAGACCAAATCGAAGATATGTAAAGACATATGCTCAATTTAAGACCACAAAGAAATATACGCGTACCATCAAAATATGCGAATAGGAGTTAAATTTTACTGAAATTAACGTTCCAACAACATATGAAGAAGGGGTAAATTGTATTGAGAAGGAAGAATGGAAAAGAGCAATATCCGAAGAGTTTGAAGCACTTCACAAAAATTCAACAAGGAAAATGACACAACTTCCTAAAGGCAAAATACCAATCGACTCGAAATGGGTCTTCAAAGTAAAAAGACTTCCAGATTCTGAAGTTCCTCGTTATAATGCTCGAATCTGTGCCAGGGGATTTGTACAAAACGTGGGTATTGATTACAACAATGATATTTTTGCCCCTACTACAAGATATGATTCTATTAGAGTACTTCTTGCAATAGCTTACTGCTTGAGAGACTATGAGTTTACACAGTTTGACATAAAAACTGTCTTTGAACTCTCGATGAAGAGATCTACATGATACCTCCTCTTAGATTGGAAGGTAGAACAAACCTAGTAGGTATGCAATATTCAGTTGTAGTGTTTTTACTTCTACCCAGTTTTAGTTCAGGTAAGTTTTATCTTTATCATGGCGTCAATCCCATTGGTGATGAAATTAATGTGAAGACAAACAGAAATAGTTCAATTATTATTTATACATGTAATTAAGTAAAAATAATATAAGCCCAACAGTTGACAGACACGAGTTTTATTTTCCTATCATTATCTAAAAAACGTTTTTGGCGGTGTCTAGATTAGTCTTGGTTATTACATATTATATTTCTTTTCAATAATGAGAGATAAATATAATAAATAATGTCAAATCTGATCAAGGCCCATAATAAGATCATCCACAAATAATGTTTCAAATTCAAATATCCCGCCAAAATCATTTCACATTGACCCAAGCGTATAGATGGCGCCACATATATAAACTTTTTTTTCAACATGGGAGTTACCATTCTATATCCCCCCTTAAACCTTATTCTATGCAACTGTATCATTATCGACAACCGAAGCAGAATTTATTGCAGCTACACAAGCTACAAAAGAAGCAATTTGGCTCCAGAAATTTCTACTGGACTTAGAAGAAGATGTGCCAAAACCAACTGCATTATATTCATTGATAATGAGGGTGCAATTGAACTGATCAAGAATCTGGAGTTTCATTAAACAACAAAACACATTGACATAAAATTCAACTTTGTGAAGGAAAGTTATGAAGAACAAGTGATAACGCCAGAATATGTGAACACTAAGGATCAGCAGGCAGATATTTTTACCAAGTCACTACCAAAAAGAAGATTTGAAGAAATGAGGGAAAAACTCAATATGGTGTGTTCAAAATAACCAGCTAACAGCATAACAACGGGTGGGAGTGTTAGAAATATTTAGTTTTGTAATGTTGATTTTCATTTTATAATTATGTATACTTGTTTACTTTTTTGAATATACACTTAGCCAAAGATAAAACTGGTACGCATTTTCCTATTGTGTTGTATTGTGTAAATCGACCTTTTTTACCACCTCAAGAGTGACAAAAAGAGTCAAGTCAGTGTCATATTTGAACCAATCATAACAAAAAAAGATATTTCATTTACTTCTGTTTAGCTTTGACGTTGACAAAAAGTGTCTGATCTAAGTTTTTCAGAACAGACTTTTTGTTGTTAAGCCTGACTCACACTTGGCAAATGTAAAAAATATATATTGCCTGTACCAGTTTTCTGTTTGGCTAAGTGTACCTTCAATGTTATGTTATCATTTCAAGTATTCTGTAATTATATTTAATCCATACATATAGATCATCGGTAATCTTAATTATGAAAAGTTTGGCATATGTTAGAAAAGGATATTACACAGATTACAGATTGCGAGGTTAGGTTTTGTTGAGCATGGTGAAATATATTTAATAATAAATAAAAGTTCTTTAAAAGCATCAATTAATGTATTTATGTGCTGTTCAAAAGATCCAAAAGATCCCCTATTTTAACATTCTATGATTTCTGCATTAATATAAAATACTAAATATTCACCAATTTAGCTTTTTAACTTGCTGATGAACTATTAATGCTATGCTCTCTGTCTTCAAGAATGTCTTCTCTAGCTTGAACAATCCGCACTCTACAGTATGAATTTTCTGTGATTTTTCTAAGGCATTCGACTGTGTAAGTCATAATATCCTTATCAACAAATTGCAGTAGGTATCACAGAATTCGAGGCTATCCTCTGCAATGGTTCAAGTGGTATCTTAACAACAGAAAACAGCTTGTGATAATTAACACGACAATTTCGTCATGCAAGCCAATAAAATGTGGAGTTCCACAGGGTTCCGTGTTGGGTCCAATAATATTTCTACTGTTTATAATCGAAACTGCTAGTCTAGGCATCAGTCGTAAAACATGTTTGCTGATGACGTTAGTTTCACTTGGAGCAACCTGGATACTGTATACAAGCTATATATAGCTCTCCATAGAACCATGTCCAATGACGTGTTTGTCACTAAATTATGCTGCGACTCTCACCTTCCCTGCTTCAATTCAATTTGAAAAAAAATATTTATCTCTTGTTTGGCGGTGAGATCCTTTTCCTTGTCAATTTCTAGTAGTCTACTTTGCTCTTTTCGAATCACATCTTCGATATGCCCTTCCATTTTGGGGTAAGTACATGCTGTGCAACTCAATTCGAGCGTATCTTCAAATTACAAAAAAGAGCTATTCGATATTCTATAAAATTAAAGAATAGCGCCCATTGCAGAGATTTTCCCAAACAAACATAAAATATCAACACTTCAGACCTATTAAAGTCCATACTGTAACTGTTCTGAAATTGAAAATAAAAAAAACACTTGCAAAATTATGTTTCCGCTTTGGCGACAAGATCTCTTGGTTTGTAATTTATAGCATTTCAAAGGAAAATTCATTTAGAGCAAAAATTAAATCTAAGGTTACATTTAGAATTAATAATTACCTATGTATCGCTAACAGAAGCGATCCCGGAAGCATTCTCAATGCTAAGGCAAAACCTGCGTGTTTTCACGAATCAGATTATGGCTGGAATCACATCCGCGAACGATAACATTATTTTGAAATATCTATCAAGATTCCGAAAATATGACAGCTACTTTATGATGCAATATAAAATTATATATATTTGTATTATGCAAAAATTTGTTTTTGCCGTGATACTTATTTCTGAACTAAGAGCGCAAAATAAGCCATTGTCGATTGATAGAGAATATTGCCAAAGTTGGCAATCACTTTTCACCATTTCAGGGGGAATTCAACCTACAATCGATCAGCAAATTTTACTTCGCCGCTTGTGTTTCATGACACAACTCGACAAAGTTTTGGTCGACTTGCAATCAAAAAAAGTCAAATTTGCGTTGTAAAAACAAATCGCAAAATGTAATTTTTTGAAATGACCACCTAAATAAAATCGGGATAGTAATTGTATCACGAAAGAAGGAATTGGAAAACAAACGACCTAAACACCGAGTAACAGAAAGAAAAGACAAGCAATATCTGTTAGAGTTATTTACACATTGATGCAAATTACCAAATAATACAGTCTGCGAATGATACAGGTACTTACCTATATGCTTCAACAAGAGTACCAGAAAATTCACATACAAAGCACGTATAGGAGCGCATAACATCAGCAAAAATAATGCAAATGGCTAAGTTTTTATCAATAATAGGTGATAATAATAACATCACAAATGTACGTCAATTTGGTTTAGTAGTCAGAACTTCAACTTGGAAAAGTCTCAATGGCAACAAGAAAACATTTCAAAACAGCAGATAATAAACTTAAAAGTGAGGAAGGTGGAAGATCAGGAAGAAATCTGAATCTTAAAGTCTGACGAAGAAAAATATGAATCAAAGTCTATGGAGAAAAATTTAAGGAAGTAAACCCATAGGGGCTAAAAATCTCCCATGTTCTGGGGTGACAATGGACTAGAGGCAGGACAAACATTTTAAAAACTACTAAGAGGTAGTTCTCCTGGAAATTCTAATAGAACATCAAACGTGAAGCAACCTTTTAACCTGTATATTTAAATAGTTCATCTTTATAATGAAATGATAAACAGACACAAAAACAAGACAAAATTAGTAACAGTACTTTATTCCATTTTATTGTTTTGTTTTTGCAGTTTTTGATGTTCATGACCATGCAACTGCGGCAATCTATTTTATCGAGGACAGCTCAAAACCCCAATAAATTTTTCTCTATTTTTGATGGATTCGTGTCGAGATAAAAATCGAACTATATGTTTAGCATAATATATCTCCTTGTATATCCCCGATGATTGGCCGATAAAAAGATATTACAATTTTTTTTCTATTATTTCGTAAGCCTGTGTGAAAATCAATAAGCTGGGCCACATGGTCTGTAAATAGAACAGCACTCAACGGCCTCTTATCATTCAAATGTAAAACAAAAGAAAATATTTGTCGGACATATTTGCTCACGTGACACGTTATTTGGTTTGAACGTCGTTATTGAGGTTTGAAATAAACTGGGTAGGTTCACGAATATACATAATGATAGTTGAAGAAATAATAGCATTGAACTTTATACACCTGATCCATAATGTAGACCACCAGGGCCATTTACTGAAAATTTTCATTTAAAAACCTATTTTGAGGATTTCAAAACAGCTTTAAAAGTAAACAAAATTATTGGGTAAAAACTCGTTTAAACGGGTAAAAATTTGAATCCATAAAATGCTAATGAGAACAAGCGTTCTCTTTAAGCATTTAGTTTTGCACCTATGTTAACGCTTCTTGCAGATTTACATCTTCGGAACGTTTTATTATTTCCTAATTAATAATCTTACTTAAAATTTCAAAGCTTTTTAATGTTAAAATAATCAAGTTTTGATTGAGACTTAATTTAACTTTGAACTAATTTGAAGGCTTGGATTTATTTGCTCTTAGCTCAAAATTTGAGAATGAGATACTCCCGAATAATGAATGTAAATATAATTTGGATTAATAATAGAATTTTCGTATCTGGTAAAGTACGTAGAATTATTTAGGAAGTTCATAGAACAAATTTCCCTATTACTACTTAATATACTTCCTTATAAAACGGGACCTGAAAATGGATTATTTATTCAACTAATTAGGAATCGTATCGCATCGTCATTCCATCAATTCTAAATTCTTAGCAAGTAATTGTAGAAATCACGCGGTGGTGGGTTTCGTCGTCTGTCTGGAGTGTTTCTTGTGTAAGTTTTATATCTTTATGTTTCCAAGATCCTCACTCGAGCTCCTATTATTTGCTATCAGGATTTGTAAAAATTGGTATAACGCATGTTTAGTTTAGTTGGCGCGTTTCGTGGTAAGATTTTCTTATTTCTAGCTGGTTCATTCATCCACGAATCCAATTTTATTTATTTGATCTGGTTGTCGAGTCTTTGGTGTCGATATTGGTTGCTTGATGGAAACTTTTGTCCCTTTTTACTAAGAAAAAATATCTTGTAGGGTTTTCAGATTTTAGCCTGCGAATACGACAAGAAGTCAATGCTATTTTTTCTATGATCGTATTGTCTGCGATCATTCGGATGACGCGTTTTCCCTGGAAGATTTATAGGACAGTATGCCTATTTATTAAGTATATTTCAATGATTTTTACTTGAAGGGCTATGAGCAGACGAAGACAGAGCAGCAAGAACCATAATTACATGGACGAATTTATTGCCAAATTAGGCCACAATACAAAATTGGCGGCTTCGGATACGGATCTATTAATAGCACACCTCTATGAATAACTTGAATAACAAAATATGTAGGTTGATGATAGTTTTTTGTAAGAACAGACCAAATAGAAAATTCACCCGAATCCCTACTACCAAATGATATGACAAAAAAGATTTGTAAGAGTAGATACACCATTGCCTCAGTTATCAACAGATTCACAATAGGCAGTGATCATAGAAATCTGAGATCTATAATCAAACCCAAGGTCTACTTTCAAGGAGGAAAAGTTGCTCACCATAAAATGGCAAAGCTTGACACCCATCTATCACTAGAAGCTTACTAAAAAAAGGCACTAAGGGAATGGGAATCAGAAGTACATCACAGCGGGAAAAAAAAAGAAGTGAGAAAAACAAAAAGGAGAAAAAGGATAGGAGCTGAAATAAGGAAATTGATTAAAACACATTGAGTGCCACGGCCATTTTGGGTATGTTTCCTAGAGGGCCAAGTTTTTTTTTTGAGTTCTTTTGTGTGATTCAACTGTCAAAAGAGGTTTTTAACGTGTCACCCTTATATGGGTGACGTGGCCTGCCAGTTTGTAAGTCGTTCATTTTTTCAGATTATAAGCAGAAAATGTAGAGATTTTTTAATTTTTTTTTTACTTTCAATTATTATTTATTTGGTCTCCCATGTTTCAATGCAATATATTCGTAAACATTTTGATTTGCCTAGTTTGTGAGTCGTTAATTTTTTTTTTATTATAAGTAAAAAGTGTAGAGAATTTTTTTTTTCCACTTTCAATTATTATTTTTTTTGATGATGTTCATGAAAGATCTTCAAGTTTTGCTATTAGAATTATGGTATTTGGCAGTTTTTGAATAAAAATTTATTTTTTTCCCACTTTTCCCTTCCATTTTTTTTCAATGCCCGTAGAATATGTAAATTTAAAGATTTCCTAAAACCAAGTATATCACAATGTTTCTCAGGGGGCCACCTTTCAGAATCCCTATTGAAAATACACTGATCGTCGCCTATATTTGTATGACGCGGCCTGGCGCGGAGTTATGCATGCAGGCCATGTCGCCCATATATGTATGACGCGGCCCACCGGCAAACATCACTGTCACCCATATATGTATGACGTGGCAACCAATGTGTTAAACAAAAACAAAGAAGTCTATTAGGCGATAGAAAACGAAATACAACGGAATATAAGGCTACCAATCCCCTCGAATAAGCTTGGTTCCGCCATAATTTTCCTTCTTCTCATCGCCTCCTCCTCATAAAAATTCACATGAAAAATAACCAATGAATACTATATTTCCCTCTATCTTGCTCCTGTACACTATGGCGAGAAGACATTGAATCGCTATGACATTAGCTATTATGGGTCATATAAAGAGCAATAACCTACTTCCGAACCCCAGAATGCTCATTCCTGAGATCTACAGAAATGTCACATTGACAGTACAGATGGAAAAGTGCACCCATCCCATTCCAATCAGGACAGCAATAAGGAAAAAAAATATGAACCTAAAACTTATGACAATGAAAGCCGAAGAAGAAAGTCACTATTGTAAATATGCTCTTCATTTGCCCAAGTTCTCCGTTGTGTCTACCGACCTGCCTAGCCTAACTAATAGAACTCATTATGTCACAAATCGTATTGTTCGAGATTTAGAAATCAATCAATACAATACCTCCCAGACTATACCGAAAAGAGACAGTATCAGAAGTTCTTAACTGACTTTAACACAGGATTCAACGATAATAAAGTTATAAATTCTAAAAATAAAAATAAAGCAATGTGGAGTATATTCAACAAAGAATGCAACAAGAGCAACTCTCAACATAACATCACACTCACAAACAAAAACCAAAAAACTACACAGCCAGTTGAGATTTTAAATATTTTTAAGGGCCTTTTCAAACTTACAGATGCAGCATGCAGCAAATCACAATATCAAATACAACATGATTTATTATTACCATCATACCCTACTATTGGAACCGACTGACTAGGATGAAATTCTTAAAATCATCATGGCCTACAAATATCATCATGGCGAACAAATATTCTGATGGTATCGATGAAATTACAATTTTTCTTTCAAAGCACATTGCTCACTCGATCTGCTCACCATTAATGCATATTATTAATACCTGTTTGGCGTTGGGAGTTTTTCCGGAACAACTGAAACTTGCTAGGCTTGTGCCAGTCCATAAGAGGGGTGATGTACATGAGCCTTCGAATTACAGGCCATTTTCGCTTCTTTCATCTGTGTCGAAAGTCTTTGAAAGAGTTATGTACACTCGAGTTCTGGCATTTGTCGTCCAGTGTGGAATTCTTAATGGCAACCAATTTGGTTTTCTTCCAGGAAAATCTACTGAAATGGCAATATTTCAGACAGTGACCGCTATTATCGGAGGCCTTGATGAGGTTGATAAGGTTGCTGGTCTTTATTTTGATCTTTCGAAGGCTTTCGACATGATTGATCATGAGCTCTTGTTGTGGAAGTTGGAGAGGTATGGGGTGAGGGGCATGGGTGTCTTGTCTGTACTGTATGTGAATGACCTGCCTGGCTCGGTGGATGGGGGTCTTGTCTGTCAGTATGCTGATGATACATTAGTCGTGCTGTCGAGGCGGACTCTCTCTCGGGTACGGTGGGTCAGATGGCTGTCTGGTGCAGTGAAAATGGCCTTCGGCTAAATACTGATAAGACTGGGCTTGTGGTGTTCAACAAGGGCAGGGTGAATGCTGTGTCTTTGTATGTAAACCATAATCATAAATCCATTCTCAACATAAACTCTGTGAAGTTTCTTGGAATCCACATTGATTCTGCTTTGAGCTGGGAGCAACACATTACAAGCCTTCAATGCAGACTGAATAGCGCATGTGCCTTGACACGCAGACTTTGAGACAGCATGTCTTTTGACTGCTATTCTACTTTGCTTATGTACAGTCTCAGATAAATTATGGAATCGCTATTTGGGGAGCATCCAGATTCTATGATGAGATTTTTAAAACTCAAAAAAGAATAATTAGATGTATGCTACATCTTCATCCCCGAACTTCTTGTAGGCCTTTCTTTGAGGGCTTGAATGTACTTACTGTGCCTGGATGGTATTTTATGACACTGGTAACTTTAGTTCAAAAAAATCAACACCTTTTTGCAACCAATCAAGATGGCTATGCCAATAATATTGGTAAACTCACCAGAGGTAGGGATGAACTTCGCATTCCCACACATCGCTCGACATTTTTCGAAAGAGGCCCTTATTATCGGGGTATCAAAGCCTACAGACTCCTGCCTGCTGATATCAGGAATATGGAGGAGATTGGGAGATTCAAAACGGCGGTTTTACAGTTTGCGAGGGATAATAATGTTTTTATTCTTTTAATTTTTAGACTGTTGTATCTTTGATCTTTTACCAATTTATGTTTATTATAATTAAGTTTTTTACTAGTTTTTATCTTTATGTAAAATTTTGTTTTTCTTACTTTTTAAATTTTAACTTGTGATGTTAGTATAATTGACGTCCTATTTTTGTATGTGTGTTTGGATGCTTTTGCACTTAACACAATAATTTTGTGACGTTGCTTTTTCATGTACTTGATTTCGTTGGTAAGAAGGAAATAAATAAATAAATAAATAAATATACTTCATCTACGAAATCAGTCCATAGAACGATCATCAACTAATGTATAACTTTCATCAACACCATCAGAATTATCGTGGACATAGACCAAGAAATTCAAAAACTAGTGTACACCAATAGCGATTACCCAGAGGAAATAAGAGATAAGGAAATAAAACGATGAAACTCTGTCAGACCAGATACCAAACACCTCACGGACCACCTAGACTTCACTAAGCAATGTGTCATAATGAAAGCGCTGATGGTACCACACACCAAGGCTCCAAAAATGAAGGAACCATTCGGAAACCCATTGAAGGTTTTGAAAATCGAAACATTTTGCAGCACATACCCCAGGCTGCGCATCCTTATTGAATACTGAATTTTCATCAACAGTTTTAGGTCTAAATACAACGTTGTCCATGTGGAAGTCGATGTGTAGAAGTACCTGTGGCGCTCTGCCATTGTACTCCATCGTGGAATTGGATAAAAATTGATTGGCAAAGAGATCTTCTTTTTCCTTTGACGATTCATCAATGAAATCATTTTTCATAACTAAAGGTGGAAAGGAAGAAGATGTGAAATGTTTTCTATGGTCTTGGCAAAGGACCAAAAGAACCTTTATCCACTCGGGCGGTCCATAAGTAAATTTTGCACTTGTTGGTTGTGTTACAGTTGCAATATCTGGTAGGCGTGAAGGACGATCGACGGGCAGGATAAGCGAAGTTATTTTTTGCAACCTCTCGGACACACTGCTTGTTAAACCAGGGTTTTCAGGCACGGGATGTTTTATTGGAGTGTGGAATTCACCTCTTGTGCAGCATCGGAAAAATATTTGGATTTAAAGCAATCATCGAACCCCGGAAAGGTCGAGAAAAGAAGTTTTAGACCTTCCCAGTCTGCAACTACGAGGTATTGGAGCAAGGGCTGAGGGTATAACTAATGAACTTCGAGCGCAAATCAATTTGCGATCTGATTTGCTCAAAGGTGCTAGCACATCGATGCATAGTGGTAAGGAACAAATCTAGTAAATTGGCTAGTTGAGGTTAGGCCGTGTGAAATGGCAAATACTTCAGTAATCCTTCCAGCATGGGTTGTTTAGTTCGAGAACTTCAGCCACTCTGAGCTATGAACATTAAAATCTCTCAAGAATATAATATCGGAGCTCGGATGGGTCTTCTGGGTAGAATCAAATGAATTTGCCAGATTTTCAAATAGAAGTTCAAAACTGGAAACGCTGCGTGGAAGATACACGCCGCAAACAAACTTTAACGATGTTTTTAGACGTAATTTTCACTGAAACTACATCGTGATCAGGTGATTCGAGATCATCCTCTCTATGGCAAGGGAGCTCACTGCGAGAAAAGACGCAAAATTCCTTATAGCGAAATCGCAACAACAAATCCCAAGCCTATGCACTTCTGATTAGTCCAAATAATGAAATGCTCAAAGGACTTGATAGAGAAAATTGAATCCACAGATTAGTGGGCCAATTTCCAATTCATGACACTTGAAAAGACTTATTAGGAAACAATTTTCCATTACCAACGGTCAGTGTAATTCAATATTCGATGCGGATAGGGATATTTGCCTTCAGATTAGTTGTTTCTAGCAAAATCCAGTGTCACTAAATTGGGGTTTTCGATTTGCTTTTTTTGACATGTATTTTACTAATTTGTGCTTAAATTGTGGCGGCAAGCAGGCATTTAAAGATTTGGTACAATAACGTCTAGTTAGGTTTCTCAATTTGTTGTGTTCTTGCAGATAAGAAATAAAATTAAATATACTGAAAAATCCTTAAAAGAAATAATTTCTCTTTTAATTTTATACTAATGGATCAACACTTAAACATAAAAATTTAATTTAAATGTAAGACAACACCTTAGCTAATTTGAATAAATGAACAAGTTTATTCAAATAGTGATGCGTTATTTCCTCTTATTCTCGGGCAGTTAGAAGGTCGTGCGACTGCCATAAAGACGCCAAAAACGATACCTTCATCCGACTTTTGCAAATTTATTTAAATTTTATATAATAAAATCGCTATATAACTACGACAGTGAGTCATAATGCGCGTTTGAAATATTATTTACAAATTCTGTTGCGCTGTAGCTCGTTTCTGAAATGTCAGTGAACTTGATGTAGTTGAACGATAAAAATATTGTATTCCGAGAAGTTTTATTATTGTTTTCCTGTTTTGCATAGAGCTGTGGCAAGGTGCATGTAATCCAATATGATAATAGAATGGTCTGAATTTTTCATTAGAATTAATTTAGTTTTGTAATTCTATATGTTTCGTTATGAACACTTTTTTTAATCGCTCCAAAGAAATAATGCTATTTTTTTTATAAATGAGGTCTAGAGGGCAAAGAAATATGGAATCATTATATAAAAGAACCTCGAAAAGAACAGACCCATAGGTTACATTTACTCTCATTATAATTATTAGTGTTATATTCTAATATACTATAAGTACCTACACACACGTATAATAAAATGATTGAGTATGATGGACATATACATGTGGGCATTTCCTTACCAGCAACCCAGCTACAAGACAGACATTTCTAGACATTGGCAGTAACCCTCAATAAACGAGACCTCTGCCCCTGGGTTTAGGATGGTTAGTTGGTTGGTTGAGATGCAGAGTGAACAGGCCGGGTTGCGATTTTACTAAATATAAACTATTACAGCACAAGACACGCCCTCAACTTCGTCATTGCAAAATATAATCGGCCTCAGCGTGATTTTACTAAATATAAACTATTAGAGCACAAGAGACGCTAGCATTGCAAAATATAATCGCGCTCAGCACAATCCTGCAACATCTAATCCTTGACAGCACAACGTGGCTGATTCATATAAATAAATCGATTGAAAAAGTGCTGTTGTGATGGCACACGTATTGTTTACGGAACAATAATCTATGCAGTTTTGGCAAAGTTTTTTCCACTATCCATTGTGTCTTTGTTATTATTGAAAATTCATTCTCCCACTCATTGCAACGCAAGTCGAAGTCGTCAGAATCGCACTTTTCGTAGGATTCCCCTTTTAACTTTAAGCGGAGTATATTGTAATTGTTTTGATTTTCATGCTCGATTATATTAGGTCTGTTTCTACAGAAATCATTTTTTCCATTGGTTGAAACTAGTTTTCTGACTGCTTTCAACCAATCAAATTCGCTCTGACTGGTTTGTGATTTCTGCACAAACAGACCTATTAACATTTTCATTGTTACACAATGGATTAATAAGTTGAATTAAATTATCCATAATGGAAACACACAATACTTACAATAATTATTTACTTCTAACAAGTACAATTTGAGGACTTGTGGTTGGATCTGCCACGTCATGCTACAAACGATTAGATTTTGCAGGAATGTGCTGAGCGCGATTATATTTTGCAATGACGTCAAGGGCTAGCGTCTCTTGTGCTCTAATAGTTTATATTTAGTAAAATCGCGTTGAGAGCGATTATATTTTGCGATGACGAAGTTGGGGGCGTGTCTTGTGCTGTAATAGTTTATATTTAGTAAAATCGTGGCCGGGTTGCAAATAATCAGAATGTGCCATTATATAGTCAATAGTGCGATTTTCCCTGCTCAGATTGGTCGAGACCAAACACTGGTACGTTTTGCCAAAAGTGACTAAAACGCGGTACATTTTGCCATAGCATCTTCTGCAAAGCTCGGTCGGATCAAACGCAGGTACGTTTTGCCAAACTTAACTTAAACTTGGTGCATTATGCCTTAGACCGAATAGCAACCCTGTCACGTGCCCTAATGAAAATCCTATACCTGCACTGCAATTATTATAAGGGTATTATTAAACATGTAATGAAGATAATAAATGTCTGTATGTTTGAGGTGAATTGTTAGCATTACCTTGCATTTTTTGGGATTACACCTCCATGGATTTTGTTTTTTCTTTCTGGTGAAAATCTCCATTGAGGTGTAATACCCAAAAAATGCAAGGTAGCTATGTAATGAAGATATGTTATTAATATAATAAAATGGGATAGATGGCTGTTAACATATACAAATAAAGCAATTATGAGATTTTTGCAAATATACACGGTGTTTTTTATAAGCAAAGTGCGATATTGAGGTTCACGTAAAAGCTTTTAATAATTGTGATTGTTAGTGTTTTCGGTATTATATAAATTTTTCAAATTTAAACACATTGTATCCTATAACTTGTACCTTGTAAAAAAGGCATTTGCGGACTATAATCTTTTTTTTTAAGAACAGCCCAAAGATTAATCCTATTTAATATTGGATCGTAATTTCAGAACCATCATAAAAAAATATATAATAAAAATAAAAAAAACATCTACCTACTTATTTTATAAAAGTATGGATATTAAAAATTGGTTACAGGTTACACCATACAGAGTGGGCCTTTTTGGTATGAAAAGTTCTAAAGAATTTTCCAAGTAATTTAAAGAGGCCAGTGGCATAATTTTCCCTTCATTGCTTTTCAAGATATTTTGAAAATCAATTTCTGCTGGATAACTTGTTGCAGTCGTTTTCAACCATCATTTTTCTATCTGTCACAGTTTCTGAGGTTCCAAGCATCATTTTTAGACCCACACTGCATATACCTATAACAATATTATTCAATCTTCTGATGTTTTAAATTCAGCATAAATAATGCTACCGTTATCCCAAACCTTTTTTAGACTGTAGCGAAATTGATCAGGTAAAATCATTAGGTAAAATAAACGAAAAACCTTCAGATGTCATTGTAGAAATTAAATCAAAAATTGTAAAGTTATTCAAACGCACAACTCCAGTAACACCTCAAAGTGCGTGTCTAATAGAAACGGGCCAACCGGGCGGCCTCGAATTGCGCACTTTATACCTGGGCCCTATCTATTTTAACACGAATTGCGGACTATACAAAAGAGGCACCAAATTTACAATGCTCGAATTGCGCACCCGAAGATTATGATAATTTTTCCGCACGCGGCTGCCGTTCACCGAACGACGCGTAGCGGAGCTTGGTGATGCAGCCGAGTGCGGAAAAATATTTTCCGCAAGTGTTAGGTACAATATTTTTCCTACAGGCGAAAAAATGTAAAATTTTTCTTTTTTTTTTTGACATATCAAGGCGAGTGCGACAATCGCATGAGTGAAAAAAGGTACTTTACGCACGTATCGCATACAAAAATTTTCCTACTACCAATCAAATATGTGTAAAAAAATAAATTTGGACAAATACTTTACGCACTAGTGCGTGAAGAATTTTCACTTTACGCACTAGTGCGTGAAGTAATTTACCAGAAAAATGCCAAATTGACAGTGTTGACATCTGTCATTGACATTACTTTACGCACTAGTGTGTGAAGTGAATTACTTTACGCACTAGTGCGTGAAGTGAAATTTTACATCTTCTGAATAGTGTGTAAAGTGAGTACTTTACGCACGGTAGTAGAAAAAAAGTTTTACCGCACCGTGCGGGAAAACTCATTTTCCGCACGCATGTCAGTGCATCCATTCGGGTCTTTCTCTTCTCAGGGTCTCCTTACCCCAGGAAGCATTAACCCCTTCGGATCACTCTCTCCTCAGGGTCACCTTACCCAAGGGAGCAGTAGCTACATTCCTCTTCAGGGTCACCTTACCCTCCATCAGGGTAGCGTTGCCTATACGTGCAGAACCCGTATTCCTACATAGAGCCCCAGCACAAGAGTAATGTGGTACACCTACGTAGTGCCCCTTTGGTAATGTACCTATTGGACGACAATATACACCATTCCCGTTGTAGTTGTGTGTTTTCCTGAAGAGCAAACCCTAACCACAGGTCTAACCCTCACGAGCCGAAAGGGCCTTGTGTGACAATATAGTCGCTACCCATGGTTAAAATCAAGTTTGTGATTATTTTGGCGATTGCCGCATGTCCATTTGGTTTTGGGTTCCAGATTTCGTTCAGCTGGAGACGATATACCCCGATTCTAGCCTCCGCTTTGACGATAAGTTCAATTGATCGGAAGTTTAGGATCTTCTCCATACTTTCCATTGGTGTGCTTTTCCAGGGCCGTGTCTAGCAGCCGGCCACGCACGAAGGCGCCAAAGGCTGGGGCGCCATAATGACCAGTGGAGTCTCTTATGCTTTTTACAAGATAGCGAAATATCGCACAACTAGCAAAAATGTCACGCTGAATCTGAATGAAAACTCGTTTTGTCCCATATTGGCAACATCGCGATTGCTACAGGCGCAGGCGCTTTTAAAGGAGCTATAGTATTTTTAATACCCATTTAAAATAACCTCACCTCATTTATCAATCACGAATCAGATGAAACAAAAAATTACCAACAAAAACGAACGTCGATTGCTAATACGTCAATTTCATGTATTGGGTCTTCGAAAAAAAACCAATCAAAGATTTCAATGTTTTTTTAAACGTATGTCTTAGCAATATTTTTTTTAAAATTTTGTCAAATATTTGTCAAACTATGAACTAAATAAATGATGGTGGAATTAGTCCAGTAGATTCAACTCCCAAGTAGCATTTTGACGACGACAACCACATAATACACCAAAATTAACGTTGTACTTAGTGTAGAGTTTAGGCATTTACGAAACGACGCTCTCTAAACATCTGGACAACGTCGTCTTGGTGTTGCGCAGGACTTTAGTTAAACTACGACGTTGTGACAACGTTTACGCAACCGTCTACAATAAGTCAATATTTCGGGTATGGGAATAACGTTCTGACAACGTTCAGGTGACAACTTGAGTTATGTTAAACGTTTTCTCGACGGAGATCCGACCTTGTAAGATTCAACTAAGCAGTAGTCAGTTTTTCAGTTAAATTGAAAACGTTTCCGCGGAGTCACCTCTTCAACTAACCTTTTCTCAAATACAACCTCAAAATAAAAAAGTCATTGAAGACCATCAAATTAAAAATGAAACGAGCCTTGAACCTTCAGGTAAACTGCCTCATATTGACAAAAAAATAATTATGTCATGAAGAAAATTCAGGGGCACAAGAATACATGAAGACAGACAGATCCGAGAACTTAGGTTTAAATTCTCCAGGAACAAATGCCAACTCGAGGGCGAATCTGAATGAAGAATTAATATTAGTAGGGGAAGCAACTAATTTTCCAGAGAAACAATAGTTGATGCCGGATAAACAACTCGATCATGAGGAAATAACTCAATAATCAATCTAGACTAGACTAGAGGAGGAAATAATAATATTAATACGGCAACTGAATGGGACGGAGAGGCACGTAGGCGCGATCGAAAATTGTGTATTTTGGAGTAAGTTGAACTCAGTTCAGTTTTTGGTCCGATAAGCAACTCCAGTCACGCCTCGGGAAAAAAATTAGTTTTCTGGCAGACTAACGTTTAAAGTTAGTATATCTTTTAGTTATCTGATATCCAAAGTCGCGTTGACGCCTATTATACTCCTCCGCCATGTTGAAAGTGTATTCTGTGTGGAAACATGGTCCCGGCCATTGAAATTTGGTGCATTAACAGGTATAAACAAAGGATTATAAAGCGGTTTTTAGTTTTCTAGGTACCATTCATATGCCTCCCGTTTAGCTAGCGTTTGAAGCGATATCAGCTTCAAGTATTGGTTATCTAATTTTTTTTTCAATTTTTATTTTGATTTTTGAGTTTTGAGAAATTTGCAACGGATTGAAGGCGCGCGTGTTTTCTGGCATAAATCCATAATATATTTATCAGTAAAGTGATATGCGTTGCTGATTTTTGTTTGTGTATCGTCTTTTTTCGGCAATATAAATAAGGTATTTGAAGCATGAGAATAACACATTTAGATACGGTAGTAAGTTGAAAGAAAGTTTCCATTTTGACCATCAGTGAATATTTGGTTGAAAAATTTACCATTTCCTAAACACAACAAAAAGTAAATTGTCATCGCCATGAGAGAGGGCGCAGGTGTGTAGTTGTTTAAAAGTAAATACAGCAACGTTTAGGAAACGACCAACTGCTAACTACAGTTAAAACTGGAACGTTTCGAAAACTCAAAAATGATTGACCAAATTGGTGCAAAACAAGGTTGTGACAACATTGTAACAAGGTCCTTTACGCAACTTCTGTCTGGTTGCGCAACTTTTTCAAACACGTCGCCGCAACGTTAAATTGCTGCTTGGGCTGACTCCAGGGCCAGGCGCGGTCAATTACAGTGCAGACTTCAGTGGACGTGCACCTCTGTTGCTCCACAAGTGGTAGGAAGAGCCAAATATACCGCGTGCAGCGCTGTTATTTTCCCAACCTGGGGAAGGGGGCGCCAAAATATGCTTTGCACGAAAGCGCCTGCACACCTAGAAAAGGCCCTATGCTTTTCTGTGCACCGGTAATACAAAGACATGCAAGTCTCTGGATTTTGGCTAGCTCTAGGTTTGCTTGTCTTTAGTTTACTTTAGGCCACCATACAAGTACACCATATGTTATTATTGGTCTTCTAACTGAAGTATATATCCAGTTTACAACTGATGGTTTAAGTCCCCATATTTTCCCAATCGCTCTTTTTAGCGAAATCAACATCATCTGGTTTTTGGTGGTTATCTTTTGAATATGTTGGTTCCATGTTAGCTTCATATCTAGGAGGACGCCTAGAAATTTAGCTCCCCTGCCAAACTCCAAGGATTTTTGGAATAGACTGGGGACGATTAAGTCCTCTAGATCTCTTTTTCTCGTGAAAGGAATGAGTTTTGTTTTGGAGGGGTTTACGCGATATTTTTTTAAAATTTTTTCCAATATTTGTCAAACTATGAATCAAATGAATGATGGTGGAATTAGTCCAGTAGATTAGTATGAATAATTATTTTTGTCCCAGATACTTTTGGTGTCGATGGTACATATTAGACTATCCAAGATGCTGTCAAACTTAAATTAAAATTTCCGCCAAGAGGAACACAAACCCTTTGTTTATGTGTTATTACGTTAAGTAACTAGAACGACTGGTACTTCCTGGTTCCAAATAGGTATTGGAAAGACTATACAATGGTTTTTCCACATTCCAGACTCCACGGACTCCAGGGCCAGGCGCGGTCAAATACAGTGCAGACTTCAGTGGACGTGCACCTATGTTGCTCCACAAGTGGTAGGAAGAGCCAAATATACCGCGTGCAACGCTGTTATTTTCCCAACCTGGGGAAGGGGGCGCCAAAATATGCTTTGCACGAAAGCGCCTGCACACCTAGAAAAGGCCCTGTGCTTTTCTGTGCACCGGTAATACAAAGACATGCAAGTCTCTGGGTTTTGGCTAGCTCTAGGTTTGCTTGTCTTTAGTTTACTTTAGGCCACCATACAAGTACACCATATGTTATTATTGGTCTTACAACTGTAGTATATATCCAGTTTACAACTGATGGTTTAAGTCCCCATATTTTCCCAATCGCTCTTTTTAGTGAAATCAACATCATCTGGTTTTTGGTGGTTATCTTTTGAATGTGTTGGTTCCATGTTAGCTTCATATCTAGGAGGACGCCTAGAAATTTAGCTCCCCTGCCAAACTCCAAGGTTTTTGGAATAGACTGGGGGCGATTAAGTCCTCCAGATCTCTTTTTCTCGTGAAAGGAATGAGTTTTGTTTTGGAGGGGTTTACGCGAAGTTGCTCCCTCGTGCACCATTCCTCAATGATTCGTAAGGCGTCCTGCATGAGGTTTGTCACCGTCCTAGTAAATCGTCCCCTAATGACAACGACTATGTCATCCGCGTAGCCTAGGGTGAAGTAGCCTTGATCGTTTAGTTTCCTCAGAAATTCATCCACGACTAGTTTCGACAAGAGTGGTGAGGGTACTCCACCCTATGGACATCCTTTTATCGCGGTTACTTTAATAGAGGTTTCAACAATAGTCCTGTGTTTTAGTTGAAGTTGAAAGAAGTGTGGTCAAGGGCTGTTTTCCAGTGAGTCCTCTACTCTTGTCACCAGTTGGTATAGAGCTGATTTGCATGATTTACCTGGTTGGTTTTGGTGAAGTGGCCTCTGTTTCAGTGAAGGTTCCCTGATGTGCTTTTCAACTAGTTTCTCTGTCACCCTTAACATAAAGGACGATAGCTGATCGGTCTGTATGACCTAGCCTGAGATGGGTTACTGCCAGGTTTTGAGATAAAGACCGCCTTCACTTCTCTCCAGGACCCAGGAATATATCCTATTGCCAAACTGGCTCTGCACAGCCTGCAGAGGTGTGGTGCTACAAAGTCTACCGCCCCTTGTAGGATTGCTGGTATTATTTCATCTGCTCCCGGTGATTTGAGGCTGTCAAATGAGCCTATTGCCCATTATATGCCATCGTAAGTTAACGCTTTTTTAGTTCCCAGTTCTCCTTTTTCGCTCTATTACGGAAAGCGGAATGGCTTGATGGGTTTCTGCTATCAGGGGTCATTTCGGTGGAGTCTGGAAAATGGGTTTGAAGAAGTAAACTTGATGTTTCTTCTCCATTTTTTGTGAAGTTCCTGTCTGGTATTTCAATGGTTCCCGTCGGTTCTATCGGACTCTTTGCTTGGCTAGAATTTTCTGGAAATGGGCTCTGTGTTTTCAACTTCGCTGCAGAACTTCTTCCAGGATTCTAATTTTGCTTTCTGGATTTCTTTGCTGTATTCGGTTAGGGTTTGCTGATATGGTTCCCAGTTTCCGGTTTTCTTTGCTTTATTAAAAAGCTTTCGTGTATTTTTCCTGAGCATTTCGAGGTTTGCATCCCACCACTTTTGTTTGCGGGTAGTTTGCCTCGATTCTGCGCAGTTTTCATGATATGAGGTTAGGATGGCTTCCTGCAATTGCAGGCATACCTCCTCTATATCTGTTCTTGTTTTTAATGCCGTTTTAATGTTAGTTAGGTTTAGTCTTAGGTCCTGTCGGTATTTCTCCCAGTCAGTATTACGAGGGTTGCAATATACACGCTCTGGTTTATCAATGTGTTTGATTTCCATTTGGATATAGGTACCTATGATCCGAGAGACTCAATTCATCATCTATCCTCCATTTACATATTTGAGAGCTTATTCCTAGAGACGCCAGAGTTACATCAATACGTTCTTGTCTATTTTTTGTTAGAAAAGTTGAAAGTAGGTTTAGTTCCCCGATTCAGAATGAGAATCTGTAGGAAATCTGGAAGTGCCAACCTGGAAAAGGACCCAAGTTCAACCATAGCCAAGCAGAACATGGCATAGTTCACTTCCATTGCGCAGACAACGAGGCTGCGAGATGGCTAAAAATGGTAACCCCAAAACTAAACCCCTGCGAAGTGGAAAACGCGAGGGTACTACCATCCAAGGATGTCGCTTCCAGAGTAAGGGTATCGTACCCAAAGAACATCTTGAGGGGATAGACGCGGATGACGGGAAGCTGTTCAACATCAAGGTAGAACCAAAAGGCTCCATAGGCTACAATTGCTGCCTTCTGCAAAACCTTCGAGGCAGGAGGCATTGACGTAGCTCTGATTCAAGAACCCTGGACGTCAGGGAACGGAGTCATGGGTCTAGGCAACATCGGAGGTAAGTTAATCTGTAACTCAAACTCAGAGAATGTTAGATGCCTGCATTATTGCAAACAATATAAATGCAATAAAAATGACAAATTTTTTCTTTAGGGACATGGCAGCAATAAAGCTACCAAGAAGCAGGGAATATTAAGGAGCTCAATATAACTTCTGTGTACCTGCCATATGACTCCCCTAATCTACCCCCATCTGCAGAGCTGGAGAGATTAATGCAATACGGTGCGCTATACCGTATTGCATTAATCTCTCCAGTTCTGCAGATGGAGGTAGATTAGGGGAGTCATATGGCAGGTACACAGAAGTTATATTGAGCTCCTTAGTATTCCCTGATTCTTGGTAGCTTTATTGCTGCCATGTCCCTAAAGAAAAAAATTGTCATTTCTATTGCATTTATATTGTTTGCAATAATGCAGGCATCTAACATTCTCTGAGTTTAAGTTACAGATTAACTTACCTCCGATGTTGCCTAGACCCATGACTCTGTTCCCTGACGTCCAGGGTTCTTGGATCAGTGATATATCCAGAAAAAAAAGGAATTTCATTAACATAGGTAGACGAATATCAAAAAAAGGTAGGTAGTTTTTTCTGCACAAAAAAAAAATATATATATTTTACAACCCAACAGTAGGTAAGTAAACGGAAAAAAAACAATATTAAATTCTCATTCAAACTCTGCAATCCGCGTATCCAAATCTTCATTTGTTCGCAAAAGATTTGACTCCAAATTAACTTGAAAGTTCGCATTGTCCGCCTTTCAGTTTCTGTATTAACCATTAATCATTAAAAATACACTTTCTAGCATAATGGAATGCAATTACCTATCTATTGAAATAAAATTATCATGATCGGTAATTTCACAATTACCATTTGAAACAATTGTTTTTTATAATTTTTTTTTTTTAATTCAGTTGATCATTCGTATGCACTTAAAAAGATTTTAAATTGCAGACGCAAAGTACCACTTCAGGCTACTTCAAGCATTCAAGATAAAAATAAGGTGACCTTCGTCGACTGTTGAATATCCATTATCATGTTTTTTATTTGACCAAGATTGTTAGTGGTGATATCTTGCGGACATAACGAAAACATGTGTAAACTTAGATGCTTAGTCGAGAAAGATAAATAAACTAAATTTGAACAGACAACATGTGGGGTAGGGAAAAATTTTAATAACAAATTACTTGCCATGATTATCAAGTAACAAATATGCGGTAAAACGTGTCAGCCTACATATCTCAGCGCCTTAACGATTAAATAAGTGTCTGATAATATGACGATGTAATAGTTCTCTTCTGAACAATCGACTAAATAAGGGGCTTGCTCGTTATCTTTCGATCAATGCAGCATTTGGACGTCTCTCGAAAAGGGTATGGTATTTGAAAACCACGATGTGCACAAACTAAGCCCTTGTTTTACAATGCCATCATCATACTAACACTTCTCTGCAGATCTCAAACCTGGACATTCAACATGAAAAAAGGAACACCAGTCGGCGTTATTTAAGGAGAATATTTAAAATCATTTGGCAGAATCCCCGAACAGATGACATTTTCTTTGTGGAAACCAATTCCACTAGCACTGAGGCAATGCTCGTTCAACATCAGCATCGCTCCGCGTGCCAGACTGCATGTCTTCCTAAGCGCGTATGTAATCCGAACTGGGGAAATTGAACGAAAAAGTCAAAGGAATGGATAGACGTTTGATAAGAGCTGGTTTAAAATAACGACCGGATTCCACTGAAAAGGTGTACAATTAATGTAGTTGAAGTTGTGGGTCATCTTCAGTTATCAAAGAAGCCACATAGATAATAATGCTTTCACATTCGTTAGCCAGTGAATGCCAGTAATGATGAAAATCTTGATCCCAACCGACATTGATGGAGGAATCGCTCAAGCCATTCAGCAAATAACACTAGAAGAAACTGACATGTCTCGGAAAACTATTTAAGATCTGCATGAGACTCATGAAAGTGTTAATGTGTTTATCGCCTATGCCGTCTACCTTTGCGAGACAGCCTAAGAAAAACTATACAAACAACTAGAAAACGCTTTTAACAAAGTACATGCTGTTCAAATTCTTGAAGAAGCTGAGCCTGTCGTGCTGGTTGTTGAGGAAGGAATGATTCAGCAAGAAATGAATAAGAATGATCAAACAGCAAAGAGAGCAATGAATGCAACTCATTTTTGGCGTTTGTTTACTTTGTGTGAGCTCACTGTCAACATGCGCCAACAAGGCGATAATACTTTTATTGAGATTCAATGCACTACGAGTAGGAGAATTAGGAGCTGAGCATTTTTCCAAACTAATAGTAAAAGTTCTTACAACACCTTCAGAAGAATTTTTAGTCGCCAATGCATTACGTATTTATCCCACAAATAAGTAAGTTCATGATCACAATAGCACTGTTATTAAAAAAATTTAAGAGTAAAGGTGTAACAGTATGTAAGATAAGATCTCAAGTTCGAACAGTAGATGCTATAAAAAACATTGATAATTTTAGGATAGACGACATAATTCCTACAGATATAAATAACACAGGAGGTTTACCGAGAGAGCTCTAAATATTCGTTGGTGCCAAAATAATGTTAAGGTCCAATATTGACCTCGTGAAAGGTTTGGTGAACGGCGCAATTGGTTTTATAAACGAAATTATCTTGCCTCATTTCCGTCGAGTTCAAATGTATGAGACAGATATTCCACCATACATATGTAACTCAACCAAAGACAATCCAGTTTCCAGCTAAGCTTATGGAACCGCGGAGAGACGAATGCTGCCAATAATTCTTTAATGACAACTACCGTGCATAGAATGCAAGGAAGCATTGTAGACACTGCAATCGTATACCTTAACACCTTACCTTAACAAACATTTTTTATATATTTTATTTTTCACATCTGTAAAGAAGTTTTGGTTAGACGATGGCTTTGTAGCCTCAGCACTTATGTGACGAATACTCCATTCAGGACACGTCCAAATTCAAAATGCTGTACTTTAGTCAATGTTGAAATTATGCGTCAACTTTTGTATTTCGTAAAAGATGGATGGAAATGGAAAGTATTCCATCACTTCTCGAGATGCTTCATTCGTGTTTATAGCTAGACTTGGTACATTAGGATTTTAGGAAGGCTGGAAGATCTGCTGAGACTGAATATAGCTGACCAGATGAGTAATATCACCCGAGTGGGTTTGCTGGTCCCATTCCGGACGCCTCTCCGGGTGGTGGATAGGGGAACGCCTCCCAGATATGGGTGGTACCGGTGAAATGAAATAGCCGGGGCGAGCCAAAAAACCAGCACGGACACGACGGATCCTCAGGCCTTGGCGGTACTCTATGGGCGGACAGGGCTCATAGCTGAAGAGAAAGCAACCCGACGAGAGAAGGAAACTCGAAAAAACCAAATGGGCGAACAAGGCTCAAAGCTGAGGAGAAAGGAACTCGTCTAGGGTAGGGTCCCGAATAAAACTAATTAAAAATCACCAATATGTCGGAAGGAAAATAGGAAAATAATTTACCCCAGGCGGGTAGCGCCGATGGCGCGGAATCCCGCCTCGAGCTTCCGGGCTCGGGCTGCTCCGCGGATTCTGGGGGGAGCAACCAACCGATAGGAAGGGAAGAAAAAAGGAAGCTGTCTACAACGGTAATAGACCTTGTGTGGGACAAAGATGGAATGAAGAGTAAGAGACCACAAACACCGGAGTGTCTGGAAGCGTCAAAGATGGAAACATTGAAAACGAACAAAAACGTAGGGTTCAAAACTCTTTTTAAACGCCAAAGGAGACTATCACTCCCCGAGGGTGCAAAAAAGAGGAAAACAACTGACACTTCAAGCAGGAAGACAGACGACCCTTATAAGAAGAAGGAATGACCAGAGGTTTTTGTAATAAAAGGGACTCTAGAAGCCATCACCAAGATAGGAAAAGAACTAGAGAAGAAAATAGACAAGAACACAAAGAGCGAAATCAAAGAACTAACAATAAGATTAAGTAGACAACTGGAAGTAATAAACAGAAAATCCATACAGGATTGGCTAGACAGACACAAATACGAAAGGGTAAGCAAGATGCTCATCGATAACGAGGCACAAATCGACAAACAAACAGAGCTGCCCACTCAAACGGAGCCAAACCACCTAAAACACTTAGAGAACAATATCGATAGATATAAGGAATTCGAAAAAGTGGCCAACAAAAAATGGGCACAAGAAATTTATAAGAACACCGACATAATAGTAGGAAGCCCGATAAGAACGAAAAACATTGTACCCAAAGTGGTCATAGTGGAACCAGGAGACCCGAACATGGAAAAATCGATACAGGCTGCATACAGAAACCGATATCCTGAACTAATAGGATCACAGAATATTACGGCACCCTAGAAATCATCAGTAAAATAGCCTCGCAGAAGGACACAGCGCAGGGCAAAAAAATAATAAAAATAACAAACCTCAATAAAGACATGGAGATGCTCTTTGAACACATTAAAAGGGTAAAAAGGGAAACGGAGATGGCAGAGTTCGTCGCTTTCCACCATATAAAATGGATCCCACTTGAAACACTAATAAAGATGGTGGAGGCAACCTTCCATAAATCGAAACAAAAAGCGGTGATTTATACAACGACACCACAACAAATACCGTGGCACAAACGCAAAGGAGGACGTATGCAGTGGTGGTAGAGGATAAGGATTGGGACTACAAAGACATAGTAAAAGATATAAAACAAAACCTAACAAACGCAGCAGAACTAGACAAAGTCACGGCTGTAAGACAAACCAGAGACAGACGAGTCTTCATCACTGTTGAAAAAGATGAAAAAGCAGTCAAAAGAATAAAGGAAATCATTGAGGTAAAACAGAAAACCAAGGGAACCAGAGTGCACTTCATAGGAGAAAAGAAAATATGGGACATCATATTTATAAGATATATGGACATCACCACAACAAGAGAAGAGGTCACATCAGCAATAAAATCCGTCACTGGAGAGCAGCTCACAGCGGAGAAATACAAACTAGGGGAGTTTAGAGCAAGTGCAAGCGGAGGTATGCTGAACGCAACACTTAGAATTGAAAAAGAACTTGGAAGGAAACTCCTGACCACCAAAAATCTAAAGATCGGCATGACCAGGTGTCAGCTACAAAAACACTGTGACCTTAAGAGGTGCTCCCTGCTGGCAATACGACCATGTGACAACAGACTGCAATGGGCCGGACCGCAGCAAACTGTGTTTCAACTGTGGGGAACCAGGACAGTTGGCGGAGAAATTTAATAAAGAGGCAATATGCGGCATATGCAATGGAGAAGCACACAAGGCAGGCACAAACAAGTGCACCTCCTTTAGGCGAGCTCTGAGCATCGCAAGGAGAAACGATTACAGGGACAGGGTAAATGAAGGGGACCAGGTAGAAGTCGAACAACCACTAGATGGCCGCAATAAACCCACTAACAGCAGAAAAACAATGAAAGTCCTACAACTTAACTTAAATAGGTGTAGGGCAGCGCAAGACCTCCTGCTAAAAACAATGCATGAAGAACGCATAGATATTGTGATAGGACAAGAGCCAAATAGACGAAACCAAAGAATAGATTTCAGTGATACAACATGTGATAGCTTCATAAAGACCAGCAATAAGCATAGTGTGATAAGTAGTTACAGGAGCAAGGACTTTGTGTATGTAGAATTGGATAAATGCTGTGTGTTTTCGTAATACTTCTCACCGAATGGAAATATAGAGGACTTTGAGGAACTCTTTATTTAGACCGAAATGAGGAAAATAAAAAAGGGAATAATCATAGGAGGGGACCTGAATGCAAAAACGCCGGCAATAGGCTCACGAAACAGCAACTTAAGGGGCAGAGTGCTAGAGGACTGGACGGCTGCAAACAGAATAATAGTAATAAACGAGGGAAGTAAACCAACTTTCAGTGCACAAGGAACCTCCATAATTGATTTTACGGCAGCAACCGAGGATATCTGTGGACACGTGGAAAGGTGGAAAGTACAAGAAGTAAACGAGAACCTGAGCGACCACAACACAATCACTTTTGAGTTTGAGTGGGAGACAAATTCATCCACGACAAGACCATTGAACGGAGGTAAAAGAGGATCGCACGTGGAGAAAACGAGCCTGGAAAACTTCACGAGAGAGTGTAGAGAGATGCTACGAGATGGAATAGATGTTACACCCGAAATGCTAGTGAATCATTGAAAAATGCAATGAAAACTTCAAAAAAAAAAAACACATGAATACCGGGGTATAGTCCGACAAATACCATTTTAAAGTCACCTGATACTGGTGGCAAAAAACGTATGTCCATTGATAATGTCGTTGATATCACCTACAAAAAGCTACTGGTGGTTAATTACTATTGAATTTTAATATATGTTCCCACTAGCATTTTACAAACGCGTTTCTGAAGTAGTATTGACCAATCAGAGGGTAATTTTAATACTTGCAATTGTTGCGAGACTCACTTTTGTCGCATCTGCTGTCTGTTGTAATACATTCTGAACTTAAACTGGGTACCCGTTTTCTATTTGCTTCTTTTCGAGTTGGAAAAAGGTTAATATAGTCAAAATTATTAGCTGTGTTTGTTCGTTGTATTATTTTCGAAAATAACTTTGACAAAATAATTGATGACAGTGACGGATTCTATTTCAGGTGAGAATTTTATGAACAATAATTAGACAGAAATTTTTCTGTCAATTTTACTATCACCGCTGTTTGAGATGTATTCAACAAGGATAGAGAAAAATCACGTGACTTTAAAATGGTATTTGTTGGACTATAGAGACCCAGCGTATTGGTGGAACAGTGACATAGCAATAGCATGAAGGAATGGATCAAACTATGGGCGTAGGGTACAAGAGCATGAGCAAGAACTGGAGAGAAGGAAAAAGAAAGGATAAGAGAACAGTACAAGGCAGCTAAACAGGATTTGAGAAGGCTAATGGGCAAGAGCAAACATGACAAATGGAAACAGCTGATAGAGAAACTAGATGAGAACATATGGGAAAAGGCCCACCAAATCGTGACAAAAAAATTAAAATTTCGATCGAGGACACTAGTAGACGAAAACACGGTGAAGGAGCAAGTCAAAAAGCTATTTCCGCAAAGAGACGGCACCAGAAAATGAAATACAACTGTTCACTACGGAGGAACTCAAAGAAGCAATTAGAATGATAAAGAAGAAAAGGGCTCCAGGGCCGGATGGAATAACTCCAGAGCTACTAATGGCTGGTGTCGATGTCAATCCAAATATATTTTTCCAACAGCTGCCTTAAGAAAGGGGAATTTCCTGGAATATGGAAGAATGCCAATTTAGTTTTGATTGTGAAACCGAAAAAAGACCTGATGGGATTACTTGCTTTTAGACTTTTATGCCTCATCCATACCATAGGCAAACTGCTGAAAATGTTGATAAAGATAAGGATGCAGAAGGAGTTCCAAGAGAGAGACATAAATCACGCAGACCAACGGTTATATCAAGGGCAAGTCTACATAAGCGCCATACAAAGAATACAGGAGATCAGGGAGCAGATTACAAAGAAAGCATACAAAAACAGATATGTCTGATGATACTATTAGATATAAAGAACGCTTTCAACAGTGCTCCTTGGAAGGAAATAGTGAAGGCATTGAAGAAGGGCGGCATATCGAAATACCTGATTAGAGTAACACAGTCATATCTCTCGGAAAGAACAATCACAACCATGCACGAACGGGGACGAGCATGAAATCACATGTGGAGTACCACAGGAATCAGTTCTGGGACCGATTCTATGGAATGCCTTCTACAATAGAATTCTTCAGGTTAGAAAGGAAAAAGGAATTGGCTTGGTCGCTTACGCGAACGACTTGGTCATTGTCGTAATGGCAAAGACAGAACAACAATTGAAAGACAAATCGGAACGCGCACTAGGGCAAGTAACAGATGAATTGGCTGAAATGGGCATAGCCATAGCTCCGGAAAAGACGGAGGCCTTGCTACTGGCTGGCAAAAGGCGAATAATGGAGATAGAAGTGACCGTGGGAGACGCTAGTGTAAAGACATCCAACTCAGTTAGATACTTAGGAGTGTTCCTTGATAGAGACCTCCGTTTGATGGCTCACATAAAATACTCAGCTGAAAAAGCCAACAAGACGATGAACCTTCTGTATAGAATAATACTAAGTGTAGGAGGAGCAAAAATTTGCAAAAGAAGAATTATGGCCACAGCAGTAATATCAGCTGCTCCAACTTGGATAAATACATTAGGATTTAAAGAATATAGAAGCATGCTGGAGTCGCGGAAGAGCGTGAACAGAAGACTGGCTATTGGCCAGGAAGAGCGAGTGAAGCTGTTGCGAAACTGCCCCCAATTGACTTGCTGGCACAAGAAAGGACAGAGATACACAGGAAGGGCAAAATGCAAAAAAAATGCTGCAAGGGAAGATTTGATGGAGCAATGGCAGGAAAAATGGCAGACATATGAAGGATGGGCAGCAAATTTCATAAAGGACATCGAGCTATGGTGCCAAACCAAGTGGACGGAGACTGACTTCCACTTAACCCAGGCCTTCACTGGTCATGGAGTTTTTGGGTCCTATCTGAAGAAAATAAAGAAGCAGCCGACCAGCCAATGCTCGTTCTGTGGCGACGACGACACGCCAGAACACACACTATTTATCTGGGATAATTTCGAGACGACAAGACTGATTGCAGAACTGAAATGTGGAGTAAGAATAGATAAGGACAATATAGTAGAACTGAAGTGGTCGACGAACGGAAGAAACGCAGACGGCGTAACAAAAAAGACAAAGAACTGCCCCTTTAGTAGAAAAGAAGATTTCCCAGTGAACAAAAAACGATAGTATCAACGTAATTACTACCGCCCCCTTTGGGACCAGAACGTCACTCCCTGTAGTAAAACGTGGGTTTCTGAAGCGCTGGACTTGATCTTGCTCTGCTGTGGTTGAGATCCATTTGTATCGTGAAATCTCAGACTGGTTCATTAAGTGGTTCTGCGCTGAGCTACTGTGGTACAATCTTCTGCGCAAGGGGCTATTTTATGTGTCTGTGGTATTTGAAATATCGTAGATGCAATTTGGGATGCGGTCCTAAAGCATCCCTCTCGCTCCCGAGCGACGTCAGGGCAGGGGGCCGATTCTCGAGCCAGGGAGTAGAGCTCCCCGGAAGAGCAAATTTTCGTCTTTATCATTCTCGTTTACTCTTCGATTACGTTGACAAGGACAAAACATTCGTTCTATCGGGTAGCTCTACGCCCTTAGACGAGAATCCGGCCCCCAAGTAGCTTTGAAATTTTTGCTTGTTATCGGGCTTGTATCATCTTGTGTATTTGACCCATTGTCTAAGTAGAGTAAGTCTGTTCATGTGCTGTACGAGACATTAACACTTTAGAGGCGAACCGAGTTCTCATTACAGGAATATACCTATATTTTCTGGTTACTCTCTTCACTTCAGCTCTACCTGTTTTGAGGTTTACCCATTTATTATAAAATATAAAACAAAATTTAATACTTACTTAGATGCACTTGCAAACAGACTAAAAAAAGGTAGTCATGTTTGGTGACATGTTATTAATTGTACTACTTTATAAACCGTCAGTCCAAACAGGATATTTTTATTCCCTATCACGCTATCGACCAATAATCATAATTTATATTCTCATTAATTTCCTCTGCAACATCATCATTTTAATCACAATCCACCTGACAGATAAAACTCCGATCGATAAATCCCATCTAAAAAGGAGAAAAACTTCATCATTTAAAACAAGAAAGGCAGCGCTGATTTTTTTTTAAACCTCCAATTAAATATACTCTTATGTTTTTGATCACGTTTACATCATAAGATATTGAAACTCCCAAGATTTAAAAACAGATGATAAATAAGTAGAATTTGAAAATTTTCCTGAGTGAAGTGAAAAAAAAAAGATACGAGATATGAACTTGTAGCTCTTGTTGAACAACTAAAATTACAAAATCATCCCTCCAAACATGGTGAATAGTATATTATGCAACAAGGAACTGAAGTGTATCTTTAAATCCCTAGATGAAAACTTCGTAGCTGATGCTGCGGCTGTTATTCGCCAAGGGATTAAAAGACACGTCGTTAGTTCTGTGGTCTTATTTATGCTCTTTGTAGACGATTCTCTGGTTTCTGAACAAATATTAAACGACATCCAAAAATGTGTTATAAGTAATTTGGAAATGAGTTTAAAAAAAGATTATAAAAAAACAAGCAATTTTGTATTATTACATGAAATAATTTTGCTAACGAACTATAGTTACACAAATGCCGACCACGAACGATAGAAACGTAGTCAACGATTGTGTTTAATTTTATAGAAATTTATTGACGCCTCAATGCCATATTTACCATTGCAAAAGCTGCATTGGTTCAGTGACTGCATATTAACGAACCAAAACGCATAAACATTATGCTCACCTTTGCCAGAGAGAGAACGAGCCGGACAAAAATGAGAATGGTAGAGTAAGAGAAAAACAAGATGCATTAATCTGCGATCGCAAGTCAAAGCGCTGAAATCGCTGCATTCGATGCTTCATCGGCCATGAGATTGCCTGCCATTAGGCGGTGATATTACTGCAGAGATGGGAAATAAATGAATCGAAATAATTGTGAAAACAAGTTATTTAAAAAAAAAAATGAACCCAAAGCAAGCATCTATGCATATTATTTGTATTTTATACCGTAGACTTAAATCATACTTGAACAAGAGCTTGGCGAACTCATAAAAACAGAATATTAAATGACGAATATTTTGCAATCTTGCAATATAATGATGAATAGACAATGTTTAGATAATATTTTTGAAAATGTTGTTCGGACTGATGAGTCAATATTTGCACCTGCTGCCGTATTATCTCTTATTTTTGAAGTGAAGTCATCAAAAATGTTCAATAAAGTGTGGTGCAGGCTTTAAGCGTCTATATTTTTAGGACCAATATTTTATGAAGAAAATTTCACAACATTCCGATACTACTGAACAGCTAGCTATATTCAGTCATTGAAATTTAAATTTAGGCGTCACAGGCCGTAGATGACTTTATTAAACTAAGGTAGACTAAATCTAACCACAATGATGAGTTTCACAAAAGATTAGATTGAAGGTCAAAAAAAAAAACACTAACAAAATTTAATTCATTTAATCGATACCTATAAGCCTCACTTGTGTTTAGGTTCGAATCGTTTAGTTGTTTTATTTTAGGCTTGATAACTGGTACGGTTATGACTTGTTGACGTTTTTAAATTATGTAAACTATGTCAAACAGAAGTGCAAAATTTCCTAAAATATATAGATGAATCCCAGATTCTAAGAGATTCAGCCTCTATCATCTATCAATGGAAGGAGCATTTTCCGGAACTCCTAGAGAGAGACTCCCATGTGGATACTGGCAACTTCAAGAGAATCCTTCAAAAACTCACTCAAATCCATCTACGTTCCTTCACATCAAGAAGTTGAAAAAGTCAATCCACAATACATGTGAATTAAGTAGAGTTTCCTGCATGACCAGGATGGCAATTTTTTGCATGTCCACGGCAGTTTGGATGAAACTATGAAGCACTTAATTGATGTTGATCGGTCGTGTTCCTTATATTTGAAGGCTTCAGCTGCTACTGCTCATTTGTTGGATATGCCAGATGGATTATCGGCTTGTTGAGTGGTCCTTATCATTGAATGGCGCTTTGGTCAATCGGAGATGGAAGCTGGGGTAATCCCCTCCCCGAATTTAGGCCACTTGAGCTTGCACTTTCCTTTATCTGACAATCCCCCGTCAAATTACATACACATAGCGTACTGCGTGAAATTAATTTTGGTGTTTTCTGACTCTAATTTCATAGTTGTTAACTGCCTAAAACTAATGCATATAGAATAAAGGTTTCCAGTTTTAGAAACAATCACAAGTACGAGAGGTATTTGATCACCGCCCTTGTGGTGCCACATCTCTACTTTGATGGAGATAAAATCCTGCCTGACCAAATCTTTTTCCACTCTATCCTCCGTCCAGCGTTTCAGAACCCCACGTATTACTATAGGGAGTGACGTTCTGGTCCCAAAGGGGGCGGTGTTAGTTAGATTGATACTATTGTGGTTTTTTGTTCACTGGGGAATCGTCTTTGCTATTACTAATAGAGGGGTTGTTCTTTGTCTTTTTCGCTACGTCTTCTGCGTTTTTTCCGTCCCTCGACCACTATATTCTTCTTCAGAGGAGCTGAGATCCTCGAAGTCCATCTCAGAATAAATTATTTTAATCGTTAATATGTTCACGTTAGCTACAATATTTTCTTTTGAACTAGAAATAGTTTAAATTTCTGAGACTGCTTGCTGCCGCTTGAGAAAGAGGTTTTTGCCATAGATGTCGGTCTGGAGGTTTTTCAGATTTAGATAAGCCCCGCACACTTGCTCCAGCTGAACTATAAGAAGCTCTTCTCTGATCCAATTACAACGTGAACGTTCTTCCACACAGGCCCTATTAGGATAGGCTATCCTGTAGTAGTAGTGTGTATATTGATACATCTATCTATCTATCTATCTATTCAGCCTTCTTCAGTCCATCTTTGGACGTAGGCCTCCCCCAGTCTTCTCCATTCCTCTCTGTATGTTGCCATGTTCATCTACCTTCTTCAGGTCATCAGCATACCTCATCTGCGGTTTTCCTCTACTTCTTTTGTTCTCCCAAGGTCTCCAGCTTAAGATACATTTATTCCATCGGTCGTCTTTTTGTCTGATATTGTGACCTGCGAATTTCCATTTTAATTTTGCTACCTCCTTTCTAACGTCTCTTACTCTCGTTTTATTTCTTATCCACTCGCTCCTCTTTTTATCTATCAGTTTCACATGTAACATTTGTCTTTCCATTGATCTTTGTGCTTTTGTTATTTTATCCATGTTTGACTTTGTAAGTGTCCATGTTTGGGATCCACAGGTGAGAACAGGAAGTATACATTGATTATAAACTTTGGTTTTGGAGTATTGTGGATATTAATTTTATATTTTTCGAGATGTAGCTTAATTTGCCGAATGCTGCCCAAGCTACTCTAACTCGTCTCTTAATTTCTGCTGTTTGGTTTTCTTTGCTGAGTTTAGTAATCTGTCCTAGATATATATATAAATATTCGTCGACTTGTTCTATTTTTTCCTGTCCTATTCTGATTGTGATGTCATCGTCTGTGTTCGTTATTGTTTTTGTTTTAGTGTAGTTCATATTGAGTCCTATGTTTTTAGCTGCTGTGTCAAGTTCTTCCAGCATTTCCGTCAGTTCTTCTTTCTTATCAGTTATTAGGGCGATATCATCCGCATATCTTAAGTTGCTCAAGTGTTATCCGCATATTTTCAAACCTTTTTCTTTCCAGTCTATTTTTTTAAATATATCTTCCAGGGCCTGGTTGAAAGGTTTGGGTGATATTGTGTCGCCCTGTCTAACACCTCTTCCTATGGGTATTGGTTTTGTTCCCTCATGGATTTTAACAGTTGTTGTTGCTCCGCTATATATGTTGGTTATTAGGACTGTGTATCTGTGGTCTATTCTGCTATTAATTAATGAGCTCTTTACTGGCCATTGTTCAACACTATCAAATGCCTTCTCGAAGTCGATGAATGCGATATATAGTGGGATGTGATATTCGTTGGCTCGTTCTATTAGGGTTTTCATGGTTAATAGGTGGTCACTTGTACTGAAACCCTTTCTGAAGCCGGCCTGCTCTTTCGATTGGTAACCATCGAATTTTATTGTTAGCCTGGTGGTGAGAATTTGTGTGAAGAGCTTATAAATTACATTAAGGAGTGTTATAGGTCGATAGTTTTTCAAGTCTATTCTATCACTATCACCTTTCTTATGAAGGATGATGGTTATGGATTCATTCCAGTTGTTTGAAATTTTCTTTTCTTTCAGTATTTTATTTAGGAGGGTATGGAGAGTATTGATAACCGTTTTTCCACCGTATTTTAGCATTTCTGCCGTGACTCCGTCTTTTCCAGGAGCTTTGCTGTTTTTTTCATTTCTTTCAGAGCCCCCTTTATTTCCGATTTGCTTAATTCGGGTTGTAGTTCTGAGTTTACATTCTTTATTTTAGTTTGTAGTTCCGGTGGTTCCTTTTTTGTTTGATATAGTTCTGTTTAAAAGAGTTGTGTGATATTTATGATACCCTCCTTAATATTAGTTTCTACGCCGTTCTTGGTCTTTTATTTTATTTATTTCGTATCTTCCTAGTGTCGGTCTTAGGCATTTCATATTCCTGTTATTCTCTATGATTCTTTCTATTTCTTGGTTCTTTCTTTTGTTTGCTTTTATCAGTTTCCTGATGGTCTTATTGATTTCTGTGTATTCTATCGATTTCCTTTTCCCTTCTTCGTTCAGTTTCCGCCTGCTTTCCATGAGTTTCTTTCTCTCTTCTGATATGCAATCTTCCTTCTTTTTATCTTTTTGTGCGATTTCTTTTCCTACCCTAACCATGGTTTTCGCTAATGTATCGTATATTTTATCTATATCTTGATTATCGCTGTTCAAGTTCTGGGTCAGTTGTTCCTTCAGTCTCTCTTTGTATATGGTTTTATTTTGTGCAAGTTTGGTCATGTCTAGTTGTCCCTTGTTTCCATCAGTTTTTCTTTTCATTTCAAGGTTGTCATCGATACGTATTTTTGCTCTGACCATTCTGTGATCGCTGCCTGTTGTGAATCCGTTCAGGACTGTTACATCTTTAATAATATATGTTTGATACATACCTATCTATAATATCTATCAGAAATTTCCAAGCTGTGATTGGACAGAATTGGGACTCAACACTTGGCAACTATGAACATATTTTCACTCCCTCTCTTCAAGAATATGTATTTTTAAAACCGAGAGAATAATGTGGGAGTAGAAAAATATGGGAGCTGTTCAGGGAACAATATTTCTAGTGATTTCAAGAATAGGAACACAGAGGAAATTTATGGGAACCATGCTCCCTTATCAAAGATAATCTGTCGTCGGGTGTTGATATTACTTATCTGGTCAGCTGTAATTAGTCTCGGCAGATTTTCCAGGCTGGCCAAAATCGTAATATACCAACTCTAGCTATAAACACGAATGAAGCATTTCTAGAAGTAATGGATTACTTTCCAAACCTAAAAGTTGACGCAAAATTTCAATATTGACTAATGTACAGTATTTCGAATTTGGACCTCTGCTAAAAGGAGTATTCGACAACCTAGACATAAGTCACATAAGTGCTCAGGCTACAAAGCCATCGTCTTACCAAAACTTCTCTACAAATGTAAAAATTGGATCACCAACAGGCAGCACCTGATGTGCTTGAAAAGTAGACCACCAGCGTACCAAACCTAACTGAAATGAACTCAATTCATTTATTGATCAGTACAGAAAAGGTACAGGGCAGCCATAATGGCAATGATCACAAATCATACCTAATGCTACAAGCATATGAACATTAATGCAATAATACAATAATACAAATACAATGACGGCCCAGCAGGAATACTAAGCTCACATAAAATCATTGAGATGGTTACCAGTTGTTATTATTTTTTTTTTAATTTAAACAAAAAAATAAGTAGTTCTAGCGTAAGATTAAAATATAAGTTGTAGGTACTCTGTATTCACGTCACCACTTACCTAGTTAATGAAATAAAATAAATTCATACAGCAAAACTATCAGTAGGGTCATATCCAATACAGATAAGACGTCAAAGTTACGAGTATCGAAGCCAAACTCGCAGATACAATTTTAAAAAAGATAAAGAAGAGACCAGGAAACATCTCAGGTAATCATCGAAGAGTAAGTAGCTTTGGCAATGAATTCTGTAAATATTCATCGAAAGAATAATTAGCAGAAGAAATCAACACATCCCTTATTCTTTTCTTAAATTGCCCAATTGGCAGTTGTCTAATATGAAGGGGTTTTGCATTAAACTAAGCTCTACCCAAATGGAAAACTGACCTCCTAGTAACTTCCATCTGAGACTGGGGTAAATTTAAACTATATCTATTTCGGGCATACGCATAACCATGCGTATTATATGCTTCCGTTGAGGACTTTTTTTGCAAAAAAAAAATACGCTCTCAAAGATAATTAGGTCATACACTGTAAGAATCTGCAACCTGAAACAGTGGTTTGCAGTGAGCTAGCCGATCAGCATTTGAAATTATTCGGACTGCTCTTTTTTGTAAAATGGAAGTTAAGTCGCGTGATTGTTGCATATCCCCAGAACACAAGCCAATATCTCAAATGGGACTCAAAGAGAGCATGATACACCTCTAGTGATATAGCTTCGTCACTTAATTCTTGTGAGACAGATCTTATAGCATAAGTAGCAGGATCGCCGAACGAACAACAATTTTATTGAGGCAACCAATTCCACCAGAATGCTAGTCTTCTTAAGTAAATTTTTGTATTTCTACCTAAAATGTGGCCAATACAATAAGCAATTAAAACGATAAAGAAAATTCTTCGAGACAAGCATGAAAACATCTTTGATCCATATGAGTGACTGGGAAAAAAAGGGACTGTACGTATGATAATAGCTGGTCTACAAAAATCCCGGGCCACCGTTGACTCTGTGTGCAATCAATGTGGAAGAACGAGCGGGTCCAGAATGGACTTATTTAGCTATCAAAGACCCCACACAGATAATGATGCTGTCATGAAACTAATGATACATGTTAGCGAGTGAAGCTTAGGATGAGGTTCATATACCCTGACCTAATTTGAAATTAAAATTCTTTAATTATCCCATTAACTTTTCGCGTTACTGATCGTGGCTCCCTAAAAGATCAAACAGATTGTATTGCCTTGCAATAGGGTTTGGTTATGCATGGTCCGGCTACCATTGAAACAACAAATTGGAAACCACTTGCTAATGTTGATCAGTGTTCTTTACCACAAAAAAATATTTAATAATTTATTGTAATATTAAATGAAATTCTGCTTCTAAAAATGAATGGATATGTTCTATGAAATTGACGGTTTGTTGGAATAAATAAATAAATGGTCATGTAAAATGCATAGCGGAATTAATCCTAGATATTTTAGTATAGTGCAAAAACCTCGGTTTTAAATCACAAATAAAGTGGCTTCCAATGCAAGCTTAGCTTAGCATAATATTAATAATTACCATTTTGGACATTCTTTCGCAAAACAGTGTAAACTAAGTATAGAAATACCTAGTTGAAATAATTGTAATAACTCAATGACGTATTTAAGCTCTTTGGGTCTCTTATACTGGGAGGTGATAGGACCTAAAATACTGTACGGATGGTGGGCATTGATCAACGGTCCAAGAGATCTATTTGCAAAAATTAGAAGCTTCCAAAAAAAAATCTGAGGAATAATCAGGGTGCCGTGGTTTATCAGGACGGATGAAATCCGCTTCGAGCAAGAAATAGAAAATACTTGCTCAACAATAAAATCCTCCAAATAATAACCACTATAATCACCTTAACCTCAAGCTCAACTGAAAATCTCTTTATTTAAATAAATTAAAGTAAAGTTACATAGGGGGAGGAGGGTGAGGCCCCCCTCAGACAAAAATACATATAACATTTACTAATACCAAGGACATGACTTATAACTAACATTCAGTGTGTGTCACATGCGCGCCTAGCGCGCTTTGTGACACTATCGTCAGCTTGGCCGATGTTTTGGCCGACAAACCACCATCCTTTTCCTATTTGGTTCTGCTCTCCACGTTCCCTGGTTGCCCTTTAACGTTAATATGTGACCTTTCATGTCGTTGGTAAATACCACGGATGGCGCACATTGGGCCACTATACTGACCCGCCCAAAAAATAGGGGTTGATGCATGATGTGGGATGCCGAGCGCGCAGCGCCCTCTTTGTGGGGAAAAGTTCCGAAAAACCCCGCTTCCAATTAACTTGATAATATAAAAGAACAAAAACAAAAAAGTCGTCCCCGTAGGGCGATGTGGTCCGTTGGACGCTTCCTCAACAGCAAAGTGTGAGCTAGGGGTTTATTCGCGTGAGCGCGGGTTTGGATAAAATGGGGTCGACAGCCCTGCACCCTAACCAATCCTGAGACCTGATGAGTCTCCAGGTAATGGTTTTGGTGCAAGTGGTAGTTTGTGAGGTATGTCAGAGAAAGAGGGTTGGGAGGATTGGGTGCAAGAATCTACCGGTATTGGGATCTGCATTTGCAACTAAATTGGGCAGTTTTTGCCAAAGTATGATAGAAATTAGACCTTTGTTGAGATTGCCAGAGCCTCCTGCTTTAGGCTAAGGCTGTTGGCGTCAGCGCCAAAATACTTGTCTAATTTTGTCTTGAAGATAGGATTTTAGTTGTGCATTGGTGTGGGTTTTTACTTGGGGTTGTAATTAGCAGGTTCGGGATAGGGAGGTGTTCATGGGGGTTCAAAATAGATAGGTAGATTCTTGTATGGCGGACCGTGTACTATGGGGTTGTCTGGATCATATCTTTGTGCAGTTATTCTGCGGGTTAGAGGGGAGCCGTGAACTTGATGTCGATAAAATTTGTCGCTGATTTCATCCAGGTAGTCAGATATAAGTGAAATGGATGTTTGCTTATGCATGACCATTATTCTGGCGTACCTGGATTCCGCACTCCCCTCAGTATTCGATTTTGAAATCGCTGGAGGCGGTTCCTCTGCGTCCTGGAGATTATGTTCCAGACAGGGGCCCCATAGGTGAGCATAGGTCTTATGACCTGCTTATAAATCATTAACTTGTTACCTGGCGATAGGGGGGAGTTGGGGGCGATGAGAGGATACAATTTCTGCTGCGCACTGAAGGTGCGAGCCAAAGCGTGGAATACGTGGTGGTGGAATTTCCTTCTCTGATCTAATATGATACCTAGGTATTTGGCTTTTGGGGACAGAGTGATTGGAATGTTATTTATGATAAGTGGGGTGGGCATGGTGCTATTGGTATGCTTCTTGTGGAAACATATGAGCTCCGTCTTTTGACCATTAACACCAAGCTTCCACTTATCGTAATAAGGTTGAAGGATTACAAGGTGATGGGCTAGCTGAAATTTTGTTGCTTGTGTGTAAAAGGATTGAGCGCAAACAGCGGTGTCATCTGCGTACAGCGCCAGATTTGTATTCTGGAATTTTGGAATGTCCGCTGTGTACAGAGAGTACAGTAACGGACTGAGTGCCAACCCCTGCGGCACTCCGGCCTGAATTGGTTTGAAATTTGAGAGGGCGTCGTCTTGTTTGACGCAAAAAGTGCAGCCGCTGATGAAAGACTGTATCAGGGAGATGATGTGCAGTGGGAAATTGAAAGTTGCCAGTAATTTGTAGATAAGGCCTGCGTGCCAGATCCTATCGAAGGCGCGCTCCATATCTAAGAGGATGGGAGTGAATGGTTTTTTCCAGGTTTGGGGATCATAAGCACCACAGCCATTTTCTATTGAAAGGGAAAATGCTGAAGTTTGAGGATTGCGTTTGTTATTTGTACCAGCTGAACAATAACTTTACGCGAGAGATTTTTGAGGACTCGATATGGGATGCCTTCTGGTCCGGGAGCCTTCTCGCTTGGGAGCCGGCGGATAAATCGTATCATCTCGCCGGGCGTGGCAATGAGTTCAGCGAGCAAGTGCTGGCGGATAGGGTATTTCCGAATAGCAAAGACTGTCGCTGTACGCTCGATTTCCTCCTGTTCAGGGGAGTTTGGTGGGAGACCGGAATGCATACTCTCTATGAACGAAGCCAGAGCTTCCGCCTTGTCTTGGGCAGTGACGCAATCCCTGCCATTACTAGTAATGGCAGGGGGTGCGCGCAACTTGCCGCTTCATTTTGGACTGAAGGCGCCATAGATAGTT
This sequence comes from Ceutorhynchus assimilis, assembly GCA_917834065.1. Lineage (NCBI taxonomy): Eukaryota > Metazoa > Arthropoda > Insecta > Coleoptera > Curculionidae > Ceutorhynchus > Ceutorhynchus assimilis. The sequence goes on from OU892278.1 coordinate 21,517,927, forward strand.
GTCTTGAGGACGTAGGTTCTGGAGGGTTTGTGTCCATCTACGGTTCCGGAGCTCGCTGATGCCATTTTTAATGGCACCCTCAAGTTCCTGAACTCGTTGGCGATCCTCGTCCCTTCGGAGGCGTTGTCACCTCCTCCGGGTGCGATTACCTTAACCTCCATTACTCCGATCTTTTAAAACAACGCAACACAGCCTTTTCAACTTACTCTAATCGGAAAACCTCGCTCAGTTCCTGTTGCTTTGGTTTCTGTGGAATTTCGTTGGAGATGTCATCATTAATTCGGGATTCTCTGTTGAGTAGTTCCTGGAAGTGTTCCTCCCAACGAGGATTAATCGAGGAACTGTCTTTAAGCAGTCTTGTGCCATCTTTGGATCGTAAGGGATTGAGTCCTTGAGTGATTGGTCCGTCTACCATCTTAGTAGCCTGAAAGAAAGCCCTGGTGCTATTGGAATCAGCTAGTTGAATAGATGCAAATTAAAAATTGTCGAGCCACTGAATCGTTTTATATGTCTGGCAGCTGACATAATTACTTGTGAAAATCTTTAGAGCAGACGATGATTGCATTATGAATCTTGGTATGCCTTAGAGAAATCGTATGGAGGAAGAAATATCTCAATACAGACAGTAAAATAAGACTCTTCGGGACAGCAATTAGACACATCATGAAATGCGCAGTTGCCAGTCGGATCAAGACCAGACACAAGAGACAGCAAATGGTGGAAATGTAGATAATAGGACATAATAAAAAGCGAGGATTATCGACAATATCATAGACATAACGACATAAAAAGAAAGTAATATATTTTCTTTGAGCTGAGGAAAACCACCTATTTAAAATATTTCTCCAAATTTTAACTTTTTTAAAAAACGTTTATTACAGAAAGGAAATGGTAAATGTTGTAACCATGTATGCGCTGTAATGTTTATGGGAACGAGGGACGCCTCACGAAAAGGTAAAGGAGGGTAGATAGAAGAAAATGAAAGACTAGACTAGAGGGAACAAGCTTGAGCTTGTCCTCCTTGGTCCATTATTCAATTTTTATTCTGTATCAATCTGATTGTTCAATCAAATTTGGGATTAGTTTGTTTGTCATAAGTAGCATTCACAGGTCAGTTGAATAAATGTTATTTTGTTTTGAGAGTTGAATTTATACAAGTATTATTTTCTCATTTTGATTGTTTATAACATATTTTATAACATGTGCATTGTTCAATGAAAAAAAACTGTGTCTTTTGTGCTGGGATTTTAATTTTTGTTATTCAGAACGTGCATTAGGCCTTGCTGAATCTACGAACACTTTCCTACCCTGACGAGCGAATATCCTAGCAAACAAATTGAAATAATCAATCTAGAGATACTGGCTCAAAATAACAACTATAGCTGAGTAGCCTCCCGAATGGGACCTCAGTACTTGCTGGCAGACTGGATAACTAACCAAAAACTCTTCAGTATTGAATAAAGGTGATGCTGATTGAATGTAGTGTGTGGAATTAAAATGCTAGCACAAGGACAGAGACGGTACAATTCACTTCAATAATAAAGTAGACGTTTCACAAATTTTTCGTTTATTTTACATATCACAAGTTCCCTCAAATTTCCCTAATTTTGCTATTGTCGGGCGAATGTCAAGTAAATAAAATTCAGTAAGTTTCTACAACGTAAGAATTTGCTTTTCAGAAGATTTGTTAAAAGAAGAAATAATAAAAATTCTAATCGTCAATCTTGCTGAACGAACCTGGGTATGTTATACTTCAAAGCAAGAAAACAAAATAGGGGACAAGTTCGAGCGTTTATTTCAACACGCCCGCATTTATTTGATATCAAATTTACGCCATTTTGCTGACACACTGTATGTAGAAAGAAAGAAGCAGAAGATGACATGACAACCCTGTGACAAGTGGAAGATTATGCTGACTTTTGCAGACAAAATTATAGTAAGAAGCAGAAGTAAAGTCAGAAAAAATCACTCAAAATTATTGCACCGCTGACGGGTCTACCCTACAGTGGTTTAAAAAGACATCAATATGGGGAGGAGTCCTATTTTTTTCTTGATATTATTCCAAGAGAGTGAGTCAATTAGTTTAAACATTCAAAAGTTCGATCTTTTAAGTATGGATAAGATAGAGCAAACCAATATTTGCATATAAGAATATTTTTTTAATAAATAAAATTAAATATCTAGGTATTTACTCAAATTATACCATGTTTTTTTTTCCTGTTCCCAGGGTACCTCATTTTAATACATACAATCCAAAACGCCTTTTTATTCCACTGAATAGGTAACTACAATAATTTGATTCGAATTGAAGACACCCATCAAATTGATAGGTTTTCCCGGCAAAGGCCGAAAATAATTGTTTGTCCTATTCTATTCGAAGCACCTGACCAATCGTTTTTTATTGTATAATTAACGATTTTTGGGGTTGCGCCATCGTCCGCTGCGCCCCAAATTTTTGTCTAGACGCTCAACTTAACGAAAATTATTGTTATCTAGTCTAGGATGTTTTTTAGGGGTTGATCCTAGGGTGAGGTCCAAAATTTTGTTTTCATTCGATGAAAAAGGAATAAGTTCAAATCAAAAATCAAAGCCAGCGCAACTGTTTTTTCATTTCCAGAAAAAAAAAATCATAGTTGAGCATATTTTTGAGTGGGATGGTTATGAATCTGGTGAAAAGTTTGTACAGATGGCTCCAAGGTCGGTAGTTCTTGAGTCGGCTATATCTCCTTTATTGTAAAGTTGGATCATGATGGAACTGTATTTCTCAAATTAGATACAGCTATTGAAGAGGCCGATATTCAAGAAGATTTTCAGTTTTTGAAGCAAGTGCTGTCCTCCTATGTTTATTGCGTCAGCTGCCAAACTGTCCTCTCCAGGAGCTTTATTGTTTTTGCTTCTCTGCATAGTCTATTCAATGTATTTTACGCCACTTTAATGTCAGGCATTTCCTCCAAACTCCGATTGACAATCCTTTCTTAGACGTCAGAACTTCTTGATTTTATTTTGTTTTTGCCTCGATATCCTTCCTTCCTTTTTTCCATCTCGCACACCCTTTTTTTTCTATCCATGACTTTTTGACGTAGGACTTTCATGCTTCTGTTGTTAATATTGGTCCGTTCAATTCCTTTGGCCGATGGCTATTTGTTTGTCGTCTTTCATCTCGTAAGTAATGTGTGTTACTTACTACTTCTCTTTCTTCGCTCTTGTATTAGGGCACTGGTTTCTTTGCTGATCTTTGCATTATTCTTAGATTTTGGGCAATATCTATTTTGACATTGTTTAGTGGGTTTATGTTGGTCGCAGTGCCTGTAACAGTTCGTTTTTCGTTAATGTGTTGTTGGATTCTTGCTGTATCTGTTGGAGTGCACCATATTCTGAAATTATGTGAACTTGGAATAGTTTTTTGCCGTTGAACCTAAGGGGATTTTCACCACGATCATTCCGGCTCTGTAGCTCAACGTATCCCAATTACTTACCTGAGTCGCATTTAAGTCGCCTCACAGGATTGTGAAATAGTAATTTCATCTTTCCTGGTATGCCATAGCTTATGTCGCCGTGAAAAAGGTCGATTTCGTCATTCTCATGATTCATGGTTGGTTCGAATGTGTACATGATCTCAACAGAGATTCTCTTAGAGGAGTTCTCTTCTTCTGCGCTTCAAAAGTTGTTTTCCACCTCGTCAAGTCTATTGACGATATTCCATCTGATGTTGGTCAATCCTACTTCCAGCCCATCAGCTGTTCTTTTGATAATAGGGATCACGTTGCCATCTGTAGAGTAAGGTGTTCATCTACTAGTGAAGCAATGTTAAACTGTAGTATGTTAGATAACGGGGTGGAAAGTGTTTCATTACTGTCGAGAGATTAGTTATTTAACGGGGCTCCTACTCTATACAAATCTCGAATTCGAAAAATGAAAGCAATGGTAATTAAATATGAAGCATTTGGAATAGTATCAAATTTCGTGAACAAATTTTTACTGGGCCCTGAAACGCGGGGCAGTGAAGTCAGCTATAATCTTCAGACAGGAATCAAACTTTCCACTGAGGGCTGTGAGTAGGTACTATTTCATTTACAACCGCCGCGCTATTCATTAAAAATTAGTTGTTCACCCAGAGGGCACCCGAGGTTAAATACATAAAATTAAAATATATTCGTCTCTTTTTACTTTCCACTCGGATAAAGTGAAACTCCCAAGCGCGTGAACCTGAGTATCTAAAATATTTGTGTTCACAATTGGCATTTTTTGATATTGGGAGTACCTTTGGCTATCGATAATACGGTAACTATACTGCATAATATAATATAAGGCATAACCTACGCAGGTATTATTTGAAAGTTTCATGTCTTTACTGATTAGTAAACCTGCGTAGGTCATGCCTTAGCGTTCAGAATACATTTGGGATCGTCCCCGCAAAAAAAAGCTATTAATTCATATGAACATTTGAGCAATCGGTCGATTTGACGCGTGTAATACCGGGTTAATCAGCAAAAACATGACATAATTAAATGACAATTATTTAACCAAAAGTCAGATTGACATTTCAATACATGAAAGGTGGCAAACATAATTTATCGCATTCGGCCGGGTTAGTTTTTCTGGTAATCTTCAAGATACTTCGGCAATTTTCGATTTCTTTTGGGTCGTTAAAATTTTTCTGTTCTAGCTCCATCTGCTTCAGAATCAGAAAAGTTGTCCACTGCATTAGGTTGATATAGTTCGTCATCTTGAATAATTTCAGAAGAGGTTGAGCTGTTCGAACCATTCAGAAGAGTGGCGTCTCCCCTTGGTGCCAAATGTTTTACTGAAATGGTAGCTTCTTTCCCATCATCATAGCGTACCCTGGCGTATTCAGGATTAGTATCTATAAGATCTGCTTCTTTAACTAAAGGATAATATTTGCTTTTCCGATTTTGTTTTTTTTTACGAGCACTTTTTGTGGTGTTGACAACCAAGATGGAATAGATGTGCCACTTGTAGATTTTCTCTGGTACGTATGCAAATAATCTTTCATGAGGTGTGCAGTTAGTGCTGGTACACAGAAGCGAGCGAATCGAATGGAATGCATCTGGAAGGACAGTTTCCCACTGTTCAATTGAGTAGTTTCTTGTTTCAAGAGCTAATAATACTGCGTTCCAAATTATACCGTTATATCTTTTTACTTGGCCATTTCCTTCTTGGTTATATGGTGTGGTACGACTGTGAGCTATTCCTCGGGATTGCAAATATTCACTGAGTCCTTTGGATACTAAAGATGGTCCATTATCTGAATGAATGTAGGCAGGCATTCCAAATATTGCAAAAAACTGGTCAAAGCATGTTATGACAGTTGCACTTGTGACATCCTAAAAAGGAAAAACAAAAGGAAATCTGCTGTATTCGTCTACGATGGTAAGCATGTATTTATGATTACCTTTTGAAGGTAGTGGTCCTTTGAAATCAATATTTAGGCGTTCTAATGGTTTTGTAGCTTTAATCAGGTGGCCTCATGAAATTTTTGTGGAATTTTGGTTTGAATTTGTTGCACGCTGGACACACTTCAATCATATTTCTAATTTCTTTTTAGAGAATAGGGTAGGTTTCTCACTCGGACAAAATGATACATCCTAGTAATGCCCGGATGACACAAATCTTGATGTAGTTGGAACATTTTGTCTAATGTGCAACTTGCTGAAATACTCGAGAATGCATCAGCTACTGTGTTTTTATTTTCAGGCCGATAAATCATATCATAGCTGTAGCAAGCTAGTTCAAATTTCCATCTCATGATTTTTTCATTTTTAATTTTACTAGAATGTTATTAGTATCAAACATAATCGAAACTGCTTGCTGATCTGTCACGAGTTTGAAATGTTGTCCCATTAGATAGTGTCCCCATTTTCTTAACGCTTCTACACATGCATACGCTTCTTTTTCTACAGATGAATGCTTTCTTTCTGATTCAGACAAGGTCCTCGAGAAAAAAGCTATAGGATTTCCTGATTGGCTCAGAGTCGCGGCTATACAGAATTTTGATGCATCAGTTTCCACAACTAAAGTTTCATGTTCATTTATTGACCAAAGGAGTGAGTTTGCAATGTCTGTCTTTATCGTTCCAGAATCCAGGATTTGATTTTCTAGTAAAGGAAAATACTTACGGTTGACGAGACGTCTGATTTTGTTTGAAAAATTCTGTATCCATTAAGAGTAATGGGAGAACATTCCTGGTACTCTCTGAAGTTCACTTGTGCTCTTGGGTACCGGTACGTTCAAAAGTGGCGAAAGTCTGTCCGGATCGGGTTTCATAGGTCTGTTTTCTATAGTGTAGCCTAAGATATTGATTGATTTTTGAGCATATGAACATCTATTTTGATTCAGTATAAGTCCACGTTTTCTGATGGCTTCTAGAAATTTCTCCAAATTTTGATCATGTATCTCTTGATTTTCGCCACACACGGTTACAACACTTTATATTCCGAAATCTTATTGAGTAATGTTTCAATTTTTGGAAGCGGTTAGGCATCTAGTTGAGTAAATTTGTTGATGGTCTGTGAATAATCTATACACATACGTCGTTTGCGATTTTCATTGTGAGTGACTAAAACTTGAGCTCGCCATGGAGAATTGCTTTCTTCAATAATATTTCCTTCCAAAAGATTCTTGATTTCCTGCTTTATAAATTGTTCATCCTCAGCTGAGTGCGTGATTTGGTGATGATAGGTCTAACATTTGTAGTGAGGTTTGAAAATAAGGATTTCGGTTCAACTTTTGCTTCCATCAAACAGCAAACTGATAAGGGAGGTTTGTCCCCTCCAAACTGAACTTCTACACGACAGTGTTGTTTCATGATATCATGATCAAATACAAGATCGGCACACAGATTAGAAAGTACAGATATTTTGTAATTCCTGTATGTTGACTCCAACAAATCCATGTCGACTAAGCAGTAACCTTTAATAGGAGAAAAATAAGTTGAAGTCGCCATTAAAACTTGACCTTGGCTAGGATTGATTTTGATTTTACGACGAATAGCAAAATTATAATTCAGGAAACTGTCGGAAATTCCAATATCTATTAGAGCATGAGCGCTACTGCCATTTATTTTTGCTTCAAGATGTGCTTTTGATAAACGTGGACGAACTGTTGAAGCAGAAGCTATCAGATAAGTGGAGACCGAGGTGGAGGCTGAAGTAGGTTTTGATTTCGAATGTTTAGACTTTAAACAAATTTTTGCGAAATGCCCTAATTTTCGAGCAGGACATTGATTTCTATGATGTCTGGGATTTCCGCAAAAGACAAAAGTAGCAGTCCACTACAGATGTAGCAGCGGCAGAAGATGGTGATTCACTTCTTATTTCGGGGCAATAAGACGATGAAGAACTTGGTGAAAGAGATGGTTGTGTTTGCTTCTTGGCCTCTTCCAAAGTACGCGATTTGTTTATAGCTTCTTCTGATGTTATAGTTGAGTTTTCGAGAAATTTTTGACGAATTTCATTTTGATGTAAGCCATCAATGAACGCGTCTCTTATACAATCATCTCTGTTTTGATCTGCACTCACTGCTTTGTAATTACAATTTATGGCAAGCAGTTCTAGGGATTGAACGTACTGATCGAGAGTTTCGGATGATTGTTGCTTTGTAGTATTCAGAATGTGTCTGGCAAAAACTTCATTAACTTGCTTAACATAAATTCCTTCAAGAATTGTGATAGCTTTATCGAAATTGACCATATTGGTTAGGTTAAGAAAAATCGGGCGCGAAATTTAAAATGGGTTCCTAAACACATTTCAACAAATTTGACAGCAATGTATTTCTTATGGGGGATTCAAAAGAGTGATTTTCAGACGGGAATATCTTGGGTTCTGGGCATTTCTTAGTATTGGAACCTATTGTACATCAAACTTTGAACATATTTCTCTATAATTCATGCTCTAATTGTTTTTTTAGACCTATGAATTAAAAATACAAATGATTTTAATTAAAAGTGTCTGTTTTCGGTGGACGTACGTCAAGTCTAAAACCAGCTGAGAGAAAGTGAGGTTGTGTGTTGTGTTATGATTGTTGGTGAATTGTTTATTTATTTATTTTTAGGCCTATTCGGGTTTGGAAAAAGTACGGTTCTAGAACGGTCCAGAAGAATCGCACAGTTTATTATTGAAATTTGTGATAGTCCAGTCGTTATTTTGTTGATCAATAAACTGGACGATTGTTTTGAACCGTTCTAGAACCGTCCTTTTTCCAAACCCGAATAGGCCTAATCACTAGTTCAGTCATTTATTTTTCAATTTTTTTGGATTATTGAAGAACATTTACTAACCAAGTATGTAGGTGAACTTTTATTTTATTATAATTAGGTACTCATATATACTTATGAATCAAGCAAGGACATACGTATTTTATACAAACATCGGCTTCTTAAATTGGTAATATTTTTATTTTAACAATGTTTATTCAACTTTCAATCACTCTCTCAGTTAATTAACATATTAAAAAAACTATTTATACAACTCAATTCCGTAACAAACGTTCTATCACGACTACAGACGCTTTTAAAATTGAGTCCCCATAAAACATCAATGTATTAATTTTTGAACTAGGAACCCGCGCCAATTTGCGATTCTAACCTAACTAATATCATCAATTAGCGCATTCACTAATATACTTAGGTACTCGAAAACATTGTGCGATATAAAGTTAACTAAGAGTCTGAGCTTATCACCGTCAGTAAGTTTTTTCTCTTAGCAGTTATCAGATTTGTCCAGGAAGTTTTTGAATGTCTGAAGCCAGTGTTTTCATTCTTTTTCGGCCGATGAAGTCAGGTAACAATGTCGAATCTTCCTGGTCTCAAAAATTTGTCTATAACAGTTTGTATTTTAGTCCTATCTGCTGATTAAATTGTAATGAATAAACCTTCGGATTTCAAGGCTTTAAGCCAGAGTCTCATGTATCCGTTTTCCGAAGAAAAATGTCCGAAAAACCTTCTATTCTGACATAATCGTATAAAAATATGTCAAAATAGAACATTTTTCGGACATCTTTCGTCGGAAAACGGATGCATGAGACTCCGGCCTAAAGGTGGCAAACATAATTTATCACAATCAACATAACGTATATATGGTTGTAAATAAAAAATTTATTATGAAATCTTACATTACATTGTACCTATATCAAGGGACTAAAGTGGATGTTTTATTCACGAAATGAATGTTTCAGCAAAGCGAGGGCCTAGCTTATACCTACTGTTTTCCAGATAGTTATACTAGCAGAAGGTACCCATTTCATCTCGTATTTCAGTTACCCTAAACATCAAATTACATTTTAAATAATTGATTTCATAAAACGTGTTAATCATTTCGTAATTGTATATTGTTTATTCTCCAAAAGCGATAACAATGTCATCGAACCACTAATAGCCAGTAGGTAACATTATAATCGGTTAAAAGACGTGTTGATTCTTGAAAATAGAAAAACCATATTTCGCAATAATTCGCAATTTATTTTTAAGAAATTCACGATTTTATCTTAAAACGTTGCAGTAGACAATACGACGCAAATAATATTGATAACGGGTTTTTTTTATAGGTATCTATTCTGATACTGGAGTGCATGTTATTAACCTTCATTTCTAATCAGTCAAACATGATCAATATATTAAAATATAATAATTTTATTAATCATCGACAATTAGAATACAAAACTGAATTGACACGTAATAACTTTCGAGAAGGATTTTAATTTTATTGAATTTTGTTTTAGGACTTTTAAGTTTTTCTAGGCAATACATTTAATTTATAGATTTCATTCGATTATCATTTTCTGTTATTTTAACAGCAACGTTAAGTTGCTTGTCACTGTTTATTCTATACGTCAAAACAGAGAGAAGTATAGATGTTGACCAATAACGTAGCTGTTAAAATAACAGAAGTGGATACATCATAGGCCTGCCTGATTGTCATTAAATAGATTATTATTAGTTATTGTAACGCTACGAAATATTTCGTCATATTTCATTTTGTCATTATTTTATTCCTAAAAATAATCATCCTAAGAGTTTTTTTTTGTCAAGTCCAGTGAAATGTTTTCATCTCGGTTTTCATGGTATTCAAATTGACATGTTTTTCCGAAAAGCAAGTAATTCAGGCGTCAAACACTCATAAGACCAGTGCCTAAGTCAAGACTATGTATTAGGTGCTTATCATATTCTTATCAAGATTGGTGAAATTAGATTAAAAAGTTCCGTAGTGATCGTAATAATTGTTGGAAGGAACTTTTCAAATGAGTAAAGAGATTAACACTCCTACTCAGGAGGTGAGGACGCGACCTCTTTTTGTCAAATGTTTGGAAATGCAACCAAATCAAATAATTAAATAAATTCTGAAGTCATGAAAAGTATAGCTTTGCGAAAACATAATTTATTAAATTAAACATTCAATCATCTCGCCAAATTACATAATATTCTAATGTTTTATGAGCGGAGGCGATACTCAGACCACGGAATAAATGATTGGAAAATAATAAACAACACGAAAATCGAATTTATATTTTATAAGTAATTTTATATGTGGGCTTCAAATTATAGACTCGGTGTACGTATGAAATATCTGATGCTAAAATTATAATTGACGATTTGGCTAATAAGTAGAAATTGTTATATGTTGCAACCGATAATTTTATTTTAGTTCGGGAGTACCACTATAACCAACGATAAAATTCTGAAGATGAAGAAGAGACAGGGCTGGGGATTTTCAGGTCATTTCTGCTATAAGGCTGGCATACGGTTTTTATGAAGTAGTTCATTAAAATTACGCAATGAAAATTATTATTCTATTGGATTTTTACATCATAGTACCTACCTATCAAATTATTACCTATATTTTTACTAATGCCTAATACATGTTTAATAATAAAAAATTTCATAGAAAACGTTATTTACTTTCAATATACATATAAAGATAATGATTTAATCGATAGTTACGCCCTTGGATATAAACGACCTTGTATTACATGTTTGTTACTCACACCTAAATTATTGTTATTATTTTGCCCAGATGATGAAGAAAACACAAACCATCCTTGTGAAATCAGTTTATTTATTCTTTTTTTATTTTTTTTTTTAACTTTTAAATGTTGCATTATATAAATTATACTTGGAATAATTTTACAAAGTCAATACGTATTTTTTAAATTTATTAATATTACCTATGTATGATGATGTCGATGAGGAGAGTCAAACATCCAAATACAGATTATTTCCAAAACGTTATTGGGAAGTAATACCAGATACCTACAAATACAATTCTCAAGAAGAAGGAAATGCGGGAGAGGCAGAGGCTTGGTGGCGGATGCTTGGAATAACAGAGATAGTTGGAGATGCGGAAGCGGCGGTACCTCGACAATGGTGAAGAATGAATAAATCGAATACGGTTGGAGATAGCGCGATTAATTTATTTTGCATTATTATTTTCCGGTTGGCAAAGCCAAAATCTCGCGCTGTTTCCGGTATGGTAAATCATTATTTTTTTTTTTTTTGATAAAGAAAATCCTACAAAAGTGAATCGTGGGCTAAAGCCAGACCAACAGGTGTGTCACGAGGTTGAGCCTTCTGTACTGTACCTTGATTTTGGCTTTGGTCTGATGGATAACTTCCTGAGCCCCCTTTCTTAGATTGGCGAGAATACATACCCAGGGCTTGGAGAGCAGTTAGATTCGTCTTCCTATCCAAACCAGGGAGGATGGACTTCACCACTCCCAAAGCATATCGCCCTATAAACTTCTCATTTTTTTCTCTAAAAACAATGAAAAGGCTATGCGAAAAGTACATAAGGAATGTAGTGCCGTCAACCAATCCACTCCACCCTAATCAACATGCATACACTCCTGTAAGATCAACAGACACAGCCCTCCAATTGATTGCTGGCCGAGTGAAAAAATCGCTAGACAATAGAGAGTCCCCTCTCAGGGTATTCATCGACATTGAACAAGCGAACACGGACACCTTTCAGAAAATTAGCCACTCGCTAACAGAAACGAATACCTACTCCGGAAACTGTTACCGGATGGATATTACATATGCTTTCTAAAATAATCGTACAGATAAGTATGCAGGACTTCAACATTTAAGGAAGTTCTGGACAGCGCCATTGCCTGCCTTAACAATGACAACTATTATACAGATGACGTCGTTGATTCCTTCAGGACCTCTATGTCCGGTGGATGTATTAGTCCGGAGGCAGCTGCTGCCTGAGAGTGAAGAAGAGATCCTTGGGTCTTATATGGTGGTTAGCAACTATTTGTCGTTCTTCTTCAGGTTCATACGCCGCGACGTCAGGTTTCGCAGATCTTGATTGGGATGAGCTTCCAGGTTTCGGTGAAGTTTCTCAGCTGTAACCAGAATGTACTTCTGAAGTGGTGTCCAATTCAAGTATCTTTGGATATCAACGTTACGGATGAACCATGGAGCGTCAACAGCCATTCTCAATGCTAAGTTTTCAGTTTGGACTAATCTCAACATTTGTGATTTACAGACGTATCCCCAAGTAGTGGATGCATAAGCCAATTGTGCCCTCGGTACTGCTTTGATTATTTGTGTTTTAGTTTTGATGTTTAAGGCACTGCCTCTTCCCAGTATAGGAGAGCAGCCTTGGTTTTGCTCTTTATATTGTTGATATCCAATCTCCAAGTAAGGCCTTTGTCCATATGGAGACCAAGGTACTGGACTATAGAGCTCCATTGAATTCTGTCTTCTCCTATTTTAATTGTGGGTCCTAGATTTAGTCTTCTTTTTTGAAAAATTATTGCCTGAGTTTTGGTACTATTAATTTTGATTTTGTTTTGTGTACACCAGTTTTTATCAATATTAATTTTCAGTTTTCTACTAATTATGTTGGTGTTATTTCCTCTTGTTAGAATAGGCATGTCGTCGGCGAAAAGAGCATTCATGGTGTAAGGGGATGTCGGGATGTCACTGATATATAAATTATATAAAATTGGGCATAGTACCGAGCCTTGGGGTACTCCAGCTTAAATAGTCCTAGTAGAAGATAATTGCTTTCCAATTCTGACTTGAAAAGTTCTGCCTATAAGATAGCTGAGTATTAACTGACACGTTTTCGGTGCAAAATTCCAGCTGATCATTTTCTGAATTAGTTTAAAGTGCCATAATTTATCGAATGCCCTCGGAATGTTGGTATCAAGTTAAGCTCATCAATTTCTTCAACTATTCTGTCTTTTATTGTCCTCTCTACAATTTTGGAGATTGTGGGAAGTAGACTTATTGGTCTGTAACTGGCTGGTACGGCGGCATTCTTCCTTGGCTTCTTTACACTTATTACAGTTATACACGCTTTTTTCCGGGCAGTAGGAAAATAGTTGTTTCTCAGAATGGAGTTAGCTACGTTTGCTAAAGCTGTGTGAGCCATTTTGTTACGAACGCCATCTATCCCTGGTGCCTTTTTTGTCCTTATTCTCTTGATCTGATCTTAAATTTCTTTGGAGGTGATGAATTTATTGTATATCTTGGGTGTTACTATATTGTTTAAGTTCCCAATAGCTTCACTTGTCTCCTCTATTTCTTCTAAGTTTGCATTCTGAATCACATTTTCTGTAAATATTGTTTTTCCAAAGAATCTGCAAACGCTTCAGCATTCTCTTGCTCAGAATAAGCCATACCATTCGCTCCATGTAGTGGAAGAATGGTGTTACTTGGTCGTCTTAGAACTTTCTGCATTTTCCATGGCGAATTGTCTGATGTTTTTAATGTTTTCAGTTTGTCATTCCATTTATTGACTCTGTAGTTTTTAAGGGCAGTTTTCAAATCAAAAATTGAGAATGTTCGTTTAAAATCATTTTTGTTTCTTGGTCTCCATAATTGGCGTATCTTTGATTTTGTAGTGCTATTGGCAAGTCTTCTATGGATCCTTTGTTTACAATTTTTGTGTTGGAATTATCTTCGTAAGCTTGTACAATTACTTGTTGATATGTTTCAGCTGCAACTTCAATATCTTCATTGGTCACTATTCTGTTAGTTGGAAAGGTGGTCTTTAGACTGTTCTTGAATGCAGTCCAGTTGGTGATGGTTTTTTTTAAAAGGTCGTTTGGAATTTAAGCGATTTCCTAGTTGTAAAAGAATTGGACTGTGGTTCGAAGTCCCTTCATTGATAGTTGTTATTTCAAAATTTTGTGCAACGTTTTTCAAAATTGCAACATCTAGCACTTGAGGGGTGCCATTAGCTCTTGGTAGATAGGTTGGAGAAGCTGGTCCAATTACAACGGCTCCAAAGTTTTCAGTATATTCAGCAAGTCTCTTCCCGTTTGGACACTGGCATGTACTGTTCCAAACTGTAGACTTGCAATTATGGTCTCCTATGATAATTTTAGGTATGTTGTTCATTAGTATGTTTCCAATATCATCAGCTAGTAGTATTTGTCCTGGAGGCTTGTACGCAGTGGACACTAGCGTCTTTTTATCATTTATTGTAGCTTCCTCTGTCAAGTGCTTTAGGTCCGAGTCGCTGTTTCCAACTAGATGGTGGGTAACGTCATTTCTAACAACGATAGCCACTCCTCTGGTCCTGGGATTGGGTCCATCTTTTCTGTAAACTACGAAGCCTTGGAGGGACAACCTGTATGGCTCAGCTAGTTTGGTTTCCTGCAGCGCCAACAGCTGAGGTTGGTGTTTTTCCAGAAAAAGATCCACTTCAGTTCTACATGCTCTCACTCCGTTAACGTTCCACGAAGCGATGTGGAACATTACTATTTTTTGGCTAAGTAAACATCTACAGCCTGCAGGATGGCTGGCATAATGGATTTTAATAAATTCGCAACTTCATTATTTTTGTTTTTGGCATTCTCATTCTCTGTCGTCGTTTTTGCAGGAGGAGCCTGTTTTTTTGTTTTATTTTGATTGGTACCTTGAATCCACGAAATGTATTTAGGACAGCCCCTGTAGCTGTCAGGGTGCCCTGGTTTACCACAGATGGCGTAGGTTCCATTTCTTCCACCATTTTGGGCGATAGGAAGGTCACATGATCTTGATGAATGGTTTTTGCCACACTTCACACATCTCTCTGGCATCGAGTGAGTGTCCAAATCTCTGACACCTGAAGCACTGAGATAAAATCGTCGGTTTTCTTTTAGTTTCCGTTTTCACAACGATATCCACTAGTCTGGTTGTTTCATACACTTTTTTCGAAGAAGTTTTAATTAAAAACAGAGGGAGAGGCTCTTTATTTGCACTTTTTCTTGATTTCATTTGGACTGGTGCAATTCTTCAAATCCTTTTTGCTTCAATTCTTCAGTTATGTACTCAACTGGGGTATCAGCTTCTAATCTTCTGAGTACAACCTGGTGTTTGGTCTCTTTGTCGAGTTTGTATGTATAATAATGCCTATTTATACTGTTTAGGAAAACTGTCATTCTCCTGTGGTCTTCTGGAGTATTAACGAATAGTTTGATATCTTCACCCACATTTTTAGCTTTATCAAAAGTAACGTCATTATTTTTGAGTTTATATCTCAGTGCAATCCAGTCTTTACTGCCAGAGACCACAATTGGCGGAATTTGCTTCACTTTTCCTGCATAAGATTTTTCTTCGACTTCTACTAAGTTCATATTGTTAGTTTCTCTTCAATAATTGGAGTGATTTCCTTAGGCATGATTCTCCTCTTTGAGGTTCCTGGCTCTGGCCATTCCTCATCGTTTCTTGGACGCTTATTTCCATTCTTTGGTTCCTCGTTTGGTTTTTCAAATCTTTTTTAAGTTCATTGAAGGCTGCTTGCAGCTCTTTCATATCACTTTTAAGTTGGTTTATTTCATCACTTTTCTTCAATATTTCTTCGTTTGCACTAATCAATTTCTTTCTTAGTTTATTTAATTTGGCATCTTTTTCAGCCTCTTGAGCTTTGTGCTTTACCATCTCGGAGAAAATGGGGCGAGCCCCAGCCTCTGTTGATGTTCCACAATTTTTACCCACTTTCACTTTACACACGAATCACTTATTTGATTTTTTGTCAAAATTTCGAAGCCGCAAAGGAGCATACGTCACGAATGCACCGCTGCTCGATCGGAACTTCATATCACTACAGAAAGCATATACAGGGTGTCCCAAAAAGATACCGACAAACTTTAAGGGGTAGTAGGGGACATCAAAACAAGCAATTTTGTTTATATAAACATATGTCCGCAAATGAGCCATTTGGGCTGTAGAGCAAAAAAACTGTTTGGTACTTTTATTCTTCGCAACTCACTGTTTACTTATTAATTTTGCTTTATTAACAAATAAATTATGGTTTACAATAATTGTTCAAAATGTTGACCATTTACTTCAATGCAAAGATTGCACCGTCGGGTCATTGACTTAAAAGTTTAGTCTACGAAACACCTGTTCGTAATGACGAAAATCTGTTAGCAAGGATACTGGCGAGTTGTACCCATGTCGAAGCTATTTCCGGAATATTCCGATGAACCGACGGTGCAATCTTTACATTGAAGTAAATGGTCAACATTTTGAACAATTATTTATTTGTCAATAAAGCAAAATTAATGAGTAAACAGTGATTTAATTTTTGCAAAGAATAAAAGTACCGAACATTTTTTTTGATCTACAGCCCAAATGGCTCATTTGCGGACATATGTTTATATAAACAAAAATGCTCGTCTTAATGTCCCCTACTACCCCTTAAAGTTTGTCGGTATCTTTTTGGGACACCCTGTATGTATATTGCCTATGAACAGTATAGACGTACCATCGGTAAGACCTGGGGGTTCTCCCTCAAGGTAGTTATGTGAATCTATACAACCATCATCAGGCCTATGCTTACCTATGGAGTAGAGGTGGGAAACTATCGATGGTAACTATCGATATATCGATAGTTCTACTTGGACAATCGATAGCAGTCCTTCTGTCTTTTCTTATGTCAGCAATGTCAAGTGTCAAAAAATTTACAACTCAGCTACACTTTATTTTAGTTCATAGTGGTGTTTTTTTGTTTTGTTTTTCACTTCCAGTTAAATTAAACATTGTTATTCACAATATTAACTTCCATTTGGGTATTGTTTCTTTAGGTCTAGTTGTGTTTCTGTTGTAGGGCGTAGGGGTAGGACCTTCATCTGCAGACTGCAGTCTGTTTTTTAGGGGTTTAGACTGTTGAGCTCATTAACTAACATTTTGGCTTGCCCTGACCTGCTATTCGCTGAACTCCCAAATACAAAATGGTTCTAAAACGTATTTTTTTTTAATAGTTTTCATTCGTTACTATCGATACATCGATAGTTAGGTTCTTCGATAGTTTCCCACCTCTACTATGGAGCTATTGTCTGGCCGAGCAGCCACTATTGGCCGAAAACTAGACCACATTCAAAGAATGACATGCCTTGAGATAACGGGTGCAATGAAAACCACACCAACTAGGGCTTTGGGAGTAATTCTATATTTGACGCCCCGGGACATTTATGTCAAGGAGGTCTCTTTATCCACAATGATGCGTTCCGCACTGTTGTTATAGAACCAAGTGGAGAAGTCGGTTTGCAGAGAGTCCGCATATGGCGCGAGTTCACGAAATTGCTGAGACTGTTGGAAGTCAGAGTGGAATCTGCAATTACGCCTTCAAAGAGCACTACGCAATCAACACGAAAGGCATTGGTAACAACCTAGTGGCAGAAGTGAGTAATATTCTGACGGATCCAAAACTGAAACAGGCTCGAGATGCTGAGTTTACTCCAATCCTCTCAATCTGAACCTAACTATAGCCCTCGGCTCCATGCCAAATGTCTCTCAAACGGAAATTAATGTCATAACCATCTCTGCAGAACAGATAGTCAGTGAGAATATCACTGGCAAGATCATGCACATCCATACGGACTGCAAACAAGCAGTACTAGCTCTACCCAGACCTCGACTCACGTCAGAACTAGTACAACATTACCACCGTACCCCGACAGAGGCGTCGATAAAAAACAGGGCAGTCGGGCTGCTGTCGATAGGCTACAACCTTTTGGATCAAAGCCGTTCATGGGGCTGACCGTCGGCGGCCAAAGATTTAATCAAAGAACGCTCCCACACCCTTTTCAAAAAGCGCTGGGACGATACGATTAGCTGCAACTTATCCAAGAAACTGCTAAGCTACCCAGATAGAGCTATAGCGAGACCGGAAAAAGCTACGCCTTATAATGGCATATTATCTGACCACTGCCACTTAAACAAACATTTATTCAGGTTGCATCTTAGCACCACACCCTTGTGTAGGACTTGTAATCACGAAGAAGAGACGATTGAGCACATTATTTGTGACTGCACTGCTCTGCCAATACGCAGAGCCAGATTAAGCTAATCCTAACCATCCCTAGAAAAGATCAGACGCACCGCCCTCGGCTACGTCATCGCTTACGTTAAATCGCTAGGCTGGGACGACGAGCTATGGATGACCTCTCTTCTTGTGGAGGCGCACAATAGGCCTACTACGGCCTAAGTGCTGGGCCCCCAAACTCACATATACAGAGGAGATAGACTATTGGAGTAGTATTTGATGAATTTCAAGTCCAATTTATTTTTATTAGATTTTGGTTTCTTTTTACGTTTAAATGTGGATTTTGCTCGTTAAATATTCAATATTTTCGATGAATTTTCGAAAAAAAAAAATGCAGCTGGCAATAACGTACTCGAAAATCAATAGGACACGAAGAACCGAAGTACTATGCGAATATAGGGAGGCATACATCGGAAAGACCCTAGATATCAGAGTTTTAGAGCACCGAACCGACAGACAATGAGAAAAAAGTGCTGAGCAAAGAACTGTTCAACATGTATTGGATAAACAATGGGAAAAAAGATGGTTCAAAGATGACACCTGCATGGATGGAAGGACCAACATCTTTAATGAAACATACTATAGGTCGGCATTCATGGATATCAATAATGTTTAACATCACGTCCCTTGAAGTATAAATTTGTTTTTTTACTACTAACCTGAGAAATAGTCATTATTCAATCTATTTTTTTTAGGAAAAAATGGAATTTCTCTCCCTAGGTTAATAATGAAAATAATGAAAAAATACCTAGGTCAATAATGAAAATGACGTCATGATGCAAGGATATTGTCATGTTTCTATTGGTCCAATTTCAATTTCATACGTCAATTCAAAAAAAAAATACAGGTTTCTGTAGGTACATATAGGAAGTTATCATAAGCTGTTGTTAGAGGGCAGCACTTTCAAAAGGGCGTTCAAAAAAATAATTAAGAGCACAGATTTTGAATATTTTTTTTATTTTCTACTAGTAGTAGTAAAAAAAATTCTATATATTCCTCGGTAGAGAAAGTCATTATATACCTTACACATTATAAACCTCGGCGCTCCGCGCCTCTGTTTATAAAAGCGGTCGGTATATAATGACCAACTTCTCTACCTAGGTATATAATATACTATAATACCATTCAATACCATTATTCATTCCATTATTAGCGCACTAACGCTAATGCTAGGAAATCCTGGAAATAATAATAATAATAATTTATTAACGATTAAAGACCATTTACAATAACATTCATTTATATTAAGCTTAAGTAGTGCTTACCATCTATCTTAAACTTATTGAAAGAGACATTAAAAAAATTAACAGTAGGTGGGAGCCTATTTGCTTCTCTGCATAGTCTACATATAGGTGAATAAAAACCATAATTTGTTAAATGAGAGAGAACCAAAGGTTATATTTTGTCGAGTTTATCTTGTTGGTACCTTAAAATTAATAATTTGCAATAAAACCGGCGAAATGATTAAACCGTTCAAAACCCTGAGCAATGTGCATAGGTCAAAGTACAATCTTCTTTTTTCCAGTAAAGATATCTCTAAAAGTGCCAACACGTCACTATATTGAAGTTCATCTTTTAGAATACTCAGTCGATATCCTACATGACGCAGAAATTTTTTTTATAATAGGGAAACCATATAGGACAAGCACATTCAGTGACACATCTGACAACTGCACAGTAAACATTTGCCAATGCATATATGTTATTGAAATCTTGCAGAGAACGAATGGCAAATCCAATCAATTTAATCGACCTATTTTTTAGGTATTCTATGTGAGATCCGATTATGAATTATTTATTAATCATCACCCTAGGGTCCTTTGTGATCGCCTCTCTAATCAGTTCCTGGGGTATATGGGTATCTTCAACCGATTGAAACTGATTGTACAACATTTACCTACCAACTCATTAGACTGACACCATTCAGCAAAGCTTTGTAGGTCTTCTTGAAGTTCTATACAATCACTTTCACAACGAATAATCTTAAAAATCTTCAAGTCGTCTGCATACAATAAAATTTTGCTGAAACGAATACAGTCCTGCAGATCATTTATAAAGCAGTTAAATAAAATAGGCGATAAATGGCTTCCCTGAGGCACATCCGATGATACATTGATTATTGACGACACAACCTGTGTTCGACCAGATAAATAACTGCTCAACCAAGTCAGCAAAGTTCCGCGAAACTGAATGACTTCTATCAAAAGCTTTTGTAAAGTCAGTGTACACAGAATCCACTTGGGAATATTCTTCCATAGCTTCCACTACGAACTGCTGATATTCTAGCAAGTTACTTATAGTTGATTTTCTTCTTAAAAATTTATGCTGTTCTGGGATTATCTGAGATGAAAGCAATGAATATAGGCATTTGTTTACAAAAAATTCCAACATTTTAGTTGGAATTGAGTTTTTTGAGATTGCTCTGTAGTTCTTTACATCAGATCTATCACCATTTGAAGATGAGTGTTACATAACTTCGCTTCCATATATCTGGGAAAACTCCACTAGACAGATGAAGATTAAACACCATGGGCAATATATTAGATAATACAAATTTTGTGCCGTTTAAAAATTCAACAGCGGTATGCCATCATGCACACAACCTAAGTTATTGCCTAGCTGACCTATAGAATTAGGAACATTTAAACTGGTAATATTACAGTATTCAAAATCTAAAAAGAAATCAAAACAGTGGTCTTCCGTCTTCACAGCCACTTGTATCACTATCATTGTTACCTGTATAAGTGGAAGAAAAATGCTCAGCAAATAGATGAATAGTATTATCCATGCAGTTACTGGTTCAGTCATTTAAGTAAGTGGTATTTGGTAAATTTAAGCCATCTCTTTTCGAAACAATAAATTTCCAAAACTCTTTTTTATTCGTAACTTCATTTTAAAGTCTGGTGATTTATTCTGAATGACTTGTAGAAGCGTATTACCTGCATTGATGCAGCAGGACAGAAAATTTTTGGTATTCAGAAATTTGATAATGCTTGTGAGCATTTTTCTTATGAAACATCGAGCTTTTGAGCTCAGAATTATGTCATCTTGGAAATTTAGGAGTTTCACATCTACATTTAGGAACATAAATATCAATAACATGATATACAACATCATAAAACTTTCTTGAAGCCTCATTAACATTAGAAACATTCAAGATTTCATTCCAATTCATATAAGATAAATACCTATTATTATCCACATAATTTGCCCCTCTGAAATTGTAGTAAAAATAGTCATAGTTAAAATAATTACAGTTAGTATGACAGTATGACAGTCTACCACAAATGATAGAGCTGGGTGGTAAGTATCATAGATAGTTAAAGGTAAATCATTGGCAGACACGTTAATATTGGCATTAGTAAAAATTAAATCTAGGAAACCTCCATACATAATTCATTTGTTTCAAATTGAAAAATGCCATACAATTGGACACAGACTGTACTTGAGGGGTTACCAAGATCGTCAATGGGTAATGGCTTCTATTCTTCTATTGGATTTCCATCTATCACCTTCAAACGATCATTATTTACCTAGCTATTAGAATGTTATTTCAGCCACAACAAACCTAAGACACATTAAAGTCTAACTCCCCGGATGGGCGCATAATGTGATCATTTGAGAATGGAAAATATATAGTCAAAATGTACCTTGTATGGTCCCTATCGTATCGAACTGATTTTTTGGTCCTCGAATCGGTTACACTAGTATTTTTTCTGATCTCAGCAGAAAATAATAGAAACTATCAAATCTATTAAAAATGCCTGGTTTGAATTGACATGATGTGAGCATCCGAAACAGATTTAAAGGACATACTGAAAATTGTTCTGAAGCTGATGACTGATGGATTCAATTCGGAAGTTAGTATGTCATAGTTTAGAAATAAAATAGAAATTATGCACTGAGCCGATAAATGCTTATTTGTATTGAGGAAAATCACCTATTTAAAATATTATTTCTTCAAATTTCAACTTTTCAAAATATTTTCTATAGAAAAGCAAATGGTAAATGTTGCAACCATACATGCGCTGTGAAGTTTTTGGGAACGAGGGCGCGGCACAGAAAGTGAAAGTACCGAAGGGGAGATATAAAATGAGAGACTAGAGAAGAAGATTGTCTGCCATTGTTCATTATTCAATTTTTATTTTGTATTAAACTGATTGTTCAATCCAATTAGTGATTAGTTTGTGTGTCATAAGGAGCATTCACAGGTCAGTTCAACAAATGTTATTTTGTTTTTGAGAGTTCAATTTATACAATTATATTTTTTTTTTTATTTTCATGTTTTTTTGTTTGTTTATAACATTTTTTATAACATGTGCATTGTTCATGTATTTAACGCTTCATGCTGTGAACAATGCAGATAAAAAGTAAATTAAAACCTTAGAAATTATGTGCAGTCTTTTGTGCTGGGATTTTGATTTTTGGTATTCAGAGCATAACCAGGATCCTCAGTACCTGCTAGTGGAATTGGCTTACTAACCAAAAACTCTTCAGTATTGAATTTAGGTAGTGTTGATTGAATGTGGTGTGTGGAATTAAAATCTAAGCACAAGGACAAGGGACAGTACCTAATTTAAACTTTAATTGGCTCACAATTAATTATTAAAATGACACAGTATGTTTTCATTTCTGAGGAATGTTAGTCCGAGGGTTTCTCTACCGTGTTCTTTCCCCTCGTGAGTTCCAGGTCGAGAATTAATAATAAATTAGATCTTTCACAAATTTTCCACAAAACAGAAATATATTGATATTATATTGAGGTGTTACTGCATCTCAATTATTTCAAACATGCAATTTGGATTACGCGGATTGTCTTAAAATTTAAAAATTTCGACATGTTACCTACTGATTGCTGTAGTATTTACTACGTATACCTCTATACCGAAGTCAATTATTAAATAAAAATTGATTTGAAAGTAGTTCAAAATATTACATAAATATATTTACTAATATACCTAAATATACTCAAATAAAATATACACATCTATGCACCTACATTAAGTAATCATTCTAGAATGCGCTAATCTATTTTACTGCAGTTTAATGGCTCAATTACTCGCTGCCAGAAGTTCACATTAAACAAGTATGTAGTAGTTGAAATAATACTCCATAGTATTTATATATATAGTAAGTATTTTTTTGTATTATACTTTCTGCTTCGCGGAGTATTAAAAAATATATGCCTGGGAAACAGCAAAATAATAAATATAGGCTTCATAAGTCTTGATTAATTACTTGCCTTTTCTTATTGGTTTTCGTTTTTTATTTTTTTTTTATTTCACTAGCTCCCTTACGTCTAAGCATAAACACTTGGATAAAAATTGAGCTGTGCTTAAGCTCCCAAGTGTACCTGTATATTGAACATACAGAGTGGGCCAATGGAAACTTTCCACCCCGATTTTTTGGGTTTGAAATGAAAATCTGGAAAAACGCTCGGACACGTCGATTTTTGATTTGAGGGGGAACTATTTTTCAGTTTTTTTCATCCCCATAGTTTCAACCCCCTAGCTGGGGGCAGAACAACTGTCCAAATTTGAATAGGGGATAGGGGTCGTGTCATACCTTTTTTTAAAGGTCTCATTGAGTTCTTCATGACCCTAGAATTTGTGGTTATTATTTTCATCCGTAACGAAATGACAGCTTGTCAAAATCTGGGAAATAGACTATTGTTTACCTTACTTACCTTCCTTAATAAAAATACTTACAATGTACGTTTCACGAGTACACATAATTAATAATAATAATAAAACAACTTTAATTGTAGGTATTTTTATCAAGGGAGGTAAGACGTATCGCTTTTACTCCTAAAACAATTGTCTATTTCCAAGATTTTGACAAGCTGTCATTTCGTTAGGGATAAAAATAATAAGACGAAATGCTAGGGTCATAAAGAACTCGATGAGACCTTCAAAAAGATATATGACACGACCCCTACCTCCTATTCAAATTTAGAGGGTTGTTCTCCCCCCAGCTAGGGGGTTAAAGCTACAGAGATGAAAAAAACTGTAAAATAGTTCCCCCTCAAATCAAAAGTCGACGTGTTTGAGCGTTTTTCCAAATTTTCATTTAAATTCCAAAAAATCGGGGTGGAAAGTTTTAACTGGCCCACCCTGTATTGGCAAGGGATTAATTTTCTTTCTCAACCTCAACTGATACAAAAAGCCAAAACCGCCTAATAAATAAACCAACCTATCTAGAGCGAAAGGAAAACAGTTTTTAAATGCGGGATTTAGGTATGCAAATAACGGCAGGCCTTTTTTATTTTGAATTCGGCTTTCGGCAAACATAATTAAAGATAATATATCGTCAACTATTTGTTCTCGGCGCTTTACCGGTAACATTCCTGGAAAGTTTAAATATGCTTCGAGCATAACATTGGAAATGTTGGGTAATCTACGGATCAGTAGCGGCATCATTTCAAAGGGGAATTAGTAGACATCCACGAGGCAGTAAAGGCAGTAAAATGTAATTGTTTGTCTTACCTACTTGTTTTTTATGTTATTGGATAATGAATTTCAGTTCCCATGTCGCAACTTTTGATTTAAAATCGTTACAAGATGGGCTATAATAACAAACTTCCTCTGTGGTAGCTGGTGCCGCCTCTTTAGCTTATTATAACTGAATGGTTATATAACCAAAATTGATTGCCTTGTTGTATAAAAATTGCTTACTTAAAGCAAAAACAAAACTGTTACGAACGATATAAAAGAACTTTGAATAAATATTTCCCTTATGTTTTTTAGAAGAACGAGGGCAATTTTATTTAATAAACAGTGGAACGTCTAAATTATTTTTCGTCATCGAAATAGGTATCACAAAAAAGAGCCTGGGGAAAAATCGCACCGAGCTCAAAACGTGCGTCAAATTGTTTTATTGTTCAAAAAAAAAAGTGAAACCCCACAAAGGCAGAAGTATTTATAAAGAATATGTCGACCTTTTATTTACATTTGTTTGTTTCCACGCTTGGAAAATTTAAGAAAATAACTTTGCTCGAATGTAGCGTCGTTAGGTTGACAAATTATGATTGCCCGAAAAGTAGCAGGAGAAATATATACGGCAAGTTTTTTGGAAGTAATGACTTGATGTATGGCCATGTTTTCTGACGTTTTTCTTGTCTTATTTTATGTGGTCTTGGATATTTCTGCAGGACTCCGAGTTTGAAAAAGTATTATATATATTGGCGGCAAAAAGAGCAACCAACTTATATTATTTGTTTACAATCAAGGGAGCTCTTTTCTCTACAAAAGTATACCCCACCATCAATGTAATGTTGGGTGCGGATGGTTTTTGCTAGCTGTTTGTTTTTTGACATATAATAATAATATATATATATATTGACATCACAATCTCGATCACAATATTATATGATGTTCCTATCAATACTGACCGGAGCATTAAGGCAAACCGACCTGATATTGTAATCCATGATAATCCATGACAACATGAATATTGCAGTCAAAGAAGTTGAAAAACTAAGCAAATACAAAGATCTGGAAATTGAAATATCTAGAATGTGGAATGTCAAAACAAGGATGGTTCCTATAGTGATTGGAGCATTAGGTACCGTCACAAAAGAACTGGAGCAGAGAACAAGTGAAATACCAGGACATCCATCATCTATGGCACTAAGAAAAGTTTTAGGATAAACTGATAGATTACTTTGAACTCTTGTCGAGCTCTGAACCTATCAAGAGATACTGATTTTTATCGAGAAATTTAGAATAATAATAATAATAAGAATAATAAGTGATAGTGATAACAATACACCCATCGACGAATCAGTCCAAGATATTAATGATTCCCCAGCCCAACGTATTTAGCCTGGATTTCCAGCAATCACAAAGGTTGGTAGTAAACGGCAACGGATGACATGGAGTGACCAAATGAATCGAACTGTCAGGCGTTGTTACTACAAAGCAACTTAACTGGAAACCGTTCAAACAGGATTCAGACTTGAACTCCACGCACTTTTTCTCAAAACATACCCAGAACTCTCAAAAACAGTAACAAAACAACGACTCATGGACCAAAAAAGAGTAATTTTGAAGAAAAATAGACTCACGGGCAAAGAATTAGAACAGATAAAATCAGTAGTTGCACAGGAGCTGAACAATAATAGCGAGGAATCGGATATACAAATTAACAGGAAAGAATGGAAGAACATAACGAACACATACATACATCCCTACAATCTGTACTGGATAAAATAATAGAGCTGAAGCTGGAGCAAGAAATCACACTATCAAGTGCATTACTCGTGCAACAAATAATAAACGAACAGCAGTTAGCGCAAGAAATGGAAACGAATCTGTCTTACTGGCAAGGAACTAACCCAAATTTAAGAAATCCCATCCCAAAACTAATATTTAAACCAAATACATCAAAAATAATCAGCACAACAATAGTAAATTGTTGTATTAGGAGTAGAAGCTTTTAGTGAGGCTTGCAATACTGCTGAAGCACAAAGAAGTGCTTCTACTCCGCATGCAACACGCTATTTTTTTTCCAAACTAATGGGGTAAGGTCAGGGGCAAGTGGATGGTTGAGCGGCAGTAAAAGTACGAGCGGCAGTAAATGTACGAGCGGCACTAAAATTACTTTTGCTGTCGCTGGGGTTGCCAAGCAGCATAGAAATTAAACTTCTACCACCTCGACAGGTGTTAACCCGCTGGATTCACCTAGCAGCATAGAAATTACATTTCTGACATCTTGACAGGGGTTAACAAAGTGACGTTTTTTTGACGTTTGGAGAAAAACAATATTATCATCCATAAGTACCTAACACCCAAGAGCACATTAGAAGACTTTTACACAATTATAATATACGCAACAGCAGTCACAATAATTAGGCACAACGGCCAAAAAATCACACAGCAAATCTGAAAAATAAAAATAAAACATAAACCGAAGTGGCAAATCAGAATAGAGCGTAAAATAGAGAGCTTAAGAAAGGACATAGGACAATGACGCAACATCTGAACGGCAACAAATCTAAAAAGATAAAAATATCGATCGCAAAAATGCTGAAAAATGATAACACAAAGTCTGAGCCTGATCCTTGTCACCATGAAACAAAAGCTTACCATCCACGCTGGTAGATTAGGTAGATATAATGAATCAAATGAAAGAAAAGATACAAATCTGGCCTTTAACCGAAACGAAAAGAAATTTCATGAAACTCTGCTATCACAAGAATGCGTTCCTTCAGCTGAAATACCCTCTAAGCAGGAACCTACAGAATTCTGGTCAAATATCTGGTCAAAACCATAACAACATAACAGTAAAAATTGGATTGAAATAGAAACGGAAAGACACGATAACATACAAGCACAAACGGATCATCATATCACACAAGCAGAACTTTCAGAGACCATCAAACATACAAAAACTGGAAATGCCCAGGAGCGGATAAGATACAACAGTTCTCATCTATTTATGAAATACAAGGGAAATAAACAATTGCATCCGGGACTCTCGTCAGTCTCAGGACATAAGGCCCTACTCGTTTTTTACAAGTTTTCAGGAGAGCAATTAAAAGAAAACTAATATCTTTACGCCAATATAATACAAAGAACTATACTGATTTTTGGTCTCGTTTTTTGGAATTATTAACAACAACTCATGTAAGCTTTTTGTCAAATACCACATTTCAAAATAGTAGTTCACATTTGTGTCTCAATATTCGCCTTTATGCTGTGATAAAACTATTCATATTTCAAGATAGGGCCATGTGTTTTCTCACTTTTTTAACGAAATTACTTGATTTCAAGATGAGACCCTTGGCTAAAAACAAATATACACTAAATACAACACATCTATGAACTTAACTCATTTTGGCCCTATTTCGAGATAGGGCCTTATGTCATGAGACCGATGATATTTTCTAAATTTCTGACACAAGGTAATACATATGTTAAACCAAAAAACTCAGGCACAAAGAATCCAGCTAACTATAGACAATAACATGCCTATACATATAAAATAATAAAAGCCACAATATGGAAAAAAATAGACACCCACCTAACAAAACATAATATACTCTCAAAAGAACAAAAAGGTTGCAGAAATTTACCCAAGCCTGTAAGCAACAATTAATTATATACACAATCATCATAAAGCAGACTGAAAAAGATCGCAGGAATTTCCACACCTCATATATAGATTATAAAAAGACTTGCGACTCTGTACTTCACAAAAATTTATAAAATCGATCCAAATATTAGACACTTCTTGAAAGAAATAATGAAATCTTGGAGAACAAAAATTACCATAAGATCAGAATCAGAATACATTCAAACTGATGAACTATACATACGGCGCGGCATTTTCCAAGGTGATGGGTCAAGTACCTTATGGTTTTGCATGCGCCTAAATCCACTCTCAAACGCACTAAATGATTCTAAATATGGATTCAATATAAAACATCAAAAAAAAAATTAAAACACCTTTTGTATATGGACGATATTAAAATCTACGCATCAACAAGAATAGAAGTTAAAGAGCTACTTCAAGTTACAGAAACTTTTCAAAAAACATACGAATGGAATTCGGTATAAGTAAATGTAAAGCACTACACATCGAAAAGGGCAAATGGAATGACAGTGAAAACAGAGAAATCATAAATAATGAAACACTGGAAAACATGACAGAAAACGAAACATACAAATACCTTGGTTTTGAACAGAACATCAGAATAAACCACACAGATATGAAAACGCAATTAAAGATTCAATATAAACAAACACTAAATGCCATATTAAAGACATCACTCTACTCTCGTAACCTTTTTAAAGCAATCAACACATTTGCAGTACCAATACTTACCTACTCCTTTGGTATAATTAAGTGGAGCCAGACAGACCTAGAAAATCTTCACATCTTAACTAGATCAGAGCTTACTAAATATAGAAAACAACATCTTAATTGCTGTAAAGAGAGAGTAACAATAAGCAGAAAAGAAGGAGGAATGATAGACATTCAAGCATTACACACAAAACAAATACAGCTACTCCGAAAATACTTTCTTGATAAACAAGCATTTCTCCACCAAGCGGTGTGCAAAGCATAGACTAGAACTATACGCCACTCGATCTATCCACAATCAGTCATTTGTCGGAGTGCTTTAATATCAAAGCCTCATCAAAGCATTTTCCTGAAAGTGAGGGATTTCTCCTTGCATTTCAAGATCAAGTAATAGCCAACTACCAAAAGTATATAATCAAAGTCTCTAATATACATACCTATACGTGCAGAAAATGTCATCAATTTAAAGAAACCATAAAAAACAATAACATGCAAAAGACCAGACATCGTTTTCCAAAATAAAAAAGAATAGATCACTTATCTTATAGACATAGCAATATCCAATGATTCCAACATTCAAAACAAATATAACGAAAAAATATCACACACAATTAGGCATAGAAGTTCAGAGGCTCTGGAAATGAAAAAAGTATAGCATTCGTCATATCCACATTACACCTGACATGTTCGATTCGCACCTTAAGCAGCTCGGGCTCAACTCATCATCCACACAAATATTCAAAAGGCTGTCATCTTCAAAACATGTAATATAGTCAGATCATTCCTTAATTCCAGCGGTAGACTCTGAAATAGCTTGGCACAGCCCGCTATCTCGAAGAAATTACACCCTTTTTCGAAAAAGTGGGAAAATTTTTCATAATATTAATAAAAATAATATAGTGTCTTTATTTTGTACATAAAAATATAACAAATGATAAGTTTCCAAAGTGACAAGGAGGCGATATTCGTACAAGTACGCTCTTCCATATAACCACTTCATCAAAAGATATCACCAAAGTCTAAAGATCCTCGAACAAGTCCGCTCACTCTCGCTCGTCGCCTAAAATTTCCCTCCTGCCGACGCGCTACTTCTAGCCTATGGTTTCCCTGCTCAAGAGGACCCTCGTCTATGCCTTCAGTTACCGGGTGGCTTGCATCGCGTTCTATATCGGGTGCGCCAAGCAAAAAGTGTAATAAATTTTATTCGAAATTTTTGCGATTTGATAAAATTAAAACGCAATCATATATTTTTTAAGGTGTCAGCAATGGAAAGACATTTTAGGCTTTGTTGCAGAACATAGATAAGCACACAAAATTAACACTCGAAGCGGCTAACAGAATTGTCAGAATATGTTCTACACACTTTAATGAAAACTCATTCACTTTGTCCGAAAATAGTTATTCACCTAACAAGTGCGGAAACTTATACTTTTCTGCACGCAGCGGCAAGCCGTTAGTGCGGAAAAGATACTTTACGCTCGTGTTAGGTACAATATTTCTCCTACGAGCGTGCGGAAATTGACATATTGTTTTTTTATTTGTTTTTGGATCTACTAATCCTAAAAGAAATGGTCAAAAATTTGATTTTTTAGGAATTAGAAGAAGTATAGAATTTTTAAAACGTATGTCGCTTCTTGAACACACAAATGAAAATAATTTCCTATTTTTACATGAAATCGATTGCTAATACGTCAATTATTGACGTATTAGCAATCGAAGTTCGTTTTTCTTGGTAATATTTTATTTCATCTAATTCGTGATTGATAAATAAGGATGGAATTATTCTAATGGGTATCAAAAATACTATTTAATTAATTATTTATTATTTACCTAACAAATGCGGAAAATGATACTTTATCGCACGCAAGCGCAGTTTGGTCAAGCCGTTAAGGGTGGTGAAGGCACTTTCCGCATGTGTTAGGCACAACATTTTACCTATGACCATCTACATCTCCAAGAAAAGGCAGTAATAAAATTAATTAACGATTCAGATTAATTAATGAAATTAGATTAAATTTAAAAATTATCAAAAATCCCTTTCCTAGAAGAGAAGGGATTTTTGATTAAAAATATCAAAATCTACTTCACCGCACTCTATGCGGTAAAGTAACTTTACCTACGAGCGTACGGTAAAGTGCACTTTACCGCACTTATTTGCAAATGGAAAGTGGCACTTTACCGCACACTATGCGGTGAAGTTACTTTACCGCATAGTGTGCGGTAAAGTTAACTTTACAGCATAGTATGCGGTAAAATGAACTGAAAAGTGTGCGGTAAAGTTAACTTTACCGTATAGTATGCGGCAAAGTAGACTTTGGTATTTATGATTAAAAATCCTTTCTTTTTCAGGAAATGGATTTTTGATCATTTCTAAAATCTAATCTAATTTCATTAAGTAATCTGATTCATTAATTAATTTTATTAATGCCATTTTTTGGAGATGTAGATGCTCATAGGTAAAATTTTGTACCTAACATATGCGGAAAGTGCCTTTACCGCCCTTAACGGCTTGACCGAACTCCGCTTCGCGTCGTTCGGTCAACTGCCATTGCGTGCGGTAAAGTATCACTTTCCGCATTTGTTAGGTAAATAACTATTATCTCACACTTTGCAGTCTACTTTACCACACACTATGCGGTGAAGTTAACTTTACCGTACACTATATGGTAAAGTAACTCAACCGCATAGTGTGCGGTAAAGTGCTACTTTCTATTTGCGAATCGGTGCGGTAAAGTGCACTTTCCACATGTCCGTAGGTAAAACTCATTGAAGATGTCGATATTGGTCAGTACAAAAAGTTAATATCTTTCTTGAAGAGAAAGAACGGAGGAACGTAATTTCGAAAAAAAAAAATTCTCAGAAGCATGACATAAGGAGAAAAATTGAAAAAAAAATCTGTGTGGAAAAACTTTTCTCGCGCACGCCGGTCTGTTTTTTTTTTTTTTTTTTTCACGCACACTGTGCGAAAAAGTGATACTTTCCGCACGCAAATCGGTGCTTGAAAACTCGTTTTCTGCACGCTTGTAGGAAAACCTTCATTAAAAACTGCTATTCCATCAAAGTTACTACCAGAACGTGATGTTAAGCAACACTTACCGCTGATTTTATAATATGAAATTAATTGAGTAACAATAATTATTAGGATTATCCGTCAATTAATTTAATGCTAATCGCTAAGCAGAAAAAGTTTTTCCATAATTTTTTAAAACCAAAAAATTATTAACGTAAATATTCTTAAAAGACATTCTTTTTCAAACTCCCCCTGTAAAAACATTACCAAGTACAATCGGGACCAGCGCCCTCGTATTTGCTTCTTATCTACAAATCGGCGCGTGCTGACATGATTTACGACCTTCCGCAAAAAAAGCCGGCTTTTTGAGGAGATCAAAGGAGTGACCGGACTTGTTCGAGGATCTTTAGACTGTGATATCACCTTCAAAAACTAAAAATACAGATAGATTAAAGACAGGAAATTCAAATTTATCGATATTATACATATACAATAATATATTGTGGAGAATGAGGTCAGGACTCAGAAGTTGAACATTGAGAGTGACTGAATCCGCTAACTGTGTGCATCAGTTCACCTAGATCTTACGAAATCCTTCAGATGCCTCCTGAAGCTGAAAGCATTCGGGGCCACCCTAATACTCTTTGGAATCATGTTAAAAACTTTTGCTGAAGGATCTTTTAAATAGTGCAGTCCTATGTTTAGATACACTCAATAGGCTACCATGACGAGTGGAGCACTCATGGAACGAGCCAGACCTGAATAATTTGTCCGCTAAGTACCTAGGTGTGTTATTTAAACTAGACAGCCAAGCTGGACTTAGAATCTCTGCTGGAGATTTAGCCATCAGGATTGTATAAATTTTGGAGTTATGTGGTCGTATTTACGAATACCAAAACTGAACCGAATATATGAATTTTGAACTTTTTGCATACTGTTACTATGTCTTTGAAGCAGAGCTGGTCAAAAAACAATACCGCAGTACGCAAGCTGTGACAAAACTAAACTGTCGCACAGTCTAAGTTTAATGTGTATGCTCAAAGTTTTCTTGTGAACATAAAGAGTATTTAGACCGGCATTAGACCTTTGAAGTAAAGTAGACATGTTGAAATCCGAATCCATCCACAGTCCCAGATTCCTACAATAGTTGGAAACATTTAGAGTGGTAATATTGAGACAAATCTTAGTCATTGTGATTTATTAACTGCACTCTATGGCTTCCATAAACCAACATTTCTGTCTTCAAGCTATTCATTTTTAAGCCGTGGGTGCTAGAGAGTTCATAAATAGTTTCCAGGTCGCTATTAATGTTTCCGATGGCCAGGCGGACGTTACCGATGGAAAAAGAGAGTATAGTTGCTGATCATCAGCAAACTGGTGCTAATTACAGAATTTTAAGAAAGTTGAAAAATCAGTTGTATAGATGGAAAATATCAGAGGGCCTAAGATACTCCCCTGGGGAACACCTTTATTCAAATTTATATAAATTAGAATAACTACCATTGAAAGAAACCCTCTGCCTTGTAAACGAAAAATACTATCTGAAAGGATTGATGCTATTCCGATCAAATTCAAAATATTTGGATGAACTATGGTATCAAATGCTTTGCTATAGTCAAGTAAGATAAGCACTGTTCGGAGTTTCTGATCAGAAGCCGAGAGGATATCATCAGTTACTTTTAGTGAAGCCGTTGTTGTACTATGAGTCGCCCGAAAACCAGATTGTGTAGGGGAATTATTTCGTTGGACCGAAGATGCTCGTTTATTTGAACTGCAACAATATTTTTGGAAACTTTAGACAGAAAAGGAAGTAAGCTTATAGGGCGGAGATCAGTCACTTGACTAGGAGACGGCTTTTTAGGGACCGAACCACTTTTGCCTTCTTCCAGGTTTTTGGAAAAATGCCAGTAGGTAAGCATTTATTAATAAGATAGGTCAAGTTATAACGACTTGGAGATAATAGAGGACTGGGGTAACAAAAACCTTGTACAGTTCAACGCGCAGAAAACCCAAGCAGCTCTGTTTTCATAAAGACCAGCACCGGTGAGCCAAACATCATGCTATCTGGAAGTGCTGTCACATTACAGAGTCAGTTGAACATCTTGGGGGTTACTGCAGAGACCAACATGTCTTGGCACAGTCACGTGGCAGATATTGCTAAAAGGGCCTCCCAAAAGCTGGGGGTGCTATTTCGTACAAGACATCTGTACACACCAAGCCAATTGCTGACACTCTACAAAGCCCAGATTCGACCAACTATGGAGTACTGCTCACCTATATGGAGTGCAGCACCCAAACATACCTTAATGCTTTTGAATACCGTGCAAAAACGAGCTATCAAGCTGATCAATGACCCCGCACTTACTCGTAACTTGGATGGGCGATTTATCTCTCTTCTACAGGTACTATCACGGAAAATGCTCTGAAGAGTTGATTCCACCGAGAGTAGCACCTACCAGGCGAACCCGTCAAACAGACGGTAACCATGAATTTACTGTCAAACTAGAGGCACCAAGAACCTCATTATATCAGAATTCATATCTCTGGAGAACAGCATCGCTGTGGAATAAACTCCCTGCGACGGTTTTCCCTGCAGGTTACAACCTGAACCGTTTCAAGACCAACATACACCGACATTTCCGCGCACTTGCCGCTTCTCGAGCGTGATAGGACATTTCCTTGCAAGTGCGCATATCCGTAAAAAAAAAAAAAAAAGTGAGGAGCTGGAATAAGGAACGATGACATTCTCAAGTCAATGCCATCCTCACCCTTAGAAGAAGATTTTAGATATCTAATAATTGATTCAACAGTAGAAACACAGCATATACAAAAACAATCAGCAGGCTAACTCGAGTGACAGCCCGTGTAATAAAGGAATTCATCGTCAAAATGTCACTAGCGGCCATTTTGGGATACGAAACAGGGCCTGATAAACGATAATTTAGGTTTTTTTCTTTCTTGTGACAGAGTCGTATTGGCTTTAAATAAACGAATTTATTATTACTTACATATAATAATGTTTATAATTACTAATTTATTATTATTATTGAATATACAAGAATGATAACAGATAACACCATAAATAGCAACACGAATATATCAAAATCATTTTGAAAATCATAGCTAAAATTCCGCTCTACACCGCACGCCTAAGGCCCGTATTCTCAGTCACACCTCAAATTAATGACCCCTTGCGACTTGAAGGTCCCCTTGAATAAGGACTCCTTTGTGGTTTCTGACTTTGGCGTTTCATAGTTGCGAATTAAAGAATTCTTATTGAAGGAAGCCTCGTCTTAAGTTTTGCAGCTGACAACACCGCTTTCTACGAAATGTCTATTGTTATTGCCATTAGGTTGTCATTGTTGATATATGGTTCAATACTCTTTCGCATAGAATCATATATTAACAAGCTATAGCTGTAGAAATAGTGATTTTTTTGTGAAATTCATGTACAAGTAATTATGGCGACCAAGTACACCGAGAGAAAATGTTCCTGGTCCAGATGGTAGCTCAGCACAGAGTCATAGTGGAAAATAAAGAAATAGACGCTGTATTATTGGAGGAAAAACAGGCTGCCTGGGGATAAAATTTGTAGTTCCTTGACCATTTTGTAGATAACCCACAACCATGGAGTTGTTTCGCGATATAAAAATAATAATTGACAAAATATTACGTAGTGAAGTCAATTATTATTAAAAATTAAAGAAAAAATAAAATTATATATACAATTAATCTATTAATTTTTTGATTTTTTTTACATTTGTCTTTTTTAATGTCTTAACTTTTCAATGTTTCAACTTTCTGTTCCTTTTCCTCTGCCAAATGCGGAGTCTAGCGACCTAAAATACTTTGTAATATGTGAGCGATAGCCCCTGATGAAGAGGTCTTCTAGCCCCTAAACATGTAGGGCGCTTTAAATTGATCAAAGTAACTTGTGGAGGAGGACTTTGTGTATTCTTTTGAAATCAAATTTCAACTTTACTTTGAAAGATGGACTACTTCTTTAATTTAGAATTCTAATGGATTCTGCATGTCTCGAATAAACCTTCTTGGCCTCCGCAGCACAACCCTCGTGTGGCTAAATTCAGCAATGCCACGGATGCGTTGATTCATCGACTAACTAATGCATGCTAATGTCTGTTTAATTCAATACTGCTTTTTCTACCATTCCACCACGGTGCCTGCACTAGCTGAATCAAGCATCAGCAGCATTTATCTCTACAAAAAAAAAATCCAGCTCATCCATACCAATTACATCGATAAAATACAGTTCACGTACAATACGTATCAATTAGGTTCACGTACTGTCACCAATAGGTTAGAAAACCAGCCTCAAGGGACCTCTGGACATTCCTCAAGTCAAGGAAGGAAATGTGACAAAATAAGCATGAGCTGCGATAAGGACGTCTTGACAATTTTGACTCTGAAAGACAATTTACTGCCAAGGAAACCTTTAAGGAATCCTCAGCACTCAAGTAGGCACTATGAATACCGTGCTAAGACCTCCGTCAGAAATAAACAAATAAAATAAAATTTCGGCGCTCCTGCCGTTTAATGACAGCGTTATGACAAAATGGTATCCCCTAATGGCGGCGTGCGCAGAAAAGATGCGCGTGAGAGTTAGCCTGCTGATTGTTTTTGTATATGCTGTGGTAGAA
The DNA here is from genome assembly GCA_917834065.1 of Ceutorhynchus assimilis. NCBI lineage: Eukaryota > Metazoa > Arthropoda > Insecta > Coleoptera > Curculionidae > Ceutorhynchus > Ceutorhynchus assimilis. The sequence continues at coordinate 21,554,682 of OU892278.1, forward strand.
ATATAAACCACTTTGAGGCGGAAGACGGTTTTACAATTTGGATAGGTATCTCAACAGGAGGTATTTCTTCGTTGCAATGATTATCTATGATCTCTCAAAAAAGTGTGCTCTATTCCAGGAAAAAGTTTACTTTCTCGACATGTCCTACCTTCGAAAGAAATAGAGAAAAGCACAGAAATAGTCCAGGCATTCCAAGAATGGCCCAGACTAAAGCACAAACATGAAGCAGATACAGACGCTTCGCGAATTGAAATACGAGCTGTTCTCTGACAAGTACATGTACTCCTTGGGAAGGCAGGAAGGAATTATTGTGTCACTCGAAAGGAGCTACTGGCAGTAGTAACATCCATTGAAAATTACCGCACCTTTCCGAATGGACTGAACATTCTTACTACTGCACTGCACAGTAGTCGGAGTGGAAGCCACTTCAGATACAAGAACGTTTGGTCGACCATGAGCGCGGAACCCTAAGATCAGCTGTCATATTACCGTCTCTAACATTACCTACAACCTCGCTGCACAGTGCGACCGAATGGCATTATAGAAGTATCAATTAGTATCTACCGATGTTTGTGCATGCAAGACCAGCGAGACTCGGATAACCTGATGCCTTTTTCACCTAAGAATATTCTGACAGGAGAAGCTGAACATTGCACTCAGATATGATTCCATCTCTTTCATAGTTTGGTTGATTGTTCAATGTTGAATTATTTTCTCACATTTTCTTCAAGTCACTTATATATTTATATTTCACTGACTGACAGTAGCCTCGCTAAAAGTTTTGTGTTTATTTTAACCTGGGTAATTTATGCAGTAAGGGCTTTAATGAAACCATAACGAAGTTTACCTTTCTGTGACAAATATCGTATTTATTACAAACCGACAAAGTGGTGCCGAAAAGTCGCTTATATAATGAATAATAAAGATGTCCGAGAAAGCTGATATTTTATAAATAACTTTGGACGGGAAATACACTTCATTCTAAGGGCATTAGATAAGTGAATGCTCAGAGGGCAACAGCTCAACAAACACACAAGCCAGAGAAAAGTGGTTTATACAAAGTTGTGTGTTTTTTTTATTATTTATATTATTTCATTTATTGAATTGATAAATTTAATCAAATTTAATTTGGATTTTGAGAAACTCTTATGCATGCACAAGTTGCCACGTATATACTCACAATTTTTGTACTATGATTTCAAGTTGATTCTGCTCGAAACCAAAAAGTTTTACTATCATATTAAAAATAAGATGAAAACAGAAAATAATTTGGAGCCTTCCGAAAAAAAAAAAAATTTTATTTATAAATTTATTTGAGTTTATTACTAATTCGTTATCAAAAAAACAAAGTATCTATCTGCCAAGTCAACAAGAAAATTAGAAAAAGAGCCTATCAGAATTCAAGTTTCAGGATATTTTGATTGGATTGGATTGGAGTATAATAAATACTGTATACATAGTATCTCAAAATTTATTCATGATTCAAGGAAACCTAAGTGTAGAGGCGGTTCCATTTTGGAGGTTAGACAGAGTAGAACATAGAATAGAAAGTATGTATTTGAGAAAAATAGGAATACTGTCACAACCTCTGTGTGACGGGGGGGTGTAGGGTGGATAGCTGGAAAGAAACTCGCTCAGTTTTATATAAAAAGGTGTACATGAAATTATTACATAAATCCTCCAGGATGCCTGCTCTTCCGTGGATAGGGCCACACGTTTGACGCTACTTGGGAATGTCGCTTTAATGTTACTAATATTACGTTGAATGCTAATCGATGTTCGCATTTGCTTGGTTTTAGAATAAGGTTAGCTTGTCGTAATCGCTCAAAAACTTTCTTTAGTTTACTCAAGAGAATATAATAATGTCGTCTAGATAGATTAGCACTTCCTACCATTTCATGTCCCAAAAAACTTGGTCTGCTAGTTCTTGGAAGGTGGCTGGACCGTTGCATAATCCAAAACTTGAAACATTACATTCGTAAGTCCCATATGTCCTTGCGCCACGAAGACAGTGTATTGCTTAGACTTCTCTTCGACTGGAACTTGCCAATATCGGGAAAACATATCGAGTGTGCTGAACCATTTTGCGTTGCCCAAGTATGACAAAATATCGTCGATCTGCGGTAGAGGGTATGTTGATTTTCTTGTTACTGTGTTAACCTTTCTGTAATCTATACAAAATCTTGTTTCTCCATCTTTTTTCCTAACTAGCACCACAGGGCTGGCCCATGGAGAGTGGCAAGGCCGAATTACTTCGCTGTCGAGCATTTTCTGGATATGTTCATCAATAATCTGTCTTTCTTTTTGTGACATTCTGTATGGGCGGCTTTTTATTGGGTGAACCTCTCCCACGTCTATTATGTGCTCTGTTAAGTTTGTCTTTCACATATTATGTTTTGTAGATTTTGCGAAAACGTCGTTGCATTCCAGAAGGAGCTCTTTGAGTTCATGCTTGTTCTTCTCGTTTGTGATGCCGTCTAACTTATGATCTTCCATTGTTACTTCTTTGCTTTCTTCGGCTTTTTCTGCTTGCAACGAACGATTTGTCTCTGCTATTTCTACCAAAAATGCAATAGTATATAGCTACTGGGTTCCTTGCGTTTGATTGTACTTTTAAAATGAGGCTACCCTCGTTGGTGTGAATGTGCGTTTTTAGTTTAGATGACCAGTCTAAATTATATTTGCATGTATACGTAGTATTATCTTCAATCTCACTAGATTTGTCGGCCGGCGCCTCCACCAAATGTCACAACCTCTCTGTGACGGGGGGTATAGGGTGCATAGATGGAGAGAAATATAAAAAGGTGTATATTTGCTATGAAGTTACTACATAAATCCTCCAAGATGCATGCTCTTCAGTGGATAGAGCCACACGTTTGACGCTACTTAGGAATGTCTGTTTAATGTTACTAATATTACGTTGAATGCTAATCGATGTTTAACTGATTCTCATCCAGAGGGGCTTTCCCAGGGAGGCGGTACTTGCACTGGAGAGACTTGACTCCAGAGGGGTGTTCCCAAGGTGGCGGTACTAACACTGATTCAAGTCTCTCTATTGCTCGGCTTAGCCCACTACTTATATGAATTTATTGCTAAATTGCAATAGACATCCAAATGAAGCGGCAATTAAATTGAATAAGGTTGAATACCGGGCCTTCCTTTCCTAAGTAGCTAGTTGACAATACGATATGTTATTCTCGCCCATTCAAATAAAATTAAAATTTAAATCTAAATGTATTCGGCAACGAAAATCCGACCAAGAGATAGTTAGCCATATTATAAACTTTCACAATAATAAACGCTTATTGCGTCTCAACTGATTTTAATAAAAATCAAGGCTTGGTTTTCCATAAAGTTAAAAAAAATTAAAATACGGCAGCATGCAAAATAAGTACATTCCAAATACAGAAAATGCTATATCCTTGAGCGAGTATTACTACACCAAGCCGTTGTTGCCGGAATCATACAAGTCATATTGCATTATTTTAAATTATACTGTATAATTTTCTTCGATGACTACAAATTATTATTAATGCCGATTTTGAAACACGACATTTTGTAATGCTGAAATGTAAATTTTGAATTAAGCGCCGTTTTGAGACGATTTAGTATTTTACACGTTCGTGTAATAAAGAAAATTATCGATTTTATTTTAAATTTAATCAAAAATAACAAGCTCGCAGATTATTTTTATGGATATGATCATATGATCTCACAGTATTATACCGAGAAATCGAAAATTGAATGGATCGGATTGCGTATCGAAATTAAAAGTGCCTTAGCTGTCCAAGTATTAATTGCACAGGATTTAGATGACCTATAGAATACGTGACACGTAAATTGATAGAGGAATATGAGAAACATGAAATTGAATAACGGACAAGAAATAAAACACTGCACTGGATACAAATATTTGGGACTGAAAATCACTCATGACGGAACCCTACACAAAGCAATTAAAGATCGGATTATAGAAGGATGGAAGGCATGTTCCTACTAAACGGAGTACTGTGCGCCTGCGGAACCATAATATCAACAAAACAAGCAAAACTAGAATAGACAATACCATCGTTGAAAGCATAGTCACCTATAGTTCAGAGGTCTGGCCACTAAAGGATAGAACCGTAGCGATGCTGGTAGCTTTGAGAGGAGAGCGGCAAGTAGGTCAAAAATGGAAAGGATAACAAATCAGTGAAATTATGAACGTAAGACGCACAATAGTAGTTGATATCAAAGAGAAAACAACTGACTTGGTACAAATGATGACAGATCAAACAAAAACAGGACCTTTTTACGGCACATCTTCAATGAGAATTATAAAAAACAACTTGGCCAATCCAGTTATATAAGATGCAATCATATCCAAAGCTTTTGCAGGCGAACCCATGCATCTTGCCATATTATGGGTGGATTGCTAATATTCTAATAGTTTCATCGTCGATCTTGATTTGACTTGAGGAAGTCTGGTTTTATCAACTTTCATAAAATGCGAATTGGTAGCACTTATATTAATTTTTCCCGAGATTTTTCTTTTTTTTTTTTTTTTTTTTGATGTTTATGGCTTGACCATACTCGAAAATGTAACTATACTAAATTTGTTGGAGTTCCCAAGTCTTGTAGTTGCATGGTTAATGATGAAAAACTTAAATGAATGTTTTGCTTGCGTTTTTAAATTAGCTAAAGCACTATTTTAAAAATCATTGTAAAAGATCAAATAGATTTTTAATAAAATATTGCTCGTTCATAAAGTTCATTAGAAAACCCAATGACAAGGATAATATTTAATTAAAATAACGGATTTTGATAATTGAGGTTGTTGCAACAAAAACAGCGGTACCGAGAAATATGGGCAAGAATAATAAACTCATAAGGTTAATTCACGTGAAACGCACCCACCTTAAATTTATAATCTAAATTTGAATTACCTTTCACTGTACCTACTGTATACACGCGACTATATACGATGATAAGGTATCTTTTCGAATTAAATATCGAATAGAATCATTCGCTTATTATTTTGCAGAAAGCAGTAAAATATATGTTTTTTTTTTTTTGGTAATTAAAGTTACGAAAGTTAGGTGGGTACCTACACCAAAATTAAAAACAATTCTAATTAATTTGCGTGCTTCATTTGGCGCTATGAAGTCATTTTTTGGAGAATTAAACAGATTATATCAACATTTTCCATTGAATAATTTATGAGACATGAAAGATGGTAGGCGACTGCCGGAAAATTCCTCGATAACAATTTACCGACGGAAAAGTTTGTGGACAAGAAATTCACGACAATAACAAACTTCCACTCCCAATTTATCTCAGGTTAGGACGATGCTGGCCAAAAAGTGTTTTTTTGTCGTTGTATTTTTGGATTTTTTTTTTTTAATATTATTTTTACTGATTTTTTCACTCGCTTTATTTAAGGTTGTTACCTTACAGTCCAGCAGCAATTCTTCAAATCATTTGGGGCGGATCGTGGGTGATAGGCAATGTTGCCGTTTTCGCGGTCGTTCAATCCAAATTTTCCAGAAGTAGTGAGACCTAGGTATTTAAAATATTATTTCTTTAAATCTTAACTTAAAAAAAAAAACGTTTACTGAATGAAAGTAAATATTGCAACCATGTACTGCGCCACGAAGTTTAGGTTCAGGGGAGAACGGGAGTACCGCAACGAAGAAGGTGGAAGGCGACGAGAAGATAGAGAAGACGCTTGGGTCCATTGATTGGGCTGGTCCCTTAAGACCGTTTATCCGCCATTGTTCATTATTCAAAATTTATTTTTATTTTGTATTAAACTGATTGTTCAATCGAATTTGGGATTAATTTGTGTGTCAAGGAGCATTCACAGGTCATATTTGAGAGTTCAATTTATAAAAGTATCATTTTTTTTCATTTTTATGTTTTTTTGTTTGTTTATAACATTTTTTATAACATGTGCATTGTTCATGTATTTAACAAAAATCGTTTCATGCTGTAAACAACACAAAAAAAGAGTAAATTAAAACCTAAGAAATTATGTGCTGTCTTTATGTGCTGATATTTTGATTTTGTGTATTCAGAACGTGCATTAGGGCCTTGTTGAATTTACTAACATTTTCCTAACCTGACGAGCGAATATCCTACCAAAGAAAGGAAAGAGATATTGGCTCAAATAACAACTTTAGCTGGGTAGCATCCCGTATGGGACCTCAGTACCTTCCGGCAGACCGACTAACTAACAAAAACTCTTCAGTATGATTATAGGTAGTGTTGATTGAATGTAGTATGTGTAATTGAAATTTTAGCAAAAGAACAGGGGCGGTACCTAATTTAAACATTTATTGACTTAGATTATTGAATAAATGACTCCCAATTATTATTAAAATGACACAGTATGTTTCGATTTTTGAGGAATGTTAGATCGAGGGTTTCTCTGCCGTGCTCTTTCTCCTCGTTAGTTTCAGGATGAGAACGGTACGATTTACTTTAATAATAAAGTAGACGTTTCACAAATTTTTCGTTTCTTCTAGATATCACAACCTCCCTTAAATTTCCCTAATATTTGCTATGTCGGGCGCATGTCCAGTAAGTAAAATTGAGTAAGTTTCCACAACGTAGGTCCTATTTGTTTTTCATTTCGTTTTTCGGAAGATTTGTTTTTTAAAAGGTAAAAAAAATTCCCATTGTTCAATCTTACTGAACGAACCCGGGTATGTTATACTACTACAGTATGCTGGGCATCCTAGCATCATCATCGTAAGCATTGACTCGCTAACGAGTACGATAAAAGAAAAACGACGTTATCTAAAGCTGGGACAGCAGCTTTATTATCATTTATTTGGTCGGAAGCTTTTTCAAACAACCCTTGATTGGAAGGATATTCACAGTTTTCGAGCCAATTCCGAAGGGACTTTGTTGAAGACTGATTCTCACTACAAAAGTTCTCACGCCTATTTTCATAGCCGGTAACTTACATATTATAGGCTCCCGTAATTCTAGTTCCATGTCAAGCAACCCTGTATACTATACTCTAACCAGAAATGTGGGAAACCGACGGGCAGAAAGAACTTGCAACTTTTTCGCTGAGAATTGAAGAATGGAAAAAGTTCTACTACTGATAAAATAAATTTTGTAGAACTCTGGTTGATGCTTACAGTCATCATCATAGGTGATCACTCGATACCGAGAAGGATTATCTTCTATTCTATTCTTATACCGACCACTAATTCTTCGACGACATTATTGGACCTCTTGGTTACGTCAGATCCTGGAATAGTAAGTGATATTAGTAATTTGGGCATGGATAACTTGTCGGATCACAAACTCGTCAGCCTTCAAATTGAATTATCTAAAAGAGAGTGATCCTATCTACCGTTGTTATCGAGATTTCTCTAAAGATTATAATAGTTTCATGCGGGATCTGTATCTGATCAACTGGGACTTCTTGTATTCCCTGTATAATGTAGACGACATGTTGCTTTTTTTGTGATAATATTTCAAAAATCTTTGATGTGCATGCACCCTTCAGAACTTCTCACCTAACTAAGGCTCCAGCACCGTGGTTGACTTCCATCTGGAAATTAATGATGAACCTACGTAGAAAGGCTCTCTCCAAGTATAAAAAAATTGAACAGAAGCAGCGTGGAATTACTAGAAAACCTTAAGAAACCAGGTGAATATTGCTGTACGGGCCGAGAGAAGGTCATACTGCAGCTCACCTTCAAACGAGATCCAAAAAATTTTTGGCGAACCATTAAATATCTAAATATTAGCTTTAATTCAAAACAGTGTAACTCTGTTTTAGATTGTAGTACTGCAGGCAATTTCAACAAGTTTTTTTTCGAGCTCACTTCCATCCATCGCTAATGATAATACTAACCTCGTCAATAACAGTTACACTAATAATCGAGTAGAGCCGCGCAACCGCTTCGAATTCTCTACTGTTGAGCCCAAGGATATCGAAAAAATCATCATGTGCTTAAAAACTAATACAACGGGACAAGATGGCATTAATTCGAAAATGTTATAGCTTTTATCGCGCCTCACCTGACGGACCACATAACGTTCATTACCTGCATTGCCTCTCTCTTGGTGTGTTTCCGTCAATGTGGAAAACTGGCAATGTCGTTCCTGTTCCTAAAGGTATCACGCCCTACCCAGTTGGCTGATTTTAGACCGATCAGTAAATTACCTACGATATTAAAGATCCTTGAAAGAGTTGTCGCTGACCAACTTACAGCGTTTCTTTCAAGTAATAGTATATTACAATCCGAGACGGGAAATGCTTCATTGCTGATCGAGAGGTTATATAGTTTATCGAGACGCGTAGCTTCGAGATAAACTGAACCTCTAGATAGCAATGAAGTTTCCCGTCGAGGTTTGTATACTATTTTATTTTTAACCATAATTTCGTAAAAAAAAAAAATAAAATAAATTCGTGACAAACAAATAAATGAGGTCGGGAAATGAGGACGGGGAATGAGGACGGAAAATATTTCCCTGCTCCATTTTCCGTCCGTGGACGGGAAATGAGGACGGAAAAAATTTCCCGTCCTCATTTCCCGTCCTGGGACAGGTAATGGACCAGGAAAATGAAAAGACAGAAATGTGACATTTTCAAATTTTTGAAAAGTCAGTAATGACAACATTTCATATATGGTTAAAAGTAATAACTTATTACCATCCACTCAGTCAGGATTCCGTAAACACCACAGGACATCGACTGCTTTGTTACCTATAACTGACGATATTTTTTCTGCATGGCACCATGGTCTTTGCACTTGACTGATTTTGCTGGACTACATAGTGAAGCATTTGATACTATAAACCATGACGTTTTGAGGATGATACTTCAGTATTTTGGTTTGGGGGCAATGTTCTTGAATTTTTTCAGCAGCTATTTCACTGATAGGTGGTCTCAAAGAGTGGTAATTGGCGGACAGGTCTCAAAGGTTATTCACCTCAACAGAGAATTTGCTCAGGGGAGCATCTTGGGCCCCCTACTGTTCCATTTATATACTTCAGACATCTCATCTTTCTTAAAATTTTGTCACAGCCACCAGTATGCAAATGACACCCAAATATATTTTTCTTCTAAACCTGAGAATATCATGAACGCCATCAAATATATCAACTCAGATCTCAAAACAATTGCTGAAATATCTAGAGCACATCAACTGTCATCGAATGAGACAAAAACAAACTTCGGATATTCCGAAAAAAGAAAATAGAGACATGCTGATGAGAAGATTTAATCAAGGATGTTATTTTAAGGCCTTTGACTGCGTGCAAGAATCTGGATCTCACTATCGATACTGACCTAAGATTTTCTGCTCATGTTTCCAACCTAGTTCAAAAGACATTCGGTAAACTGAAGCTTCTAGATATGCATAGGGATAGCTTTAACACTGACTCGATGTTTAGATTGTGCAATTCCTTGTTACTGTCTCATCTAGGTTACTGTGATGTAGTGTACTGGCCTGCCTTGACCCAACGGGATAGGTCCACCTTGCCAAAGATACAGAATGCCTGTCTGCGATATGCTTACGGGGTCAGAAAATTTGACCATATATCTCCATTTTTAATTCAGTCTGGTTGGTTAAATTTGTCCAAAAGATTTTTAGCCAAATCTCAACTTTGGTTAACAAAATCAATAAGCTTAACACCCCTAAGTATCTTACCGAAAAATTGGTTAAACGGTCTGACATACATGACAGACACACCCGTCAGTGAGACACACTTTTCATGGCCCGACATACCACGAGCCCCTTCCAACGATCTTTCAGATTTAACGCGGTTTCTATTTTTAATTGCTTGCCTTATGACGTCAGAAAAGCTAACTATCTAGAGATGTTAGGGAGGGAGCTGAGAGCTTTGATGTTCGCCCAGAGAGATCGAGATCGAAGATAGTTTACAATAGGTTATTTTAGTATTTAGTATTAGATAATTATTTGTAAAAATTCACCAATTGTTAGTATTAAGTTACAAGGTGATTGATGAGCAGCTTCAGTTGGATACCGCCACCCCTCAAATATTATTGTAAATTTTGTGTTAGTTTAGTTATTCTAAATAAAGGCATTTATTCTAATTATTATTTTTAATTTTTTTTTTATTTTATTTTTTTTACTCGATATTTATCGGATATTTAGACAGGAATGCTTGGGCCTTTACGGCAAGATGCAGACTCTGTGATTACGTTTCTAGAAACGACCTAACTATATGTGTGGTATCTAGTATCACTAACTTCTGCATTAGATGGTAAGTATTTTCTGGAATATGGAGCTAGGTTATTAGGTACGAGTCCCATAGCACTGATACATACAAGAGGTATGACTTCAACGGTCTCCAGTTTCCACATCCTTTTTATTTCTCGACATAACGGTAGGTATTTGTTCATTTTCTCTTTAATTTTTGTGTCCATATTATTGTTGTTGGGTATAGCTATATCAACTAAATAGGCTGTTTTTTTCTTTTTTGTTCACAATTGTAATGTCTGTTCTGTTAAGTTCCACAGTTCTGTCTGTAAGCAGTGTTTTATCCCAGTATATGTTGACCGTGTCATTTTCTACTACTGGTGGGGAGTTGAGTTTATTACTATAAACTTCAAGGAAGGCGTTTCATTTTCTTGAGCAATGTCATGTTTTATAAGGAGTTCTTGGTAAACTATGGCTGCAACTTTGTTATGTCTCTCCAGGTATTTATTGTTTGCTAAGCATTGACAGGCAGAGTTGATGTGTTTTATTGTTTCGGTGTTATTGTTCCATTTTTTGCATTTGTCTGTGTCAATGTTTTCCTTCAGCTTTAGTATGTACTTACGAAGGTTTCTAGTATTAACAACATTATCTTGGAGGCTAAGCAAAAACCTTTCCGTTCCCGAGAAGATGATACCTTTCCTAAGCCAATAGAGCGATGCGGTTTTGTCAACTGACTCTCTGTAAAGGTCATTTTGGAACCTTCCATGGAGTTCCATACCTATAAAATCTCTTTTCTTTTTTTTTTTTCTTTATTTTCTATTTTTATTTTATTTTATTTTTTTTCTGCTTTGCAGGGTTGTTTAACAACGTTGACTAAGTTGAGAGTCTTCCTGATAATCCTACACGTCTCCATTACTACAGATTTCTGCATTTCAGGAAACACTTCTTTATGATATATTTTTAGAGTTTCGACGTATTTTTCAAGTTTTTTGTTGCCAATCCGATTGCACAGATGACTATCGGTAAAATTTCGACTTTTCTTAAATTGTTAGTAGATTTGAATTCTTCTGCCCGCTCAAAATATTTACTTATCTTTTCGCTTTCTGTTTTATTTAGGTTGTGATCGTTCGGATGAGCAACATCTACGAATTACCCAATCTTGTCCTGTTTGTTGAGAAGCACAAAATCTGATCGGTTGTTTGCCACAGTTTTGTTGATTTCTATTGTCGTGTCCCAGTATAAACAGTAAGTATTGTTTTCGAGAATGGGAAAAGGTACGTATTTGTAATATATTGCTTTTTGTTATTTCAGGTTACACAATATTGCCAGTTCTTGATGAATTATGTTAGCAGTCAAATTATGCCGTTGGAGGTATTCCGTTGGAGCAAGGTAAGTGCACCCTGAGATAATGTGCTCTATTGTTTCCACATGTCTGTTACACAGTCTGCATAGGTCGTTATCCAGCTGCACTCCATGTAAAAATTTTATGTGATCTTTTGTTGCAATTACATTATCTTGTATTGCTACCATGAATCCTTCTGTTTCTCCAAACAGTTGTCCCTTCCGTAGCCACTCAGTTGAGGACTCGAGATCGGCATCATTCAGCTTTTCAGGAAATCTGCCGTGCAACGATTTTGACAGCCGAACAGTCTTTAATTCAGTTATAGTTAGCACAGGAACATCTTCATTGGAGGACAGATTTACAGGTGAGTAGCGATCCAGGACGTAGATTATCTTATGCAGCTCTGATTCTTCTGTTTTGATCTTAAAGTACTTTTCCAGTTTATTTATGTCTCTGATATAGGGTTTTGAGATCTAGCAGGTCTCGTCCGCCCGTGCTACATGGCATATACAGCCGTTCAGTGCAGGCTCTTGAATGATGTATGTTGAACTTGGTCAGATGTACTCGGATGGACCCAAACTAACCCCTCTTGTATTCAAGTTAACCTTAATAGACCTTACATCCCTCTACATAGGAGATTACATAATTAACCCACTCTGATGTGGAGCTTGCTTTCGCTGGATTATCATAACACACTTCTCGAACAAAGATAGTGGCGACAATGACTAAAGGATATTGTAAAGATGACGTCAGTCGTTAGTGGGAATTTAAAAGTTGAACGAAAGGCAAAATGTGATCTTACTTGACACCACATTTCAATTTGCAAGCAATAATTGCCTATTAGCCCTTTCCTGTCCGTCGCGATTTTTATTGTGTAGTCCAGTCTTTTCACAATTTTTTTACAACTTTTTACAATTTTTACATACATGGTTGGGCACGAAAAACTTCCCCCCAGGTTTTCTCAGGTGTTAGGTGATTAATTAAAAATCGCTCGGATAATTAAAAATCGCTCGGATACGTCAATTTTTGTTTTTTTAGGGGACACACTTTATTGGTGCTTTCATCCTCTATCTGTCAACCCCTAAGCGGGGGGAACCAAATGACGTATCACTCGACCCGCCTTTCCATTTGAAATTTTGGGGATACCTGTCATCCACGCTTAGGGGTTGATAGGTAGACGGTGAAAATACCAATGAAATGAGACCCACAAAAAAATTGACTTATCTGAGCGATTTTTGATTAACGCCTGAGAAAACCTGGGTGGGAAGTTTTACGTGCCCCAACCTTCTCCTTCAATATTGGTTCGTTGTTGCTTCTGCTGTACACATACACTTTCACTACCGGTCGTTTGATTTCAATATTCGCGGTTTTAACCATCATTGTCCGCGTAATACCATCCTTTCCTGGATGTGCGGAAACAATTTTTCCCAAATTGCCACCTGAGTGGAGGCAGCCCATCATCCTTCACTAAAACCATAACACCAGGTTTCAATAACTGGTCAATACATTTTCTTTCCACTTGACACGATTTTGAATAGTGGATATATACTCCTTAGTCCATCTGGACCAGGAGTATTGCAAAAGTTGTTGTGTTCTAACTAACCCAAACAACCACATCGCTTCACCGAACACTTTTTCTAACAGGCTCGTTGTTCGTCCCTTTTCAGAAATTCAATTAGCACTGAGGATGGACGGGAGGCCGAAAGCGCTCTGCTAAGATAATAATAAATAGATTTGCTCGAAGTAAATTGGTTTGATTTTCCTGAACCAAAATAGGAATTGTACGTTAAAATAGGAGTTGACCTTTCTAGTCCGTTTAGAACAAGTAATCAGGGGGAAATCATGATAGTTGTAGCTATGGACTATGCGTCAAGATACGCCATCACATTCACCAAATGGAAAACCAGGGCTAGTACCAAAATTTCTCTAGGATATAGTGGTCCATGCAATGCCCATCACCCCTGCTGCTAGGGTTTGAGAGAAAGACTTAGAAATCAATAGCCGAATTCTATCAATTAACAGCGACATGCAGCAGACATATTTAGCCCATTTATGCTAACATGCCAGAGGGTAATCTCATGGACGCTGCGGAAGGAAAATACTCCACGTTAGTAGGATTTTAGCTTAGCTAGAGCGATCGATGGAGAGAAAGTGCGCATGTTGAAAAAGGAGCAAGCAAGCTTCCGAGGAGAATTAGAAGAGATACAGAATTTGAGTGTTGAGGAAAACCACCTATTTAAAATATTATTTTTTCAAATCTTAACTTTTAAAAGAAACGTTTACTGAATAAAAGTAAATGTTGCAACCATGTAATGCGCTGTAAAGTTTATGGGAACGGGGTGTGCCGCAACGAAAAGCGTACCGAAAGGGTAGGTAGAAGGGAATGGGAGACTAGACGACTAGACTGCAGAAGAAACTGGGATGGTCCCTTAGACCGCTTGTCCTCCATTGTTCATTATTCAATTTTTATTTTGTATTAAACTGGTTGTTCAATTCAATTTGTGATTAGTTTGTGTGTCATAAGTAGCGATCACAGGTCAGTTGAACAATTGTTATTTTGTTTTTGAGAGTTCAATTTGTATAAGGGTTTTTTTTTTTTTTTTTTTTTTCATTTTTATGTTTTTTTTGTTTGTTTATCACATTTTTTATAGCATGTGCATTGTTCATGAGTTTAACAAAAAAATCGTTACATGCTGTATAAACTCGGCTAAAAAAGTAAATTAAAGCCAAATAAATTATGTACTGCCTTTTGTGCTGAGATTTTAATGTTTGGTATTCAGTACGCTCAGAGGACCTTTGTTGAATCTACTAACACTTTCCTACCCTGACGAGCGAATATCCTAGCAAACAAATTGAAAAATCAATGTAGAGATATTGGCTCAAAATAACTATAGCTGCCGTAACCAGGGACCTCAGCACCTGACGGAGATGGGCTAGCCAACCAAAAACTCTCCAGTTTTGAATATAGGTAGTGTTGATTGAATGTAGTGTGTGGGATTAAAATTTTAGCACAAGCATAGGAGCGGTACCGAATTTAAACTTTTATCATTGACTTAAATTATTGAATTAATAACTCACAATTATCATTAAAATGACACAGTATGTTATGATTTTTGAGGAATGTTCGATCGAGGGTTTCTCTGCCGTTGTCTTTCCCCTCGAGAATTCCAGGTCGAGAACGGTACGATTTACTTTAATAATAAAGTAGACGTTTTAAAAAATTTTCGTTTCTTTTACATACCACAACTTCCCTCAAATTTCCCTAATTTTGCTATGTCGGGCACATGCCAAGTAAGTAAAATTGAGTAAGTTTCCACAACGTAGGTCCTATTTGTTTCTCATTTCGTTTTTCAGAAGATTTTTTAAAAGAAGAAGTAATAAAAATTCACACCGTTCAATCTTTCTGAACGAATCCGGGTATGTTATACTACAGTATGTTCAAAAAGATGTAGAAGTTGAGGAGGAAATTAGAGCAGTGAAGCAAAAAACCAGGTAGAAAAAGAGTGATAAAACAGATTAGATAATAGAAGATAAATATGAATCTGTATAGAGTGTACCTATACATTGGCTTCGGGAATAGATTGAGGCTTCCCAGGAAAAGATCAGAGATGAAAGTGTTCAACAATCCTCAAAATAATAGATAATAGAAATGACTGCGATGAAGCCAAGTTGACGTTACAATACCAACCTGCTGAAATCAAGAAATAAAATATAAGATGCTATGCCAGTGTCAAAATTCACTCATCATCACCTAAGATAAAGCTAAAAAGAGATATATTATAATGTGAATTTCTCTTGAAATCTAAATACGTTCTTCTCTTTCGAAAACAATATATCTACCAAAAGTGCAGTAAAAGCAACACTCAACTTTCCCTGATTAAATAGCTATTCAAATCTACGCCATACCACTCAATTATTGAAAGTGAGCGAAAGAGACTCAAAAATAATTCATGACTGAACGGTAACTTTTATAACAGTTTTCCGATAACACCGAACATCTTGGAAAAGCCCTTTTTATAATTTATGGAAGAAAATGCAAGACTAGAACAATAACTGGTTAGCATGTTAGGTAAACGTTTTACTTATTGATGGGCCAAAAAAAAAAGCCATTGCCTAAAAGCTTTTATTTTTCGTTGTTGTCGTGTTGGCTGGCAGAAGTTTTTAATCGTTTATTAATTATGAAAATGCCTGTATTATTTATGAAGCAAATAATTTTTTTCCGGTGCAATTCGTAAAGTAAAATAAAAATGATTGAAAAAGTCAATAATATAGTAGTGTATATACAGTCAACAGTGAAAACTAGTGCCAAAGCTTTAACATTAATTTGAAAATGTTTCAAAACATTTGATTTAATTTAAAGTTGGTAATTTTTATTGCATATAAACATTCACAAATTCCAGCAAATTTATACATAGCGATGCAAACAAAATATTCTACAGATTCATTTAACATGATTATTGATATAAAAAATTTGTAAATTGGACAGTAGCGTAAACACAGTGTGTTTAAAAGGCTCGAATTTAGGTTGGCGCCTATAATATTTGTTTTTTTTTTTATGAAATCACTAATTAAGTTCTAAGCGCCATACGATTTAAACTAATTGTTATTACCGTCAAGCTGAGGATGACATTGAACTTTTCGCAAAACAAATAATAAGTATGCCTATTATAGAAAAAAATATAATTAGGATCAATTAAATTTGTTGTTTCAATATATAATTGACATAATTGGTAACAAAAGTATGCCTAAATGTAAAAAGTTCCTTCAGGTAGTACCCACCGGGAAATCAAAGACATCGCAGTCCTTGTTTTGGAATTGACCCGCTGAGCTGTGGATCTAAGATTCCCAAGCCAGTACTTAATACGCGATTCGTCTCTATTTGGACTCATTAGAATAACATAGGAAGCAATATTCAGCTTTGTTGACCAGCTTTTTATTGAATTACACAGCAATGTAACATGTAATTATTGTAAAAAGTTTTTTCGGGTTGTCCCAACGTGATTTCAAGGACATAGCAGTCCTTATTTGAGAATTCATCCGCTGAGTTGCGGATCCAAGATTCTCACGCCAGTCCCAGTAACTGCTACAGGTTTCTACTTGAAAAGTCTTTTTATAATTGATATAACTGGCTTTTGCAAATTTCAAGAGTAGGGATGGGCTATCCAAGCGACATTTATGTAAAGAAGTGAGGAAAACCACCTATTTGAAATATTATTTCTTCAAATCTTAACCTTTTAAAAAACGTTTACTATAAAAAAAAGCAAATGGTAAATGTTGCAACCTTGTATGCGCCGTGAAATTGATTGGAACGCCGGCGCGCCACGGTAAAAGGTACCGAAGGGTAGAGAAGAGAATGGGAGACTAGAGAAGAAGCTTGTCTCTTAGACCGTTTGTCCGCCATTGTTCAATATTCAATTTTTATTTTGTATTAAACTGATTGTTCAATCCAATTTGTGATTAGTTTGTGTGTCATAAGGAGCATTCACAGGTCAGTTGAATAAATGTTATTTTGTTGTTGACAGTTCAATTTTTACAAGCATTATTTTTTTACTTTTTTGTTTATTTATAACATTTTTTTTAACATGTGCATTGTTCATGTATTTAACAAAAATCGTTTCATGCTGTAAACAACGCAGATAAAGAGTAAATTAAAATCTAGAAAAATTATGTGCTGTCTTTTGTGCTGGGATTTTGATTTTTGGTATTCAAAGATTCAGAGCGTGCATTAGGGTTTTGTTGAATCTACCATCATTTTTTTACCCTGACGAGCGAATATCCTTGCAAAGAAATTGAAAAATCAATCTAGAGATATTGGCTCAAAATAACAACTATAGCTGAGTAGCCTCCCGTATGGGACCTCAGTACCTGCTGGTGAAACTGGCTAACTAACCAAAAACTCTTGTGTATTGAACATAGGTAGTGACTTAATCTACCTAGTGTGGGATTAAAATTTTAGCACAAGGAAAGGGACGGTACCTTATTTAAACTTTTATTGATTATTGACTCACAATTATTTATTAAAATGACACAGTATGTTTTGATTTTTGAGGAATGTTAGATCGAGAGTTTCTTTACCGTGCTCTTTCCCCTCGTGAGTTCCAGTTCGAGAACGGTACGATTTTCTCGAAACCCTGCCAAAAGAAATAAGTATAGAAAAATAATAGGACACAATTTATTAACAATTCGTTTCTATTCTCAACCGCAACGATCTGGCAAAGTTTGGATGTTCCAAAACTAGTACTGATAACAAGGTCTTCCATCAGAAGAAGTGACATTTCCAAAAATGTTTGCTGTCGCAGCACTTTTTAACTAGACTGCTAACAAAAACCACCATGGGTTTGCAAAAACTGTACAAACTTCAAACCAGAATTTTATTTCGTACCTGCTTGGAACAATAAGGTTTAGAGAAAAAACAAAACAAATCTATTCAATGAAATCTGTTGCTTTGTACCTATTATCCCAACTTACTTAGGTTATCGTGATATATTCCAATTCCAAATTGAAAAATTGTCATTTTCCATGTTTCTATGTATGATAAATTAGTTCAATATTTCTCCTTTCCTGACTCTACCCTCATATTAATTACGACTTTTTAAACATACTGCAGCAAAAAATTACCATAAAATTCTCTGGACCAAAGATAACAACATAAATCTCAATTATGTCGGAAAAAAGGGTCCCCCCATTGTATGACTAAATAATTGAATTTTCTGCGTCTACACTGCATGAAACTTCTTTAACACAGGAAGAAATAATGTATCATTTTTTTTTTATTGTTTTAATGTGCTACAAACGCGTTTAAAACACCGTTAAATATGGATTTACGATTCATGAATATGAATTAACGTAAACATAACGTGTTTATGAAGTCAAGACGCCCAACCGAGACACGGTAGTTATTAAAAACGAAACGAAAAAAACAAAAGTTGATGATTTGGAAAGTCGCTGTATTGTTTGCTGTGGGGTACAGGATGTGTCTACTGTCAGACGATCAAAAATAATTAATGTTTTTTATGTCACTACCTCGGTCACTACTAACGTGATGGCATTTATAGTTAATAACCATTGGAATTAGAAGTTTTTCTTTTTTCCAATTTTGCGAGTATATTACACAAACACGATGTTCTATAGTTAATGTTTAAGTTGTCTTTTCGAGTATGGGTTACTATAAAATTATAATTTGAAGAACCGAATCTGAGGTTCTCATCAGTTGAGAAAATATAGTGAAAATTAAATAAAAACGCAATTTTTAGATATATTCTGTTTTAAACTAGCCTGTTTATTCTACGTAAAGAAGGGAGTTGATGATCAATATTAGTTAGAGTACATGACACGTGAATTATTGATAGAGGAATACAAGAAATAGGATTTGGAAGTGAATCTTAAAAGTACAGAATGTAGGAGGAGAACAACAGAGCATGAAGTTAAAAACCAGACAAGAAATAAAACAATGCACTGAATGCAAGTGTTTGGAAATGAAAATCCCGCACTGGGAAACCTAGACGAAGCAATTGAAAATCGGAATTTACAAGGACAGAAGGCAATATCCCTACATAATAAAGTACTGTGGACCAAATTATAAATTATCACCAAAACTAACAAAACTCGCATACTATCTTCAAAAGCAAAGTCACACATAGTTCAGAGGTCACTAAAAGACAAAACCAACAAAGAGCTGGAAGCAACGAAAATAGACTTATAGAGAAGAGAGGCAGGCAAGTCAAAAATCCATCAGGATACCCGAGCAAATCATTGCGTGGAAGCCAGGTGGAAGAAGAATACGCGACAGAAATTTTACATTCACATGATGGTGCTATCTCATTAAAACTTTTAATTGAACTGAAGAATAAAATTAGCAGATCCATGTTTCGGCTTTGTGTTAGTAGAAAAATTTAATGAACTTATGACAAACTAACCTCGGCAATTATTTCCAGTTTATGACTTTATGTTACGTTTTGGCAATGAATTATAAGCCATTATTTGATAGAAATATATATCGGCTTTGGTAAAAATACCGGAATAAAAATAGTTATTTATACACCAAGTGAGTTAAATGAATTTTTATTCATGAGAAGAAAGTTTAACCCACGAGCCCTAGCGAGTGGGTTAATTTTCTTCGAATGAATAAACATTTTAACTCACGTGATGTATACAAAATTTTATCACATTTTGTGGAAATTTAAAAAATAAAGTACAAGTAAAAATGTCACCAGTGAGTTAAAAATATTTTAAATCACTGAAGTTCCAGATTTTTAGTTGGGCAGAGTGACTTAAAATGCCGAGAGTGAGTTAAAATATTTTTAATTCACTGAGGTGATAAACGTGTACTTACTTTTATTGTTATGCGTTCAATAATTTCATTTTTAAACGTCAAAATGGGATAATAGTTATTTATACACCAAGTGAGTTAAATGAATGTTTATTCATGAGAAGAAAGTTTAACCCACGAGCCCTAGCGAGTGGGTTAATTTTCTTCGAATGAATAAACATTTTAACTCATGTGATGTATACAAAATTTTATCCCATTTTGTGGAAATTTAAAAAATGAAGTACAAGGAAAAATGCCGGGAGTGAGTTAATAATATTTTAAATCACTGAGGTTTCGGATTTTTAGTTGGGCAGAGTGACTTAAAATGCCGAGAGTGAGTTAAAATATTTTTAATTCACTGAGGTGATAAACGTGTACTTACCTTTATTGTTATGCGTTCAATAATTTCATTTTTAAACATCAAAATGGGATAAAATAAATAAACTGTGTCCCATTATAAACATCTCATTCCAAAATACTATAGTCATTTTCATTACAAGACACGGGAGTTAGCTTTCTCGAGCGAGGTGAAATTTCAAAAATATCGATTTTCTGAAACGGATTTCGCCTCTTGTGATCTCATAGGTCCTATTTTTCTTTAATACAATTTATTCCTATATACTCTTCTAATTCACGCCAAGTATATCTCTGTTCTTTGCTACGTACGTGTAGTTCAGTCCTAACCTCGCAAAATCATTTCTCCAACTCATCTGATCTGGGGCAGTCCTACTTATTCGGTGTCCTTCCCAAACTCTCCAATTTTTTATAATAGCGTCCCACCATTCGACCTCTTTTATTATCTCGAAATTTGTTTTCACTAGCATTGCCTCACAAAACTTCTTAAATTGATCATGTCAGTTTGCATTGAAGTTCCATGTCGCTTAGGTAGGTACCTAGTTACCCATCCCAGAATCCCTCTATCGCCTATTTAGAAAAGTAGCTTTTGCCTACATCACAGGTTGATTTCAGTTTTTCAAAGAACGCTTTCCCAGATCGTAGGAAAGGGCATATAATCTGTTATAGTTTATCTCTTCTAAATTGAACCACTTTATTTTCAAGCTATGTATAAGGTACGATCAAATATTAGGCACCTTTGGCGTGAAAAAATACTCAAAAAACCTATATAAATGTTTTGAATATTCCCTACTAGAAACTACAATCGGCAAAATGAAATACTGGTTGTCGGAACGAAATTTCGAAAAGATTTCTTCATGTTTATTTGCCTGGGCGATGCGACGTTACGCGACGGCGCGGCGTCGCCGGTGTAGTTTCACAGTAGTTTGTTTTTTTGTCAGAGGCGGAGGCAGGTTTATACGTGTGTATATTTTTATGAAATAATTGTTTAAATTTTTAAAAAATATCTCCTAACTGGCACTGGGGCATCAAATTATATTGATTTATTATTTATTATGAAACATTTTTGGAAACCTCGCCGCCTATGCTTCATAAAGAAAACGCCGACTGTTAATGGAGATTTATTTTATGTGGTGGTTCAATTGAGAATAGATAAACTATACTATTATTGTTATTATATATTAACTAGCTGACCCGGCGAACTTCGTACCGCCTCTGAATTACATATTAAATGTTGTGTAGTAAAGTAGCTGAATTAAATTCAGTTTTTTTCGATGGTGAATTTGGCCCTGGTTGAAGAAAATTAATGATTACTCTCTGGATCACAAATCACCTAAAATTTAAATTTCACATCATCCCTTTTTAGGCACCTTGTGGGCATTATTCTTGTAAAGTGTATCACCAAATAAATAAACTCAGGCACAGGAATGTTCAAAGAATGTAAAGAAACCAAAAAAAATAATCTGAATCAAAGCAGCATACGGAGAAAAATTAAGAGACGAAAAAGTTGTATCTTTAACTGTTCTATTCAAAAAACATAACCTTATTGAAAATAAATCTACTGGACGATGTTTTTCGTGCAAAAAAACCATCCGACAGAACCTGTGGCACGTCCCTGGAATTACTGGGTCAACTCTGAGCAGTCCAAAAAATACCTCATAAAGGTGTCAACAAACTATGAAAATTTCATTTAATTCGACCAACGCATTTCTAAGAATTAATAAAAAAATTGGCTTTTTTTCACAAAGAGCAGAGATCTGTGACGTCACCTAGCAAATAGAGAGCGCTCTAAGATCAGTAAAGCTGAAAATGCTATAAGATAATACTGTCACGTCGGTTGAATGCGCAAACAAAAATAAGTTGGGTTATGTAGTGGTGAGAGGCAAAAAAAATCAATTTTTTTTGGGGTGGACCACCCTTATCACTTAGGGGTATAAAAAATAGCTCAAAACCTCTTCTCAGACCTACCGAATATACATATAAAATTTTATAAAAATCGGTAAAGCCGTTTCGGAGGAGGAAGGTAACTAAAACTGTGACATGAGAATTTTATATATTAGATTATTGGCAGATTGAAACAGCTGCGTCAAGTTAGCCCCCCACATTCGAATTTTCTAAAAAAATTGCTACCACTTACTGTGCTCGAAGTGTGCTCTACTGTGCCGATGATATTTTGAACTGTGCTGTTTCCATAACAAAGTTATAGGAAAAAATAGATGAGGGGCTAACTTGACGCTCAGCCCCCCCAAAATTTTGGAAATCAGATAAAACCAAAAAGGATTCTTATCCAATTTGAAGTGTGCTGAACTGTGCTGTATCAGGTTTTTCTGAAAATTTCCATATTCGGTCATTTTCCGACAAAATCCTACTGGGGGGCTAACTTGACGCTCAGCCCCCCCAAAATTTTGGAAATCAGATTAAACAAAATTGAATTCTTATCTAATCTGAAGTGTACTGAACTGTGCTGTATCAGGTTTTTCCGAAAATTTCCATATTCGGTCATTTTCCGACAAAATCCTACTGGAGGGCTAACTTGACACTCAGCCCCCCAAAAATTTCGAAAATCAGTTTGAATAAAATTGAATTCTTATCCAATTCAAAGTGTGCTGAACTGTGCTGTATCAGGTTTTTCTCAAAATTTCCATATTCGGTCATTCTCCGACAAAATCCTACTAGGGAGCTAACTTGACGCTCAGCCCCCCCAAAATTTTGGAAATCAGATTAAACAAAATTGAATTCTTATCCAATCTGAAGTGTGCTGAACTGTGTGGTATCAGGTTTTTCTGAAAATTTCCATATTCGGTCATTTTCCGACAAAATCCTACCGGAGGGCTAAATTGACGATCACCCCCCCCCCAAAAATTTCGAAAATCAGTTTGCACAAAACTGAATTCTCATCCAATCTGAAGTGTGCTGAACTGTGCTGTACCAGGTTTTTCTCGAAATTTCCATATTCGCTCATTTTCCGACAAAAAACTTAGAGGGGGCTAAGTTGATGCCAAATTTTAGAAATCAGATCAAAGGAAAACGGACTCTTATTCTTATTAAATCTGAAGTGAGCTGAATTGTGCCTGATCAGGTTATTCCAAGTTTCCATGTTTGGCCATTTCCCGATATAAACCTAATGGATGATATGTATGTAAATTCTCAGAGCTGAACGTCAAGTTAGCTTGTAGGATTTTGTCGGAAAATAACCGAATAAGTATGTAAGTTTTGAGAAAACCTGATACAGCAGAGTTCAGTACACTTCAGATTGGATAAGAATACAATTTTGTTCAAACTGATTTTCGAAATTTTTTTGGGGGGCTGAGCGTCAAGTTACCTCCCCAGTAGGATTTTGTCGGAAAATGACCGAACATGGAAATTTTGAGAAAAGCCTGATACAGCACAGTTCAGCACACTTCAGATTGGAAAAGAATTCAATTTTGTTTAATCTAATTTTCAAAATTTTGGGGGCTGAGCTTTAAATTGGCTCCTCGCTCCCCAGTATGATTATTTTGTCGGAAAATAACCGAATATGAAAATTTTGAGAAAAACCTGATTCAGCACAGTTCAGCACACGTCAGATTGGATAAGAATTTAATTTTGTTTAATCTGATTTCCAAAATTTTGGGGGGGCTGAGCGTCAAGTTAGCCCCTTAGTAGGATTTTGTCGGAAAATGACCGAATATGGAAATTTGAGAAAAACCTGATACAGCACAGTTCAGCACACTGTAGATTGGATAAGAATTCAATTCTGTTTAATTTGATTTCCAAAATTTTGGGGGGGCTGAGCGTCAAGTTAGCCCCCCAGTAGGATTTTGTCGGAAAATGACCGAATATGGAAATTTTGAGAAAAACCTGATACGGCACAGTTCAGCACACTTCAGATTGGATAAGAATCCTTTTTGGTTTCATCTCATTTCCAAAATTTTGGGGGGGCTGAGCGTCAAGTTAGCCCCTCATCTATTTTTTCCTATAACTTTGTTATCGAAACGGCACAGTTCAAAATATCATCGGCACAGTAAAGCACACTTCGAGCACAGTAAGTGGTTGCAATTTTTTTAGAAAATTCGAATGTGGGGTCTAACTTGACGGAGCCGACTGAAACTACCTTTTAAATTTGTGAATAGGTACCTACTTTTATATAATTTTGTAGAATTCTTCTCTGTGAATGCATTGTAAGAGACTCTATTCTTGATACCTACTGGTATATTAAACATAGCCAAAAACAAAAACACAAAATTTATATATATATATATATATATATATATATATATATATGCGAGAATCTGATACCCCAAGAATAGAGACGTGACCATCAGCGGCCAAAAGGATTTGTTCAAAGCCATAGTTCATCTCTTGGTTTTATTATTTGGGTTGCATGACTCAATGTTCATGACCAGACCCATCGGCAACATTGAAAGGGTCCTTCAAAAACAGTTATGTTTTAGGCGAGGTAGTCGATAGTTATAGGGGACTTGTACGGACTTGCATTTTGTACAGCATGTTGAACGCATCGTCGTCCTGATATTTTTGTGAATTTGAATAAACTATTTTTATTGCCGAAAATCTAGCGTTTTCTTACATATATAAAAAAAAATATAGAATCCCCCATAGTTAATTTATGGATTCAAGTTAGCCGTAATTTTGTTGTAGGTTTAATTTCGGACAACCCCTTGAGCAAACAAACTTTCACTAGACGTACGAAACAAATAATTGAATAAGCTAAGCCCCAAGGAGAACTCAGTTACCAATATTTGAAAAAAAAAAACATCAAAAGAAGGTATTGCGCGCTTACCTGAGGCTACAGAACGTTCTGCTTTTAGGGATGGTAATGCATGTCAACCGATGCCAGGGTAATTAAAGTAACTCAAACGTCTATAAATATTTATATACTGTCTATCGGTGGTGTTTCTAGTAGGGTTGTTGCGAATTTTTCGCCAATTTCAAATTCCGGCTGTCCTGTAAGTGATTGATTCTGCCAGAAGTGTTAAATTAATACGTCATGGTCAAACAACAATAAAGAAAGATAGTCATATTCCATTTCCATTTGAAAATAAATATAATCAGCAAATTTTATCTTCTCAATTTTATCCATTATAGGCCGAGTATTTCGCCAAACACAGGAAACTCTAACTTCGGGACTTTATCAGTCTTAGCGGCATTATGATCCAAGATTTTGATCTAGCAGTTTCACGGAACACGATCTAATACATAAACAAAACCGAAATCATTTATTTCAAAATTTTTTATAATTCACGGTTGCAGCATGATTTTGTTCTGAGATGATAATTGGTTGGTTTTGATATATTTGATACCGAAAAGTTTATATCCAGAAATGGCAATTGATGACAACTTCTCAGTTTACGTCCTGGAGTAAACCCTTATCTTAATTAGGTAAAAAATATTTCCAAGATGCCCGTTTGTTAGAAAGTTTGTGGAAAAGCATCTGAGTTGTATATATTTTATGTTTTGCATTAAAAACTTTTTTTGTTATCATAATTCAATCAGTGTTTTTAGTGTCTTTTCAAGCTTTAGAGCATCATACGAAAAATTTTCTGAAATATAAAATAAATATAATGATATCCGAAAAAGCAATCAAGTTTTTGAAAAGGAAGGTTGTTTACTTCAATAATTAGAAGATATGTAAAACAAAAGAAAGATTTTCCTCGGAAAAACACAAGTATTCAATATAGAAGCTCCAAACAAACTGTTAATAACTCATACGATGAGTTTGTATTGGTTCTGGTCACTGCCAGATAACATACTATTTATGTGCTTAATAATATATTGAGTTTGCGACCTGGTACTTCCATAGGGTTTTTAGTTAGGGGTGGTTGGGTTATCCATTTTGTGCTTGAGAAAGTACACGCGTGACATTTGATAGCGGTCAAGGACACATGTTAACAAAGCAGGTAGTTATTTAGTTGAATGGTTGCCATTTTAGAATATGAATCGTTTTATCACCGCAGACGGAACGACAAGTCACACAACACGAGATAATCGGGCTATGTTGAAAGAAAAGTTTCCAGGACGAGTAATTTTGAGATTGGCTGATGTGAATTGACCAACACGGTCCTGTGATCTAACACCTTTTGACTTCTTCTTGTGAGGATATGTGAAAGATAATGTTTATGCCAACAACCTTCTAATGATTGACTCGTTGAAAGACAATAGTCATCAAGTTATGACCAAGATATGCCTGAAACGTGTCAAAAAGTTACCAAAATCACCTCAACAGGATTGAGTCCTGCAGGAGGTCCCGTGGAGGATATTCAAATGATATTATAATTTACACATAATGGCAATAACCACACTTTATAATGCCATAAGAACTTTATCGCAATCTCAATCTTAAGTTTCTTTTGTCTAAATTTATTTTATCAAGGTGAACT
This sequence comes from Ceutorhynchus assimilis, assembly GCA_917834065.1. Classification (NCBI taxonomy): domain Eukaryota; kingdom Metazoa; phylum Arthropoda; class Insecta; order Coleoptera; family Curculionidae; genus Ceutorhynchus; species Ceutorhynchus assimilis. Next base: position 21,581,232 of record OU892278.1, read on the forward strand.
TGGATAACCCTATATATGTGATTTTGCTTTATAAGACTGTAGTATAACATACACGGGTTCGTTCAGCAAGATTGAACGGTGTAAATTTTTATTACCTCTTCTTTAAACAAATCCTCTGAAAAACGAAATGAAAACAAATAGGACCTACGTTGTGGAAACTTACTCAATTTTACTCACTGGACATGCGCCCGACAATAGCAAAATTCGGGAAATTTAAGGGAAGGTGTCATAAGTGAAATAAACGAAAAATTTGTGAAACGTCTACTTTATTATTAAAGTAAATCGTACAGTCGACGACCAGGAACTAACGAGGGGAAAGAGCACGGCAGAGAAACCCTCGATCTGACATTCATCAAAAATCAAAACATACTGTGTCATTTTAATAAATAATTGTGAGTCAATAATAATTTAAATTAGGTACCTACCGCCCCTGTCCTTGTGCTAAACTTTTAATTCCACACACTACATTCAGTCAACACTACTCCTATTCAATACTGAAGAGTTTTTGGTTAGCTAGCCAGTTTCACCAGCATGTACTGAGGTCCCTGTGCAGGAGGCTACTCAGCTATAGTTGTTATTTAGAGCCAATATCTCTAGATTGATTTTTCAATTTGTTTGCTAGGATATTCGCTTGTCAGGGTAGGAAAGTGTTAGGTAGTAGATTCAACAAGGCCCTAATGTACGCTCTGACTGCCAAAAATCAAAATCCCAGCACAAAAGATCTCACATAATTTTTTAGGTTTTAATTTACCTTTTTTGTCTTATCTGCGTTGTTCACAGCAAATTATAAACAAACAAAAAAAACAAAAATGAAAAAAATAATACTTCTATAAATTAAACTGTGGAAAAAAAGAACATAAAAATTCTTCAACTGACCTGTGAATGCTCCTTATGACACATAAACTAATCACAAATTGGATTGAACAATCAGTTTACAAAATAAAAATTGATTAATGAACAATGATGGACAAGCAGTTTCGTCCCTGGTCTCTCATTTTCTCTTTACCCTTCGGTACTTTTCTTGTGGCGCGTCCCCGTTCCCATAAATTTCACAGCGCATACATGACTGCAACATTTACTTTTCTTTACTAAATGTTTTAAAAATTTATGATTTCAAGAAATAATATTTCAAATAGGTGGTTTTCCTCAGATCGCCCCTTTGGAAGATTTTCGAAAAATCGAATGTGAGAGAGGGAGAGAAAATCTTCCAACATCCTAACTATGTGTATATACCTAACTAACAGCATAAACAATAGGTCCTACTTAGGAGTTCTCTATAAAACAAACGTATAGATAAATAAACTAAGATTATACAATTATAACAAAATGAACAAAATTCCAAAACAGAAAACATTTATGAAACATGAAAACAACAAATAAAACTAACGCCATGGTTCAGACCGATAATAAAATTCCAAATTCTTTACATTATAATTTCCCTTTTGTATTATGGCTGGTTTATACAACATTTGCATAGTCGTAATCATAATCATAGTCTTAGTCTTAGTCTTAATCATAATCACAATTTTAGAAGGCGTTTATACAATCAAAGTCATAAGCATAAAATAAAATCAACTCTAACCCGACTTTTTGTAGGGAGAATTTGTTTACTTTTTGCGAATCGAACTCGTCTATTTACTTTTAATACTTTTTCAAAGTTTCAAAAAGTGTGGAAAATAAAATTCTGCGAAAGAAAACCATACAAGTGATAGGTCTGTCCTATTTATTTTTGAGTTTTGCTAATAAACAACTTCAACAAACGCAAACCATAAACAAAGAAGGTGGAAAGTGAGTCCCATCAATAAAAAAAAGGCAGAAGGAACGGCATTTTGCCACATTATTCAAAGACATGTAGAAGCTTGATGGAGACCCTTTTTTTTAAATACTCTAGAATGACTCAAGATCAATTTAAATACAAACAGAACTAAAATAGCAGATTTGTAACAGCTGATAATGGCGCTTGCGCAGTTTGGATCTCGTCTTAGTCACAATCATAAAAGTTAAAAGTTGCCAACTTTGAGTTATGCTTATGCTTATGCTTATGATTATGATTTGTGTATAAACGGTTCCATAAGAAAATATTATTTTAACTCTTATGACCAAGACTATGATTATGATTACGACTATGCAAATGTTGTATAAACCAGCCATTAGTCTCAAAATTAAACAAAGTGAAAACATTTGGGTAAGGATTACCAACGACTCTATATGGGCCTGAGAATAAAGGAAACAATTTATAAATAATATTATTTGCCGCAGCGGTGGTGAGGACATTCACGCAAAAACTCTATGAAGTTAAGGCAAAACATCCGGTGTTTACATTCCGAAACAAAGGGTCATAAAAATACAAAAAAAAGGTCAAGTTGAATTCTTGAAGAAATTTTAGGGTAAACAAATTGTAATGCATTGGGAAATACAGGAAGTTTTTTTGTTTTCTATTTGGGGACAAACTCAAAACTGATAATTATTACCATACTTCACTGAAAACAAAATAAAACAAAAAACAATATTTCCATTCAAATTTCCAGATTAGCCTGTCGAATAAAAAGCGCATCCTGGTCACGGCACCAAAATCTGTAGTATAACATATTCGGGTTCGTTCAGCAAGATTGAACGGTCTGAATATTTATTACCTCTTCTTTTAACAAATCTTCTGAAAAACGAAATGAAAAACAAATAGGACCTACGTTGTGGAAACTTACTTACTTAATTTTACTTACTGGAGATGCGCCCGATAAAAGAAAATTAGGAAAATTCAAGGGAAGTTGTCATATGTAAAATAAACGAAAAATTTGTGAAACGTCTAATTTATTATTAGAAAATCGTACGGTTCTCGACCTGGAACTCATGAGGGGAAAGCACGGCAGAGAAACCCACAATCTAACATTCCTCAAAAATCAAAATATACTGTCATTTTAATAAATAATTGTGAGTCAATAATAATTTTAATTAGGTACCACCCCTGCCCTACATTCAATCAACACTACCTATATTCAATACTGAAGAGTTTTTGGTTAGTCAGCCAGTTTCACTATCAGGTACTGAGGTCCCTGTGCGAGAGGCTACTCAGCTATAGTTGTTATTTTGAGCCAATATCTCTAGATTAATTTTTCAATTTGTTTGCTAGGATATTTGCTCGTCAGGGTAGGAAAGTGTTGTAGATTCAACAAGGCCCCTAGTGTACGCTCTGAATACCAAAAATCAAAATCCCAGCACAACAGCATCAAAATCCCAGTTTAATATAAAATAAAAATTGAACAATGAATAATGGCGAACAAGCAGTTTCGTCCCTGGTCTTTCATTTTATCTCTACCCTTCGGTACTTTTCTTGTGGCGCGTCCCCGTTCTCATAAATTCCACAGCGCATACATGGTTCCAACATTTACTTTTCTTTACTAAACGTTTTAAGAATTTAAGATTTGAACAAATAATATTTCAAATAGGTAGTTTTCCTCAAGACAAAGAAGAGAAACTGGATTTTCAATCACTGAATACTACGCTAATAGCATACCAGTTTCGAGCTTAGTTGCTCTTCAAACAGAAGCGAAAGTGTATTATTTACAGAGAAACAAGGTTACAAGCGAAGCCAACGATAATACAGGAATAAAACTATAATAACGTGTGGCTCCATCTCTTCAAGTCCTACAAAGCAAAACCAAGAACGATCCAATTCAGTGTGATATATGCTTCCACTTTTAACACTTTGTTTGTCTGGGAAAATGGAAAACACAGTTTGGGCAGCCGCAGGTAATTGAAGTATGTACCTACCTAATACAAATTTGTAGCTAACAAATTTGTAAAACATAATAAAAAAAGCTTTTTTACATGAAGGTACCTAGTCCAAATAAATGTTAGGCTTAGGTGTGAAATGTTTTTATTATATGGTTGTTTTATTACGCAAGTTATTTTTGATACGATACAAGATATTGCCAAGAGTTTCCGCAGAAAAGTCGTAAAAGTTAGGATAGCCTTGTCCCAGCCATAAACTCATCTAACAGCCGATCTCTGGATAAGAAATAATATGTTAAAATATCCATAAAATAAGGCTTGCCTCGTGAAAATTTAAGCAAACTATTAAGACGCCCTTTATTTATTATTAAAAGTCGAAACTAGAATGGCGGGCCGTTAAATATTTCAATTTTCACGGGAAGCCGTTACGTTGAGCCGTAAAACGAAAAGAGCCGCATCGCCGGCGAAATCGCGTTAACGCGTAAGACTAGCTTTATAGGCCAGGATCTGGAAACTTTTTTGTGCAATAAAGTTCTGCTAGTTTTAACCAGGAACATTAAATAATGCATTGGATATCTGGGTATTGATTTTTTTGTTTTACTAAGTTATCAACGTCACAGCCGAGGTTAGAGGATTATAATCAGCTGAGGTTGAGATTTGCAATTATACTATCGGTCATGTTTCGTTGTAGATTTCTCGTCATACTGCAACAAAAATCTGTATGCTGCTTTTAGAACAAATGTAGTTGATTTTGTTCTTCAATTTAACAATAAAATAACACTATAGGAATATTTGTAGATTCTAGTAAATAATTATCTTGTTTGAGCGGCCTTAATTTTACCGGCCGTTCGTTAAGTATTTTAGTGTACGGAATGTCCATTAGATACTTAAATATTCCAAATTCTTTTATTTGCTTGTATATATCAAGTAGAACTTCAAATAAATACTGCTTGAACAAAATAATTGTAAATTCTGAACACTTTCTAGCTAAAAATTAGCTCATAGTAATTTAGTTTACCTCATACACCCACATAACAAAATTGCATCCTTAGAATGTATTAAGAATGTTCTTTTTTTAGGAGGAATGTGCCTAGAATGTTCGCCAAAACCATTGCGAATGTCCTGAGAATGTTCTGAGAAAAGATTATAGAAACACTGTTTGCAATACCCAAGAACTTCCTGAGAAATCCATTAGGATATTCCTAGAATATACCTATAAGATTCTCAGTACATCCTGAAAAGAATATTCTTGTTAGATTCTAAAAAGATGCTCGATATGTATAGGTATTCTCACATTCAAAGAATGTTTCTATGACATTATAGTTATGTTCTCAAAAGAATATTATACCAATATGCTTGAAATATTCTTAGAATATATCTACATATATCATTTTCGATATGCATCCTAGACATAACATTCTTGGTTGATTCTAAGGATATACTTGGAATGTTAATTTTCGCTTCCAAATAATGCTCCTTCCAGCCCTTTTATATTAAAGGCAGTGAAAGAGTTGTTGCGAAACTTCTCTGGAAAACACAAGTATTTAACCAAAGCTCCAGTTTCGAGCTTGTTATGCTCTCGTCAAAGCACACCCACTGAGAGAAACAGGTTCCAAGGTGATTCAAACGCGAGGTAAGATGTAGATCTTTAATAGCGCGTGGCTCCCTCTATTGGAAGTCCTACAAAGCAAAAGGAAAAAAATATACCTATAATATTCTTAGTAAGTTTTAGATAGATTATTGTTTAATTGTTAAATTATGATTTTTGAGTAGGTACTTCAGATAATTAGGTGAACAATATGAAAATATTCTTATCATGGTTACCTACCTACATAAACTTCTCAGCACAACTTGGTAGGTCTATTCTTAATACTTGATAGAGATATTAGCCCAAAGAACATTTTTTAGGGTACATTATAATAATGTTCGTATGAAAATATTCAGAGATTGTTATATAAAGTAGGTTCTTAGCACAATCTTTCAGGTAGGTGCATAGAAGCAACATTCCTAGTATATAAATAGAACGTTCAAAAATGAATATTTCAATCGAAGCAATCTTAGAATATTCATTAAACATTCCTAAAAGAACATTCCAAAAAGCACTTTGAGGGAATATTCTGGAATATGAATGTTCTTTCACTGTTATGTGGGACAAGTTGTTTTACTGCGCATTTGAGCCAACACGGTATTAATCCCGACAGTATTTGTCCTGATCATAGAATTCCCGATACAACATCATTATCAAAGTCAAAATCTCTACACGTTCCGGAGTACATATCCTGGAATGTATGTATATACCCCGCAATGTATATATCCCGAAAAGTATTTGGCCAAAAAAGTATTTACTTGTCCTAGAACGTATTAAATTGACCCAAAGCGTATTTGTCTAACACGTATTTTCTCCAGCAGTATGGCAGCTTTGTCTCTTATATTCGCATGTGATAAAATAGGACCTACGTTGTGGAAACTTACTCAATTTTACTTACTGGACATGCGCCTGACATAGCAAATATGAGGGAAATTTAAGGGAGGTTGTGATATGTAAAAGAAACATAATTTGAGAAACGTCTACTTTATTATTAAAGTAAATCGTAACGTTCTCGACCTGGAACTAACGAGGGGAAAGAGCACGGCAGAAAAACCCTCGATCTAACATTCCTCAAAAATTAAAACATACTGGGTCATTTTAATAATAATTGTGAGTCATTTATTCAATAATCAATCATTTAAGTCAATGATAAAAGTTTAAATTAGGTACCATCCTTTGTCTTTGTGCTAACATTTTAATTCCACACACCACATTCAATCAACACTACCTATATTCAATGCTGAAGAATTTTTTGGTTAGTTAGCCAGTTACACCAGTAGGTACTGAGGTCCCATACGGGAAGCTACTCAGCTATAGTTGTTCTTGAGCCAATATCTCTAGATTGATTATTTCAATTTGTTTGCTAGGATATTCGCTCGTTAGGGTAGGAAAATGTTAGTGAATTCAACAAGGCCCTAATGCACGCTCTGGTTCCAAAATCAAAATCCCAGCACAAAAAGACAGCACCTGATTTCTTATACGTTTTAATTTACTCTTTATCTGTGTTGTTTACAGCATGAAGCGATTTTTGTTAAATACATGAACAAAGCACATGCTATAAAAAATGTTATAAATAAACAAAAAATATATAAAAATGAAAAAATAATACTTGTATGAATTGGACTCTCAAAAACAAAATAATACTTATTCAACTGACCTGTGAATACTCCTTTTGACACACAAACTAATCACAAATTGGATTGAACGATCAGTTCAATACAAAATAAAAATAAAAATTGAATAATGAACAATGGCAGGCAAGCGTCTAAGCGACCAGCCCAGATCCCAGCTTCTTCTCTCTAGTCTAGTTGCTTATTCTCTCCTCTCCTCTTCGGTTTCAGTACTTTCGTTTTCTGTTGCATGCCTTCAACACTAAACTTGACGGCGCATACATGGTTGCAACATTTACTTTAATTCAGTAAACGTTTTTTTCAAAAAGTTAAGATTCAAAGAAATAATACACGGACATACGGGACAAACGTGTCAAAGCCTCCTGTTTGGAGGCTGGAAGAGAGAGTGAATTTTGTGTTATATTTTTTATCTTGCGATAGAAGTGTTAAATGCAAGAACATCTTCAACGGCGTTTAACAGAAACAAAACTAAACGATAACTCTACAAGTTTTCTAACTCGGCTTAAACTATCAGTTGGCAGCAGGTTTATAGCATTCAAAATCAAAATCAAACTTTCTTTGCCTAATAAGTTAGAGAAGTTTATTTCTTATTTCTCCAGACCGTTTTACTTACTCATCGAAGAAGTACAAAACTCGGATTACTTCACGTTACATTTTCCTTCCATTTTTCCGGCCTATCACGAGTAATTCTGGCAAAGCGCAGCCCGACTAAATGTATATAAGATGTAGGAAGCTGATTTTCGCAAAATTCAGCTGCAAAGATGAAACTGCATTAAGAAAAAATTCAAGACGCCAGGGTTCCGAAATTGACAATTTAAATTTTCATATGAGTGCCGTAGAGTTGACTGTAGTTACTTGTTTCAAAATGAAATTTTTACATTAAGAAGATATAATTTTCTTTCTTGATTTTGCGGTTTGTTTCATAAAACTTTTAAAGTCGTGCATTTAACTCCCTGAAACTTCATTTTCCGATTTTGAATTCAGATTTGCTTTTTATTTTTTCACAAATATAAATTGAATAATTTTTTCAGTCAATCAATTTGGACAATTAACCAAAATTAAAATTTAATTATGCAAGCATATTTTCTTGTTAGTTATTATTAATGATAAATCATTTTTTATATTTCATTTGCATATTATGTATAATAATATTATTCTTTCAATAGCAAGGACAAAATAGAAAAAAACCGTAAAGATTTAATAATTATAGATGCTGATACATATAGTATGTTAATGTAGGTATACTATTTATTTGTAAACTAGTTCTGGTATTATTATTAATTAGCTTTCGATCATGCCATGATCAATTTATTGTAAAGATCACATTAATATGTGACTAAGGGATGGAAATTATTTACAGTCGCCTATTTGATAGGTAACAATTTTCAAAGTAATTTGTTTCACCTACAAATTAATAGTTTTAAAAAACCAGACAAACATCTACATGACCATTTATGTTAAGTTTTGATTGAACCAAGACTATTTAAAATTCTTTTGAGAATACCTTTTATACCTGCCTCTCTACGTGCATGAAGTGCAGGATGAATATTCGATTCAGATAGTTCTGATACACCGGTATACACCATTAATATTCCAGCAACCGCAAGGACAAGACAGTCAAAAAAAAAAAAAAATAGGAAAAGATTTAGTTATAGAGATAGATCCTTATCTTCCGTCATTATTTTCGATAATGGAATTCAAACGCCTGGGTTTCGTGTCTAGATGTGATTTCGTTTCTTTAGAGGATATATTTGCGGTTTTAATGAGACCCGTATTTGGGATATTCATTGGGTTTGTTTGGTAGGTTTAAGCAATTTCTCGTCTTAGTTGTTTTGGGCACGAAATCTAAACCAGCTATCTAGTAAAAAAAAAGAGCGTTTTTATTATGACCTATTGACACCTGAGTTAACGTTACCCCATAATAAAAAAGTAAATCAAACAAACTAAATTAAGTATTGCCTACACACGATATTGGGAAATATGAACAAACGATAAGCACCAGGGAGTGCAGGCATGCACGTCAAGAGTCAAGAGAAACAATGTGTAATGAAAACAATACTGGAAGAATATAACACTACAAATTCTATGCTTGATCCCAAAAGGCGAAACTAAAAAACCAAGTAATAATCTTCATATAACTACCTATTTATAGTTAATTACTTTTCATATAGGTACACCTACGAGTAGTTATCTTCGAAGTAAAAAAAAAACGGACCAACAGGATCTGTAGACGCACAGGGCTTTACAGGGGTGAGACGCAGTGATTACTCTTCGAATCTTCGATCTTGGTCCACTATCTGTGTTCTGTTTGTTGTTTATGATGTATAGAGTGGAGAAACATCATAGCTGTCGAAGGTGTTTTTGAATTACCTCATTATAATATATGTTTTGTGTGTAGGGTTTTGAAATAATGGTTTTCCGGTATTATTATTATTTGATCAGGGGTGGCCTTTGCCGCCCCTAGGCACGTGCCTAGAGTGACCAATGGCTAAAGCAGCACTGGGCCAATGTTATACATTCTAAATCCTTGTAGAGTTGTCATTTTAATAAAAATTATGCAGTCATGTACTTGATAATTATATAAATTCATGATTTGAAATTCAAAATGTTGATGTTGACAAAGTTTGATGTTGATTACAATACCATTGATAGTTCAATTTATAGTTATTCGAATACTTGAACAGATATTTCTTGATGCTTGTGCAAGAATATAGTTACAATAACATATTATGTCTAAAGAAGCAATAGGTAATAACGAATACTAAAAAATAAAAATGTTAAATAGCGATGGCGTAGAAATTGCGAAAACTATGCGGATGGTCATACATAAATATTTTCACGGATTCCGGATTCACTTAACCCGGGAGTACACGCCATGTCGGTCAAAAGGACCGAGCATTGATTAAATCAGTAATTACGCCACTGGTACAACGGTGGCAGTTTTGTTCATCCAAGAATGCCCTTCCACTACCCATTTGCCCAACAATATTTTGGTTTTTTGTTGAACCATAGTTCGTTCAAATAAAGAATGAAAGCTTTCACGGCCGGTCAAATCTAGTAGGTAAAAAATATTTTTTCCTGGCTATAATGCCATGGCATTATAGCCTTCATTTTTTATTTAAACGCCTCTACGGGGAGGAATCGCCAAGACTTATTCGACGTTTGGAAAACTTACGCAAGAAAAAGGCCCATTCTCTAGGCTCCCTTGCTTTTCTCCAAAGATGCAAAGACTCGAAAGTCGTTCCGAAATTCCTGAAGACTTAAAGAATTTTCAATTCCTTTCAATCTAACAGAATTTTCGAACGAGCGGAACGAGCCTTGCTTCGGAAACGGATTCACCAAACAAGGAAATACCTAGCAGCTATGGAAAAGGATCTTCTATCGATAAGCCAAAGGTTATCCAACAGCATGCATTGGAGTGACTGGGACAAAATTGACCGAATGACGTATGAAGTGGTGGGGGCCACACTAGCAAAAACAACCAAGACAACTGGTTAATAAGTTTGAAACTTGAAACCATTGAACACTGCGAAACCCACATGCAATGTTCGCACAGTGGTCAACCTGACCCAACGCGTTCTGACCGATTCGGAACCCAGTGTTCTAAGAAAAAGAGGCAATTTTGCAATAACACCGAAAGACCTGCCATTCGAAGACATCATAGCAAATGTGGAAGCCAGCATAGGCACATTACCTCAAACCACTGCGGAGGAAATACGCAATGAAACATCTAGGATTCCACTACTAGCGAAACCTCCAAAGTGCAACCTGACATACGAGGAAAGGAAAGCTATTCGCAGCCTGAATACAGACAAGAACATAGTAGTCCTGCCTGCGGATAAAGGAAACGCAACGGTATTCATGAACGTGACTGACTATGAATCAAAAATTTCCGAACTGGTAGTTAACTCGTCCGAGCCATACCGTTGAGTCCGGAAAACATAAGGAAACTCAACAAATCTGAGGCCTTACCACCTAGAATATATAGACTTCCTAAGATCCACAAAACAGGCAACCCACTCAGACACATTGTACCTAAGTGTAATAGAGTCGCCCACATACAGCATAGCCAAATACCTCACCACCCTCCTTCGTCCATGGATTGACCAATCCAGCTCCTATGTTAAAGACTCAACTCATTCCATCAAAGAGATCAGCGATATCACTCTACTACGAAACGACATTCTGGTTAGTTTTGATGTCTCATTGTTTACCAAGGTACCAGTGAATCATGCCTTAGAGTATCTGAAAGATGTTTTTTCGGAGGAAATCAACAACTTATTTCACCATTGTCTGACGACTACCTAATTTTAATGGCAAAATGAATTCTTTGAGCAGACAGTTGGAGTCGCAATGGGGAGTCCACTCAGCTTGGTTATCGCCAACTTCTACATGGGACACTTCGAACAAATGGCACTACAAACGGCCACAAAGAAACCTACTTGTTGGTTTTGCTATGTGGATGACAAATTTGTTGTTTGGAACCATGGACTGGCAGAGCTAGAAAACTTCCTTAATCACCTAAACTCAATAGAACCCAGGATCCATTTTACGATGGAAGTTGAGAAAGACAACAAAATTGCATTCCTCGAGGTCCTATTAGAAATATTACCCTCAGGTAAACTGGGACACAGAGTATATAGGAAGCCGACGCATACGGACAGATACCTCAACAAGGAATCCAATCACCATCCTAGCCAAAAGAGGAGAGTCATTGAAACTATCTGACAGGGCAATCCGGATTTGTGAACCCAGAACTCAGATATCTTCAGGACGAGATTCAACACCTAAAATCAGCACTTGAAGGAAATGGGTAGTCCAAGCAGGAGATGGAAAGAGTTATAAGACCGAAGCAACAGCGCAAATAATAAGGAACCAGCACAGGTGGCAGAGAGAGCCTTTCTTCCCTACATCAAAAATATCACAGATCGCATAGGACGAATGCTAGAAAGACACAACATTAACCCTAGGGCGGGCGCGCATTTGAAAATCACATTAGCGGGCGCGCTGCGGCACTGCGTGCCGCCAACAGAAAAATGTACAAAAAAATTCAAAACATCAAAATTTATTTTTCAATAGAGTTAAAAAATAAAATAAATTGTAATTCTAAACAACTTAATGGAATTCTTAATACTAATTTCGCAAAAACACAAAAATAATATTCATAATATTCAAATACAACCTATAAATTTCAATTTTTACCAACATAAAAAAATATAAAAAAGCTTCTTCCTGATCTTTTTCCTCCACTGTAGGAAAAGATTTCTGGCAGGTAACAGTCTCAGTATTACTATTCCCTTGTCATTTTACTTACATGACCAGGCGCGCTGGCGGCACGGAATGCCGAAAACTCAACACCTGTAGGTTCAAGAATTCACTGACATCTGAAAAAGCGCTCTAAGGTCGTACATTGTGCGTAATAGGTTTCCTAATATAGTCATTTGAGCATAGCTAGACGGACAATATGATAAGATCAACTATATTTGCGGAATCCTTGCATTAGTAAAAAGGCGGCATAGAGGGCCGATAGCGCGCCTGCCCGAGGGTTAAGCCCATCTACAAGCCCACAAGAACAATTCAGCAAAGTCTAAGATCGGCCAAGGATCCTAGGGCACCTCTTGAAACGGCTGGCGTCTATAGAATTCCCTGCTCTTGTGGATATGCCTATATAGGAACAACCAAACGCTCGATCAACACCAGGGTGAAAGAGAACAAGAGAAACTTTCGGCTGGGACAAATACATAGATCAGCAATCGCCGAGCATGTGTTAACACAAACAAACAATGTCATTGGTTTCGAACAGACTCAAGCATTGGATAGAACCACACATTTCTACTCCAGACTCCACAGAGAAGCCATAGAAATACAGAAACACCACAACAGCTTCAACAGAAAAGAAGAGGGCATGAATATCAACAAAGGCTGGTTGCCAGTTCTCCGAAAAACAAAGACCCTTCTTTCCAAGAACCAAACAAGGAAAATAGCGTAATACAAGCCACGCCCACAACCCTGGATATAAATAACGCAGGTCCAACAACGTCGAATCCAGTCATCGGAGGAACACGGAAGAGAACACTTCGTCGTCTACCACACCGCCTCTGAAGATGTCTACCGCAGCAGTAGACGGAACGTTAGGTATAAATATTACTAGACCACGGCATTATAGCCCGGAAAAAACTTTTTTACCATAGTTCGTTGTTTTCAAAGTCGGTGCCTTTGACCAGGCGTATGAACCTGAGTATCTAAAATATTTGTGTACAAAATTGGCCTTTTCTGATATTGGGAGTACCTTTGGCTGTCGATAATACGAAAACTGTCCTGCATAATATAATCCCTTTGATATTATTGGAATTCTAGGAATTATAGAGCTTTTACACTTTTTTCGCAAAGACGGTCCCAAACGTATCCTGAACGCTAAGGCATGACCAACGTAGGTATTATTTGACAGTTTCATGTATCTATTGATTAGTAAACCTGCGTAGGTCATGCCTTAGCGTTCAGGATACGTTTGGGATCGTCTCCGCGAAAAAGCTAATAATTCATATAAAAATTTGGGCATAAGGTTGATGTAGCGTGAAATGACTCACATCACAAACAATAAAAACTTTTACTGATCAAATTGACTTATTCACTATTCACTTAATAATTATCGCTTTATTCAAACCGTACACAAAAAATCTCGCAATTAAACTGATTACTACAACAACACTCTTACCCGGCGCCCTACGAGAATAGAATTCTCCAAATAGTCGCGCAAGACGTAGACAACTCGATTCCTAGAATCCTAGCCAGGTTATCGATGCATTTTCGTAACACTGCCTATCTGGGTTCATTAAAACTTACTTCACAAATGATAAAAACTTTCAGTGAACAAACTGACCCTATATCAATTCACGTATTACTTATCGAAACGTACACAATAATTCTCACATTTAAACTGACTAGAACTGCACACAACAACGTTTTTATTTAGACTAACTCTAAGTGAGTAACCGCCCGCTATTTATAGCCGATATTGTACTAGGGATTTATCTAGAGAAACCCGGCGTCTTACTCGAGTAGAATTTCCTGAATAGTCACTCTAGGCGTAAACCACTCGATTCCTAGAATCCTGGCCGGTGTCTCGGTGCCTATTCATGATAATATGTCTAGCTGCATCAAAAATAAACTCACTAAGCGATTCGTTGTTGAAGCCACCTCACTTGAGAAGGAATCAGGGATTAGCGGATGTCACATACATAACCTCACTTTCGCTGGGGCGACAAACATGTCATTGAGGTTATTTGTGTGACGTCAGCTAGTGCCTAATTTGAAAAGTTCGCTTTGCACGTATTTACTGGGTATTTTAATGGCTATTTCTTGACTAGTGCCCGCAAGGTGGTCCTACTGCTCCTTACTCCGGGTTTTTGGCATAATGACAACCATGAAAGAGGAGAGCTGAGCTGAGAATAAGCAGATAATGGCATAGGGAACAATAAGGCATTATTTAGAGAGTTTCTGCATAAAATACCCTCTGCAACGTAGATGCCTTCATCACAGAAAGCCAAAGAAAGCGGAACAAGCGAGCCATGGTCGCGGTGGCCTCAGACATAGAGGCGAAAAAGAAAGAGATGCCATCGAAGACGAGGACAGGACGCGTCTACATAAAGTAGGTCTTTTCCATAAACGTATACATAAAAATGAAACCAATTCCGTGACAGTCCAAGGTAAGTACTGTATCTGCCAAGAGTGTTGAGGATATGACGTGTACTCTTCCCACACGAGTACGCTATTGTATCGACGAGTTACGGAGATGTTGGAGTATCAGTCACATGCTGCAGATGGATAGACTGCTTGCTTCGAGATAGACTCATCCACTCGACGCTACTAGGTGAAACAATAACGGCTCGGGTTGCAAAGCGATGCCCGTAAGGCGGAGTGTTATCACCCCTGCTGTGGAATCTGGTGATGGACGGGCTGATAGAGCTACTGAAGAGCAACAACCATCAAGTAGTGGGATATGCAGACGACTTAGGTCATAATATCCCAGGAAAAATCATCCATACAGTTAGAGATCGCATGCAGCAGGCTCTAACAATGGTCTCTAGGTGGACAAAGGTTGTCGTGTTGAAAATTAGTGCCACCAAATCGACAATTGACCCCTTTACCAAAAGAAGGAAAATGGAGGGACTTGGACTGCTTTACCTTCAGGGAAACCCAGTTACGATGTCGAACGAAGTTAAATATCTTGGGGTAATCATAGACTCAAAATTAACTTGGAACAAACATCTGGACAAAGTAATTAAAAGGACAGAACTGGTACTTATATTAGCAAGGAGAACTTTCGGCAAAACCTAGGGGCTGCGGCCAGACATAATGCACTGGCTATACACAACAGTTGTTAAACCAGCTATAACCTGTGCGTCTTTGATATAGTGGACAAAGACACAACAAGACAGAGCCAGAATGAAACTTGGCAGAATGCAAGGACTTGCCTGTCTGGGCATTACATGGTGCATGAAGAGCACACCAACAGCAGCTATAGAAAGTCCTACTAGGCCTACCTCCGGTACACATTGTGATTCAGGCGGAAGCCAGGATGGGCCTCCACAGATAACGAAACAACCTGAGCAAACTAATGGCGTTTCTGATTGGTAGATCTAGTGCGGAACTAGTGCAATTTTTTTCTATTTCTGTCTTTTTCTTCTACAGGTTGACTAAAAAGATGCAAATACACTCAGTGCGCACTGAATCTACCAATCGGAAACGCCATAACAGTCAGATCAGGCAACACACAAATAAGGGAAGTCATGAATCTGACAGTATTCGACATGATAACTGTCTATGCACTTCCTAAATACTCACCCGACATATCCTTCCAAGTCCTAATTAGTGAAAGGGGGGAATGGGAAAACCAACATGCACTCTCCAATCTCAAAGGCCAGACCTGGTACTAAGACGGGTCAAAGTCTGAGAAGGGCACAGGCGCAGGAATCTACAGTCAAGAAGGAAGATGCGAGACCTTCTTCTCTCCAGGGTCACATACATCTGTTTTCCAGGCAGATTTATATGCAATACTACAATCCGCAAGAATGAATAATATGAGGGCCTGCAAAAACAGGAGACTCACTTTACTCACAGATAGTCAGGCAGCACTGGAGGCATTGAAGAACCCTAAGGCAAACTTTGCACTGGTAATAGAATGCCGAGAAGAACTCAACAACTTGGCGGACCAAAATAACGTCACATTGATGTGGGTGCCAGGAGGTAGAGGTATCCCAGGTAACGAAAAGGCTGACGAACTTGCACGCAGGGGGTCATCCACAGGATACCTTGGTCCCGAACCAGCTCTCGAAGTGCCCAAAAGCACAGTAGGAAAGGAGCTGAAGGAATGGATCAAAGCAAAACATGCTCAATACTGGAAGCAAATACCCGAACATGCACATGGGAAAATTCTCATACCTGAAACATGCAGCAAAAGAGCAAAAAGGCTGCTACAACAAAGCAGGAATCAACTCAGAGTAGCAACCGGCTTTCTTACTGGGCATGCCCCAGTTTAGAAGCACTGGCAAACAATGGGCTTGTACAACGGAGACACGAGCTGCAGACTATGCGGAAAACAGACTGAACAGCCCAACATATTATATCAGAATGCGATGCACTAACTCGCAGAAGACAAAATATATTTGGAGAAGATGAATTAGATCCAGACACATTCGGCAAAACATCCAACAGACCTACTTCGCCTACTGCAGGGAACCAGTGCTGGAACTCTGTAACGCATAGAGATATAGAGATATCCCTATCGCTATGGCACGTTCTGTCTTCTTCTGTCTTGTCGAAATCAATAGATAGAAATCTCTATTCGTTACAGAGTCCCAGCCCAGGAGTTTGGAATGGATCCAGCACAATAAGCCTCCGGCAGCAGCGCTACTCGGAGTTTAATCAGACAACTTCACCACCACAAAAAAAAAATCAGTCAGTTGGCTGAAAGATGGAAAAAATCAGCTGATGCCGTTATTCGCCGTGTAGACACAATGATGCAGGATTCAAGGGAAGAGTCCGAGTAGGGTCCCAATTCTAGGCAGGTATGTTTACTTATGGTTTACCTAGGACCTAATTAGGTCTCCGTAAATATTTTGAAAAAAATTGGTTCAAACTGAATTGAACATTGTTGCCGCTGTAGGATAGATATACATAGGTATACACTGGTTTGATTTTCCTGATTGATGAAATGGATGAAACCCCGCAACATCATAATTTATCAGCCTGTAACTTTAACCCACAGACCCGGATTGGAGCTAGACTGCAGACTGTAAGTATCTGAATGCCTAAATGGACATAAGAAAGTTTTGCAAAAAAATACATAACGTCAATCTAATATGGTACAAAACTGCTCAATTTATCTAGATATATGTGTTTTTCAAAAGTTAACCAAAAAGGTTTTAAAGGTCGGGCTATTCGAAAGGAAGTCACAACACTTGAATTTCAATAGCCACTTTTCAAAAACATAGTGATATTAAAATTTATGATTATTTACAAGTTTACCGAGGTACGGACTAAACGTTTAGCAATACGGCGCCTAACAGGATGTAAGATTTCCCTATCAGATCGATTTTGGTTTTTCTTCGCGGTCCTTTAATGTATTTTTACTAATGTACTTATAAATTATCTTCAAATATGCTATCACAATATTGTAGGTACATAAAATTAAAACTAACTTTAGCTTACAATTTCGAGTTTATTTAGTTCGTCCATAATTTATGAAGCCAAATTGACGGTCTGTCTTTAAACCTTGGAAGTTCATGGGAGATTTTCAACCAAAATGATTTCCACTAATCAAAAACCACTTTCGGTTTTTTTATTTCCTTTTAAATTTGTTGTACCTACCAACCATCAAACAGCTGTATTATTTCTCTACCTTGTTGCCACATTTTTTATTTGTACTTATTATATTTTGACTCATGAAATCTCACTTACTAATACCAATTATCTAGAAATGTTCGATAAATAGGTATTTACATTATGAGTCTGGAAAATAAAACGTTATAGTATAAGTGAGATTTTTATATACGAGTCCGTCATTTTCGAACGTATACTGTACAAGTTTTCCCGGACGAAAAACGTACAATATTTACTGCCTGCTATTTTGTTGTTTCTTTTTTTATCTTGTATTATACACGTGTAGGTACCTATTTACTGGTGGAAACAAGTGTCAACGGTTTGAATTGCCATTTCAGTATGAAAATTTTACCCTACTGAATTTAGTAGAAGAAAATTTTACCGAACTCAGTAGGTACCTACTAAACAAGATCATTTTCCGGACTAAAAAACTAAGTACGTAAAAGTGTGTTCTGGTTTTTACGATACAGTATGAAATAAAATAAGTTATACATGCATATGAGACTAGATGCATGACTTTATCATAAATACTCTATCCACTCGTTAATGAAATTCAGAATTTTATTGATTTAGGTCAATTCATTATTACTGTGATTATTAGAGGTACCTACCTGAATAGTTACCTAATAGCTTTGGCAACATATCAGGTAATCAACTAATGTTGACGTGCCTGTGAATATTTAAATTATTAAAATCGAGAATATTGTGTATGTGCAGAAATAATATTTTTATAAAATACTAATATTTACTTAGATATACCATATAGACCATGAACAGTAGATAGAATATTGGCAACATTGTACGTCCGTTTCTTAATGTCTTCGCAGGTAGAAAAGTGTGGTCGGCCTCAGATGAAGAAGGTATTTATAAAAACCTTTAAAATAATGATTTCGATCCTCTGTAATTAGCTACTCGTAACTTTGTCCCATAAAACCTAAATATCGGCCGGTTGGTAGTTTGATAAATTAGACCCTCTGGGATGGGTTCCGTCCCAACAGTCCCAACATATTGTGAATGCAAGTCGGTGCGAGTTGGGTCGTGTTGTACTTTTGTATAACGTTTGGGTTTTTTCCATGAGATTTGGAAAAAAAACATGTGGTGTTTGTTATGCAGATATATTAAAGCTTAGAAAGTATTCATATAGTATAAAAGTTGGCACGGTTGATGGATCAAGAACAATAAGGTACCGGGTATTTTGGACATCCAGTAGCCAATGTATGTGAAGCATTCGAATGGACGAAGGAAGCTATACATTGATAAAATGATTGTAATATCCCTATACCAGCCAAAATAAATACATGTCCCAGAATTTCCAATTTTATTGGATATTATAATGTTCGTACACTATTCTGTATAGAGGTGGATTTCAATAATTTAAAAAAATGTTTTAAGTACAGTAATTTCCATTTTTTAATATTCTCAATCGTTGTCTTTATAAAGAAAGTAAATTAAAGGAAATTGGTCATGGAGACCTATACCGTTTCTGAAAAGGAATATTTAATTAGCTAGTTTCTAAATGTTACTGGAGTAAGGAGGAAAATTTTGTGCGGTTCTAGAATTGGTTTATATAGCCATCAGAGAACAGACTTTCAATTTTCACCTAGCGCACTTTAAGCACGGTGTAAAAAAAATAGCCTTACATTTTTGCCAGAACTTAATAATAATATGTAAAATAAAATCCACCAAAGACGACATTTTTGATAAAGAATGAAAAGGTGACCTGGAAAATGTTTCTTTCTATTAGGACAAAAATAGTAATATCTGTCAGTGACAACTTTGCTTGATAAACAACATTGGAGTATACTGGGTGTGGGTAGAAGCAGAAAAATACTTCTTTCGGACTCAAACTCAAATTGTAACCTAAGGGAAGTCTATAGGTAATAAGTATGATGAATAAAGAAATCGTTTATAATTATGAGAGCTTACTGCAAGCTGCAAGCAAAAAAGTTTCCAGATTAACGTAGTGAACAGAAAACTCATGAAACCTTTCAAAAGTTTGATAAAGTAATTGAAGCATAATGAAAGCGTGTCGAGTCTTTAGAAGGCTTTCAATCTTTTTTTAAATAATCCCAAATACATAAAAGTGCTTGCAAAATCTTTCAGGGGGCTTATGATTATATGGAAGTGGATGAAGAAGTTGAGAAAATTGAAATACCTATAGTTACGTGAGATTTCTTCTTTGATGCTAGACTCTAGAACAAATAGATATTTTGAAATCGTATTTGTATTTTCTCCAGTGAATACTAAGAGATAATCTAAGTTTACTCATTATATTATGTATCACTCCTTCGATTTGTTTGTCTTCATTAAATTAGGTGTGGTGACGATTTTAAAATAATAAACACAATAATTACATATTTCAATATAGCATAAAGTGATTGTTAATATCGCTGAATATAATGCAACTACAGCTTTATTTATCAATAAAATGAGTAATAAAAACATACGATAGGCTGCATCAGAAATAAAATGACCAAGGACATAATTATTAAATAAATAAATGTGTTATCTAAATTTTGTATTTATGTGCTTCAACGAGTTTATGCAGATAAGGCAGTTGACTATAAATAAGATATTATAATCTATTGTTTTTTTCGGTTTACAAAACCTAATACATATGTATTATTTTCAATAATTATCGATAGCAAAATATGATTTATCATTCGAATTATCCGATTAATTATCTCAATAAAAGGTAGATACTGAAAACCTAAGACTTAGCCACACCGAAATTTCTTGAATTGCTCTACAGAGTTTTTAAAATCGGTAATCCTAAAAACTTCGAAAACAATGTACCTATTGTACAGGGTGACCCACGTCACAAGTAATCTCAGTAACTAAGTACCTATAAGAGATACGAGGGTAAATTACTGAAAAGAGGGGAAAACTGATGCCAAATGATATGCCGCCTTAATTGTAAAAAATGTCTGACTTTATTTCAATAAAAAATAAAAAACCTGAACAAGAGATGTCACCGCATCATCGCGACTTTTTCTCTCTCACCAGACGGGTTCGTCTTTGGGCTACTATTTCTACTTTATTACTATTTTTTTAAAAGTACAACTCTGGATTTTTTTTAATTTTGAGTCCTTACCCGCTAGTTCTCAAAGCAATGGCAACCTATATTATAAGCTTAGGTTTCTGCGTAGTTCATTAAAGTCTTATAATTTCACGATAAAAAAAAAGTGTTGGAGTTATTCCCAAATTTAATAATCTAGTAGAGTATAGAGTATTCAGGTTCGTTCATGAAATACTATCCATTAATTTGGAAACACCCTGCTTAAAAATTGAGTTTTAGTCCATTATTCTGGAAGGCGTCATCCTGTTGCCATCATAACTTGCACACAATGGTGAATTGTCTTTAATTAGGGGTCCTAAAATGTGATTAAATCTTACCTTTCTATGTATCTCTGTGTTGTCAAATAACCGCGGTGTCCCTAGTAAAATAAATAGAGCCAAGTATTTTGTTTTGCCACACTCCTACCCATACACCAAAATATTGTCATAAATAGATTGCGGATATATAAAGGCCGGTATTAGTTAGTAGTTTAGTTTAGGATTAGCTGTGATACGTTTTAGATCGTGATTGTTGTAAAAGTTGTAAAGAGTTAAGTTGTTTGAGTTAATTAGTGAAGTAATTATTGTCAGAGTGCGTAGTAACCTGGAGTAAATTATTGTTGTGTTAATTGGACTTTGATTTTGGAATAAACGAACCCAAGATTTCTGTCAGGCACCCCAGAGCCGTGACATTGGTGTCAGAAGTGAGATATAATTCGAGGACTGTAAAGTGAAATTCGATTGCAGAATAGGGCGGACTACTGCGTCAACTAGTGTGGACACTTAAGTGAGCACTGGGACAGTTAGTCAATGTAAGCAGTGGCAATCACCAAAAGAGACTTAATCGATTATGTAAATTACCCCGGAAGTGACTGTATACCTAATTTTGACTGTGACGGTGAATATTCAAGTAATTTCTAGAAAATTCTATTTGGAAACCGAGGGAGATATCGAATTTGTGACTTCACCGACGTGTTTGGTATATCAATCGACATTCAGAAAAGACCTTCCAAGAAAATTCTATTACATTCTATTCGAGAATAAAGCAAGTTATCCAATTTGTGACTTTGCCGAAGTGTTTGGAACTTTAATCAAAAATCAGGAAAGATATTTGAAGAGACTTTGAGGCAAAATCAAGAGCATTCTGTATATGCCTATTACGAGGCATCAAGCCAAAAAGGAAGCACAAAAAATTGAAGTAATTCTGCGCAAAATGTTGGAACTTCAATAGACCAAACGACAACAAGAAAAACAAGACGAAGAACTAAATGACAACAAAAAAAAAATAAAACGATGAAGAGGCCAGACCATAAAAAGAAAAACAAGAAGAAGAAACTAAACGACAACAAGAAGAAGAGGCCAGATGACAAAAAGAAAAACAACAAGAAGAAGCTAAACGATAACAAGAAATACAAGACGAAGAGGCCAGGCGACAAAAAGAGGAACAAAAAGAAGAAGATAAACGACAACAAGAAAAACAAGATGAATAGTGCAGGCGACAAAAAGAAAGGAAGTGGAAAACCAAATTGATAAAACGCTTCAAGAGGGAATGATTGAAAAGTCAAATAGTTCATGGTCTGCGCCAGTAGTATTGGTTACGAGGAAAGATGGAAGCCTTAGATTTTGTGTGGACTACCGTGAGCTCAATGACGTCACCAAGAAGAACAGCTTCCCTCTCCCGAGAATAGACGATACATTAACAACTCTATCGGATTCCAAATGGTTTTCCATCTTGGATTTCAAGAGTGGATACTAGCAAGTGGCAATACACAAAGATGACAAAGAGAAAACTGCCTTTAATACCGGAAGCTGATTATACCAGTTTAACGTTATGCCTTTCGGATTGTGTAATACCTCCCCTACGTTTCAGCCACTGATGCATCTAGTTTTGCGAGGCCTTACATGGAGAACTTGTCTGGTATATTTAGATGATTTCATGATCATGGGATATTCATTCCAAGAACATCTCGATAACCCGAAAGAAGTTTTTGACCGCTTACGGAATGTCAACTTAGAACTAAATCCAAATAAGTATTTTCTATTTCAAAAGAATATGGAATTCTTAGGTCACGTGGTATCTGAAGATGGTATACAAGTTATGGAAGGAAATAAAGATGCTCTCAGGGATTGGCCAAAACCACGCGACAAACATGAACTAAGGAGTTTTCTAGGATTATGTTCTTATTATTGAAGATTTGTGGAAGGATTCGCCATTTTGGACAAGGATGCAAGCAACACCAGTATTGGAGCGGTACTTTCACAAATTCAAAATTTACAAAAGCATGTCGTAGAGTACTACAGCAGAACCTTATCAAAACCAGAACGAAATTATTGTCACCAGAAGAGATTTGCTTGCCATAGTAAAAGCAGTCAACTTTTTCCATAAGTACCTCTACGGACGCAAGTTTCTAATTCAAACAGATCACGCGGCTCTAAAATGGCTTTTAGAAACGAAAACTCCCGAAGAGCAGCTTGCTAGATGGATTGAGGAATTGCAGCAATACGTTTTTCAAATTAAACATCGACCTAGAAACCTGCATAAAAATGCTGACGCTCAGTCTAGACGGCCATGCAAAGAAGACTGCAACCATTGTCAGAGAATCGATATGCATGAGAAAAACACTGGTCCGGCTGTGAGAAGAACGGGTCTGATCGTAGATGACATATGGACTACCAAACAAATGAGAGCAGATCAAGAAGCAGACCAGGACATCGGGCAATTTCTACATCTTAAAGAAAATTATGAATGTAGGCCAGAATGGAGGGAAGTGTCGAACAAGAGTTCGATTCACAAGGCGTTGTGGGCTCAGGGGAACTCTCTGGCTCTAGAAAATGGTTTACTGAAAGTGCCGATGGAAAATCTACTAAGAGCCAAGTGGTTATTCCAAAAGAGCGAGTAGAAGATGTATTGAAAGAAATACATGACGAAACTTCAGGGGTATATTTTGAAGTTAACAAGACTTTGGACAAAATTGGGGAACGTTTTTAATGGGTTCACTATCACGAAGATGTTAAAAACTGGTGCCAAAAATGCGGCATCTGTGCTAGCAGTAAAGACCCTAACCTAAGATCTCGGGGGCCCATGAACCAGTACATCGTTGGTCTCCTATTTGAATATTTTGAACGAATAGCGATTGATGTTGCCGGACCGTTCCCTGAGGGAGAGCGTGATAACAAATACATCTTGGTTATCATGGATTACTGTCAGTAAATGGCCAGAAGTTTCCACTATTCCCAATCAAGAAGCCATCACTATTGCCCAGGTGGTAGTGGACGAAGTTTTCAGTCGTCATGCTGTGCCACTAGAGTAGCATTCAGATCAGGGATGAAACTTCGAATTTGTCATCTTTAAGAAAATTATTAGATCATGGGCATTCGTAAGATAAGGACCACATCTTTACATCTACAGTCTGATGGCATGGTAGAACGATTAAATAAAACCATACCCGACAAAAGTGATCGCACAGAACCAGTTACAGTTACAGAGCAGCTGCTCACGAGTCAACAGGCGAAAGTCCACCAAAAATCGTTTTTGGAAGGGAAATCAGGTTACCTTGCGATCTGATGTTTGGAATACCTGGAGAAGAACGAAAAGAAATTCGAGATTATGCCAACGAAGTAAGGGCACGACTTCTGGGGATACATGGTTTTGCTCGAGAGCATACTCAGCTGGCCAGCCACCGAATGAAGACCAGATATGACTTGAATGCCAATTCAACCGGATTTCAAGAAGGTGTTTTGGTGTTTGGCTGTTTAATCCAACAAGAAAAAAAAGAGTGTTACCAAAATTGTCTTCAGCATTTAAAGGACCCTACAGAACAATCAAGAGGATCAATGATTTGGTTTACCAAGTACAGCGCAACACCCGGAGTAAGATGAAAGTTGTACATCTGGACATATTGACGAAATAATGTGAAGTTGATCGGAACGATTAACCTCAAGAGGAGGGCTGTGTCATGGTGGCGCCTTCGCCCAACAGTACAGAATCTAACTTGAAATCTAGAGAATACTGCTTTATTTTGACAAAGAGATTATGGCGTTCATTCTGGATTTTACAAGAATGGATTACAGATATATAAAGGCCGGTATTACCCACATAACAAAATTGCATCCTTAGAATGTAATGAGAATGTTCTTGTTTTAGGAAGAATGTGCCTAGAATGTTCGCCCAAACCATTGCGAATGTCCTGAGAATGTTCAAAGAAAAGATTGTAGATATACTGTTTGAAATACCCGAGAACTTCCTGGGAAATCCATTAGGATATTCTCAGAATATACCTATAAGATTCTCAGTACATCCTGGAAAGAATAGTCTTGTTTGATTCTAAAAATATGCTTCAAGTGTATATTCTCACATTCAAAGAATGTTCCTATAACCTTATAGTTATGTTCTCAAGACATAACATTCTTGTTTGATTCTAGGGATATACTTGGAATGTTAATTTTCGAATCCAAATAATGCATTTTAGGTAGTGAGAGCCGAGTTGTTGGAAAATTTCTCTGGAAACACAGGTGTTTAACCAAAGTTCCATTTCTAGCTTGTTATGCTCTAGTCAGTCGTCAGCGCACTATAAGCGGTAAGCACGCCAACTCAAAGAAACAGGTTTCAAGGAGATTCACACTGTAAGAAAGATATAGATCTTTAATAGCGCGTAGCTCCCTCTCTTCGAAGTCCTACAAAGAAAAGAAAAAGAATATACCTATAGTATTTTTAATAGGTTCTAAATTAAACATTATTGTTCAATTGTGCAATAAGGATTTTTGAGTATGCCTTTAGATAATTAAATGAACAATATGAAAATATTCTTATCATGTACCTGCCTAACGAAACAATCTTACAATATTTATTATACATTCCTAAAAGAACATTCCAAAAAGCACTTGAGGGAAAATTCTGAGAATATGGATGTTCTTTCACTAATATGTGGGTAGTTAGTAGTTTAGTTTAGGATTGGCCGTGATACGTTTTAGATAGTGATTATTGTAAAAGTTGTAAAGAGTTAAGTTGTTTGAGTTAATAATGAAGAAATTAGTGTCAGTGTGTAGTAACGTGGATTAAAATTATTGTTGTATTAATTGGACTTTGATTTTGGAATAAACGAACCCAAGATTTCTGTCACGCACCCCAGAGCCGTGACAATAGAGAGTTATTGGAGTTTTTTCATAATGTTCAGGCACTAATCATGTCGACCTTATTAAAATAGTGCTGAAACCTTGAGAGTATGGTATAAATTACACTTATTGGTAACATCGATCTTTAATACTTAGCGTTGACGGTATCTTGTACATGCACCTGCGCATTCTTTCTACTTTCCTTGAATTTATCATAACCTACAAATCTGTTCCATAAACAAAACCTTTTTCTTGTATAATTTTCAATAGTTTTTCCTATTTATTTAATAAAATGGAAGAGGATCTACAAGCAGTTATTTTGGGTGGTGACAATGAGGACAGAATTTGTAATCAATCATAATATTTTAATAGACAGAGGAAATATTCCTGCTGAACCTGTTAATTTTAATTTGGTTAACTTCCTGAGAAGGTGAAGCAAAATTTCTGTTTTTCGAGAAATGATATCCCTAGGTTGGTTAGAGTTTTAGGATTACCAGAGGAAGTTGTGACAGACACCCAAAATAGAGTTAGTGGTAAGTAAGTTTAGTTTTGTAAACCAAGATGAATTACAAAGTAAGTTACATTTTCAGGACTCACAGCTCTTTGTATCTTTTTAAGAAGATTGACATACCCAAACTAGCAGATATATGTCCCATGTTTGGTTTGTCTTCCCAGTCCATCTCGCAGATCACAAAAACGACAATTAGTATTATTTATGAACATTTTAGAAAACCTGAATAATTTGGGATGCCTAGATAGGGTAAAAATGCGGTACTATGCTCAGGTATGTGATCATTTATTTGATAATATTATAGTTGTATGTTATATCTTATACCTACCCATG
Source organism: Ceutorhynchus assimilis (assembly GCA_917834065.1). Classification (NCBI taxonomy): domain Eukaryota; kingdom Metazoa; phylum Arthropoda; class Insecta; order Coleoptera; family Curculionidae; genus Ceutorhynchus; species Ceutorhynchus assimilis. Next base: position 21,608,074 of record OU892278.1, read on the forward strand.
TATTCATTTCATTGTTTTCAATTTCAGGCAATCCATGCAAACTGTTGGGGCTTTATTGATGGTACTGGACAATCAGTGTTTCAAGAAGAATACTATTCTGGTCACAAGAGGCAGCATTGCCCTAAATAGCAAACAGTGCTTACCCCAGATGGCATCATTGCCAGTTTGAAAGGACCTTTTCGAGGTAGATGGCATGATGCTGGGATGTTCAGGGAGTCAATGTTATATGATGAATTGGAGGCAAAATCTGCATTTGCCGATGGTGAACATTATTGCCTTTATGTTTATCAGGCCTATGGATTGATGACCCCGTTTCCAGAAAGGATAGAGAATTTACTACCCCCATCAACTTTTTTTTAAATCAATCCATGAAAGTAATTACAGTTGCAGTAGACTGGAGTTTCCAAAAAATTGTAACACAGTTTCCGTTTCTAGACTTCAAGAAAAATCAAAAACTTCTTTTACAGGACTTCCAAAAAATTTATAAAGTAGGCGGTATTTAACCAACTGCCATACCTGTCTTTATGGCAGTCAAAGATCAATGTATTTTCAAACCCAACCTCCGACACTTAATGAATATTTTCGAATAGATTAATTTTGATAAACCTTTTTAAAATAGAAGTTGCTGTGGAAATAATGTATCCAGTTTCCTCGCAACTAACCTATTATAGCATTTTGGTCTTTCAAATCTGATTCATGTAAAAGTAGGTGTTTGAATAAAAATAAAATAAAACAAATACTTTTTCATTTTTAAAATCCTTTTATACAGATAATCACAAATAATCTTCAAACAGCTTACTTGAAACTAGGGACAGGAACTCATTAAAGTATAAATAAATTAGGCCTATTCGGGTTTGGAAAAAGTACGGTTCTAGAACGGTCCAGAAGAATCGCACAGTTTATTATTGAAATTCGTGATAGTCGAGTCGTTGTTATTTTGTTGATCAATAAACTGGACGATTGTTTTGAACCGTTCTAGAACCGTCCTTTTTCCAAACCCGAATAGGCCTATTAACGCTCATCGTTATGTGACTTCCAATAATTCTCTAATATGTTCGCCTCGGTGGACCGACGTCTTTATTTTGCTTGGATTAAAGGTACCTAACTATCCACCAATGAAGCTCTTTATATCTATAAAAGATATTCCGTCAGCTGAGAAGCTACAATCATAGGTCCATTTTACTTTGGACAAAAAATCGTTATCTTCATTAACCTCATAAGAAAGCCAGTGACCTAAAAATTGGTCTAATTTTATTGCTTGTCTAGTGTTTTTCTTATTCCGCATTCTAGGTCCTTTATAGGTAGTGATAATCAATATCTATTGACAGTGTCCCTCATAATGTTCGCCACATAAGGAATTTTTTTTATTTGTAGGATATGGAATTTTTTTGTGCGATCGATCCTGCATGTCCGATACATATAAGTTTTCGAGAATTTAGATATGGAAACGCAAAAAGTGGGGTTAGATGACAAAATTTCGAAAAAAGTTATTTGGAAAAAGTGATGAGAACGGTATTTTAGAGCTCTGTGCGAAATTTGGAGGAAAAGTAACAAAAAACAGGAAATTACTTGTTTTTCGTCATGGATCCCTCATCAAATAATATTATAAAATTTTTATTATTGAAATAGTCCAAGTACTTTAATATTTAATGTGTAGTGGTAAAACAAACTTAAATAATTCTTCATTGGAATGATTCCTAGACGATTAAATAAGAATATTCGACTAGCACGTGAACCTTTTCTGTAGCGATAACCTGTATCTTGACAGTTTCTGAGATTTCCAATAACTTACTGTTGCTACAATTGAAAAAAACCGTTATTGAGATTTTTTATTGAATATTTCAATGAAGTTCTATAACTCCTTACTTAACTGTCAAGATACAGGGTATTGCTACAGAAAAGTTTCGTGTTCTATAGATTTTTTATTTAATTCTCTAGGAATGATTCCAATGAAGAATTTAAGTTTGTTTTACCAATAGGTACACATTAAATATTAAGGTAGGTACTTGAACTATTTCAATAATATGTCCCTGGTCCAAAAGATTTGACTGCAACCCCACGAAGAGGATTTTCTATCTTGAAAATTTTCACTAGTTTGTGTTCTATACTAGTCAGTCACGATTCCCATAGGTAATCTATAATAATAAAAACTGTGTAATATAATTTGATAAGAGATCCATGGCGGAAAACAAGTAATTTCCTATTTTATGTTGCTTTTGCTCCAAATTTCGCAGACAGTCCTAAAACATCGTCCTTATCATTTTTTTTAAATACCTTTTTCCGAAATTTTGCCATCTCACCACTTTTGGCGATTCCATATCTGAATTTTCAAATTTGCCGCCGCAACAGTGACCAATGTCAAAGTGTACTTTTAGGTTATCGAACATGCAGGATCGATTGTACAGTCGCGGCCATTGAAATTGGCACAAACTTCGAAAATGCACCTCGTATTGCATCAAAATCTGTCTTTTTTTACAAACCGGTAATGCCAAAATTGTGTCAAAGTGATAAGTCAGTGGCGAACTAGAACTGTTTTATTAAGCTTTTAAATAGGATTGAAAAAAAAGTACCATATTTTATCCAACGATGAAAAACCGAAAGCAATTCTAATGATTTCACAAGGGAAGACTATATGTGCAGTCGCCTTAACCCTTGGTTGTGGAATTAGTATAATTATGAATTTGAAGAAAAAATGAGTTGAAACTGCTTCTATCACGAACCTACAACGAAGAAGACGACCGAGAAAAAAAATTCGACAAGAGGATCAATTTCTTCCTGGTGAGGTCGTTTCATATCCATTTATTTCGGAAATTAGAGCCAAAGAATTGAGTAGTTTCCCAGCTTCAGTTAAAACTGCGCGAAGGCGTATTAAGGAAACTGGATCTAAATGTCATTTAGCGGCTCGTAAACCATTTCCAGTGCAAAGACATAGACAGTGCCGATTACAATTTGCCCAGTTATTTTCTCAAGAACCTGAAAATTTCTGGAGCAATATAGTTTTCTCTGACGAGTTTTTCAGTCATGCAATAGTAGCCCAACATTAAAAGTATATAGGCTACCACGAACCAGGTATGAGGAGGACTACATCCGATTTAATCAGTCTAGCGGAAGATTTTCTGTCCATGCATGGGCCTGTATAAGTGCTGAAGGCCCAGGGCAGATTTATTTTATTGATGGACGTTTGACTAGCGAGAAATACATAGACGTATTAGGAGATGTAATGCTGCCATCCGCTAATGAACGCTTTGGAGATAATTTCACGTTCCAGCATGCAAGATCATGTTAAGAGCGAAAATATTTGGGTCTACCTTACAGAAAAAAATTACAATACAGAATTAACACCGGCTTCGAAATAAGATTTAAAACAGTGCATAATAAATTTAATTTACTCAATGCCACAAAGATTGCAAGCAGTAGTTGATAAAAATGGAGGTACTACCAAATATTAACATTTTTTGTAAGGAGTTAGTTATTACTAGGCTAGATACCAAAGGATTTTTTATTTTTTAGTTGGGGTCCAAAATTGAACTTGATGGACATAACATTAAACACGTCACTGACCACTTTTGTTGGTTACAGTTTTTGTCAGATTTTGATGCAATACGAGGTGCGTTTTTAAAGTTTGTGCCAATTCCAATGGCCGCGACTGTACATAAGAAAAAATTCCATATCCTATGAATAAAAAATTTCCCCATATGCGCAATGCACTTTTCGCGTTTGGGATTGTTCTATTCTTGGATTTTTTAACAATAGTATCAAATGTTAAGGTGCTGCGTGGTTGGCGTTGGCTATAGAAATAGTAACAAAGAATTATTCCGAATGCAGATGCTTCTGGAAGACCAAGCGGTTAGTACTATCCTAAGCCTCAAGCAAGTCTATAATTCGTAGATCGTTAATTTTAATCCTAGAGGGAGCAACAGCCCTAGCCCCGAAAGATTGATGATCTTTAGATCATTATGAAAGCTACTTATTTGTATACCAAGTTGAATTTGCTCCAACGGTTTTCTTGTAAGGAGTATTTTATATAAACGATTTTATAGGGCCAAACAGTAGGTACTTCAGTGCCAACCCTAAAACAATAATCGACTGCAGAACTTCAACATAGCTTTTCTGTGATATTTTATGATTTTCTTCAAAATTCAGAAGCTAAAAATTTTGTGCTAATACGGACGCTGTATTCCGTGCATTTTTATATCAGAGATCGTATTGAATCTAAAGGGTGATTTACGCAGCCCGTGCATTAGAAGTTTCTCAGATTGCAGGTGGATTAGTAGAAACATCTAATTCGCCTGCAAGCTGATGCTCGTGCTACGTCAGTGAATCATCCTCTATACTTTCAACTGTACTATTATTTCCCCCGAAACCTTATCAATTTGAAACATATCTTCCTTCTTGTGCATTTTGCCATGTTTGGCATGTCAAGATCTAGGTGCAAGGATTCTCAAATAAACTGTATTACTTCTAACTTTTTAAACTTTCACGTTATATTACTCCCAATGAAAATAAATCCGAATACTAATATATATCACCAAATTTGTAATTAACTGAATTTACTCCGAAGCAGTTTTTGATTATTTATCCCATCACTAGAGGTCAGAGGAAGAATATTAATTTCATCACTGGTAGATGAATATTCATCTTATCACTTGTTGTAGAATGACTACCTGTGTCGTGTTTCTATACATCCGCACTGCAATAGTGCAGAAATACTTAAAAAGCATTAATAAAATCCCCAAAATGCATGTAAATTACTGATAGGTAATGTTATTTTCGGTAAGAAGTACAGCACACGTGTATATCTACTTTGCAGCGTTTTTCAGGAAAAAAAGATGCACATAGGAAACTTTCTTCAAACTTAAATTCGTGTTTTTTCTTCTGAAATCTGACGCAACTAACCAAATTCAGAAGCTAAAAATTTGAGGAATTCTTTATTGTACCGTGTTTTACAGGTTCCCGAATATTTCCTGTACAATATTGTTTGAAAAGCGACCAACAATGGTTATAAATATAAAAGTATTACCCTGAAACAGTGAAGGCATGTGCAGATTCAGAAATACCGCGCCATTGCTAACCATGAAAAATCACCTTTCCGACAGAACGACGGGAGCTTAAATGAGTGAACATAAAATATATGCGACTGGGTGTCTATTCTTTACATCTAAATCACAAAAACACTTTGACTGCCCTGCCGTGTGTATACCAGAACATAATAGAGTACCTACAATCAATCACCGTATTCATTGCCGAAATATTTCCCATCCGACCATTTAACATTCTCAATATTAGGGTGATTATTTCGACCCTTAGTTAAAAAATGTCAACGACTTATCGTCGGGCTAGGTATTGTCACTATATTTTTGGTGGAATAATTGATTGTCAAAGCAAAACCTAAATGTAAATATAATGAGCCATGGGACATGTCATTTGTCATTGAGAAGTGGAGCCTAGCTAGGACAGAATCTACTGGGGGGAGATATGAATATAGTGGAAGGAACTGTAATTTGCTTAATAATTTTCATTAATATGCAATATAATATTCCCTATGTTGAATATAGATACAATTTAACGACCAACAGAAGCAGAACGTAAAAGGTGAATGGTTACCTACTCAAAAAAGGGTAAAGACATTTAGTAGGTACTCATGAGAACTTGGAATTATTTTTGTTTTCCGAAGCAATTCCCTTAGTAGATATAATGATATAAAATGTAAAACAGTTATTGAAATTGCAGGCAATTCCATGACATAATAAATATTGGTTTTTAAACGTTTTGCAATACCGTGCAGGTGTTCCATTACCTATCCTTAAACCTACGTTTTTAAATTAAAATGAAAATTGTAATTTGTAAAAAAAAAACTTCTAATGTATTCAATTTTCTTTTATGCTACCTATAATAATTAATGGAAGCTTGAATTAGAAAGTATCTAACTGTTGCTTTTCGAATGTATTTTTCTTAAGAACTTAGTTATTGAAGGTAATAATTCCAAGTGAGTTTTTTCCTGCAAATTATTATGCTACTAAAAATGTATGCATCGAAAAATCGTAAAAATTAACCGAAACGCAGTTCAGTATAGATAGATATTATAACAAAATCAAAGAATAAGTTCATCAAAACAATCTTTGTTTTCATGGCGCAATTTGAAGGTCTTTTTCAAAGTTTCATGAGTTTAAAAGTTCAAATGTCGCACAACCCTGATCACAATAAGAAACCGACAAAATTGTTTAAATAAATGTCTAATTTTTATTTGGTGTGCAGTTCTCGTGTGACGCTTCCAACAGGAATGAAGAGCGTCAAAGCAGGTAGTTCTCCAAGAGAACTTAATTTTTGCTCCAATTTAACAACTCTGTACTTAATGGGAGCAGAGAGTGAAGAAATTTTAATTCAGTTTTCTACAAAACCAGTAACTTTTGAACTTATATGAAAAAGGCTTTTACGGTTCATTTTATTCCTCGTAAAAATATAATTTTTGAAAGATATCAATTTAACTCAAGAAATCAATTGCCGGGGGAATTCATTGAAACTTTCATAACAGCTTTGCATACCCAAACCGAAAATTGTGAATTTGGTGGCCTGAAGAATGAGTTAATACGTGACCGAATAGTAGTTGGCATGTCTGATAGATCTACGAGCGAAAGACTTTAGCTATAAAGTCAACTTACAGTTGATCAAGCCATTTTATTAGCCAGACAAGCTGAAATTCAGACGCTGCAAATATGATGAGCTGTTACCGTGCCGATTCTGTGGATACGGTAACCATGCAAGAGATGCATGTCCAGCTAGGAACAGCAGGTGTCGTAAGCGTTCTAAACTTGGACATTGGGATAAGGTATGTCGTTATTCAAAACAAAATCACAAAATCGTCAAAAACCTGAATTTTGACTATTCCGTGGATGACATAAATGCCGAGAATGGATTTTTATTGATTTGAAAGTACTGGAATTTGATAAAACTATATGGTTTCTTATTGACACCGGACCTGATATAATTTGTGTACCAAAAAATGTATTGCCATTAATTCCAAGGTTTCATTATTGACTATTAAGCAAATTATATCAGGCCCGGATGGTGAAAGTTTAAATATTTCAGGTAAAGTTAGAGTTAGCCTAGCATATGCTGATAATAGTATATTACATACCGAGTAGGGAAGTGTTTCATTACTGTCGAGAGATTTATATAGTCAATCGAGACGTGAAGCGTCGAGATTGACTATTAATCTCGAGACATAAATGAAAACTTTCCTCTGAGGTTTGTATACTATTTTATTTGCAAACACATCATTAATTAAAAATTAGTTATATCATTTTTTAATAATAAATAGTATATTACATACCGAGTAGGGAAGTGTTTCATTACTGTCGAGAGATTGATTATTAATCTCGAGACAGAAATGAAAACTTTCCTCCGAGGTTTGTATAGAAAAAAGCAGGTCCGTATTTAAAAAAAATAAATTGATGATGATTCCAGAGGAGCGAAACGTTGGATTTCAAATTTAATACTGCCATCTTGCAGAGAAGAAAAAGTGACAATGGGAATGTGAAATTAGTTTTTCAAAATCTTTTTAAATGGAATCAGGAAAAAATTTAAGAAAAACGAGAAATTCATGTTTTTTTCGTATAGTTTTCATTTTTTCCTGATTTTATTTGAAAAGATTGTGAAAAACTAATTTTACATTCCCGTTATCACTTTTTCTTCTCTACAAGATGGCGGTATTAAATTTAAAATCCAACGTTTCGTTCCTCTGGAATCATCATCAATTAATTTTTTTTAAATACGGATCTGCTTTTTTAACTGTGTTATTGAAAAATTATAAACAGTATCGGTTTTAGGATGCCCAAAGATGACATAATCGCAAATAAAAAGTCCAGGTCCGTATTTAAAAAAAGGAAGTTGAGGATGGCCGCCTGAAGACGAAACGTCCTCTCTAAAGGGAAAAAAGTGACAATAATGAAGTGACATTTATTTTAAAATTGCTTTTCAAATAGGCCCGGGAAAAATAAAAACAATTTCGGTTTTTTCCGAATATCTTCGGAAGTATTCGGAATCTTTCTAGTTTCAAAACGGCATTCTATTGGTCATAAAATTGCGCAGCTTTGCCATAATTTAACCGACCCCGTATCTCTTACGGTTACCGAGATCCCAATGATGAGGCTCGAATTTGGGCCACCCTGTACAACAACTTCTTGGAATAATCAATTTTGCTTCGCGTTTTATTCCAAATAAATCCCAAATTTTAGAACCTTTTCGAGTTTGTTAAATAATTATGACTAGTTTGTTTGGAAGGACCTTCAAAAAAATGCTTTCTCCAATATTAAGTTTTTGCTTACCTACTAAATCTCCTTGTTTGGCATATTTTGAGATGTCTAAAAAGATTATTGTGAGTGCAGATTCATCTTCCTATGGATTAGGATGTGTTTTAATGCAAGAAACTGGTAATCAAAGAGATTAAGTTGCTTATGGTTCGAAAAATTTATCTCACACTGAGAATTGTTACGCTCAAATTGAAAAAAAAGCTTACTTGGGCGTGTGACTATTTAAAAGAATATGTAATAGGGATCCCGATTGTTTTGGAAACCGATCATAAATCTCATCTTCAAATTCTCCAATTTAAAAATCTTGATGAGCTTAGTCCTAGGCTTCAATGATTCAAAATTCGCCTTATGAGATACGATTACACTGTAATGTATACACCTGGTAAAGAATTAGTGGTAGCAGATACTCCATCTAGGCATCCCCTCGAATTTCTTCCTACTACTGAAAAATTATCTTCTGAGGTTGAGGCTCATGTTAGACTTATTGTGAAAACTTTCCCTGTGGAAAATTATTTTTTGGGAAAAATTATTGATACTCAAAAGTCCGATTCTATTTGTCAAAAAATCAAATTGTATGCTATCTCAGGATGGCCTGACAAAAGCAAGTTATCTATTGAAATGATCCCCTACTTTCAAAATCGATGTGATTTCGATGTAGTCTTATTTTAATGGGTACGCGAATAGTTATCCCTTCATGTTTACTAGCGGAAGCTTTAAAATTTATTCATTCTGGACAAGACATAGTCAAGTGCCGAGCAAAAATGTCAGTTTGGTGGATTGGTTTATCAAAACAAATCGAAACTATGGTAAGGATATGTTCCAACTGTCTGCAAGAATATATAAATTTGAAGGAACCATTTCTAAGAGATTTCAATCCAACTAGACCTTGGCAAATTGTAGCTGCGGATCTGTTTAAACATAAAAAATGGTATTTAATTGTCACAGATTATTATTCAAATTTTTTTGAAATCGTACCTTTATCAAAATTAACAGAAAATGAAATAATTAACGAAATGCAGTAAATTTTTGCTCGTTTTGGCTGCTTTCAAAAATTTCGCCCAGTGCTATCGATTTAAACATACCTATTAGTAGTAGTCCTTATTCTCCACAGTCTAATGGAGCTGTGGATGCAGCAGTTTAAAATGCTAAAAATCTTCTTAAAAAAAAAATGATATAAATATCTTGCTCTAATGTCGTACAGGTGTACTCCATTAGAGTGTGGCTTTAGTCCTGCAGAGCTTATGATGAACAGAAAAATTAAAACATTGTTACCAATTTTACCAAATCAATTAGAGTACATAGTAGATCCTAGATAGGCTTATTCCGAAAAGGAAAGGATTAGAGGCCAATAAATATCACAAAATTACAATGCCAGACATCGTACCAAATATTTCAAAGAATTATCCATAAGTGACTCAGTATGGGTTAAAGATCTTCGTGTGTATGGCCTAATTGAAAAAACATGCAAAGAGCCTCCATCATAATATTGTGAAAACTGGAAATTTTCTTAGTGTCAGCTACATGACAGCAGTGGTGTATCCAGGATTTTCTTCAGAGGGAGGGGGGCGCAGGCTTAGAATTATCAACAATGATTTTTTGAAAATCTATTTTTACTCTACCTATACCAATATCAATGACGTACTCAATTTTTCATATTTCTCTTATTTTTTGTTAATAAAAAACCCTAGGTATAATATTAATAACTTGTTGATAGCTCTATTATTGCTTATTTTAATGATACATATAAGGTTTAATACGCCTATATCTCTAACCGTTTTCTAGAAAAAAAAAATTATAGATGTTTCAGTCAAAAAAAAAAACAATGTGTTTGAAGGAGACCTATCTCATTTCCTTATAGATATAAAGTCCTCTTTTACACAATGGTTTCTTATGACAAAAACAGGTATAATTTTTTTTCTCGAAAACTGTTAGAGATAAACCTACCGAACTTTATATCATTGAAAGCAGCAAAAGTAGAGAGCTATCCAATCAGTTATTAATATATAGGGTGTCTGGTGTCCCATCAAAATAATCGGACTCTAGTTAATATCTCGAATTCGGGAACAAATAGACAAAAACTGAGAAAGTCACTGGATTCTCTAGCCACAAAACGGTTTAAGATATCATAAAATTTGAGCCTCGGAGTGGGGGTTGATTTTTTGGTATCTCGCTCAGAAATATACATTTTCTATCAAAAGGGTCCAAATTGGACAACCCTGCACATATCATAAAACCGAAAATATCAACAAAAAAAATACCAATTCCAAATAAAAATGTACCTAACACATTTATCTGGTAAAACCCAAACAATAAATTCAACCAAAGTGTAACTTGGAAAATTTTCCTATAACATTTTATTGGAAAATTTTTCCATGAACTTTTAATGGAAAATTCTTTTATAAAATTTTTCTAAGATTTAAAAAAAAAATTTAGTAGTTTTTGAGGCACTCAGGCCATATTAGGGTTTCATTTGTACACGCTATTAGTGTTTCATTGTACACGCTTATAGAATAAAGTTCTTAATAAACCCTTTATCTTTTACATAATATAATACGACAGACATAAAATCCGAATAGGGTACTTGCATGGAAAATCAAATTGATTATTGTTTATTGCAAACTGTAGGAAATCGAAAAAAAATCGTTGCTTTTTTTTTATTGCGCCCAAATATGATTATACCGGAAGTTATACAAATATTGAAATTTGTATATATAGATATACTGAGCATGTGCGACGTCACTAATTTATATGATAAGTGACGTCATAGGCATATTTCATAGCGTTGTATCTCCGTCAATTTTTGACTAAGACGAAAAAGATAAAACACGTGTTGACTTATTTTTCATGGACTATCGAAATTAGCAATAAAAAAATTTGATGCAAAGAGCCTATTCACATGCTCTGATCCTTCCGTTTGACGGACATTTTCAGAGAAAGATTTTTCACCATATGAAGCTAGCTAACTTTAATCGAAACTTGAAAGACTAATTCGATGTTTATCCGCATGATTGAAAATATTATTTCTATGAAAAAATTTCGAAGCGTTTCAGATTTAAACATTGTAATTCCGTCTCAAGACCAATAGATCCAAAGCTAAAACTAAATATAGAAGAAGAAAATAAAGAAAAGCAAACCCAGTGCATAGGCGTATCCATGGGAGAAGGCTGTCGGCTGCACCCCCCCCCCCCCCCAAGGCTAGTCTTAACTATTTTTTTCAAGAGTATATTAATTTTATATTATGACCACTTTTAACGTAATGAATTGATTAGCCCCGATTTTGCTCCCGTGTGTGTCGGACAATTTTGGACTTCGTGCAATCGTTTAAATAGGTGTGCAAGACTGTAAGTACCTACGTGTTTAATTATCATTTTGGTGCTACAGAAGAACCAGATAATTCATCGACATCATCGACATCATCCACATCTAGAAACCCTTACGAGCTTCGTTCTCGTAGAATTTGTAACGTAAATAACAATATGAGCTGTGTCACAACAGACAAATAGTTTCAGCAGCTTATGTCTCGCTTAACTGTAGCCCCTCAGCAACAGGCTGCTTATCAAGCTCCAGCTCCTACTGGAAACTTAGCAAAATGTAATTCAAGGTTTGATGGTTTTTCAAATTCTGATGTTAACGCATTCATCGATGCAGTAGAAATTTATAAAGACTGTAGTCTAGTACAAGATGACAATGCTCTTAAAGGTCTGCCTATGTTGTTTGATGGTTTTGCTGCGACGTGGTTCCAGGGCGTCAAATCGTCCTTACGCACCTGGAAAGATGCCATAGATTTGCTCCGGTCTACATTTTTCCCTATTAGGCTCCTTTATCGGGTTTATAGAGAGCTTTTTTCACAAGAACAGGACTCCAAAATTAAAACTGACGCTTTTATTTGCAAATCTCGAACTATTTCAGCTCAATTACCTAGTGGAACTCTTACTGAGGACAATCAACGCGATATGGTATATGGTTTATTACACAGGCAGATACGTGAAAAGGTTCCACGAGAAAAATTCCATTCGTTCTAAGAACTTTTAACACGAGTACGTCTAGCTGAAAAAACTTTTGAATTGCCTGATGTTAGTAAAATCACGGGTACCGAATTGAAGGAAAAAAAGCGTTGCGTGTACGGCAAAAATGCCGGTCACGTCAAAGAAGAGTGCCGTAAACTTAACCCGTAACTGGTGAGGTGGGGTTTCTCAAACCCCACAGATTTTAAGAATCTTCACCACGTATTAATTAATGGTTGGAGGCCCGCTACCGCCTGTGTAGTTGTCCGTCAGTACCCTAACGGTGTAAACAATGCGCGATATTTTACTTGGTATATTACGATTTTTGTAGAAATTGGGGTTTGCGTAACCCCACCTCACTGTGAGTCGTTTGGGTTAATTGCTCACCGAAAAGTTTACAATTTTGCTAAAACTTTGTTCCTTGAATGTTTTTCAAAGATTTTTAAACACTTTTCTGCCATTTTGTATTTTTTATGCTACATTTTCATTTTGATTACTTCCAGAAATTGGAAATAAGTTTTGATGTCTGTTTTGTGCAGTCCCACAGTAAAATTTGATTATTTCTAATATATATATATATATATATATAAAAAAATATTTGGTTTGATTTTCCATGCTTTTCCATCCATAGACGCGTTTCGACCTATCAGGTCTCATCAGTATGGCTAGGAAAAGCAAAGAAAACCAAACCAAGTTTCGTGCCTGTAGAAAATTGCTGCTTGGTGTTGAAGTTTTGTCTTAGATGGCGCCACGATCAAATTTCGACCGTTGTACTATATATATATATATATATTTTTTTTTTTTTTTTTTGTTGAAACCTGTACCTACACGTTTCAAAAGGACAAATGTTACCCTAAAGTGAATAACATACACGTTTTTTTATTTTGAATTAGCAGAATCGCCTTTTTCATTTGGGGTTTAGCAAACCCCACCTCACCAGTTTCGGGTTAAGGAAGCCCTTGAACTTGGTAATTCGCCACAAAATATTACAAGAAACACAGTTCATCAGACCTAGGCAAATGTACAAGTTCAAATCCCTACAACAGCCTAAGAAAAAAGTTCCCCTGTCTTGCTATGGATATGGTGCTCCTGGGTTTATACGCAGTACTGCCCCAACTAAGTATGGTTCTTCCTAAGATTCTTCTAAAAACTGTCATGGCTGCTGAATTTTTGTATAATTCTATCGCTCATGGACCATAATTTCGGCCTTTGGTGCCCACTTCCATTTTTGGACATGGCGGGTATGCTTACTTGGACACTGGTACAAAATCAAGTGTGGCTGGTTCTATGTTGGCGAAATTATTGATTCAAGACAACGTACCCTAACATATTATTAACGACCTGGACATGGCATTAGCTGATGGTGTAAAAAGGAAGGTTACAGCTAATATTTTTCACCTAAGCATAGATCTACAAGGTAAATCAATAGAAATCCAGATTTTGTCCGTTCCTTAGCATGAAAACAGCCATACGCTGCTGGAGGTGAATTTTATCCAAGCAGCCAACCTTATCATTGGTGTATAGTCTGGCAAGTGGTAACTTGATAGAGACGAAAGGGGGAAGAAAAGTGGGGCATAACCTAAAAATATTCACTGACACCTGAACTGACATCGCCTGATGACAACCATGTCTTTGGCTTCAGTGGCACCGAAAACACCAAGGAAATAAACCAATAAAATTATTAGATTTTTTTTTTTCTAGTTTCGCCAATAACCACTTCACTGTGCTGTGCCGTTTGGCCAGACTATACCTAACGGTATTTATTATTTTTCTGAGAATCCTCATAAACCATACACTTTCTGCTCCGAAAAAGACATACCTCTACAACTACAACTACATAGTGTCGATTCCTCAGAAATTTCTCTTCAAGAGACTGAAGGTCTTTCCTTGCAGCCAGAGGAAATAGAGAAGCTGAATGCTGTATTTGGCCAGAACGTCAGCGTTCTCGAGCCCAATAGCGAACGTACTCCATTTGCAGAGCATGCAATTGTTGTATGGAACGATAATCCTATACTTGTACCGCCTTATAGGATGTCGGAGATAAAGAAGCAGCAGCTGCGCACTGAATTGGACAAGTTGCTGCAGAGTGGTACCATAGAGGAGTGTGAGTAGCCCTATGCCGCCCCATTAGCCAAGAAGCATGGTGGGATCCGATTCGTAATGGATTTCCGATAACTCAATTCTATTTCCAGAGCAGATCGGTACCCATTACAAGAATAGAGGACTTATGGCACGAAGCGAAAAAATCTCAGTTTATGACGTCATTAGATCTGAGAAGTGGATAGGTACCATCAAATAAGTGTGAAACTCGAAGATAAAGACAAATAGCTTTTGTTACACCTTTTGGAACATTTAGATATACTAGAATGCCCTTTGGTCTTTCCACAGCCCCCTTCTTTTTTCAGAGGCTCATAGATCATTTTCGTGCTGGTCTACCTGATATTTTTATGTTGGTCTTTCTTGACGACCTGATAGTCATTTCATCGAGTTTCACAGAACATCTCCAAGATGTACAAAAGATATTCAATAGATTGAACTTGTTCAATCTCAAGTTAAACCGTCCATTTCTCTTGCAATTCGATCAAGTACCTTGGACACGTGATCACTCCAGAAGGGATCCTTTCCGATAACACCAAGGTTGCTGCCATAATGAATATGCCTCCACCCAAAAACGTCAAAGAGCTCTAAGTTTTTTGCAAGCTTGTTCCTGGTTCAGGAAGAATGTAAAAAAGAAACTCAATTAAACGCTTTTAACCCGGTAAAAATTGCACTGAGCTCCACACCAATCTTAAGACAAGCTAAGTAAGTTACCTTATGTACTACGTACTGATGCAAGCAGTTATGCCCTCGAAGCATGTCTACTCCAGGGGGAGGGTGAGGATGAACGCCCAGTATGCATCCAGGTTGCTCAATCAGGCAGAACTAAACTACAGCACGACTGAACGAGAAGCTCTTGCTGTCGTCTGCTGTTCAGAAATTTAGAGGATATATAGAAGGTTCCACTGTCATAGTACAAAGTGATTATCAATCTTTAGGGTGGTTGATGTCCCTAAAAACCCCTACAGGACTACTAGCTCGATGGGCTTTAAGCCTACAAGGTTATGATCTCCGAATCGATTATATGGCAAGAAAAATGTTATAGCAGACAAGAATCAGACGAATCAATCAATATTGTCACTTTCGATCTACCAACAAAATTGGCAAGTGGAATCCGGAACAGATGACTGATCCTGACTTGAGCAAGATAATAAATGGACTAGACAGTTCTGCTACCGGTGTTGAATTGAAAAATGGGCTGAGAGAGGATATGTCCTATCCAATGGAATCCTATATCCATATTCACCGGAAATAGATGAAGAAGAACCTCAACAAATAGCAGCACGAAGTCCAATACCGCAAATACTGAACGAATACCATGAATCAGAGACCGCTGGCCACTATGGAATAGAACGAACCTTCCAAAGAATAGCTAGAAGGAACTATTAGACCGGAATAAAGAGAACGATTACCGAACATATCAGCAAATGCATTGAATGCCAAAAGTTTAAAGCTAACAATTTGAAACCTGCAGGACTTCTGCAAACTCCAGTACAATCCCAGAGATTTCAGACGATTTCAATAGATTTATTCGGACCCTTACCGGAAACTTCTAGTGGTTACCGATAAATTTTTATCGTGGAGGATACGGCCAGTCGCTGGACGGAGATTTTTCCTCTTCAAAATGCCACAGCTAAAGCATGCGCCCGCTGCCTTATCGATGAAGTCATTCTTCGGTACGGAGTTCCAAGAGACGTGATCGGCGATAATGATGTCCAATTTGTGGGAACAATTATGCAACAATTTGCGCACTTTAACTTCCAGTAACGTCTAACACCTGTATATCATCCTGAATCAAACCCAGTAGAGAGGAAGAACAGAGACATGAAAACACAGTTGTCGATACTCATTTCTCACGATCATACATTGTGGATGGATAAGTTGCCGGCGATTCGATTTGCTATTATTACTGCCAGATGCGATTCAACTGCAGATATGACATTTGGTCGTGAATTAAGAACCTCCGAAGATGTGAACAGGGATATGCGAGCTATTACCGAAAATTACACTTTCGTTCCACAACTTACCTCTTACCTGCACACCTTAAGCAGCACCCTTCGAGAGGCTCGAGAGAAGCATAAAAGGAGTCAAGACAGACGCACACAGATTAAGGATCAAGAAAGATCATTTACCTATTAGCCTATCCAAAACACGTGTCTTTGACAAGCAAACGAAGGGTTTGTGTGACTCTTGGCGGACATTTTAATTTAAGTTTCACAGCACCTTGGTTAGTCGTCTATCCAAAACACATGACTTTGACAAGCAAACAAAGGGTTTGTGTGCCTCTTGGCGGACATTTTATTTAAGTTCGACAGCATCTTGGATAGTCTAATAAGACAGGAGATAAAGTTCTACTTTATTCACATGTTTTGAGCAGCATCAAGAATCAGTTTGTATCGGTAGCAATTCGCCAGGCAACATACCTCGAAGAAGAATTAGTTAATTATAGGTCTAATGCAGATTCATAATTTAACATTTCTTTTTTCCCAGGTGTCAGAGCTATGTGAAAAGCTTGATCTTGTAGTTACCATTCCAAGAAGAAACGCACGTCAAACGCATCGCGCCCATCTTGATGTCGATGATCCGAAAACCTATTATCGCGCTTCTATTTGTATTCCATTTTTAGATGCTTTCATTGCCGAAATTAAATCTAGGTTTATAAAACATAAAAATGTATTAAGATCTTTTTCATGCTTTGTAACGAATTACGATAGCAATGAATCTGATGAAAAACTTTAAAAACCTTAGTGGATGAAGATAGTGAGGTTTAGGACAAAAATCAAACTCCTAGATTAAAAATTCGCCGACGTTTCGGCCTTATATTAGGCCTTCTTCAGGGCTGAAAGAATAATACACATTATTATTTTCTATCTGCATCCTGAAACATCGCTTTCGACTACAGTAACGATTAAAAAAAAAAAAAAAAATTGACAATTAGAAAACTAGACAGTTACAAAAATTTTTTTTTTTTTTTTTTCGAAAAATTCAAAAATTTCTTCTTTTCCTATCATTCAACATTCAAAAAACAAAAACAAAATAAATATAAGAAACAATAAAAGTACAAACAAACATCAAAATCTTAAAAAACACAAAAGTTAATTAGACTACAGGTAACGAAATATGAAAAGTTCGATGGTTATTCCAGATCTCAACACTGTTATTTCTATATTGAAACATGAAAATATTCTGAGTTAGCAGGGTAGAGAAGCAACCGAATAGATTGTAATCGATTTGGTAGTCGAAATTTCAAACTTTTCACTTAATTTTTTAGTGACATACCTCTTCTTCAAAACAGGAGCTTTCGTAAACACTTAACTCTAAAAACTCCACATTGTACATAATCATTTGTGACATGATTGAAACAAAACAACACAGACTTAAATTGCGGGAAGAGATTTTGACCACACACTAGCAACCAAATTCAACTGTTGTGATATGGTTCCGTTTAATATTTGTGTGGTTTAGAATTTCCATAAAAAGTTTAAAATTTGTTGGCACTTTTTCTATTTTATAATGCATGTTTTATGCGGTATTATTATTATTATTATTATTATTATTATTTTTTTTCCCCTTTCTCCCGTCATTTACTGTATGTTGTTTTTTATCACATCCCATTGGTAATTAAGTAAATTCTATTAAGTTGTTGTCATTGTTTTATTTTTGTATTGATTCAACAGGTGGTTATAATGAATACTGAGTCCCTATGTATCAGTTCTATGATTTATTGTGTCATGTAATGTTATCTGAATCATTTCACTTATGCATCTTTTTCGGTACACGTTCTCACTATCCAAGATTGACGTAGTGGAAAAATTAAAGTTATGGCCTGTGTTAAAATGATGGCTAGAAAGGGCAGTTTTCTCATTTTTGTCTCTATTGTATTCTCTGCAGTCATACTATGTTGTTTTACCCTAGCTTTCAAATATTGTTTTGTGGTTCCGACGTAGCATTTTTCATCGAACTTTTCATATTTCGTTACCTGTAGTCTAATTAACTTTTGTGTTTTTTAAGATTTTGATGTTTGTTTGGACTTTTATTGTTTCTTATATTTATTTTGTTTTTGTTTTTTGAATGTTGAATGATAGGAAAAGAAGAAATTTTTGAATTAAAAAAAAAAAAAAAAAATATTTTTTTTTGTAACTGTCTAGTTTTCTAATTGTCATTTTTTTTTTTAATCGTTACTGTAGTCGAAAGCGATGTTTCAGGATGCAGATAGGAAATAATAATGTGTATTATTCTTTCAGCCCTGAAGAAGGCCTAATATAAGGCCGAAACGTCGGCGAATTTTTAATCCAGGAGTTTGATTTTTGTCCTAAACCTCACTATCTTCATCCACTACTTCTAAACCAAGGACGCGAATATCTAAACCATTTAAAAACCTTGTTAAGTTTTACAAATCGGACTTAATCGAAAACGGCAGTTTTATTAATCAGATAGGTACTGTTGGAAGGTGAATTTAAAATGTGGAAAAGGGACATGAGAGAGTTTGTTCGAAAGTTTGTTGGTTCATATCTGTCTGCCATGGATATGTTAGTAAATTGCCGCAAAAACTTATTCCCAAATATCTATACGGGGTGTTCCTTAATACATGTACAAACATAAGGGGGTGATTCTTTGGTTTATTTTATGTCTAAAATTTTTAATAAACATAGGTCCGCAAACGCTTCGTTACCGATCTACAGGGTGTTGAAATTTTAATATATTCATATTGAAAATGAGCAAGAATATAGCGGCGAGGGGTGTCTTACTTCTAGATTCCAATGGAAAATGAGCAAGAATATGGCTGCGGGACCTTTATTGTCGCCACTGTAGGTAAAAAAGTTTCATTGAGTCACCTTAGCATCTAGCTAATTAGAGAGATTTGTTTTTTTTATTTTTTTCTCGATAAGGGTCGGTGATACGAAAAAACTACAACAGAACAAAACTTTTTTAAATAAGATAGAAAAATTATTTTGTTTCCTAGAATCGACCAGCGGCGCACCGCAAAAAAGTTCAGGGGCCGAAAAGGGGGCATGACCCCTGAAAAAACATCACCCCAGAGATTCTGACAAACATTTGATGTGTGCAATTATTAAGCACCTATTACGTAACCTATATTCCAAATTTGAGCTAAATCCCTCTTCAAAAAAGGCAGGAGCTATAAAGGAAAAACTAAAAAAAAAATACTAAAATTTCAACACCCTGTAGATTCGTAACGAAGCATTTGCGGACCTATGCTTATTAGAAATTTTAGTCATAAAATAAACCAAAGAATCACCTCCTTTCGTTTGTACATGATATTTTGGAACACCCTGTATATTATTGAAAATATTTTGCGTTATTCCAGTTTCGACGGCTACTCCAGAAAGGAGTTATTCTACACTTGGCTAAAAAACTATTTGCGCAACGGTACTGGGGAAAATACATTAACCTCGTTATCTTTATTAAATATTTATTATGGGATTGAAATAGACATAGAAGAGGTCCTGAATAGAATGAGCCAAAAAGCTAAACATTTGTTTATGATTTGTTTTTTTTAGTTATCCACTTATGTTTTCATAATTATTTTGCGTGTAATTTTATGTGAATACCTACATTTTTTTGTAAAAAATAGAAATAAAGTTTATTTCACTATGTAATAAAGTTTTTCTATGACTACACTACAGTTTGGCTCACCTAATGCAGCAAGGGAAACAGTGCTCCACCTTAAAAGTACGCTTCCCGATGCTGAAAATCACGTTTGCGACTATGCTATTTTGATAAAAACAGTTGTATCTAGGAAATTTCAGCCAAATGTTTTCAAGGATTATATTTTTGTGCTTGTTTGACCAGTAATTTTTTTTTTTTGATTTTTCTTATTTTATGAAAAACATTTTTCCTACAGCCGTGTGGAAAAATCGGGAAAAATGCATTTTCCGCACTTGTTAGGTAAATAGCTATTTCAAAAAATCAGAAAAAAAAAATAGTGGTCATTCTTCAAAACAGTTTTTGTTAGAATTTCCTAGATGCAACTGTTTTTATTAAAACAGCATAGTCGCGAACGCGAAATATGAGTAAGTATGTCACAGGCGAATTTCTTACAAAAATTGGGCGTGGCTTCACATATTTTTTTTCCACCTGCGGCGCTTTTTTTTTTGGTCACCACTTTTTATTATAACACAGCCCCCCCCCCAAACTAAAATCCTGGATGCGCCTATGACCCAGTTAGAAAGTTAATAGAATGTTTGATGCATTTATTGTTGGGCTTCCTCTAGTCCATACTTCCAGAAAGATATTGAACTCCTAGAAAAAGTGCATCAGCTTAAGTTTAAAAAGTTGTTACATGTAAAGAAAACAAAAACTCTATCTTCAAGGCCATTCTCTTCAACTTAGTCTAGTGAAATAGAAAAAAATATTCAGTCAAGATGGTTATCACTTTTTTTAGTCAGAGATAAAGTTTTAATAATTTGTACACACATCACCCCTTAAGTAGTAGTAGGTAACTCAATCGCAAACGTCGAGATAGCCACCAGGGCAAAGTGAAGAAGATAGATTTAGGTACCATACAATAAATAAGTTTCTTAATAAGGCGTTTTTATTTCTCCTACTGATTAGTTTCTCTTCTACTGTTCTTCATGTTTCACTATTTTTTATTTTTTTTTGCTCTATTCTGTAATGCAGATGAGGAATAAGGTCAATATAAATAAAATTCAAATAAGGTAGAGTTAAATTGAAAAATCTTTTTATTAGCCATATAATAATATATTTAACAGCAACTACAATACAAAATTTACACACTATATAATAACTTCAATATAGTTTAATATGATTATAATACATAGGATTTACAAAATGCTTGGATTTATTTTACATGATGAAAAAATATTGCTAAACTCGTAATCTCTTATAATTCGTTCACCAATAAGAAAAAGTTAACAATGCGAAAAAACCAATAATGATCCAACTTCCATACCACAAAACATTCTGGACACACGAAAAATTCCATCTTTTCCTTATCAGCAAATTAGATTATGCTTCCCTTTTATCTCGGTTCAAAAATCATTATTGCAATAATCAGAACTTATCGCATAACACCTCAACAAAAACAATGTTTACAATAATATGAGCAATTTTTACAAATTTTATTTACAAACTGCCAATGAAGATGCAGAGAATATACCTAAAATTACAGTCAAACAAAAAAGTTAGAGCAAAATTGAGAATTTTTTTTTAGGCTAACCAACAAACCATACAAATAATTTATATATCTCGATTATCTACTAAATTTATTAAAATGTGCTTAGTTTTATTTCAACAAATCGAGACCTCTAGAAAGTCTAAAGAAAACCATAGTCTTTAAATTTAAGGCCGAAACTTTAGAGTTAGAGTTCATAAAAAAAATTCTTTGATTGATTAGCCCAATATAAATTTCGATTTTAAGCGCAGTACACCGCCTAAAATACGAACCCTACAATCTAAGTCAGTCGAAACGTATACAGGGTGTGTAAAGAATACAAAAATATTTAATTAAAATGAAATGAGAAAAATTTTAAGATTTGAATTGCAAATAAAAGTCATTGTCCAAATATATCACCAAGAAGAAATAATTAAATATTTTTATATTTTTTAAACACACTGTATTTCAGGTAACTCTGCAACTGTCTTTGTCTTATAACGTCCTACTTGGGTACAAAAATACACCGAATGTTACACTACATTTTTCATACTGTACCATTTCAGGCTCATAAAATTTTAAAATTCGAAAACTCTTATTATATAAGGACAGTCGATCTAATTTTTTATTATTATTATTATTATTATATTATTAACTTTTTTCAGCACAAATATAATTCTTTTTTTTTTTTTTGAGAAACTAATAAATATTGTATAAAGTACATAAGAATCATAAAGGTTATTTAATGGTTAGGTAAGTTACATTATTATTTAATTCAACTTTTAGTTCCTTTCAATCAAAACCTAACCAGAGGTGTGGCTATTCAATGATTTTTTAATTTCGATAGATAAATATACGTCTAAGAATTATTGTAATGGGTAGTTTGGCGTTTCTACACTTTTAATAACCTTTGATGCAACTTACTTACTTTATACAATAAAGCTTTAAAAAAAGATAATACATACATAATTTTATTTTTATTTTTGTTTTCAACTAAAAATTAGACCCAAAGAATATTTTACTTTATAAAATTGAAAAACAAAGGCATATTTATTTGTGCTGTTTACTAATTGTAATTTCTAAACATTGAAAGCACATGTATTGACGCATGGCATGGCGCCTTGTATAATATCATTTTTTATATAAGAATATCGTTGTCTACTCTAAACAAATTTCAAAACGTTATATCCCATAATCTTATGGTTTAATTTGTGCATTGACTTGAATTGTCAAGAATTTAACCAAAAAGATAAGAGTTTTAAGCGTACAATATTAATCAATCTTTTTTTTCTAAATCGGTTTTTTCGTAAACTGTACAATTTGAAAGTCTCAACAACAGTTTTTTTAATTTGCAAATTGTCCAGAAATATAGGTATCTTATTGACGGAACGCATTACTTTTATAGAATAAGGAACATGAAGAAATTAGTATTTACAACAGACGACAGTGTGCATAACAAAGTTTAAAATTACCTTTAGAATAACAATTTCACGTGTTTTCTTTTTTACAATTGACAATATTGCAAATTTAGAAAAATATTTCGAAATTTTTTAATGATTCATAAAACCATTATTCTAAACGTTCTGATTTTGGTGTTTACCGGACATTTGCTTGCATTATACGAGTAGTAATTATTAGACAGGTAACAATTTTCTTCCTTAAAAAAAAAAAACGGTGGCTAGAAAAATGTAATTTTACAATCACATAGAGTGCGTAACATTTTCAAAACTTCAAATAAATTGTTTTGTATAAACTGTTTTGGAGTAAGAATAATGTTACACGCTGTATATGCAAAGATTATTAAATATTGTTATTTATATCACCCTTACTAAAACATTACCTCTGTATTCAGATCAAACATAACCCAATCCTTACATCACTACATCATAATATCCAATCGTACCCAATATCTATTTTTGTTTATAAACCCTTACAGTACCATCTGAGTAACTTGACATATTAAGTACAAGATATTTTGGCCAATGTTAAAATTATGTCCACCTGGCTAAAGTAAAATTATTATCTAAAATGTCATAATTTGCACTGAAAAACGCTTTAGAAAGTAATTGCACTCTACCCAATGCAAAAAGTGCCACAATGTTCAATATTATTTGGTCTGGCCCTCGTACGTACAGGTTTAGCAAAATAAATATGTATTTTTACTGTTACCTGAAAAAATATAGGTTTGAATACATACGAGGGAGAGTCGTAAAAAATTTGGTTCTAGTTGTTTCAGAGTAGAAAAATTGCTGTAGAACCACTATGTACAAATAATTAATTTGTTGATTATTTATTTATATAAATATTTTTTTCATAATTTATGCTTTATAACACATAAATTTATATTATTACAGGTAATAATAGCAAATAAGTGAGTAATGATTAAAATATGTATAATATGCATGGCTAACAAAATAGTAAATTTATTGAAAAACAAACAATATTATTTTGCAAAGTAGGTAATTTACCAACAAGAACTTTTTCAAATAAAATACAGCAATTACTTGGATTGACCTAACTTGCTGCATTTATACTGAATATGTAAGTAGGTATCTTTTTTAAATATTTTAGTTTTATAGATTATTTAAATATCTTATTATCTAACGCATAAATCAATAATATTATGATGACCAATATAGTGATTCTAAAACAATTTAAAGTTATTGAGAATAATAAAAATAAGATAAATAAACTTTGGTTAAACAACGAGTTCCAAAATTTCTCAGACTGTGAAAAACATATAAATGTCCCAATTGCAATATCTCAGCGTCAAAAACGTAAGTAGCACAAGCGCCCCCAATGGAGTCACAAAATGCACCCGGACAATAGAAAAGCAGCAGCACCTGTAAAAAGACTAATTAAACGGACTTTTTTTGAATTTGACTAACCAAAACTTAATTGGTCATCAAATTATCGAATCAAATCGAATCACAGCCTGATATTGTGTCCATCGCATTCGACGGATCTTAAAAATCTGTCTAAACTAGAAAATCGGAAGTGTCTACATACTTCGACGTCTCAATGAGCTAGGCACTAATAACTGGTAGATCAAAAGAAAGACTGGTGAACCTAACAATGTCGGTTTCCTTTTTCTGTTTATACAATATTATAAAAAAATGAGATCAAAACTGGGGTTAAATAATAATAATATAAATATAACATATTATTAACGATATCGTGGTGGACTCTTGAAACAATCGTCGTGGACCACCGCGATTGGACTCAGAACACCGATAATTATTCCATTATCAGCTCAATAACAATTATTGATTGTATGCGTCCAACAGTCTTAAGATTGCTCCCTTCACATTATATAATTTTCCACTTCACCCCAATTATTATCCATTGTAAACAAGTCTCTTGGACAAGTGAAGTCCAAATGTGAACCTGAGTGGTTAGATGTGGCGTCGAAGCTAGAATCCAAATCAGCTAATTCTTCTAGATCTATGCCTTCCATTGGAAGTAGATCTATATTTTCTAGGTCTTCTAACGTATTTGGGATTTGTGTTACACACGTGAGCCTATCGTCTGGTTCTTCTTTGACCAAATTCACCCACGAATCTTCGTATATTGTTGCACTTTCGGGTGAATCTGGCGTGTCACATGAGGGACTTGATGGTACCTTGGCTAAGAAACTTATAGGGAGCTGTTGAGTCGTTGTGGTAGGTAGACCCTGTCTGATTGTTTCATACGTATCATAGCTAATTTCCATTCTTGTAACAGGCTCTGCTTTAGGTTCAATTATTTCAGTTGGAGGAATGGAGAGCCTGCCTTTCAATCTCGAAGCCACCGATTCTGGTACTGTTGTGCGTCTGTTGAATATTTTATCTTTGACCAACGAATCGTTATTGTTGTTGTCGTTACGTTTTGATTTGCTGCTTCTCTTCGATGATTTTTTGGAGGCCGTTTTTGGCGCTGGTTTAGCGGTCTTCTTTCTAGGACGATACTTGTAATCTGGGTATTCTTTTTGATGAAGTTGGCGAAGTCTTTCAGCCTCTTCCTTGAAAGGCTGTCTTTCGTCTTCGTTGAGCAGCTTCCAGCGCTTGCCCAAATTTTTTGAGATCTCTGCGTTGTGCATGTCTGGGGATACTTCGCAAATTTTTCTGCGTTCTATCTGCGACCACACCATAAACGCGTTCATTGGCCTTTTGATATGGTTCGGATTGTTCTTTTTAGTCTGAAACAAGAGAAAATATTTGTTTAGTAACTGTTGCATGGCATTTTAATTTGATAGTTTTATGCAATAAACGTAATTGCAGTTGAAACATTCAAAAACTCGATTTGGATTGTGAATATTTAGTATAGAGATATGTAAATCTAATAAAGAATTAATATGTTAGTGTGAATATATCGTGACCAGAATCAGTATTCTTTTTATAGTCAGTCGATAATTTATCACAAACACAGTGTGAGCAAGGACAAATAAACAATGCAATCGTCGATACAATCTAAAAAAGGTTTTCTGTCCTTTCATGACTTCATAGATGACACACGCGCATGTCCGGAAGATATTGAAAATCTAAAACCCCGCCGGCACGTATTGGAATATCAAGGATAGGCGTGTATGGGTTTTTAATGGGTATGTACGTACATTATTTCAAATAATGTGTACACAAAATGGGTATTATAAATAACTAATTAATTAGGTTTTATTCATATATGGTTGTTGTTAGAGGCATGTAAACTGTTTTTCTTAAATAAGCTTCCTATAACGAGTGTGGAATTTATTTGCCATCAACAAAATGTCCTAGTTAATGTTAATTTCATAATATTTTATTAGTTTGGATGCTTATGGTTCTGTGTAGGACTGGAAAACCTAATGTGCATGACTACAGATTTTTTAAATATGTATAAGGAACAATGTATGCATTGTGACTTGTGCATCAGATAGATAATCAATTTTCGATTTTCTTTAATAAACTTACAGGAAAAAAACTTCAAAGTCACGAATATAAATTAGCTTCCTCATTATTTGCAACCATCGATCATGGTGCGTGAGACTCGACTGGTCTGATTAACGGTCATCGGAGCAATTAGTTGCCTTAAGGGAAATACGTGTTGATATCGGTCTAGAGACTAAGTTTTCGCGACAAGAAAAATTTATGGGACGCCGACTTTAACGGAAAAACTCGGATAGCAACACAGAGGCGAAGTTGAGTCACGTGAGATGTCACGAACTCAAAGACACGCACGAAGTCAAATACAAAGTAGATTGGATAGTTTTCGGTATGGGATATTGAGAATGTGATCCGCCGTTAACGCTATACCTTATACTTTGGAAAACCAAGAATACTATTCTGACAAGAACCCGGAACAACGTTTACATAATAACGAGCTGAATAACTAAAATATATTTCGTTAAAACATCTATAGCTATACTCATTGTTCAGATATTGTTTTCAGTTCGAAGATATTTTCCAAGTTGTCAAAAACTCCTCATTATAATTCATTCCACGTTGAAGTCAATCAGTCCGCGTTATTTTTTTCTATTTCCTACGTTACTTATGCGTGTAGTTCTGTCGTGCTTCATAAGTTTGACAATATCGTGATTGGATTATTAAAAATTCGGTGCACAAAGAACACGAACGGAAATGTTATTTGGGATAAATTGGTTTTGGCGTACATATTGGTTTGGAGTTCGTTGAGAACACATTGGTGAAGAAATACATACGTATAACCTTTGTGAAACAGTTCTCTTGTTATCTTTTTCCAGATAGTGTTTAAACTTACGTTTAAACTAAACAGTGAAACGACGCAACTTTATTTTTTAGTATTTATGTGTAATAAGTAATTCGCTCAAAGAACTAAAAAAATAATCAAAACGTACATTTTTGCAGACTAATCTAAATGTCCTACAATTAACAATTGGTTTGTTCGAAACTCACAAAATAATTTAATTTTTTTCTATTTCAGTACCTACAAACAAATTTTAAATGCTTTGTAAAGTGTTCAGAAACGGTATACAGTTATGGTCTCACATACATAGGAACGATAACACTCCATTCCATTCGAAGTGGATTAAGTTAAGCTTCGGGGTCCAGTCGGTAGGGTAATTAAAATAGCCGCAACGGGCTGTCCAATCGAATTAGGTGCTCGCTTTAGGGCGACACTATACCGTTTACCGCCCTGGATAATCCATATATTTAGTATTATTATTATCTCTTCGAAAATCGATGCCATCCCTGTTCGGAATCACTGTAAATCTTTGGGGATTTGGAGACTGATTCAGTGAAGATAACAGTGTAAACGACATGCCATTTTGGATTTTAAAAATTGCTGGATATCAACCATAAAATAGATTTTCTTAAAAAAAAAAAAACTTCATTGAACAGTGCCAAGCTGAAAATATCGAATCTCGTGAAGTTCAAATATTACCCCTTTAAACGCGTTTTCTTAAACGTGACATAATAGATATATTTTTTTAAATAGAAAATCTTAACGGTTGCTGGTCTTGCAGTTAATGTTTTGCGAAACACGTGCATACAAACTAAGTCTTATTAACACAAATGGTAGGTAATTTCAACAGCTGCGTAACAACGGAGACATGAGCCGGTGTTCGAAAATTTTGTTGGGCTCGACAAATAAAACATTTTTTTGGTGAAACCTCTACAACTTTATTGAACTAATCGACTTGATAAAATTCAGAAATCACCAACTACTTTCACTCAACATTATATTATAACAATTTTCTTATTTAAAATGACTGCAATTAACAAACTACGCACTTTATATACCAGAACCTCCGAGAAATCTCTAGAATTCTTGTAAATTATTGTTTATCCAAATTCAATACATAGTATGGAAATCAATTCCTGACTATTCATGCATCGGTCGTGCACAGTGGAGTTGGCTTTTTCTTTCAAGGTGCAATACCTTCTCAATCTCTTCTACCTCCTCTCAGATCCATAATCCGATCTATCAATCTACATCTCGCTAATATGAGCAGTTCTATGTTTTTCGGGGAAAGAACCATGTTTTAGGAAATAATATCTTTTCTAGTACTCGTAATCATTTTCATCATTCCAACTATCCAGATGGTCAACATTACGTTCAGCAGAATCGCAGAATCACCAAGCGATGAATCACTGAAAAATCGCTACCTATCGAACGTGACCCTAATCGCCAACGCCGACAGGTACCCAAAAAACTACCCCTATTGCTATTATTGCCATTGTGTCAGAAGGACAGAAGGTAGAATATGTAGTGGCAATTTTTTTCTTTTAGAATATTATGTGTGGTTTTACTCGGGCGGTAGCCTGGTTCAGACACATAGCACACTGGTAGAGACACCACTGCCTTTAAAGTATTTAATATACCTTGCATTAAATTGCATAAACAATAAATATTTATTTCAGAGAAAACTTTTGTATAGTCTCAAACCGCGGATGTAACTAATAAATTACACAGAGCGAGTGAATCTCCAAAAGATTTATGTATCTTAACTTAAAATTCGTAGAATAAAACATCTGCCTGGCTTGCAGCTTTTTAAAATTAATTTTGCATAAAAAGGTATTCCTAGAATAACCACTTCTTTGCAAAAAGTGAAAATTGCATTTTTGTGACCAAATATTTATGTTATAAAATCTTGTTCAATTTAAACATACTTACACAAGAGAAAAAATTGAGCATACAAAATATTTCGATTGGTATGGAAATTTGTTGCTTGCCAATTTCGCAATTTACAATGTATCTTGTTTGCAGTGAAATATACTTATATTAAATAGTCTTACACTAAACATAACCAAAATGTATTTCTTGTGAGAGTTTCTCCAAGACTTTTATTTGAACATTATCGTGGGCCTTGTATATTCTCCGTAATTGCCCTGATAAATCTGAGTTAAGCTCCGGAATAAAATAGGGAAACAAGAAAACAACCTTGCAGCTGGAAACCATATCATAACCGAGTTAGCCTAACTCCATCAGGGAAAATAACATATTTTTCCATTAATTTTCCAAAAATAGCCTCTCTCAGATCTCAGCATGAGGTCTTTCAAGAACACATAATACAACTGATTTCCCAAGTACTAAACATATTACCCTATTTTTACCCCGTCCTTGCTGGAAAAACAAGTCGACTCCTACTGGGAATGTGCCTGAATTTAAACATCCAACGAATACATAGCCTCAATTAATGTTGTGAGTTTTTTTAAGGCAAATAAAACAGGGAAAGTGGGCCAGATTGTGTTTTTCATCTGCTGCCTGGATCTAAGTGGGTCAGAGTGTAATTGGTTTTTCGGATATTGATACATTCGCGTATCTTTGTTTGTTTGGAAATTAAAATTCTTTGGTTGGATTGCAGTTCGGAAATGGGGCCTGCATTTCAAGTTAAAAATAGCGGGAGCAATTTACCGCAGTCTGTTTATCTTTAAAAAGTTCCACTCTACTGCAAAATTAGCAATGGCATAGAATAATAATTATCATCAAATATTAAACATGAAACAACTATGACCTATGAGGTTTTGTTGTTTTTATTTCAAATTGGTTAAAGTTACTTATTAGTTTAAAATTGATAGATAAATTATTGATATTCTGTAAGGGCTAATCAATGGAATGGATAGTATATCAAATTTTATAGATAGATAATAATAATGTTTTTCTCTGGGTATGCTGGGAAAGGCCAGTAAATAGCGCTCTTCCATATAACTTAGTCAGAGTGAATTGGAAAAATCACTAAGTTAACTAATTTTCAAAATAGCAATGTGTTACGATAAATTTATTATTTTCGTAACATGTTCCATTTCTTCTAATTTTCATTATAAAGTTGCATTATCACCATTTCAGAATCAGCAAAATAATAATAATGCAAATATCTGTTATTAAGAGAAGGTACCGCCATCAGGTACCTGATAAATTTATTTTTCCAAATTGTGATAGTTTTCTTTATATTTATCTTGCTTCCAGCAAATAAATGGATTTCTGTCTTTCTTCAACTATGATTCTGAAATAATTATTTTTGGCTTGATGACCTTATTAATTAGTGGTTTTGTGCTTCTAACATAACCTTAAATTTGAATCATTATAATTTGTAAACAATTAGAATGATTCTAGTGTGTTTTTATCTATATATTTCCATTTAATCAGCGTGGTGTTTCATTAACGAAGTGAGCACGGTCTTTTGTGTGTGTTTGAGTGATGTATTCTGACTGGTTCAATGGTTACTATGCACTTAGGTATAAAAAAACACAAGACTCGTTTTCTTCAAGGGAATTGTGTTCTAAAAAGGTTTCTCCTTTGGCAGCGGCTGAGCAGGCAAGTCGATTTTCATTTTTGTAATTTTTTTTTTCAGATTTCTAGATTTTCCCTTAATATTTTTCGATCTATATTACCATCAGTGTTTATTATCACTGTTGTGTTCTCATTACCTGATAAATCTTATCTTATCTACCTTTAAAATATAAATATTATATTCAAATTTTTTTTATCTATTGTAGCCTCCATTTTGTGTTTGGGTGCCACGTTTTTCTGAAGAGACTAAATTCAGAGTTTTGGCTAATGAATAGATATTGCTGCTTTTGTTCTCGGAATCAATTGTTTTTGTGGGATTATTCGACCATTTGCTCTAAATAGAGTCGGTGAAAACCAAATTTGTGTGTCCACCCCTATCAACACTTTGCCGAATTCAGGCAGAGGCCTGTATAGCCATTTAATATTTGACTCCATCATTATCTTCTCGAGGAAGGAGAGTGCTGTAAGGGTGAAATTTTAAGAAAGAAATCCGGATAGGTTAAAATTCATTTAAAAAGTTTTAATTGAAACACCTCAAGAATTTTGACAAATCCTGGATTTAATTTATTCCACCATCAGCTTTATCTTGTAGTAGGTACCTTAACTGAAAAGAAAAATTTATCTATTTGGGGAAAATCTATTCATTTTTTTTTTATCTTGTTCAATTTTTCTTACATTTATTTTTTATTTTTGCTGTTTAGCGACTGCTCGAGAAGCAGCATTCTGCTCAATTATAACGTGCATCTATTTTTATCTTTAGTCATGCTGTAACCCACTTACCTAATTATTATTACTTTATTATTTTATTGTTTTTTTTTTTATCATTTAATTGTTTTTTTACCTAAAATTATTTTCCAATTTGCAATACATAGTTGCTTATACCTGACTCTGTTGGAGTGTCTGCACAACAATAATTTTATATCAAACTAATTTCATATTAGTTTTCTCCGCAAGATACTCTCTTTTTAACAGAATTCAGGAATTTAATAATCCAAAATTTGGTGAATACTGTAAATTCTTTTCTGGGCACCTATTCCTCAAGATCATCATTTGGAGTCTGGATCAGCTGAAGTGACGTCACACCAGCAATCTATCCTCGTTCCTGAATATAGAAAACCACCTGAAGAGCTCCAGATTGGAAAACGTACATGCCGTATCAGTGTGTCACCAGAACAACCAAATGTCGAGCAAATGTTCATCATAACTTCAAAGTTTTCCGAATAATATTTTGTCGCATATTTACATTGTCAAAATAAAATTATTGTTTGTTGGAACTTGAGTGGTTTCATTTGCACATAAAGGGGCTACACGTTATCTTAATTTTCGAGTTCCACGACCCTTTAGGTTCTCTTGCTCTAAGTTCCGAATAATTTATATGTAGACATGCTAAAAGGATCACTATCATTGAAGAAGCGCAGTAATCTCCTAGACATTGCCAGAGTTTAGGGCAATTTGAAACAATCTCGGAAACAATGTTAGTGTTTGAAAACAATAGGTACTCAACAAGATTGTCTCCTTCGAAAGCTATTAGGTCCGCAATTCTTAAATGCACAAGAAATATCATAAGCCCTTTTGCGAATTGAACACCCTATAACCAAAGTTTCTATAACAGACTTCCCAACAGTTTTCTTGAATTTTTTGCAATTATTTTCCACCTCACTCGATTAAAACTTGCCGCCATTTATCAAAAAAATCACTAATATAGCAAAGCTAGGGCGCAGCTCTTTTGAAAAATTCCGATTCTGCAAATTTAAAGATAATATAGCTCCCTTAAGTCGGGAAAACAAATCAATTATTTCTAGCAACTTTCTTGGAAGCGTTTCTATACTGCGGCAATTTGTTTCTTTTTTTCCCATTGCCACCGAAAAGAATATTAATGACCCCTTTAACTTTTTTCCCATTCGGTATCGATAAAAACATAAAGGCGTAATAATAGCGTATCATAAATTAGAGTTATCTGGCGCTTCCTTCATTTTTGCATTAGCTAACTGAACTCATTTGTTAAAGAAAATACTAGAAAAACAACCAGGGCGCACAGTCGTTTGTTTTGTTGGCTTATTTTTCTTTAAATCTGGCGACAACAAACGATGTCGTTTGTGAAATTAATGAAGCACCCTCGCGAGCTCTGTTAAAAGAGTTATGGTCGGCACGAGCTATAAACGACAACACTGTCGGTTCTTTTAAAAACCATCCGGATTAAAGGATGTGAACTGTTAATCTGTCGTTAAGAGACCTAGTTTGACTTTAGATATCGGCTTTGTAGTGTCATCATAACTCTTTTTTATTATTATTTCAATAGATACATTTCCTGTGAAAGTCAAAACTGATAGTTTGAACTACGTTCCAAATCATCATCCTGGGTAATGATTTTCAGTGAAATTTATCTAAATAGTTACCACCAACTGCTCCGAGAAAAGCCAATGCTGGTTTGTTGTATATTAAAACCAATGATTGACCACATTGTGACCATAAATTCGAAAGGGTAAAAGGAATTTTTTTTTGAAAAGCCATAATGTCGCTTCTCTCATAGGATTCTTTTTTTTTCTGAATTCGTCCTGTCCCGTCGGCGTCGTTTCGATCTCTATTTTTAGTACCTACCCATAACGAAATTTTCATTCGGGGAATAGCGCTTTGGCAGTTTGAAATTACGCCTTTTGCAAGGCAGCTTTTTCTATTGACATAGCAGGAAAATTGCGTTAAAAACGTACGCTCCAACGGCTTTTATATTTTTAGTTTAGTTGGTCGGTTCGTCATATATAGTTGCTTTAAATCCTCATCAACGAACAAGCCCTTAAAAATGTTACTGCCTCCATACATACAGTGTGTCCCACTTAAGGACTGACCACCCTTCTAAAATTTTTATTTTTCAACCGATTCAATTCATTTTTTTTTGTCTTGTAGCTACTCGAATTTGGCACTTATTAGGCTCATAATTTTATTTCTACGGCTGCACTGGTTTACAGGGTGTCCACATTTATAGGCTCAAATTTCAATAAGTACTATTAGGGATTTTTTTAGAAAAAATTTGATAAGAGATTCTTGTTTAGAATGGTCTAAAACCCTAATGTACTAATTTTTGTTCCAATAGGATACACGGTGATCACAACAAATTTTCAAAATTTAATGGACCAAACCGGAAAAATTTCATATTTTGAGGCCTTGAGAACAACAAAACTTGATACAACATAGGTTTAGAACATCCTTAACCAAAACTTGTAGTAAGCTTGTCTCAAAATATGAAATTTCTCTGGTTTGGTCCATTAAATTTTGAAATTTTGTTGTGATCACCCTGTATCCTATTGGAACAAAAATTCGTACATTACGGTTTTAGACCATTCTAAACAAGAATCTGCTATCAGATTTTTTCTAAAAAAATCCCTAATAGTACTAATTGAAATTTGAGCCTATAAATGGGGACACCCTGTAAACCAGTGCAGCCGTGGAAATAAAATTATGAGCCTAATAAGTGCCATATTCGAGTAGCTACAAGACAAAAAAAAAAATGAATTGAATCGGTTGAAAAATAAAAATTTTAGAAGGGTGGTCAGTCCTTAAGTGGGACACACTGTATAAATGAAAATATTTTTCTACGAGTGTACGCAAAG
Organism: Ceutorhynchus assimilis; assembly: GCA_917834065.1. NCBI lineage: Eukaryota > Metazoa > Arthropoda > Insecta > Coleoptera > Curculionidae > Ceutorhynchus > Ceutorhynchus assimilis. Next base: position 21,642,446 of record OU892278.1, read on the forward strand.
TAACTACTTTGCGCACACTTTTGCGTACGCAAAGAAACCCTTTCCCAAAAGTGGGGGATTTTTTTTCCCGCACCCGGGAGCCCCCTATTTGGGGGGCCCAGCCCCGCGAGAGCCTCCTATTTAGGAAGCGTCGTTCGTCCAACTGCTTTCGCGTGCGGGATACCATAACTTTGCGCACTGATTAGAAAAACTACTATTACACGTAAAACTCAATAATAAAACATATTTTTTTTTTCATTACTTACAACAAGGAAAATAGGAACCATAAAGACATTATTCACCTTTTTGCGGATATTTCCAAGTTTGAAAAGTGTCCAACTTTAAAAAAACTTACATCATTGATGGATTTCACAAAATAAATAAAACTTTTCTGAATATTTCTAGGAAAAAGAAAACTAATGCCATGCTTGACGATGGCATATCGGCAATTGGCCAAGAACATCCGCAAAAGATTTATTGGTCGGTTTTAGAAAATCCCCAAAGTGTGTTTATTTTGATATTAAATCGGCGACTCGAAGAATAAATGGAAACACATGTTTTAAGATATTGATGTATTATTTTATATGAATTATAAAATGTTAAATTTGGTCACTGGTTACACGTTATAAGGATCCATTATTCATCTATACTTAGATTTATTATCAATTATCAGATGCATTAACTTTTATTTGTATGCAATCAAGAGCTGTAAAGGAGCATCTAGAGAAAACAAGTCATTAAAACGCATTTCAGCTATTCCCTTGCGATCAAAAGCTCGAGGAGAAACAAGAAATTTAATAGCCTGAACGTAAAGGAACAAAAAACGAAGAAGAAAAATAAAAATACGGTGCATTATCCTAAACGCATAATTTTGTTTCCAGTCTCGGTACTTCTATGGTTAAACCAGTTTGCGAGGACGATTTAAAGTCGATGTCAAAGGACCCGAGAAAGAGAGAGAGAAAACCAGATTTTTATCGCCCCATCCTGAACCGGCTAATTGAGCATTTTTTTCTTCAGCACAATATGGTCAGGTTATTATTTATAATTTGCCCCAGGATAGAGATGAGAAAACCTGATTAATTCTTGGTGATAAATTGATTTCTGTTGGAGATTTATACTCCTTAGAAGGACTAGAGATTAACCTTATAATTTAAATGGGTACTCGTGTATTTAAGTGTTCAGCTGCCGATGGATGTTGATTTGTTCGGTAGGTACTGGGTTTTAGACAGAGTTTTTAGGGTAGGTACCTACTAAAACCTTTCTTGCATCTGATTCTAATCATTCGCTTAGAGAAAAGGGTTATCTGAAAGTATTTCCCAAAATATCTAAACACTTATTTGTTAGAATGTTTGTGTAGAAAACACTATTGGTTATTAGAGTAAAAATCCATTTTCGAAGTATCCAGACGAAAACAAGTCCATTGGCACAAAAAGCACTAGACAAATCGGGGATTCTATAAAAGAAAACTGGGCACAGACTGAATTACAGCAAAAACCAAATTCATTTAGAGGCCTTTTATAGAAGCCAGTCAGTTGAAATAATGCTATAAGCTTAATAGAATTGCTTTAAAGTTGAATCACTGCTATGTGCAGCCAGTTACGAATTAAAACAAGACGTAAACCTTCCTTTTTATTAGATTGTTCTATAGGGCATTGAAATCATAGTTTCAATGGGTTTTAAAATAAGAGGCGGTATTTTCGAATGTTCCGTTACCTGAAACTATTACATTTACTTAAGTAGCTTAGATTCTACAATGAGCTTATGAATTATATAGGAATCAACAGACCCATCAAAATAAAATATAAACCAGGCTTTTAAGCACACACAGCTGATATGGTTTACATGCAGTTTACTGAACAAATTTTATTTTTTTTGTAGGTTCAAACCGAAGTGGTTATTTAAATTATAGACATCAAATAGGCGAAGAAATATCCCAGTTATCTGCAAAACCTAATTACACGACTGCTAGGTTCAATAATCATTTCTGTCAAGCGGGTGATTACATTTAACTATAAGTTGAAAAACCCAACAACCGTGCATTTTGTAGATCGATATGCTCCGTTTATTTTGTAAGTGAAGGTGAAACTAATGACTATTAGTTTAATGTTAAATTCAACGAGTATTTATTATAATATAGGAAGGTGGTAACTTTCATTACAATTTTATTTTCAAAAACATACAGGGTATTTGTCATTAGGTATAAGTGAATGAGCCCCAAACATTTTATATTAATTGAAAATGAAGAGAAAGTTGAGGAAAATTGGAAGATTAAAAATTTTGATCTTGAGCGGGATTTGAACCCGCGTCCTCAGCACTGCGCGCTAACCAACTAAGCCACCATGACCCTACAGATTTTTTTGATTTTTTGTTTGGTGATGTAAGAGGAAGTTACGTGGTTCTCCGCTCATTGCCAAACTTTTCAAACCTCCAATAGATCCACACATTTATGGCATCGGTCCTAACTCGAATAAGCTCCTTATTACTATGTAGGTTTCGTTCATGTGTGTTGAAACTTAGTATGCGATGCCCGCATAAGCAGTATTGAAAGGAATGAAGTTTTGTCGGTTACAGCAACCCAAAAGCGTGGAAATTGAAAATAAATAGAAAGTTAGGGAACATTGGGGGATTGAAAATTTTGGCCTTGGGCGGGATTCGAACCCGCGTCCTCAGAATTGCCGGTGGTACGCTCTAACCAACTAAGCCACCTCTAAGATCACCAAACAAAAAATCAAAAAGATCTGTAAGGTCATATGATGGCCTAGTTGGGACGCGGGTTCGAATCCCGCCCAAGGCTAAAATTTTTAATCTTCCAACTTTCCTTCATTTCTAATTGCCACGCATTTTGATTGTTGTAACCGACAAAACTTCATTCCTTTCAACATTGCTTATGCGGGCATCGCATACACCAAGTTTCAACACACATGGACGAAACCTACATAGTAGGTAATAAGGAGCTCCTTCGAGTTAGGACCGGTGCCATAAATGTGTTGGTCTATTGGAGGATTGAAAAGTTGGGCAATGAGCGGAGAACCACGCAACTTCCCGTAACATCACCAAACAAAAAATCAAAAAGATCTGTAGGGTCATGGTGACTTAGTTGGGTAGAGCGTAGCACCGGCAATGCTGAGGACGCAGGTTCGAATCCCGCGAAAATTTTTAATCCTCCAATTTCCCTTAACTTTTCCTTGATTTTCAATTTCCACGGCTTTCGGTTGTTGTAACCGACCAAACTTCATTCCTTTTCATTTTATATTAAATTTGAAAGATCAGAAATAAGTAGGTATATGAGAAGTAGACTTAGGTTTTTTTTTCTCAACATAATATTATTTCACGCAAAAAAGTACCTATTAAAAGAGATGCGCTCCCAAAAATGGAAATTTGAAATGTATAAATGATTTAGCATATAGGAGCGAGGTATAATACGGTAAGGCGTCTAAAGACCTAGCCATAAATTCTTCCAGGGGGGCGCACATATTTCTGAAATAGCAGCAGCTTCGCAAATAAAACATTAACTAAAACCCGAATCTACGTCTATATTAGATTTATCATCGCAGCTGCTATAAACCTATTTATTTCTTTCCTGTATGTGGCACTCGTGTTTATGCAAGATCCGCTAATGCAAATATTGATACCCGGCAAATTGGCAATTATAAACGATAAGTCTGGCATCAGATGTACGGAATTGCAAGCTAATGTCACGGGCAGTGCACGCAATAAAATACGAAATATAAAACCAAATAATTGGATATTCGGAAACCTTTAGGTTGGGTTTATACAGGCAGTGTAGGTATACAGAATACGTATTGTTAGCAAAAATCCAATCTTTATGCAGCCTAGAGGGTTAGACGAATAGATACAATATGTTTGGTTGCCCACTATATTTTTTATTAGGTTTTTTTTCCAAATGTCTTTTGGAAATAAATAAGACTAGATTGGCAAAGTGAAGTTTTACAATATATAAGAAGTCGTCCTAGGTTTTAATCCTAGTGAAGGTAGGTGAGTCGCTTTTTCATCCATTTTAATTAATAGGTTTGTACTTTTGGCTGGAGATTAATCCAATGTGCAAATACCATATGACTGAAGGAACACATCACAATTATGTGAAAATTTTCAAGGAGAAAAAAAGTTAAACAAACCAGGTGTGGCTGACATAAATAATTATGTGCAACGAACTCTAGGAAAAGTTGAAATAATACGCACAACAATGGGCCATCAAAAAATCGATTTTTTTTTTATAGAAGACTAGACTTAGGAAAATGAAGAGGCCTTTGCCCATACCTAGTGCTTTTTCGTTTGTTAATGGTCGAGATTATTTGAGAGTGCAAGAAGTGAAAAAGATATGATGAAAATCAGAAGCGAAATAAGACTGAACCTATAATCAGAATTACTGACACAATATATAAAAAAAAGGGAACGTAGATGGAATATCAAATAAGAATAGAAAACATTGAAGGAAAGAAATAAGTCCTAGACCATTGTATAGTATTTGGACATAAATATTGAATATGTCTGATAGGGATCATTAAGTCACCTTTCACTTTTCAGTGGTATAATCCAACCAATACTACTAGCATTAGATTTTAGATCATTCACTCACGTGTTCATCAAAATAAGAGAATCAACTTCCCATAAATAAACATATCCCCAAATGGAAATCGTTGCAAATAATTATTATGGGCCGAATCGCCTCATTGCAGTGCATGTGAACTGACCCTAATGGCAAAACTGGTTTAAGCCAATAAATCAAGCGTGCGTTGGAGAAACAACGGCACGACTAAACAGAGATCGCAGATCACAGCAGGTCACTGGGTTCACGGACTACTGGATCTCGTGGTAAAAAGTACATTTTTATTCCGCCCGAGTACAACAAACTTTGATGTTGGTTTGTTCCCTCTGGTAATACTGGAGGTCGTTAATTTTTTTTTTCGTTTTCGCTAATTTATAGTCATATACTTTCGAGATACGTCGTTGGTCTTGCAGTATAAACGAGCCTGGTTTCTATCAACTTGGAAGGAGTATTTTTTATTTAGGTACGAGATATTTTAAGTGAGTTAACTTTGGTTCCTGAAACCACATATTATACAAAAACCTCCCAAATTAATTTATTAATATTATGTTTAAAAAAGTACAATAAAGTGCAGTAAGTTTTATAATAAATAGCAAATATAAAAGTTTAGCCTATATAGTGTATTTTGTAGTTGCCAGTTCGATTATTATAGACAGATGTTCCGTGAGATAAAAAGACTTAAGGTACCTATGTTATGTCCCGTCCACATGCAAAGGCAACATATTGGATTCTTCATATACATATATAGAAGTAACATTTATTGTAAATCTAATAACCTTAACGTATTTTTAGATATTAAGTATACCTACATGGGGACATTTGAAAATATGCACCTATTTACAGTTGTTCTATTCCAGTTACCTGAACTTATTCCAACTATTATCATATTACTGGCGTAACCAGACTACTAGAAATATTATCTCTGAACTAAAATAAATTATGTGCGACTACTAAAAAAAATAAAGTATAGTATAGATTTCAACCTTCATAATATTATCACTACGTTTTTCATTTTTGATTTAAACGGCTTCATTAATAGAATAGCTCATCCACAAATGATACTGGATGTGAGCAACGATCATATCGATGGTGATCTGCCAAATGAGATTATAAACACTAACGTTCTTGCTCCAATCAAATCAAAGATATACAGATATAATTTGGATTCCTGGTAGAAGAAAGTGCATAGGTTGGCAGAAAGAACAAATTTTGGGAATGTACAGGAAGAAGTCAGAGAAACTAGTTTGGAAACATCCCGAATGTCAGCATGCTTAAGAGACACGGTTTGGAGGAAAAAAGATCCTAAGAAAGAAAAATGAAAGTTTGAAGGATTAAAAGACCATATAGAAACTTCCGAAAAACAGCGAATGATGAGAACGATGGGATTCAAATTTACAAGGATTCACACGAAAAAATATCACACGATAGAATTAGAAGTGAGGACCTTCGGCAACACAGTAGGATGCAAGAGATAGTAAATTTGGTCAGAAAACGAAAAAGAGGCATTAGCCTATAGATGGACAACGATATATCAGAGATGAAGAAGAAGAAGCCTGTTCTAACGTCCACACCTAGAGTGTTTGAAAAGAAACGTCACTAGAGAGCACGAGGCAACGAGGCGCAGATTTTCTCGCAAAACAATTTTAAGGAGTTACGCTACAACACTTTTCGAAGGCCAAAAACCATTCTGTGGACTAATGAAGAGCCACCCTATGGAAGAACTAAACCGATGCAAAAGGAACCAAATGCATTGGTATTGCGGTCTGAGACAGGCAAACAAGTTCATATCTATCACAGCCACAGAAAAACATATCTGAACAACTTGAACAGAAGAGACATTAGAACAATCGACGGCTTGTTTACCGGACATTGCCTAGTAAAATGTAAAAACAGTAAGAAAAACAGAGTTTTGAAAGAGGCACGATACAACCCAAGAAAAGAGCTTTTTCCGAGAATCATGCACAAAATATCTGGTAAAGTAGCATACAAGCAATTTTCTTTTTCTTCAGGATCATGTAGATTGCATCAGAGTGGCCGCTGTTTGCGTTGGTAGGTCCCTAGGTAGGAACCTAGCAAAAAGTTGACTTTTTTTTTAATTTGAATGAAAGAAGTTAAATTTGTCTAGTAAAAGGGATACGAATTACTTCATAAAACGAAATTAAATTCTAGACTATTCAACTTTTAAACGTCAAGTTTAGTTTTCCATAGAGTCCATAGAGACAACAAGTGTTGCACAACTTCTATAAAGTAATTAGGTAGGTATATCGAAAGCCCCACCTCCGAGAGCTTCGAACTTTTCATGTAAAAGTATATTTAGCTTTGATATTCCGTGATGCACAAACCCACGTTAAAAGCTAAATAATCCACTATCGAAGTACGTAGCAGCTTAACGACTTTAGTTTGCTTCATAAAAGGTGTTACAGGTTGTTTCGAAACTAAGTAATTAAAATCTGATGATCTTTTGCCGCTACTTCTAGCACCTTGGCCCATTTCGATTACTATTCTGATTTGACACGCGCCAGTGCGCAAGAAACTGAAAATTATTATTATTATAAATAGTAATAATAACCGAAAACGGATAGATGGATAATTAGAAAAACCTCGCGCTGAGACATCGTTATTTAGTTATTTCAATACCGTTAATTGGATTTAGCGAATGATTTCCATTATTAATTAAATTTGAATTGGCGTAATGGTTTTACGGGGTGTCATAATACTGGCTTAATTAATTGGTGTTATTTGGAATAGAATAATTTGTGAAGGATTATAATTTTACAGAGATTTTCAAGTTTAGTTAAATAAAGCCTTCCATTAGACGTAAAGGAATTTGTTGGTAAGCTTCTGTTTTCTCCTGCATCAATCAATTTCTAGACGTGGATCTATAATAATATTTATTCGTTATGAAAAAATAACTAAATAAGTTTTTTAAGTCAAGAAAGTGGAAAATAACTTTTTATAAGAGGAAAGAAACATTAACGCACACTTAAAGGCATACTACGTGTTACCCTACGTGATAAGCACAAGCTCACGTGTACAATTCCCCTAAATGGCGTGATTAAGGCAAATTATTTTTTTTATATAGGAAAGGTAGATTTATTTAGTAATTACCGATTTCCTTGTTAAGAATTTATATAGTTGTTTTAAAACTTGCGCGCATTATCGCGCAGTTGTTTTAAGGTCATCGGGTTTCCATTTTAGCAAGGTTTTTACTTCTGCCAGCATATCCTTCAAAAAAGAATAATGGTTATTACGTTTTTATGGTTTTATCGCTTCCTGCTAACGCAAGCGTTTTTGGCGTGTTTTGTGTAAAACGGCAGTGGGCGCTTAATTTACGAATTACGATCGTTAATTTTTAAAAATTGCATCCAAGAGTGCAATAGTTCACCACCTCTTTTCAGGAAATGTAGTCAGTCCAATGTCAAAAGTTGGGAACTGCACTGCACAAATAATAACTGGACCCAAAAAAACTTGTAGCAGTCTATTTATAGTCTATAAATTTACCAGCTCAATTTAGTTTTCACAACTGAGGAAAACCAGCTATTTAAAATATTATTTCTTCAAATCCTAAATTTTTAATAAAATGTTTACTATAGAAAAGCAAATGGTAAATGTTGCAACCATGTATGCGCTGTGAAATTTATGGGAACAGGGGCGCGCCACAGAAAAATACCAAAGGGGAGTTAGATGAAAATGAGAGACTAGAGAACAAGCTAGTGTCCGCTATTGTTCATTATTCAATTTATATTTTGTATTATACTAATTGTTCAATACAATTTGTGTGTCATAAGGAGCATTCACAGGTCAGTTGAATAAATGTTATTTTGTGTTTGAGAGTTCAATTTATAGAAGTATAATTTTTTAAATTTTTATGTATTTATTGTTTGTTTATAACATACTGTGAACAACGCAGATAAAAAGTAAATAAAAATCCAAGAAATTGTGTGCTGTCTTTTGTGCTGGGATTTTAATTTTTGGTATTCAGAACGTGCATTAGGGCCTTGTTGAATCTACTAACACTTTTCTACCCTAACGAGCGAATATCCTAGTAAACAAATTGAAATAATCAATCTAGAGATATTGGCTCAAAATAACAACTATAGCTGAGTAGCCTCCCGAATAGGACCTCAGTACCTGCTTGCAGACTGGCTAACTAACCAAAAACTCTTCAGTATTGAATATAGGTGGTGTTGATTGAATGTAGTATTTGGAATTGAAATTTTAGCACAAGGACAGGGACGGTACCTAATTTAAATTGATTATTGAATTACAATTACAATTATTATTAAAATGATACAGTATGTTTTGATTTTTGAGGAATTCAGATCGAGGGTTTCTCTGCCGTGCTCTTTCCCCTCGTGAGTTCCAGGCTGAGAACGGTACGATTTTCTAATAAAAAATTAGACGTTTCACAAATTTTTCGTTAATTTTACATGTCAGAACTTCCCTCAAATTTCTCTAGTTTTGCTATTGTATAAGTTATATAAATATAATATAAATTGAGTAAGTTTCCACAACGTAGGTCCTATTTGTTTTTCATTTCGTTTTTCAGAAGACTTGTTAAAAGAAGACATAGTAAAAATTCTAACCGTTCAATCTTGCTGAACGAACTCGAGTATGTTATACAACAGAACATATCCCAAAATATATATAAAATTACAAAACATGAACCATAATTTCCATCCTAGTAAATATAGTTAAATTAGCATTTCTTATAACCATTTCCCAAACTTTCCAGAAAGTAAATCAATAATAAACAGAGATAGGATCGAATTAGCCTATAAACTGGAGATGCTTCCAGCTGGCCTTGGAACTTTCAATAAACTCATCTTGATTTTCACAAACGTTCCAAACTGCTAACCCAAAAATTTAGTATAGGATATCCGTGTAACCCCGTAGTTAATTTTTGAGTCGTAAATCCAACGGAAAATAGTTAGGTTTATGAGCATTTTTATTTAAGGGCAATTTCCAGATTTTCCGCCAGCCTTTGTTTATGCTGCCAGAAGTTATATATTTCAGGACTTTTATTCGTTTCAATGCTTTCTTGCTTCTGGTCAGTGGCAGGGTCTCTTGAAATTAATATTGATTTATTGGTAGGAAAGAACATACTTCGAATTTTTATTTATTTCTGTATGACATTTTCATCTTTCCAATTCCTAAACTATATTATTTAAAAAAGCATTTCAAATTGTATTATGTGTAATAAACTATCTCCTTCATCCCATCGATAATAATGGAGTTCGTCGTATTATATTTACATTTTCAATTTATTCCTGAACTTTACATGTATAAAACCCATCACTCGACTTTGACTCGACCCAGCATAAAAGTCATAGAACTTTTTTTTTTGTTCTAAAATAAGAATGCCAATTAAAGTTCCAATGAAAGCAATTAGACGAGAATTAATCAAAAAAAGTAACTCGAGACGCTTGTGACCCCATATAGTCTCCAACCCCCATCTATCAATCTGGCCTAAATGGAAAAACCAGAAATAAGAAGATTTAAAGTTCGGCCCTTTTTATTTACGACTTTTTGCAAGTCGGAGGAGTATTAACATAAGGGATTTAGTTTGGGTGAATTTTCTCCTCTAAATTACACCATATAAAAGTCCCTCGGGAAAAAGCTGTGTTCCTTTTAAAACTTTATATCTTTGGGAAATAAAAGAAGTTAAGCCCCGAAAAGGTATATAAATGAAGTTTGTTATAAAAATCAATTTATTTTCCTTTTGGGTTTATTGTACCTCCTATTTAGGACCCTTTTCTGACAAATTTATAAAGTAAGTAATTGGTATAAGGTAAAAAATCCACATGAAATAATAAGAAATTTAGATGTTATAAAACAAGTATCCATACTCTTTTCTATATCCATGCCAAATCTAATTATAAATGTTTATTTTTCCAAGCAGTCTCAGATAAAAAAAATGCACATGCAGCACGTTTGGTATGTAATAAAATTGATAAAATTAAATTTATTGCTGTGTATCTATGGATAAAATTAATTTTATTTTTATATGAAAACTTTGATGTAAGGCGACGCACAGAGCGTTGAAGCATAAAATATTTTGATTAGATAGACTATGCTGAGATATTAAAAGTTGTTGATAATAATTCGTTTAGGTTGCTCCAATGATAGCAGATTTTAATTTTATTTTTATTGTAATTAAAAATTTAAGGTTTAACAAGGCCTTATGACTATGACAAAATCGGTAACTATTTAATCACCTTTGATTAGTCATATTTAACCTCGCTTAACTATGTATACCTATGGTTCTTATCACTTAACCCTGGATATATGGACTAACTTCAATAACGCATCACTATCTCTAATAAATTGCGGATCTGTTCTGGTTATTTGCTCAACTGATGTAGGTATATATACATAGTTCGCAGTGTTCGCACACGAGTTCGCACATTAAACTTCGACATTCATGCATAAATAACCCACACGTGTCTATGATTACATATATTTTTTCCCCAGTATGCATTTGCAACTTAGTAACACTTAAATTGCCGCAGATAAGTTTAAGTTTTTTGGTACACATTCATGATATTCATTTCGTCCCTATATATGGATAAAACTCTCAGGGTAGGTATGTTATTATTCTCAGTTTAAACGTGCTAACATCAAGGTCATACAGGCTCTGGCCGATTCAATTTAACTTAACGTCCTGTCAAATTCGTTAACCCAGAGACCTAAATGCATCGCTTATTTGAACACTGTTTGCTGTTGGAAGTAACGAACTGCTAATAACAAGTAACTCTGTGTCATTGAATGTGAACTATTAAGTACAAACATGGTATAGGATCGATAAATACCAGTTTACTTTTTCACATCTGGTCATTGTATAAATTAATTAGCGTAAAGCTTTTATTTGCATTAAATAGATTATTTTAGATAATTAAAGTGCAGCCAAAACATTTTAGCATCTCGACAGTTTATAGCTGGCTTATTTTCTCTGTTTAAATCATGTGAAACATCTACTTCAGAATCCAAACCAAAGAGAGACTGAAGTAAACACCCCGAGTCTGCGAAAGCTATGAACCTTGGAATGAATATGCCAATAACCTGAAGGTAAAGGAAACCTATATAGGAACGCGAGCAAAGTTTCGAAGCCAGCTGATTGTTTGTCGCACCGCATACTGACACTTTTGCTGGCGAAACTAACGGCGAGGAAAATGACGCATCGTTCGGGAAACCTTCGACATTGTTATTTATTGCCGCTCTTCGCGGAAAAGGGAAAATGAAAAATGTCCGACGGCTAGACAATATAATTGATACCCTGCCAGCTTCAAAACATACCTCTATGTTAAAGGTGCCCACAAGGGATCTTGAAATATTTTTAAGTATACAAGCGTTGCTTTTCTGACTGAAACATGCAGTGTTTGAGAGAATTGTAAATTCTACAATTTGCTTAAAAAAAAAAAATTGAAAATCTGGTTTTGTTTTTTGAATAAAAATTGAACTCCTGTAGGATTTAATAGAGGCGGATTATTCTAAACGATTCATCAGTAACAGGGTTGAGTACATCACGATTTTTATCAAATAATTAACAATTTTGCAAATTATGTGTTTCAAATTTTTGAAAAAATCCTAAATCAACCATTGTCATGATGCTCCGCCTCCGCCGTACTCTCAGAAGTAGGTAGTTAAAAATTGACATTCAAAGCTGGATTCTCGGCTGGATTACTCTCAAATTCAATGTCACCAAGTATAAATAGTATTTATATTCCCAGGCCAAGCGGAAATACAACCTATTCCTGAACAACTCGCCATAATTTGATATTTTATTTCCGAAATCGTAAGCAACACCGTGTGATATACAATCAGCTGTTGCAAAACCACTTATAAAACATGCAGCCAGGTTGTTGGCATGCTCACTATGTTCAAGGTTCCTGACTCAACACACATAGACAATCAGTCTATTTCTCGTCATTTGTTGCTGCTGAGAATGCAAAAAGCGTTTCGCTTAATGTATATTTTATATCGCGGAACTGTTCGCTCTGACCTTGACTGTACCTTTTATATATTCGCGAGATTAAACAAATAAACTCTTGACTGGGCTAGATTAATAATTACCTGATAACTATTTTATTTTTAGGTATTGCAATTAACTTTATTAGAATTGATAATGCACTTGGGCAAATGAATATGAAACACAATGTGTACTACTGCTGCATTGAAACCGCACTTTGACACCAGTACATTTTTGAAATTGCATCATTGCTTTCCATGATTAAAATTAATATCGATCGCGCCAATAATTTTAAGGCATTCTTAGCGTTAATACCCTTGAAAAACTCCGCTTTTAAGGCCTCCTTAGCGCTAAGGACCCTTTGCCTTACTGCGTCCTAATTTGTGGACGATTTTTTATTTTTTGTTTGAGAACTTATTAAGGTTAAGTCCGGAGCTTCTTAAGTGTAACACAAATTTTACTAGTAGTAGACTAGTAAACAATCAACCTAATGATCTTTGTGTAATTTGTAATAACTCAAACATTGAGTTATGCAATGAAAAATATCTACTCTTCAATGTTAGCTGAATGGGTCACTTGCTATTATTAATATTAGTCCAATCAAATGGTAATTTTTTGATAACATTAAATCGGTGGAAGGTTTTTCAACGGATTTTTTGTTTTTTGGTCTAAAGAATACGAATTTAAACTTTGCTGCCTCGTATCAGAACGGGATCAGGACGAAAATCGCGAAAAACCTCAAAATTTTCGTACTTTTTCAGGTTTTCTGGTCATATCTTGCAAACGATGCACTGTACGGAAAATGTCATAATATTTAAAGTTGAAGAGCATAAAATTCTGCGTCGAATGACCTGCCTAGCCTTGTTACTGTTGAATTTATAAGCCCGCCACCTGGCCCGCCATCGTCAGTCGGAAAAGCCAATTTTAAACTTTTGTGAAAACTGCTATAAACTTAGTTTTAGACGACAGTGATCTCAAGACAACCACTCTAAGTAAAAAAATATTTGAAGATGTACTTAACCAAATATTGAGTTCATTGAGCACCAATATTTTAAATTTGGACCAATATATGTATACACATATAATGATCATTTCTTCATTTTTCCTCTTAACGCTTATTTGGCAAAATGAAGGGGTCCAATAATAAAATGTCTGTGCCTGTCAATATTTCTCAAACCCCACTTGTCAACCCTAAATTACTTTTTCCTCCATTTTCTGTAAATCTGACTTTAGGATTTATAAGTATTATGTATGTAGATGTAATAGGAAGTAATCAAATCAAATCAATCAAATTAAAAAGTACTGTCCAGAAAAAAAAATTCCATTGACAAAGCATATCAACTTAAATTATAAAATATTCAAACTTAATATCTATCAGAACAATTAAAAATTTTACCTGAGGTAAAAAAAAATATGTTTACAAAGTGTCTCCAAAGAAATCTTCAATAATATACAAGGCTTTAGTCAAGAGTAACTCCCTTACCCCCTTTCTAAACCTCCCCTATGAACGTGAAGACCTAACGTTAGATAGTAGAAAATTGAAGGCCTAGCTGAATCCTGAGAGCTCGCAGCTCCAACAATCAGTACCCATTTACACAAAAAAAAAATTAATGATTTATTACATTTAGATTAACAAGATGAGAGAATATATTATACAATATAGAAATATTGTAGGAAAAATAGTAAGTTTATTGCAGTTTTCACAAAAGTTCATTAAAATTGGCTTTTTTCTACTGACGATGACGAGCTTATAAATTTAGCAGGAACAAGTTTAGGGAGGTTATTCGACGCAGAATTTTATGCTTTTCAACTTTGAATTCCGTTACATTTTTCGCGCGATGCGTCGTTTGCAAGATATTACCAGAAAACCGGAAAAAGTCCGAAAATTTCAAGGTTTTACGCGTTTTTCGACCTGAGCCGGTACTGCTACGAGGCAGCAAACTTCAGATTCGTATTCAGCGCCCCAAAAACATGTAATTCAATTTTTTTTTTCAAATTAGTCTATAACCTGAATTGAACATTCTGAATAGGAAATATATTATGTTTTTAATTGCAATGGTTCAAAAACGCAAGAACACATTATTAAAAAATCATATACATATACGCTACTATATTTAATTCAAGTGAGTTCAACCCTCCACCTAAACCAGACATTGTTAACTGACCTATTTGCGAAAAAATACTAATTAAAACTGGGTCATGATCTCTGCATAACAATTGGATGACTAATGCATATTAAATACATAATTCAGTTTGGTATTCAATTATCAAGTACACACAAAACGTTTTTAGTATTCATGGAAATATTCGCGGCTCTATTGATGTTATAATTTTATGTTAATTTGGTACTCTACTTGATATTGTTATTAAATATTGCATGGTTAGGTAATCAAGAAGCTTGTAATGAGGTATTTTTTGCTTTAGGTTGCATAATAATGTGAATCTTGCCATATATAATTTAATAATTATAGGTACTATACAACCTACAGAAGAATTATTGAAACTGGAGAGCTCTTAGCTTTCTATTGAATAATTTCTTATAGATATGAAAGATTAAGTTTCAAATAGCTCGAGATCGAGGTTTACTAAAAGTAGGTACCAGAGTATTTTGATAAGAGCATGCAATTTCAATTTTTGTATATTTTGTGCCCCATTTTTCAGATTGCTACTAATATCTTTAAAAATTCCTATAACTCCATACCTTTTAAATTCCAAATAAAGTCCTAGTCTCCTAGTCTCGATCCCGGTAAGGATATGATGTGAAGATGAGATTGTGTCGAAAATAACATATATATATTTTTTTACTTTATCAATCAAAAAAACAAGGCCAAATTGAGTGTGGAAGCATTTTCACAATCTTTTTGAGATTTTGAAATTTACAAAGATTACCGCAGTCTTTGCTGTTGGAAATTTTTGAATAAGTATTTAACATAGCTTCGCAACAATGGTCTCAAATTGGAAACTTTGTCTGAAACTTCAAACTCCATTATCTTGGACGGAAAGCGTCAGATTTGGGTGCACCAAATACTCTTGTTTGTAGCCCTAATCGAAATTTACAATTTGGTTACCTACATAAAATTTTAATTGAGGTTTTGCTTGCCTTCCCGCGGTCTTTCCCACATATCAACATATAGTATGTAATTCTAAAATTGAATATTTTTGCGCTACTACACTAGATGAGTACCCTTGTTAGTACAGTGGGAATCATTGCAATTGGCACACACTCTTTAAAATCCCTCGTATTGAGTCAAAATTCTAACTAATAAATCTATTTAGTGCAGCATTTTGCTATTACTGGTGTGTCAGATTTGACACATTACGAGGGATATTTATATAGTTTGTGCCAATTGCAATGATTCCCACTGTACCTATCTCTACTATCTCTCATAAAAATTTCGTCAGAATTGAATACTCTACATCATATATCTTGAGTAGCCTTCAAGATTATGAGGAACCAAAGTTGAAACTTTGTCTTAAATTTTGAAAGACCTTCAACTTCGATTATCTCAGGAAAAAGCGCCAGGGCTAGGTGCAGCAAAAAATTATTTTTGAGTTTTTCACAGCGTTTTTGCAACTTGTTTTTTGAGGTTTTAAGTCCTAAACAAATTTTAATGTTTTCTGCAACTTTGGGTCTTGCAGAATACGATTATCTGACATATTGCTTGACAAAATAACTTCACTGTACTGAAAATATTCTTATGTAAAGTAAGTAATTTTGTAGTTTTAGAAAAAAGTTCCAAATATACTTAAGTGATATATGAAAAAAGTTGCAACTAAGGAGGTGGTTAAATTACTAAGCTATTCAATAGCGATGACACATTTTCCAACAATTCCCGATTTATCACTGAACTGTTTATTTAATCAAATTTTTCACCAGCAAAACCACAATTTTACCAAAAAGATTCACCGAATTATTGTAATAGTTTTTACCCTGAAAATTATACATTAAATTTGGTTCGAGGTCATTCCCCTTTTGCATTTTAATCTTTTCAGATGTGTATTTTTCTCAGTATTTTTCTTGCTAAGTAATCCAGCTATATTTATTTTTGAAACAGAACATCAAGGAAAAATTAATTTTGATTCTAAAACTCAGTCTGTACCTACCTATATCTAAGTACCTAATTTTCGATAATTTGGCAAATCAAAAATAACACAATTATTAGATATAAGTCGCTAAGCGTAGGTGGTACCTAAAGCTCTCGCTACAGCTATAGTGAAACTAGAAAAAAAAAAAAATAATGCAAATTGAATTTCTCCCCAATAAAATTAAGTAAGAATAGGTAAGTCTCGAGGTAAGTAGCTTATTTTGAATGAACATTTATTTTTATAGGGTCAATAATAAATTTGTCTTGCACATGATGTAGGTACTTCTATCTATTTAATCCTATTCATTTCAAATGTTTGTTTTTATGATAGGATTATTACAATGTTTTTATGTAACATAAATAATAAAAGTACCTACTCTCGTCTACATAATTATGTAGCCAGAATTTACAGGCTTACGACCAGTTCCAACACTATTTTTACCCTCTAAATATAGATAGTTTGGACACCTGTTTTAATTTAGAAATTGTGTGCTTGAATGATGTTCAAAGTCGTTTGAATTGAAAGTTTGAAATTTCGGTAACTTTTCCTGGTTGTAATAGGCGAGGTAATGGGATGTGATTCCAAAAGTTTTTTGGTATAAAAATCGAGATAAAAATATTGGCAAGATATACTTTTTATGAAAACTTTGAAGTATTGAACTTGACATGTTAGGGCTTTATACATCAGAAGAATTAGTGATTTGAAAATAAATCTACCTACAATGAAATCAAATGAAAAATTAAGTATCTACTTACAGGATATAATTATTATTACCTACTGCCATACTGTTAATTATCGAGTCTATTACGCTCGCTATTACGTTTATAATCTATTTAATTACAGAGGAAAAACAAGATGAATAATTTATATCAAACTCTGTTGGATATTAGGATGATGTTCTCAATCTATTATTTTAAGCTTTGGAAAATTATATATGTACTCAGGTAAGTGTTTAATTAATAATTATCTAGATATTTATATACTTGGTTATAATGTATAGCTAAAGTACCTATATGGTGTGTTTTTTCTGCAGGAAAATTTTTAAAGCTAGTACTAGTTAAAAATATTTTTGTCTCGATTTTTAGGTAGGTACCTACTTGATTGATATAAGCAGGAGGTAAAAGACTTAATCTACCCATTTATAAGTGTATTTGTCGAGTTTTAAGTATGTGAAATCAAAGTAGATTTCCGCTAACAGTAGTTATACTATGTGTCGACTGTGCCTGAAGATTAAGAATTTTTTATCAAGTGAGAAAATATTTTTTCATTTTGTACCATTTCTAACACCCAAATTTATTGAAAAAGACAATAAGTATTCATTAAATTCAAAATTAGGTAGGTATCAATAATAATGGCAACTTAAAATGAAGTAGACTTGAAACTGTGAGTTGCTTTTTCGCATATCATCAAAAAATCTACATTTTAAATTTGAAAAAAAAAATATATAAATAAATATGAATGAATAAACCTACAACCAAAATGAGAATTCATCCAGAAATACTTAGTTGATGTGGTTTTCACATCTATAAATATTAACTTAGGCATAGAGCAACAGCAAAGTTTACTTAAATGTATTTTCAAAAAATTAAATGTCTAGGTATTTTTTGGAGACCCACTTTTCCAGGATATTCTTTCAATTCTGAGAATACTAACTATTTTTTCGAGACTTTTTTAAATGCATCAGGATAACCAAAAGAATAAATTTAATTTTTAGCCAGTTTAGGTAGTAGTTGAACAGTTGTTGAAATTCAAGTGCAATTTTCCCCAATCTAAAGTCTGCGACTGGTGGTCTAACTAAGTCACGATCCAAAATAACATTTGAAAACAATTTACCTTTCAACAATTTTAAATTTAATCCAAAATCCAAAATATAAGTAATCCAAATCGAGTTTCGAGGCCACTGCACTTTTTTTATTTTTGAAAACACTATCACACTGTGAGCAAAAATTTCTTAAAAAAAACAAACACCTACCTGGGTAGCATCAGAATAAGGTGTTGAAGAATTTTTATCGACAAGTTGCGAACCAAAAAGGGGTGCAACCCCACTGGAGCTAGGGCTTTCGGATCTGGAACCTTCCATTTGCTGAGGTACCATAATATTCCAAAAAAGAAAATCAGAAATTTTATTGTTTGGGATTAATTACCAAATGCACCCACTCGCGCACAAAAAGTTTTTTTTTTCTTTTGGGGAAGAAATTTTGAAAATTCGGAAAAATTTGTCTAAGTCCTCAAGTGCCGATATATGGACTAGCACTTGACTATACTTAGCATACTAATCTCTCGAACCGAACCGTTTTCGTTGACGAATCTGACAACTCTGAGCTCGAGGTTTTGAGTGTGTATCTTATTCACAGCTGTTCCCTATCCCTACCACTCGACTATGGAGGGGGGTAAGAGCCATGCGCGAGATTTACAGCTGATTCGATTCTACACGCTGCTGAATGCGTTTTTATTTTTTATTTTTTTTTTTTCGCCCTCGAAACTTTATCCCTTAATTCCCGGAGATGAAAATGCAACCCCAATGCCTTATCCAACAAGAAAATCTATTACTTATTAAATTTTACTTTTTTTTAGGCAGGTCTTAAACAAAATCACCATAAAATGTTTTTCATCAAAAATAATAATTTTTTTCCAACCCTTAAATAAACAATTTCACTCGAAAAAGAAACCCAAAAAAAAAAGCACGTCACTGTTCCTCAAAACACAAGTTTACTAGACCTATAGACGTCGTACTCGCGATGTCTCGATCTCGAAAATAAAGTTATTGAGCGCGCGGAACCGACCACACATCGTCGCAACCAAGATGCGAATGCAATGCGATGCAATGGCAAAGCGCTCGAGTGTGCTGACTCGGGACAACTGACTCCCCCCCACTAACAGTTTAGTTCAGCTTTTCACCGTCTCGTGTAGCGAAGGCGCCACTTATCGGAGGTAAGGCTTTAGCATAATTTCCAACTGGAATTGATGACTAAATAAAATGTTATAAATGCATAGATTAGTCATAATTGTTGTAGTGTGTCGTTACTTTAGCGCGATAGTGACTTATCAACTATCGTGCTAGATATACAGTGTGTTCCAGTCCCAATTTAGATCTTCACCATTTTTAGAATCTTGGTTATTATAAGAAATAGAGAGTCAATTAAATTAGGAGAGTTTTAGAGTATTTTATGCCGATTTAGACTTTGCTTTTGAATTTAAAAAAAAAAAATAGGTACCTATTTGAATTTTAAATAATTGAAAAGGTCTTAATTAGGTATTGTTGATTTTGTTTTGATAATGTTACAAATCATCGTAAAAAGACAATTAGTCTAGGAAAATCGTCGAAAAATACATGCACTGCAAAAAAAAAAAATCCTACCCAAATGAAATTTTCAGGGATGATAGGGGGCGGGTGGGTGATCATAAAACAGAAGATATCACACATGCACCCCTCTGGCGTTTTGCGCTATAGGGGTTGAAAGTGCACCATTGGCGATTACTTGATACCTATTGATTTTACAAAAAATGTTTTAAATAAAAGATGTGCAACAATATTTGATCTACAATGTTTCTCCAAAGACTTTGTTGATTAAGGGCCATCTGCGGTCATAAGGGCCGTTTGAAATTTATAATGAAAATAATTTTTTTTTAACCAACGTGAAAAAAATTTCTACAATACCTACATACAACATTTTTGTTTAATGAAGTTTTTACTCTCCCCCTGCCGTTTTTCAATATGGGTAGTTTAATTTTTTTAAATTTTTTACAAAAAAAAATATTTTCTCAATAAAAGTTTTATAAGATAACATTTCCTACAATTTTTCCTTGTCAACTTTTTTGTAACTCACCCCCATTCAGCGGGGGGAACCCTTCCCTCAGTGAAATTTTGTGTGTCCTCCTGCTGTTGGTCAGGAAAAATTGTAGGAAATTCTTATAAAACTTTTATTAAATTTTTTTTTTTGTAAAAAAATAAAAAAAAACTTCAAGCTACCCTTAATAGTACGGGATACGAGGCTTGTTTCATCAAATCATTTCACACCGTCTTGCATTGTTATATCATCAGTTCGATAACATGGTGCTGAACCGCACTTGTGCGGGGAAATATATGGGAGTGTGGGATTTTGCTAAAAAAAAGGTTTCAGAAAATGTCGTCATAAACGAGGAAAATATATAATTATATTCCGTCTTGTATTTATTTATTGAGTTAATTTGTACAAAAACAAAATTGGATTAACACATGCAAGACGTTTTCATGGAGGTTTTGGGGTTGTACCTAATATTAGATAGAAACTGTCAATTTTTCAGAGAGGTAGGTAATATCATTTCACACCACTCCATTGTTGACTTAGATTAAAACTTGAATGTAGAATAGCCACTGGATACTGAAGCAAGACGTCGTGAGGAGGAATAACGGGCTGCAAGACGGATGTCAATGCGTTGTCTCATGAGGGAGTGAAAAATTATTTTACACCACTTCATGCTTATGTCCGCCGAAAGAATATATGTTAAGAAATAGTAATATATTAGTGCAAGACATTTTTTTCGGGGAAAAAAGTACATAAATCCGTTTTTTTTTTTACTGAACTATTGAGTAATTTACTGAACCGTTCACTATTTATTCTTTTCTAAATCATACAGATGAAAAAGGACAGTGGACATAGCAGCTCAACAGGGAAGTCTGCTGAATGCAGGAATTATAATTTCTGTTTACAATTTTAGAAAGATCATTTGTTGTGTAATTTTTTTGCTGCTTTAAAATCAAATTTTTCAAATTTAATACTTACAATCTGTTATGTGTTATATGGGATATCCACGACAGAAAAAACCTAAATTATTATAAGCCGCCAAAAAAAGAACAATTTTCAATCTTTTTTTATTAGATGTCCGTAGAGACATACATATACATATTGTTAACGCAACATTATTTATAAATTTGGTTTCTTCTCATTCTTATTAAAGAATTACTTGAATGTCAATTTCGCGTAAAACACAGGAGTGTATTTTCTACCACCCTGCGCCGACCGTTGAAGATTTGGATTTACACTACACACTAGATCAATGATACTTGATATGCACGTTGCATTTTTACCGGTTCCGTGTTTTACGCTCAAAAAGTCTATGTCTTGTGCCGTTAAAAAGGGACCTTAAGTGCCTTAAGTGGATGGTGATACGTTGGTGGTTGTGGAGAACCGTTTTCCAGGGGATCCCCGTATATACGCACAGCTTATAAGAAAACCCAGGTGAGTGGTAATAACTTTTGTGTGTTTCGACAATCCTATGGTATCATTTTCATTTCTATTTCTATTTGTTTGCGCGATTATCCAGTCGCAGTCCAGTTTACTAAATGTCAAATACTATTGCGTAAACACATATTATTAGAGAATTTTGCAAAATAGAATTATTCTACGCTGTAAAGAGCAAAAATATTTAAAATTAATGTGCGTAATTTGTAATTTGGAGTAGTATTCCCCTTTGTATCTGATGGAGTGACTCCCGTCAAAATTAGTCAACTTCATCACCGACTTGCAGTCCTTTCTTCTCATTTAGAACGTCTTGTATTTTTAAAAATGTTATCAATGTGTTCTATTTTTCCCATTAGTACCAGTGCAAGACAGTGATTTCTCACTCCCTCATAAGACAACACATTGACCTCTGCCTTGCAGCCCGTTATCCCCTCACAGGAAGTCTTGCATCAGTATCCAGTGGCCTTAGAGTATCTGAAAGATATTTTTCCGGTGGAAATCAACATTTTATTTGTCTGACGACTACGTACTTATTCCAATGGCAAAATGAATTCTTTGAGCACATAGATGGGTAGTCCACTCAGCCCGGTTATCGCCAACTTCTACATGGAACACTTTGAACAAGTGGCACTGCAAACGACCACAAAGGAACCTACTTGTTGGTTCCCCTATGAAGATGACACTTTTGTTGTTTGGAACCATGGACAAGCAGAGCTCGAAAACTTTCCTAATCATCTAAACTCAATAGAACCCAGGATACAGTTTACGATGGAAGTTGAGGACAAGGAAATTGCATTCCTCGATGTCCTCTTAGAAAGATTACCCTCAGGTAAACTAGGACTCAGAGTATAATATACTCTGAGTCCTAGTTTACTTGAGGCTTCCTATATTATAGGAAGCCGACGCATACGAACAGATACCTCAACAAGAAATCCAATCACCATCCTAGGCAATAGAGAGGAGTCATTGAAGCTCTATCTGACAGGGCAATCTGGATTTGTGAACCCAGATATCTTCAGGACGAGACGCAATACCTGAAATCAGCACTTGAAGGAAATGGGTATTCCAAGCAGTAGATAAATAGAACTATAAGACTGAAGCAACAGCGCACAAATAATAAGGAACCAGAATAGGTGGCAGGGAGAGCCTTTCTTCTCTACATTAAAAATGTCACAGATCGCATAGGATGAACGCTGGAAAAACACCTTAAGCCCATTTACAAGCCCACAAGAACAATTCAGCAAAGTCTAACATCGGGCAAGGATCCTAGGGCACCTCTTGATATGGCTAGCGTCTATAGAATTCCCTTCTTTTGTGGATTTGTCTATGTAGGAGCAACCAAACGCTCTACCAACATCAGGGTCAAAGAGCACAAAAGAAACTGTCAGCAGGAACAAATAGATAGATCAGCAATCGCCGAACACGTGTCAACACAAACAAACAAGGTGTCGACCAGACTCAAGTATTGGATAGGACCAAACTGTTTTACACTAGACTCTACAGAGAAGTCATAGAGATACATAAACACCACAACAACTTCAACAGAAAAGAAGAGGGCATGAACCTTATCAAAAGCTGGTTGCTAGTTCTCCGAAAAACAAAGACCCTTCCGTTCCGAGAACGAGAAAAGGAAAATAGGGTAATACAAGCAACGCCTAGAACCCTGGATATAAATAACGCAGGTCCAATAACGTTGAATCCAGTCATCGAAGGAACGCGGAAGAGAACACATCGTCCTCTACCATACCGCCTCTGAAGATGTCTACCATAGCAGTGGAAGAAACGTTAGGTAAAAATATCACTCGACCACGGCATTATATTCCGAAAAATACTTTTTTTAAATGTTGCAAATCTTTCATTTGTAAAATCAATAAGCACCAAGTAATTGCCAACTGCGTACTTTCAACCCCTATAGCGCAAAACGCCAGAAGGGTGCATGTGTGATATCTTCGGTTTTATGATCATCCACCCGCCTCCTATCATCCCTGAAAAATTCATTTGTATAGGATTTTTTTTGTTGAAAATTGCCAATTTTCCTAGACAATAGATTTGGTAGATGATTTTGACAACAATGCGATAAGAAGAAAAGTATGTTATGCATGTACAAAGAATGACTCTTTCAAGGATAAATTTAATCAAAACTTGCATGACATTAAAAAAGTTTATAATCTACTTAGTTAAATAGGCAACAAATGAACGGCAAACAAGCGAAATTGAAATTATAACTTGCATGAAAGATGAAAATCATGATAAGATTACTTACAGGATAATCATTGCGGATTTAGGAAATAATTTTTTTTCAAATATAGGCTGCGAAGGAAAATATGAAAAGTAGTGGAATGTATGATTTAAAACACAAGAGAAAATTTTGAAACGCGGTACGCACAGATCACTTACCTTTGAAAAAGGCTTCTATTGGTTCTCTGGGTACTGGTCCAAGATGAAGAGGATTAAATTCTGTGGTGTTGACTCTATCGTCTTGAAGAAGTCTATTCAATTAATTGAAAATGAGGGTAGTTTGGCTGTAGTATAGTCGAACCGTCCGATACGACACGATATTTTTACGGATCGCGTAGCGAGTCTATTTGTCTACTATTCGGCCGAGAATGAATTATTGTTAATCTCGGATAAGGCAGCATAAAAATGCAGGTACCTAGCAAGTGACGTATGCGCATATGATAAACGAAATATGGGTTAAAAAATAGGCACGATCAAATTCTATAGATTGCTCTATTGCTCTGCACATTATTTTATTACTGAAATGAGTTCTTAAACATAGGCACACAAATGTCTGAGAAAATTAAAGACCCAACAAGTCCATTTCGTTCACTGACGTATCTTCATTTTCAATGTTCTTAAACCCAACAGACAGAAATGAAATTATAGAACACATAAATAGTTTAAAAAAAAATGTTTATCTCCAGGATTGGACAAAATCACCACCAAAATAATTAAATAACTGCATGTCTATATCTTAGATCCCATGGTTAATATTATTTATTTGATTTCTAAAACAGGAAAAGTCCCTCCACAATTCAAAACGTCTATTTTAATACCAATACATAAAGCCAGAGACAAAAAAGATAACAACTATACACCAATAAGTGTCATCTTAAATCTGGCACAGATTTTTGAATAATGTCATATCAAGAGTTTTTGGACTCCAATAATTTACTATCTAAAAATCGATTAGGTTTCTTGCCGGGTTTGAGTACCTACGTCACATGAAATGTATGAACTAGTAGCAAAAATAATGTCTCACTTAAACAATTGTGATAAATGCATTGCTTTAGTTCTGGACTTAGCGAAGGCATTTGAAATGGTATCGCATCCTTGCTTCTTCAAGTCTTGGAGATGCATGGAGTTAGGAGTACCGTGTTGCATGTCTTTGCTGATTACCTGGTTCACATGACTCAATTTGTTAAGATTGCAAAGACCCTAAGTGAACCAAAAACAGTTCAACATGGTGTTCCACAAGGTACAGTACTTGGACCCATTCTTTTTATTGTTTATGTAAATTTTCTCTGTAAGCTGGAAGTTGATGGAAAGCTGATTGCATATGCTGATGATACAGTGGTGATGTTTCATTCGGAGACATGGGAGTTGGCACGTTGAAAAATAAAATGTGGCTTTGCTTAAATCAAAACCTTTCTATAGACACTTTCAAATTAACGTTAAATATAAAAAAATCCCATTATATTGCTTTCTCAATAACCATGGCAAATAGACCAGGATTTGATCATATATTGTACTATAGATGAACCGTTAAAAGACGTGACTCATATCAAGTATTTAGGTATTGTTGTTGATAAACACTTGAAGTGTGTACAACATGTGCTCTACTTGAATAAAAGGATTAGATCCTTCATTCATAAATTTCATATTCTTCGTAATATTTTGAGAAGGAAGGCAATAGTAATGATTTGTTGAGCCCCTTAGAGATATGGCATAATCGTATGGGGGGTAGGTGTAGGTATCCAGAACTACATTGTTGAAATAATTTTGAATAATCTTAGGTTGTACCTTACAAATCAACTTTATTCCATTGAAATATAAGTAATATAAACATTTTGTATAGGTATTCTTGCGGTATGCAGTTTTGTACATGGAAATGAGCAATTATTAAAGCCAAATGTTGTAACACATTCTCATATAACTCGAGCGAACACTGCCCAAAATCTAAACATTGCTTAATCTTATTGTGACCTAAATCTACATAGACAAATTTTATTTTTTCTTTTTGGATAATTTATGTACATACATTATATTTATTTCGTAAAATGGCATTTTGATGAATAGAAGTGGTAGGGATCAGGGATACTGTTCTCTCCAAACTACAAAAACTATGGAGAAAGTCTAACGTGATCCTAACAATCCAGATTTACCAAATATTGAAAAAACAACATTATATAAATTAATAAAATCTTCAAACTTTAGAAACGTGGTAGAAAAAGCATGCTGTTAGATAAAAATGAAATAGTAATTTGGGACGACAATACTTGAAGAAAATTAAAATATACCGGGAAAGTGATTCTCGTACTGCTGAATAATTGGAACCAAAAGACAAACATTTAACAGGTATTTTCCCGATCGCAGAAAAAATAGTATGTGTATTTTGGAGGAAAAGCACATTCTCGGCATGCGGTGTTTGCTCAACTTACACCGTCGGCCGAGAATGTGTCACTTTTCCACCTAAATACACAATATACTATTAATATATAACAATTGTTTTCAAGAAAAGGAAAGAAATTATAGTCTGTCACTTTGGAAGCGAGAGTGGATTTGCTCCTGATGCTTTGTGGGCATTTGAATCCAAAAGTTTTGGGACTACGGTACTACCACCAAGAAATGGAGGAGATCCCTCGTCACGGCTCTGGCTTGCATGACAGAAATCTTGGGTCCGTCTATTCAAATTCAAAGTCCAATTAACACAACAATAATTTATTCCACGTTACTATATACTCTGACACTAATTACTTCACTTATTAACTCAAACAACTAAACTCTTTACAACTCTCAACAATAATCACTAACTAAATCATATCACAGTCAATCTTAAAACTAAAAACTACTAACTAATACCGTCCCTTATATATCTGTAATCCATTCCTTTAAAATCCATAATAAACGCGATTATCCCTTTTCCCGACTAAGGCGGTATTTTTTAGATTTCAAGTTAGATTCTGTACACCACGGCGAAAGCGCACCGCGACAGTGCCCTCCTCTTAAGGTTGATCGTCCTGATCAACTTCACGCCCATTATATTTCGTCAATCTGTCCAGATGTACAACTTTCATCTTACTCTTACTTGCTGAAGACAATTTCGGCGACACTTCTTTCTTACTTGTTGGATTATACAGCCACACTAGATCACCTTCTTGAAATCCGACTGAATTGGCTTTCAAGATGTAGAATTTACCTGATGTCCTTGTCTGCCTCTTGATCTTTTCTCATTTGTTTAATAGTACATTTATCATCAACGATAAGGTCCATTTTTCTCACAGCTGGACCAGTGTTTTTCTCAGGCATATCGATTTTTTGATAATGCTTGTGGTCTTCTTTGCATGACCGTCAACATTTTCATGCAAGTTTCTAGGTCGATGTTCAGGGCTGGCGTCTCTAGATCTCCAAAAGCGTTGGGAACGATCCCTAAATGGAGAGGACATCCTTAGTTTACAATCCCATTGCATATGTCTAAGCTTATGGCACCGGTAACATTTTATTCGGTTTCTAGGTGTTGGTGTTTGTTTGGAGTCGTTTCCCATTTGTCTAACCTCTAGTACTAGATTCTCCATTCTCTCCATGAAATTGCTCATAATATTCTCGAAGCTACCAGCCTCTTTTGACGATTGATTTTCCTTTGGGTCTTCCATGGATACTGCTCGTATTCTTGGTCGTGAGGCGCTAAATATTGCTTCTAGTTCCAATGCTCGGACAAGGGCTTCGCTACTTGTTCTGAACTTAGAGATTCTCAGGTTTTCCTGGATCTTGGAATCTCTGAGACCATCAATGAACGCAGATACTGCCATCCATTCCTGCATGTCTTCCCCAGCTGCAGGAAACGCCATACTCGCTAGCCTTTCACCTTCCGATTAGAATTTTTGTAAACTCTCGCCGGGTTTTTGAATTCCTGATTTAACTTGAATTCTAAATACTTCTTGCCTGTAATGGTCTCCGAAGCGCAATTCTAACGCCTGACTTAAATGCAGGTAATTCTGATGGTAGATTGAACGAATGGACTGAAGAAGATCTAAAGCAGGTCCTCGTAGCTCCACTATCAGTGCTGTAGCTTTTTCTTGATCGTTTCATCCGTTGGTGTTTTCAACAGCTTCAAATTGTCGGATATACATGGTCCAGGACGTAGAACCGTCAAAAGTTGGTGGTTTTATCTTCATACTAGAGAATGCTCTAAAACTACCTGGATTGATGGACTGTATTTCTAATTCATTCACCTTATCTTCAAGTGCTTGAACTTGATCCTCAGCTTCTTGTGTCAATTGCTGAACATCGTCTTTAACTTCTTCAACATCTTCTTCAACTTCGGCTTTCACTTCCTTAATCTTTTGTTCCAGGTTAGTGACAGATCCTTGTATCGTTTGAAAAATTTTCTGCAGTTGTCCAAGGTCGTCTTGCCGTTCTTTTTGTCGCCTACCCTCTTCTTGTTGTTTTTCTCTTTGTCGCCCGGCCTCTTCGTCATGTTTTTCTTATTATCGTTTAGCCTCTTCTTGTTTTTCTTTTCGTCGTTTAGTCTCTTCTTGT
Organism: Ceutorhynchus assimilis; assembly: GCA_917834065.1. NCBI lineage: Eukaryota > Metazoa > Arthropoda > Insecta > Coleoptera > Curculionidae > Ceutorhynchus > Ceutorhynchus assimilis. Next base: position 21,671,028 of record OU892278.1, read on the forward strand.
TGTCGTCTAGCTTCTTCTTCTTGTTTTTCTTTTTGTCACCGGGCCGCTACGTCTTGTTTTTCGTGATGTCGTTTAGCTTCTTCTTCCTATTTTTCTTTTTGTCGTTTAGCCACTTCTAGTTGTCGTCTAGCTTCTTCTTCTTGTTTTTCTTTTTGTCGTTTAGCTACTTCTTCTTGTTTTTCTTTTTGTCGCCTGGTCTCTTGGTCTTGTTTTTCTTGTTGTCGTTCAGTCTCTCGAAGTTCCAACATTTTGTTCTTCCATTTTTGCTTGTTGTCTCGTAATAGGCATATAGAGAATGTTCTGGAATTTCCCTCAAACTCTCTTCAAACATCTTTCCTGATCTTTGATTGAAGTTCCAAATACGTCGGTGAAGTCACAAATTGAATAACTTGCTTTATTCTTGTTTTAGAATTTTCTTGAATAGCTATTTACCTAACAAGTGCGGAAAATGAATTTTCCCGCACGCGGCAGCCGTTCACCGAACGACGCGTAGCGGAGTTTGGTAAAGCAGCCGAGTGCGGAAAAATATTTTCCGCAAGTGTTAGGTTCAATATTTTTCCTACAGGCGTAAAAATGTAGAATTTTTCTTTTTTTTTTTTGACAGCCGGTAAAATTTTTTCCGCACTGACAGCCGTGCGGAAAAACTTTTTCCGTCCTGATATGCGTGCGGTAAAACTCATTTTCCGCACGGATATCAGTGCGGAAAATTGATTTTTCCGCACAGCTGTAGGAAATAGTTATTTTCCTAACAAGTGCGCAAAGTAGTACTTTTCCGCACGCATTTTCGGGCTCAAAGTTACACTTTTCCGCACTCAGTGCGGATACAGGCCTTATCCGCACTGAGTGCCGAAAAGTAATTATAATTGTCAAGCAACAATAAGTGCAACCGTCGACTTTGACACATGATGACAAATTTTTCCTCTGTTTCTATATCAGCCAACATCTATACAAACACCAAATATAAATTAACTTTGACACATTGTCAGATTTGTTCTCTATATATTTATATGCAAAAATCTACAAACTTTCTCATCAAATTTAGACGCTTTAAGATGAACAGCTCTGACGAGGATTTTCTGTTATTTTTTTTTTTTGTAATGTAATTTTTTGATAAATGCATAGGTTCCCTTCAAGTTAATTAAAAATAATTAAACAAATTATCGTTTTTTTTTTTAAATTTTTTGTTATTACCTACCTGATATGAAGCTCGTAGGAAAAATTTTGTTCCTAACACGTGCGCAAAGTGTCTTTTCCGCACGCAAACACGTATCCGAACTCCACTTCGCGTCGTTCGTATAACTGTGTTTGCGTGCGGAAAAGTAACACTTTGCGCACTTGTTAGGAAAATAACTATTTCGGCACTCAGTGCGGATAAGGCCTGTATCCGCACTGAGTGCGGAAAAGTGTAACTTTGAGCCCGGAAATGCGTGCGGAAAAGTACTACTTTGCGCACGCTCGAAAATGTGTTTTCTGAATGTCGACTGATATAGCAAACACGTCGGTGGAGTCAGAAATTCAATATCTCCCTTGGTTTACAAATAGAATTTTCTAGAACTTACTTGAAAATCCGGTATACAGTCACCTACAGGGTAATTTACACGATCGGTTAGGGCTCTTTTAGTGATTGTCACTGCTTACACTAACTGTCCCAGTGTTCACTTAGAGTCCACGCTACTTACTAGTGTTCGCACTTTTCTGCAATCGGATTTCACTGTGCAGTCCTCAAATTATATCTCAAGTGTGACAACCATGTTACGGCTCTGGGGTGCGTGACAGAAATCTTGGGTTCGTTTATTCCAAAATCAAAGTCCAATTAACATAAAAATAATTTATTCCGCGTTACTACACACTCTGACACTAATTACTTGACTAAATTAACTCAAACAACTTAACTCTTTATAACCCTTACAATAATCACTAGGTATCTAAAACGTATCACAGCCAATCTTAAACTTAAAAACTACTATCTAATACCAACCATTATATACCCGTATTCCATTCTTGTAAAATCCAGAATAAACGCGATAGACCTTTTTCCCGAATGACTGTAAAATTTAGAATCAGCTGTCCAATTCTGTACATGGCGCTTCCGCGACAATATCGTAAACTCTGAGGTACAAACCAGACTCGAGAAAATCCTAGAAGGGCAAAAAAAGATAATAAATTGAACAAAGCGATGGCAGAAGTAGGTTCGAGAAAAAATTGGGAACGTTCTGAAAAAAAAAAATATTTGGAACGTAACTTGATATCAGGAAATGTCTCAGCTTCACATGCAACTGGTATTTTAAAGTTATCAAAATCACGACAGCGTACGACACCGACGATCAAACGTCCTGGCAATGTACTGACGTCAGTTCCAGACTGTTGCAATGGCTTATGGCTGGAGCTCTGATGACATAGCTACAGGCTTGATTGTAAAATTGCGTAACCCTGCCTAAAGTTTAGATGAATTTGGAGCGGATATCAGTGATATCCTCCGCCTCATTAATTCTACAACAGCAGAAATGCAAGAGCAACTAGCGGCCGAAATTTTCATCGATGAATTTAGGGATGTGGATGTACATACGTACAGAGATGCTGCTCTTAATCGAACCGTCAAGTAGCAGCAAAACTGAAAGCCATAGAGATCCCAGCGGCAATAACAGGGGAACAGGAGTATAATGCATCAGCCGCAGAAGAAGAGGAAAATTTAAACGACACTGTGTCACTGTAAAGTATGGCTGGAATATGGATCTTACTCCCGTTTTGTTCTGATGACTTCTTCGATTCGATTGAGAAGTCCCAACAGAACGATTTTGATTACCAAAAATTTTTCTGAGAAACTGCATAGCAGCGCAGATGCCTTTTCCAGGTGACTATAACAGCACGGCCTCAGAAATGATCAACGTGATGGTGGCTGGTTCGACATGCGAAAGTCAGCACATCATTGTTATCAATAATTGTTTTCCCTGTAAAATTTTCCCTTGCATTGGCAGTAATTATTGTCATATCAGAAAATGCTATGGTATTATATTCCCTCGTGCAAATACCTACAAAATAATCATAATCCACACACGGAAAGTGCGATGAAGGTGAAAGTATGGCCGTGTTTTTTTTTAAATGTATCATTTCTATTAAAAACGTTTTATCAGCAAGAAAAACGCCACAATAATTATATTAATTACACGTTTAATAAATATCGCCATGTATTTGTCTTTACCTGATAGAAAATTGATATCAAATACCGGTATGTCAGTTTAGTAATACCACATTAATTATCTTTAATTGCATTTAATAGTTCCCTCAATGATAAGGCAAAGTAGTATTATATCCCCTATTGTCACCATTTCAACTATCTTGCAAAGATAGTTTAATAAGTATAATTTTTTTATAAAATATTGCAGTTTAACTTATCGATTGCTTTATTAAAATATATGGGACAATGCGAATTTTAGTTAGTTATTATTTCGGCGAGTTAAATTGATGCTATTTAACTTCGTAGTAGGTAGCCTTCACTTCACAAATTGTTTATTGATTAACACCCGCATAATAAACTGAAATTTAACTTCGACCAACTAACTATTTTACGTATTTTCATTTGACTCACCTATACATTCCTCCATTATGAATAAGAAATACATTTTCTCCAAAAAAATAATCATCAGTATTACCTATCTATTATCGAACGAATCAGGAATCTATATTATAATTCCAAACTTCTTTTTAAATGGCAAATCGTTGAAGTAGTCCAAAAGAATTTTATCTTGTTATAGCAACATTGTAAAATTACAAATCATAAACTACAAAGTTGATTGATTATGGTCTTATTACCATAAAAATACAAAAGTTCGTCATCAATGACCTAGAAAAATATTAACCACATTATTATTGTCATTTTGCTTCATCGAATCAAGGTTCAAGAAAGTAATTAATGAATAATTTTCCAATTTCGCTCTCCTTATTTTACGGATATAATGACGCCATAATTCTATGGTGATTCAGTATCTGATGGCCCATTATGTTTTTAAAGTCTTTTATATAACAATCGGGGACGCCGAAAATAGGTTGAGTACTGAATCTGGATATCATATAATTAAGAAAGTGATAATTGACCTCATTTGGATTTTCTGGTTTTAATCACTGTATTAAACGTGTTTTATTTCACTGGTTTTTCTCATAAAATATTGTCCATTTGAAATTTAACGATTTTTTGTGTTGTACGTGCATAAAGTAACTAACCACTCGCGTATAGTTTATGACATTGTACAATGTACATACATACATATGAATAAAATAGGAGCAAATGCTTTGGCTTAAGTTTTTTTAGATTAACATATTCAGCTTTAATGTAAAAATTTTTGAGAAAATTTTGACACTTTTGCTCGCTTTTGTGGGATGGGGAGTGATACCATGAATAGGTTGAGTCCCGCGGTACATTGAATGAACTTCACCCTAAGCCCAAAAGCAAATAATAGTATTTCAAATTCATTTATTATACCGATAAATTGTTTAGACATCCCATGTAAGATATCTGTCAACTTGATAGCTGTAAGTAAACGTCAATTTCACTAGACGTCGGGATATTTTAATGATCGTAACCATATAGAAATATAATAAACCAAGGTGAGAGTTACCGATTCTGTGGTGCGACACTGGCATCGCGATGACGTCATATCGATACTAGCACCACTATCCACTACAAGACCAACTTAAATAATATTTGGCGGGCTTTTTGAACTTTTGGATAAAAGTTTTGTTATTTTTGAAGGTAGAAATCTAGCCCAGCGTTTTTCCGCAGTCGACAGAAAAAAAATGCAAAAAAATGCTGGCCTGGAAACAAAAATAAATAATCAAAAAATGTCCATGAAGTAATGTATATATTTTGACCTTTGGCAATTAACAAAAAATAATAAAAATTAAATTATACATAAATATAACTTTGTAAATAATAAATTGCAAAAAAAATACAACAAAAAAAAAGCAAAAACACCCAAAACATCTCACTTTTTACTAATAATAGGTGAGTATTTAATAATTATCATTATTTATGCATGAACTTAATGATTTTCACATTGTTTTTAATAAACTTTATTAATTTTAGGTTTAGTTATTTGTGACAGTTTTGAAAAAAGAAAATGTCATTTTATAGGTGAGAAATCGCAATGTACAATAAATAAAAAACCCTATGTCCTCTCTTCCTTTATTATCACATCTGTTAAAAAGAGACAGATATAAGAATGGGAAGTCATGTCAGGATTGTCAGATAGTTCCAAGCTATACTAGCGCCACCATGTGCTACATTGCTACAAGAAATACATTGCCACTTGGCGCATATGAATCGGTAACTCTTACCTTGGTTTATTATATTTCTCTACGATCGTAATTATAATATCCCACCAGTCCAGTTAACTGGACTACCACGTCCAATACTGGACGTATTCATCAATAAATATTAATAATTATTGTCAATAACAAAAAGAAAGTTTCTGAAAATATAAAAAAACAAAAGGATATTCTAATAGATAAGACAAAATATTAACAAAAGTTTCTAAAAATAATAAAACCGAAAGGATATTCCAACATAATCTAGAAATGACAAAATTAAGCAAAAACCAAAATTTTAAACTTCAGTTGTGACTGCACAAGTTATTGCCATATTCCGCATTTTTAGGGGCCAATTTAGATTTAGAAGCCTCAAGTTTACTAAACGCGGGGATTGACAAGGAACCCCTCTGTCCAGTGTACTGGATGGTGGCACTCAACCAATAGGAAGCCTGATTTTTGTATGCGTTCCGTTGCCTTTGGCGCCATGACTGCTCTAATTTTTCAGGATTTTTTCCTTGATCGATTGGTAGATTGAATCACCCCTTGTGTGACATTTATATTTCTGTCCATTCCTACTCATTATTCATATAGGAACAATTTGTCTGTCGCAGATTAGGGCATAATTTTCTAAGTATACTTTTCTGTATTTTGCTAGTAGCTAGTTCCTGCATTTCCCTGTAATTCGTAATCTTTGTTCCTGGTCCAACAATCATCTTGACAAATTAAAGCCTGAAACAGGTAAATATTTGCATACATATGATGACAAATTAATCGTTATTAATTAGTTTGGTTTTTCAATATGAAGAAGTATAATACCTTTTGTTTCTTTCCGGAGTTTTTCCATGCGGGCTTTTAAATTTGCCTCATATGTCTAATTGCCGTCTGTAGTCTGCAAATAATTGAGCTCTGATGGATTATGTGGTTATAAATTTCTATTAAGTAAATAGCTTCCTAGCGAAGAAAATGTTATGTCAATGCATAGACAACTGAATAGTGCATAGTTGTGAGGTAGTAATTTACCTATTAAAAATAAAGCACTTGCTACATAAATAAAGCATTTGCTGAGCGGATGGTTTATAGTAAAAACATAAAACATTATGTGATTTTCCTTAGAAATTATGACATTTCATAAGAAGGAAATACAGCTATACTTCAGTCAGTAGGTTTTTTTTTTTTTTGTATCGGTGCTATCAAATTGATTATGCCTAGGGGTTAAACGTCAGTATAAGTCATCGGCAAATTATAGAATAAGGAAAGAGTTTGGTAGATTGCTTTAATTAGATTAAGATGCAGTTTTCTGTCAAAGATTTTTATCTACCGAGAGTGTTGAGACTATGACGGGTATGATTTTAAGAAAAAAATATAACGTTTTGACCAGTTTCGTATGTCACCTGCTTTAAACCGTGTCCCAATATTTACAAAACTGAAATCATCTGATTTTGATAAGATACCCTTAAAAGCCGATTGTTTTGTCAGTTTAATGACATACCTACATGATTTATCACGATATTTTTTATTATTAAATCATGAAATTAACTAATTCTGAGATTTACAGATTGAAACTAGTAGGATTGAAAATCGAGTGGTGAAGTGCCATTTAACCAGTATTGCAGCACTTTACCACATAGCAACGATAAGCAGTTCTTTTTGGCTTTTTCTTTTATAATAGGGAAAACCACCTTTTTGAAATATTATTTCTTCAAATCTAAACTTTTTAAAATGTTTACTTATGCAAATGGTAAATGTTGCAACCATGTATGTGATGTGAATTTTATGGGAACGAGGGCACGGAAAAAGATACCGAAGGGTAGATAGAAGAAAATGGGAGACTAAAGAACAAGCTAAGTGTCCGCCATTGTTCATTATTCAGTTTTTATTTTGTATTAAACTGATTGTTCAATCCCATTTGTGATTAGTTTGTGTGTCATAAGGAGCACTCACACAATTATTTAAATTTCGTTCGACCATGCTTGAGGACGAGGCACTCTTTCTTGGCGGCTTGGTTAAGCTAGTCGACGTCAGTGACGTGAGCAAGCCCTTTTGATTTTTGGCAAACGTGCTAAGTTTTCTTGAAAGTTTCTTGAAGGGGTGAATCCTTCAAATTTCTCTCTGTGGTTCGGAGTGCTATTTATGGCTAATTAAATAAATAGTTGTTATTCGTCGACTCAGCCACTTTTTTTGTGATTTTATTGGAACATGCCAGGTATGTGACAAATCCTTTTTTATCTTAAATATCCCTTAAGTTTATGTTTATTTCTCCAGCTTATCTTTATCTGCAACCACCTCTGGTGATGCCAGTTCGTACTGTACCCAAGGAGCCCCTTGTTCAAGCTGAGTCATGTTCTTTTGTGTCTTATTATAAGCTTTAAAGACAAGTTTTTTGTCTATTTCACCTTTCTTTTAATAAAAAAGAGACCATCAGTGATTTAGTTTTCTGATAGGGTCCGACTCCTACATCCAGGCCTAGTATTGGTCCAATTCAATAAAGACTGCATGCTACCCTAAATGTCATGTGCCCCTACTTCTGAGGTCACTTTCATGGTCCCTGATGGATAGTGCCTATCGTCCCTGATGACACCTTGACTTGGAAGTAGTGACTACAGCTTTCTTTATGTTTAAATTGTATCTTTTATTTTATACTTTTTATTGAGCATTACCCAATTGGGATGTCTCATTTCCATGTTCAGTTCGCTGTTCAGCTGGACATGTGAATTGTCAGAGCAGAAAACTCAACGAAGTCGTTTTATATTTTTATTGAGTATTACCTAATAAATGGAATGACTCATTTCTATGTTCAGTTCGGTTGAGCATATGATTTTTCAGAGGAGATAGACCCAACGAAGTCATTTTTTATTGTATATTTCTTATTAAGCATTGCCTAATAATTGCAATGTCTCATTTCTATGTTCAGTTCACTGCCGGTTGAGCATATGAGTTTTAAGAGCAGATAGACTACTAGAAAGGGTCACAATTTAAATAAAATGTTCGATCATTATTATTATTTTACACAATAATATTTAGTTAAGTGTAGTACTAGGTTGGAATTTAATTATTCTTACATTTATGAGTCCCATTAAATTGACATCCTAAATTTTGTAATTTTTCATTACACTTTCATTAAACATAATTAAGTGGAGAGCGTTGCTGTATTATTTCCTTTTATACTTAATATTTCAGATTTTATATTGAGGTCTATTTCGAAGTTTGACACCTTATAAATAAAAACTTCGTGGCGCCCTCAGTAAACTCTCCTTAAACACGACCAGAAATGCTTTCCGATGAACAGCTGCCGTAAGCAATAGCATCTTTAAAATCCAAAGTAATTAAAAACGTTACAATGTATGTGGCGATTTTTTTAATGATGATAGGCCTAATCTACCTAAAGAATAAGGTTATGGATAGTGCAAAGGAAAATGTTATTTAATGATTTACTTTATTGAGGAATCTGGACTCATCAAAACTTGTTGAAGGAAAAAATTATTTTCAATCTCAGTTTCTGCAAGTTCTTTGGATGATGGCTCTAAGATTTCATGTTTTTTTTTTTTCATGGTCGCTGTCTTCCAATTGTGTGGAGTAAATGTTATCACTATAGAGCACTCGAGTCCAGCCTTTCTACACCCGCAAGTTTCTCGACATGCTTTTGTGCATTTACATGAAATATGTTCGATCAGCTGCGCTTCTGGAGCGGTAGTCTACAGACTACCTCAGTCATAGGAATTGAAAAGTTATTGCTTTTCTTCCACCCCCACTCCTCGGCTTTTTTAAATTTTCTACACCATTCCTGGTTCAGATAGTATTTCAGGATGAGTGCTGCCTCAGTTGGCAGTAGCGATTAATGTTAATTTTGGTTTTATATTCTGGCTTTATGAAACACTGGAAACGATGGATGGCAATCAATATTGCCTTGAGCGGGCAGAAACTGCAGCAGTTATTGTCCTACAAATATCTAAAAAAATAAATTTATATAAGATGAGACAATCAAACTTTCCAATTTCGGAGAAGAATGGGATTGACCTTGTCGGCATTTCCTAACCTGAAGGACGTATTTAAGTCCGATATCCCTGTATGTCTGAAATGCAAAATGTTCGAATACTGTGTCCTGTTGTACGTGTATAATTTATGTAGCGAAAGCACTGGAAAATATTGAAGACCATAATAACATCTGCCACGGAGGAAACGGTCGGCTACATACAGGAGAAACTTAAAGAGTGATGGAAACGACACTGAAATTCAAGATCTTATAGATAGAAAAAGAAAAGCGCATAGTGCATGGAAAAGCGACTCTAGCTCTTCTGTAAAAAAAGGTAATACTATCAAGCAAAACCAGAAATACAAACGCAAGCATTAAAGAACCAATGGTGTATAGCAAAATCAGACGAAATGCAGCAAATAGCTGAATCCAACAGTACCAGGGCCTTCTTTCAGACTACTAAGATGATATATGGACCATCCACTCAGCGACACAATCCTTATGACCCAGAGATGGTACAAGACTGCTTAAAGACAGCTTTCCCAATAATTTTTGTTGGAGAGAACATTTTCAGGAACTACTCAACAGAGAATCACAAATAATGACATCTTCAACCAAATTTCACAGAAACCAATACAAAAAGAATTGAGCGAGGTTCCAGATTAGAAGTTAAAAATGTAATCAGACAAATAAATAAGAATAAGTTGATACTCGATACTCAATACTCGATTTATTCGTGCTATTATACATAAGTACTAACATTCGTCAAAAAATAGTAGTAAAATTACACAGTCTGTAGTTGTAAATTGAAACTTAAAAACTTAAAAAATATTGTAAAGATCCGACATTCACAAACTTACTTCAGAAACAGTACAGTTAAAATAGAATTAAAATACGAAAAGACAAGATAGTAGAATACAAATCACAGCGAAGTTTGTTGTCAAAAGGACACGTCTAAAACTTATACCTAAGGAAATCTTCAAACGAGTAAAAACAATTTGGACACAAAAGTCGCTTAATCCTACTCTTGAATTTGCCCCGTTCTAAGCTTTTCATGGAATTCGGAAGCACCTTATAGAATTTAATTGACAGATAGCCCGGACTGTCCTGACACCTTTTCAACATATGATAAGCTGAGATGATCAAATTTTTCTGTCTTGTGTCCTAGCTGTGGACTCCACCATGCACCCCTAATTTGTTCTCATTGTCCTTCACATACAACAGATTTTCAAGTATGTAGTGAGATGGTAAAGTAAGTATATTTAAACTCTCAAAGGCCTGTCTACAGTCCTCCCTGAAGCCCAACCCCGCCAAGATGCGGATAGCCTTTCCCTGAAGTCTAAAAAGTCTGGCCACAAGGGAGGACCCCAAATCAAAATACCATGAGTCATAACAGAGTGAAATATAGCATGGTACGAAGTTTTCAGATCATTATCTGAAACACTCTGGGAGAGATTATGAAAGACAAAGAGAGCCCTGCTAAGCTTTGATCAATTTGCGTGTGCTATCTCAGAGTGGGGTCAATGAACACTCCAAGAAATTGAACGATCTTCCCTTTTTCATTAATACCCCTGGAGTCTCTGCGGGAGGAAATCAATCTCTCTATTTTGTCTTCATTCAGGGGCAGCTTATTAGCATTAAACCAGTCCCTCACTCTATCCTCAGTGGCTTCAAGCTGTGAGACTGCCTGATCAACCGATCCCGCTGACATGGAGACTGTGGTGTCATCGACAAAAAGGTGTATTTTTCTTGATCACTGTTGAAGGGGAGATCATTTACAAATATTAAAAATAAGGTCGGCGCCAGTACAGATCCTTGGGACACACCTATATTTACAACTTTTCCCGCAGAACACACCCCACCCACCCTGACAGTTTAGGATCTGTTTTCCAGATAAAAATTTATGAGTTTAATACTGTTTGTACCAAAATTATAGTGTACTAGCTTGCTCAGCAAGATTTCACGGGAAACACAATCAAATGCCTTACTTAAGTCACAGAAAAGCACAGCACTAAATTGGAGACCGTCAAAAGAATCCAGAATATCGGCAATGAAATTCAATATACCCAATGTAGTACATCTGCCTGCTCGAAAACCAAACTGGCATTCAGTAGAGCATCGGTTCTCCTCGAAGAACTTCACCAACCTCAAAGCAATGCATCTTTCCACAATCTTAGACAATACCGGCAGAAGTGAGATGGGCCTGTATTTTGTGGCTTCATTTTTGTTACCATTTTTAAAAACAGGTACGACAAGACCTTTCTCCAGAATATCAGAAAAAACATTTTGGCGGAAACAGGAATTAACTAATCTGGTTAGGGGAATGATAAAAATATTCTTAATGAATTTGATCAATTTGATGCTCAAACCAAAGATATCACTGCTGGCCTTATTTTTAATGTTGTCTATGATTTCCCTAACTTCACTGCAGGATACAGGAGAAAAGTTAAAAATATCAGGTGGAAAAATCATGTGCTTTAGGTAATGTAAAGGACCAACTTCGCTCGGACCAATCTTGCTAGTGAGATCCTGTGCAGTGCTGCAAAAGTATTTATTGAAATTACTTGGTGATAGAAGCGAACGTACTTCCTCGCGAGAGTCTACATTTCTCGATTTGTTTATGATTTTCCAGATTGCTTTTACGGGATTTTTTGCGGACAGAATTATGTTATTATTATTTGCTGTTTTTGCTGTTTTAATTGCGTAAGTTCTTTTATAAGATTTATACGCTTGAATGGTAGCGGGACTTTTATATTGCCTACTGATCTCACCAAGCAACCTAAGTCGATCACGCCTAATCCTTAAATTGTTCTCAAACCAGGAGCCATTACCAGGTTCATTGGTTCTAACTTTAAGGTCTTTAATGGAAAGGAATGCAAGTAGGATTTCTCCAGTATTCCAATCAACTTCACAAATTTGGTTGTTACATCCAAGGTACCATCATCAACAAAGTCAAATCAGCAAGCTTCAATCAGATTATAATAATTAAACATGCCAGTCTGAGTGAGCGGCGGTCTGAACTGTCTAAGTTCAAAATGTATAAAACTGTGATTTAAATTCAATTCAAATGCTAATAACTGAGATTTGTGGTCTGAAAGTTCAAATTCAATGGAGTGATCTTTCAAGACATTGGGACTGAAAAGAAGGAGGCACAATTACCATTGAAAATAGGCCCCCGTGAATTTCAACCAAATTCCAATATTTTAAAGTTAATATCGTTGCAAAAAAAAATGTGAAATATAAAGAGGATCGTATTTCTGTGATAGCAGTTATAGCTCATCAAAGTACAGGGTGACTCAGAGTAAATTTCCCTTTTCGAACGCGTTCTGTACATCTAACTTAATATTTGTGGAGGGGTTAGCGCCGGCAATTTACGGCGACTGTTTGCGGATTATCAGTAAACATGGAGCAGTGGTCGAACAAGCAACGCGCGTTTATTGTGGAGACGTTTTTTAAATCAAACGATTCCTATGTCACGTTACGGCGACGTTTTTGTAACCGTTACAATATTCGGCGTATACGTGTGATACTCCGTCAAAAAAATTAATGAAATTATGGGTTCAAAGATTCAGACAAAGTGGTCCAATGGCAAAGCCGAAGCGACCCGGCCAATAGAATTCCATCAAAACGCCAGAGAACATTGGAATTGTGCGACGTGCTGCGACCGAAAATCCGAGGCGCTCAATTCGAAAACATGGTGGGACGCTTCTGATTTGTCAATTGCCACTATACCACTTTGAAACTTTGAACCCACGATTTCAATACATTTTTTGACGTAGCGTCACGTATACGCCGGATATGGTTACGGTTACAAAAACGTCGCCGTGCCGCGACATAAGAATCATTCGATTTTAAAAACGCCTCAACCATGAACGCGCGTTGCTCATTCGACCACTGTTCCATGTTCACTGATAATCCGCACGCAGTCGCCGCATATTGCCAGCGCTAACCTCCCCACAAATATTAAGTTGGATGTACAGGGCGCGTTCGAAAAGGAAAATTTACTCTGAGTCACCCTGTACGTAGGTCCTGCTATGCTATGCATAGGAAATATTCGAGGAAATATCCCTACGTAGATTTTCTTGAATATCTCGAAAAATACTAATCCGATTTTGACCTTTTTGGAGTTTGACACCTACAACAGAACTCCAAAAACCTCATGGTAGTATTTTTCGAGATATTCAAGAAAATCTACGTAGGGATATTTCCTCGGATATTTCCTATGCATACCATAGCAGGACCTATGTACTTTGATGAGCTATATCTGCTATCACAGACATACGATCCTCTTTACATTTCAATTTTTTTTTTTGCAATGATGATACCTTTAAAATATTGAAGTTTAGTTGAAATTTATGGGGGCCTATTTTCAATGTTAATTATGCCTCCTTCTTTATAAAAATATTGTCCAAACATGAGTTACCTCTAGTGGGCTCTGCAATTTTGTGCTAGAAGTCATAGCTTCTTAATAGATCACAACTTGTCCTTGTGCCCTTGTCGAGGGTCACCTGCCGTCAGGAGTGGAAATCCTGTACAGACTGTTGATGCCGGCTTATTCAACCAGATTGCGAGCCAAGACGAAAGTATCGACGACATCGATAATTATTGTACTTCAATATGCGGATGATAACGTCGTAATGGCCGATACGAAGTAAGATCTTTAAGTAATTATCAATACATTCAACCAGAGATACAGGAGAATCAGCCTAGAGGTCAATTTTAACAACACGCAGATTCTGCACCAACTTGCACCAAATACTAATTCCCAAGCAACAAACATAACTATAAATGACTATTCTATGCAGGACGTACTTATGCCTTGGGAGTCGTCTGTCAGGGAGGTCAACAAAAACGCTACAAGAATGTTCTTAGGAAGAATAGGGTAGAGTACCGCATCGATACCAGCAACTGGGAGATGACGGCAAATGATAGGCCCGCATGGCGTCGAATAGTACACGAAAGACCACAAACTTGTGAAGAACAGCGACGCTGACACAAGACCGAAAAGAGGGACCGCAGGAAGGAGCGAGAGAACAGAGGAAGAGACAATGCTGCCACAGGCTGGGTATGCCAGGAATCCTCGAATGGAGGCCCGAGGCATGAGGCACAATCTCATATACATTTCGATCACCGACAAGATTTACTGGTTCAGCACTGGACGGGACATTGTCGATAAGATGACGATGAAGATGAATAATACAGTCGAAATTTCATTAGAGAAAATGGAATCCCAAAAATTTTTATCAAAAAAAATAGTAGATTAGTATGAATATCATAATTTTCTTTCACGGTCTGTAAACAGGTGCGCTTAAAATTAAACCCAATTCTACAAACCGCAAAGCAATATCTCTATCCGGTCGGAATAGTATATTGTGTATTTAGGTGGAAAAGTGACACATTCTCCGGCAAACACCGAAGGCCGAGAATGTGCTTTTCCACCGAAATACACATACTATTTTTTTTGCGATCGGTTAAATACCTGTTAAATGTTCGTCTTTTGGTTCTAATTATTCAGCAGTACGAGAATCACTTTCCCGGCCTAGGCCGGAAAAGTGTTTTCTGTATTGTTATTCATTAATTCCTTAGCAACTATTGAAACATAATTAAAATACCAAAATATGGAGTTTTGCGACCTGTCAACCGGTCAAAAATGCTGACATTTCTTGTCAATCGCAGAAAAAATACTTTACTCTAAAGTTAACCTAAATTTCACTACTTGTTCCGGTTCAACTGCCCATGAATCCCTATACAAAAATAGAAGTAGAGTTAACTGCAAATTGAAATGATACTTTAATGAGAAACGTGATATAAAATCACAGTAGGAACATAAATTATAATAAAAGTGCGTTAATGTAGAACTCCACATGAGGAATTGATCGGTAATGATACATTCACTCACAATGTATACGCGTGATGTATTCTTTCCTATTCCTAATGCCAAACCAGTTAATTTTTCTATTGTTAAAATGGTAATAAAAATCCGTACTACAACCAGATTGTAAGATAAATCCCATGTTCTATTTATCACGCCACTAATTTACTCATTATCGTTAATGAAGAAACAATTAACCTACTGGTTAGGAACATAGTCCTAATTATATTTTCGAGGAAGCAAGGTGTCAAGATGATTAAGTGGCACCTACACAATTTGAATCTTGTTTTTCTGTAGCGTTTTTTTAAATGTATTTTACCTATATTGGTGTTGTTTTTTTCTAAACCTAAAATCAAATAAATTTTAATGTTTCAGTGGATATAATTGAAAAACAATCACGCCACATTTTTAAATGATTAAAAATTTAAAATAGCCATTACCTATTTATCATCTGACTTGTACAGACTTGCACAAACTAATCTGATGTAAGATTATTTTTAACGTTTTGTGATTTCATTGGAAAAATTAAATTGCAATAAAATGTTTTTATCGGCACTTCAATGTGTTTTGCATAGGCAAAAATATTGATTTATGATGTAATTATGTCTTTTAAATTGGAGGGTAATCAAACATTCCTTCATAACTTTGGAATAGAAGATAATTTGTTTGCGAGCTTTGGATGAGACGTGCAACCTAATGTATATCGAATCAAAAAAGCATATCTAGCTTACAAAATATAAATAGATTATAACCCTACCTTTATACTTTGAAAATCTGATATCGTGAGAGATCTTTTATTTTCATAACCGTTCTGTGACTGAATCATACCAGACGACCAGTCCTTGAGTTTTGTTTGAAATTTTTTTAATCGGGTAGCTCAGCATGGTGTCCAGTTCATTTATCACCGCCAACCCGGCTCTATTTATTTCCTCCTCAAAACGACTGAATTAATTATTGCGGAGATCGAAGGTCCTCAACAGAAAAAGTTATAAATTCCCTCCGCAAAATAACTATCATTTTGGCTGACTTTATAAAAGGTGACATTTTTGTAAATCGTTTAATCTTCGTCTCTTTTCTTCCCTATAGATAAATTTATACATTATTGCACAATTATTGGCCAAGATCAACAATCAATTAAATCAGTAGGTACTGTATTATATGAACAAACGTTTGTTATGCAGAACAATAACCTTCAATAAGACCAACGAGTCAAGCTGTCTACTGGAATTTTATAACGAATAAAATCACATGGAACGGAAAAATTTTCCTTTTTGTCGAACCGATCTGATGGGCTTTCAAATAGAAGCCATTTCCAAGTAAAACATTACGTAACGTCCTGTTAAATGTAAATATGCCCGCAAAAGCTATAATTAAGTAATTTTGCCGCATTTAAAACAATCTATAATGATTAGAAAGAGTTTGCTCAGGGTCAGCCTGATTGAAATCATTTACATGAATTTAAGATTTTAATACGATCGTGATACCAATACACGTAGAGGATTATGATTATGCCAATGTATTAGCATTTATTTTAAATTTTAATATGTAGGTAGTTTTCAAATTAAAGAAAAAAACCTTCTTCTCTCAATTAAGTGTAGTATAAACACTGCAGAAGTAAGGAAAACACTGCTTAGGAAAAATTATAGATTAAATTCTGGTTAGAGTGTGGGTCAGGCTACAACAAACAAATTATCTAGAAACGTACAAAATGATAAATGATCCTCGAACCAATTCGAAAAGAAATAATTAAATTCAGGTGGCATTTGAGGGCTTTTCTTCGTTTGAGATGCAAAGAAATAAAAATCAACTAAGAAGTGATAAATGGAGTAAGTATAGCCACCATGTGGGGTTTCCTGAGGGAAACTCATTCAAACGCAAAGTAATCGAGCTGCATTGTGAAAAGGCAGGCCATCAACTCGAGGAAAATTTACATAACACAGGGCATATTTGTGACAGCCAATTGACGATATATAAAGCAGTCACGTGGGGCTCCCGATTCATAAGGTATTAAAATAGATACCGGTTGCTGCTAGCTGTGAGTTACCCTATAGAGATAATACACAGTCAGGGATGGACTTCGTCTAAGTCCCCCAGATAAGAGTATGTTTCAGTAGGTCAATAGAATACGATTAAATTTTGAGGGGTCAGAAGTTTAAGTTTCCTCGGTAGGGGAGTAGTTCCTATTTATTGTAGTCCCAAAAAAAAAAAAAAAAAAACCGTTTTATGGTCTTCTCAGGTTTTAAAGTTTAATGGCCATTGGATGATGAAAATATAATTTGTCAAAAACCTTGAAGTTTTAATTGGCGTCCAACGTGGGACTTAATATGATAAGACAGTGGCCCCCCAGCCAGTCAGCATTGCAAGCACCTTTCAAGATTTTATTATGGTAGGACGAGAAAATTTATAGGTAAGGCTAGTAGTTAAAAATTTTTCTTATTTTGTTTGTAAAATGGGATCTTTTATTTTGTGGATGATAGCTTTTTTAGTCTTATTGTAACTAGGTCGACAATGTCAACAAAGACGTCTGTCTTCTGCCTACCGAGTTGCTACATTTAAAGCATTTTCAGTATTGTCTTAGTCTCTAAATGTACTACACGCGGCGCATTCAGTCTCTGCAGACTGAAGCTTTTCATCTGAATATCAATAGCGGAATCAAAATCAATAATCCTTTTCAAAGATAACATTTTGGCAAGACCGCAATTCACAAATGAAGGAACGTTTAGGTCCAGCCCTGCAAGTTTTGGCCCATGACACCCGTTTAAACACTTACAGACGGTAGTTAGTAGGTATAGGAGTTATTCAAGAACAGGGTCTTGCCTTATGGAAATTGGGACATACTTATGTTTACTTTATTTTCAAGGCCAATCTCGAAGATTTTTTCTCTAAATCAATGTTGAAGTATTGTCACAGAAAGTGGCGCTTCTGCCACTGTGTACACAATTTGACAACTAATATGTATAGTATTAGTTAGTAGTTTTTAAGTTTAAGTGCGCGTTCACATTGACACCGCTCGAGCGGTGAGCGTTGCGCGATGCCGCTGTAGCGATGCCCAAAAATAATTTTAACATTATATTTCAAATGAACATGTTAACACCGCGCGACACGCCGCACAGTGTTGCGTCTCATAGGGGAATTGGGACAAAATTCATATCTTGAATACAAAGTTGAATTAATTAATGCGAATGTTTTTATTTATGCATAAACATTTTAGTGGACAACCCAAATGTAGAATATTTGAACAAAAGAAAATAATTCCTATTGTACAGGGTGAAACACAAAAAAAAATTATAATGTTTAATTAAAAAACCTTAGGTGAATTTATTTTTCAAAAAAAAATAATATTCTTGTAGATAAATAAATTATAAAGATGATACATTTGTCCTTAAAAATGTTAAAATTTTCAAAAATACGAAAATTAAGAACTAATAACTAGACGTTATTTCCAGCGTCCCACTTGTTGCTGCACTCCCAGATTTTTTTTTTTATGTTAGCAGAACAATTTTCTAGCTTTAAGTAAACTTGAATTGTTTCCATTACCATTTAAGGTTTTTGATTCTTGCCGCAAGTTACCCATTGTTGGTATTAAATACTATTAGGAATAGCAACGATTTTTTCTGAAAATAAAAAAAAAAAACGCAAAAATCCGCAAAAAATAATAACTGTCATTTTAAAGTAGAGGGTTTGCAGAGTTCAAATTCAAAAATTTATAGGACTATAATTTTATATACATATTTTTTAAATCCTTAGTTGAAATTTAATAAAAATATTTTAGATATTTTAATTAATTATCTGCAAAAGGCAAATAGTGTAACTGAGTACTCACCCTCTATAATGTTGTCCATAACCCTCCTATTAAAAAAATAATTACCTCAAAACAATATTACGGCCTTTTCAAAATTTAATTTTATAATAAACTTCCAACAAATGCACAAAATTCTTTTTCGTTTTGTTTATCTCTGTTTTTTGGGAACTCGTGAACAAAAAAAGTTAACAATAATATACTTGTCATCACCAGGCATTTCTTCACAGATAGCCATATTTAATTATCCAAAAATAAATTCAAACATTTTTGAATTTTGTCCATTGAGTGCAACACTGTGCGCCGCCTCAGTGTGAACTTGTTCATTTGAAATATAATGTTAAAATTATTTTCGGGCATCACTACAGCGGCATCGCGCAACGCTCACCGCTCGAGCGGTGTCAATGTGAACGCGCACTAAGATT
Organism: Ceutorhynchus assimilis; assembly: GCA_917834065.1. Lineage (NCBI taxonomy): Eukaryota > Metazoa > Arthropoda > Insecta > Coleoptera > Curculionidae > Ceutorhynchus > Ceutorhynchus assimilis. Next base: position 21,690,398 of record OU892278.1, read on the forward strand.
GACTGTTATACGATTTAGAAGTGGATTTTGTAAGAGTTGTAAAGAGTTAAGCTGTTTAAGTTAATTAGTGAATCAATTAGTGTCAGAGTGTGTAGTGACTTGGAATAAATTATTGTTGTGTTAATTGGACTTTGATTTTGGCATAAACAAACCCAAGATTTCTGTCACGCACCCCAGAGCCGTGACACTGGTGTCAGAAATGAGAGATAATTCGAGGAGAGCGAAGTGGAATCCGATTGCAGAATAGTGCGGACTACGGCGGATACAAGTGTATAGATACTAAGTGAACACTGGGACAGTGAATCAGTGTAAGCAGTGAAAATCACCCAAAGAGACTTAACCGATCGTGTAAATTAGTCCGGAAGTGACAGTAGGCATAACCGATTTGTGATAGTGAAAATTCTATTCGAAAACCAAGGGAGATATCGAATTTGTGACTTCACCGACGTGTTTGCTATATCAATCGACATTCAAGAAAGAAATTTCAAGAAAATCCGAGAATAAAGCAAGTTATGCAATTTGTGACTTCATTCACGGTTCTCGGACCTATTTTATTTAATATTTATGTAAACGACTTGTTAAAACAGACATTTCAAGGTATAATAGTAAATTTTGCCGATGATTCGTTTGTATTTTACTCGGCTGACAGCTGGAATAGTGTAAAAGATAAAGCAGAAGCAGATCTACTGAACATATTTACTTGGTTTGAATACAATAAATTAACACTAAATAAAACCAAAACTAAATTTCTACCTTTAACATCGTATAGTAATAAATTTCCTGAATTCGACCAACTAACTGTTTCTCGAGATACCAGTATCGGTGGAACGAATAAAGCTAGATATCTTGGAATAATCATTGAACCTCATCTCAGATGGGATGAACATGTTAAACAAACATTGAGTAAAACAAGATGTCTGGTTACGCGTTTTAGCCATCTTAAAAAATACTTAAAAATTGACCAATTAAAGGTATTGTATTTTGCACTGTTCCAATCACAGCTAACCTATGGCCTTGTGGGTTGGGGTGGTGTGAGAGATTGCTACTTATTCCAACTAGAAAATTTGCAAAAGTGGGTTCTAAAAATAATTTTTAATAAAGACAGACTTTATTCAACTGAAAATCTTTACAAAGAAACGCAAATTTTAGACATAAGACAACTATACTTTTTAAAATTAATTCAATTAATAAAAGAAGAAAAAATTACTTTGCATACAATCTCTCACTCACACAACACCCGTCAGGGGCAAAGTACAGTAGAAGTGCCATTTATGAAAAAGGAAATTGGAAGCAAATATTTTAAATATTTAGCACCAAAATTCTACAACTTTCTTCCGGAGAATCTTAAGCAAGTTGTATGAAGAAAAAACTTTAAGGTTCAGTTAAAAACATGGCTCTGTAATATAGATAGATTAGAAATAAGAAATTTATTTACTTAAGTGTTAGTCCTTGGGCCCAGATCTATTTTTTTATTTATGACCCCACCGTCGAAACTTTTTGTATTTGTTATTTGGGTGGAGTCGGACAATTTTGAGCTCAGCGCATTATGGTAGTGAGGCGTTTGTCTGTCAAGCTGTCACGAAGTTGTCGATTTTATGCAAGAAAAAAATTTATGACCACATTGGTAATTTTATTTTAATCAATAGTTTTTATCACATAAACAAGGAAAAAAAATGTGTCGGACAAAAATATTGGGGCATTCGTCGCGTCGGACACGCTAAATATGTCAAATTTATGGGAAAAAAAAATTTATTACCACACGGCTGATTTGAACAGAATCTGCCATAAAAATATTTTACAATAACGTGGTAACCTTGTCGGACAATTTGCGCAGTCGGATGCGCCAAAGATGTCAATTTCCTGCAACAATTTTATTTACAACCACAGATGCAATTTTTATTTTTTACTGTTTCTTTACATGTGTAACACATATCGGATCAATTGTCGGACAAAAATAATGGGGCGTTTTGATACAATTTAAAAAAAAGTAGGTAATTTTTGTAATTTCTCACTTCGTCACTTTTCAAAATTAGGAGACGCAAAATTCCAAGATTAGAGCAACAGTTAAAAGAAAAGAACAAATCAATAATTTTTCCAACAATGGCTAATTCTAAAATAATTTAACTAATTTTGAACCCTTGAAAAAGGAAACAATAAAATTTCCGAAAGCTTGGCATTTGTGAAAAACTAGTTTTATTTTTGCCAAGACTGAATCCCAAGAATCATCTCACTTATTAAACAAGCCAGTCAAGAATTTCTACATCTATAATTTAGAATATGTATGCATACACATATACCCACACACCTATATGTTTTATACAGGGTGAGTTACTAAGAGCGCGGTGGTCCCTATCTCCTATACTAACCGAGATCGAAGAAAAAAGTAAATACAAAACTTGTAGATAAACATGAGTGCTACATTTCTAAATTATTTTCTAGTATACAGGGTGGCCCAAAAGTAGTGGTGACACAAGGCTATGTTTTTTTAAATGACTAGACCTGTATATTATGACATTTCTGGATTCTGCGGAAAATTCTAGACATATTTCATATACAATGTCATATATTGTCCGTCGATTTTAATCTGATACTCGAAAAAAATGTGAGCTGGTGGCACCCTACATTAGAACGCCAATGTTTACCTGACGTCACACCTGTTTCTGCCATATATTTCACCCCCTCGCTCCTCATACGGAAAGTGTCAGTTAAAAAACGACGGACAATACCTATCTTCAACTGTTTCGGAAGTATTGACAGTTTAAAATCGACTTTTTTACATCTTTGACAGACTGTAAAACCTAAATTAATTTTAGAGGAAAACCGATTTTACATTCCTATCTTAGATTTCCATAAGCTATCATTTGACACCAACTTTAAATTTGACCGAAGATTATAAATTTAAACGGAATTTTTAATCATGGATTAAATTCAAAGTTGATGTCAAATGATGCCGGTGAAACGAGCGTGCGGAAAAGTATAGTTTTCCGCACGCATTTTAGGTCATGAAAGTATCACTTTTCCGTACTAGTGCTTTTCTGTTATTTTTTGATACAATTTTTTGATACAATTTTTCGCGTTCCCAGTTTGTCGGTGATTCGTCACCGTATCAATGTTAAGGCAAAAGCAACCAGCGTTGCCGTATTTTCGAGTGTGCTTCAGCGAACGCATCGCTTGGCCCTTTAAATTTTTAATACATTTTTTTTATGAAAACTAATAACAAACGGTGAAAATTAATAATATAAATCCAACGCTGACATGTATTAGTATTAATACTTATTTATGGAATAATAATAATTTCACCATATTTATTTAATAATAAATAATATTTAATGATAATATTTTATGTATTTTTTCTTTATATGTAGGTATGTACTTATATGTTTATATAAAGTAATATAAGCATTAACTCATCCTTATAATTTAAGAACGTCGATAGCCTATAAGAATTAAATTTCTTGTATGTTTGCCCCAACATTTTTGTCAGACAATTACATTTTTTATTTAAGAATAGAATTACTGGTAAAACCTTCTACTTTTGTCGGAAAAATATTTATAAAAACAGGGATACCTGAACCCAGTATAGTTAAGAAATATCGATTACCAATAAAAATTACATTTTTTGTCCGACTGTCGATATGCCCCAATATTTTTGTCCGACACTGAGATTTTTTGATTTAGAATATAATTACTTAGACCCTCCTATTTTTGTCGGAAAAATGGTTGTAAATAAAATTGTTGCAGGAAATTGACATCTTGGGCGCATCCGACTGCGCATATGCCCCGTGAAAATTGTCCGACAGGGTTACCACGTTATTGTAAAATATTTTTATGGCAGATTCTGTTCAAATCAGCCGTGTGGTAATTAAAAAAAAAATCCCATAAATTTGACATATTTAGCGTGTCCGACGCGTTGAATGCCGCAATATTTTTGTCCGACACATTTTTTTTCGTTGTTTATGTGATAAAAACTATTGATTAAAAAAAAAAAGACCAATGTGGTCATAAATTTTTTTCTTGCATAAAATCGACAACTTCGTGACAGCTTGACAGACAAACGCCCCACTACCGTAATGCGCTGAGCTCAAAATTTGTCCGACTCCACCCAAATAGCAAATACAAAAAGTTTCGACGGTGTGGTCATAAATAATAAATTTAGATCTGGGCCCAAGGACTATATATTTCTATGCAAAAATTATAATTAATATAAAAAAAAACCCAAAATTGTTATTATATATGTAAAGAAGTGAAAAAATAACCTGATTAGTGACCTTACCCAAAATTGACCAAATATAATTATATGTGACATAATCTCGAATGTGTAAAAGTGAACCAGATTAGTGACTTAACAATCAAATGTGGCTAGTACCTAAACGTAAACACGGGAAAAAGGACTTTTTTGTTATATGAGAAAACACAAACAAGCAACTTACAGTTGCTTCTGTGCTAAACGTTTTTATTTGTCAAAATAAGTAAATCATACTTTATTGTATCTAAATTTTGTGATAAATATAAGCTATTTTGATTTGATTTGATTTGATTAGCGTGTTTGGAACTTCAAGCAAAGGCCAGGAAAGATATTTGAAGAAAGTTCGAGAGAAATTCTAGAACATTGTGTATATGCCTATTACGACACAACAAGCAAAAATGGAAGAACAAAAAGTTGAAGAACTGCTCAAAATGTTGGAACTTCAAGAGACCAAATGACAACAAGAGAAATAAGACGGAGAGGCTAGGCGACAAAAAGAAAAACTAGAAGAAGAAGCTAGACGACAACAAGAAAAACAAGACGAAAAGACTAGGTGACAAAAAAAAAAAAAACAATAAGAAGAAGCTAAACGACAACAAGGAAAACAGGACGAAGAGGCCAGGCGACAAAAAGAAAAACAAGAAGAAGAAGCTAAACGACAACAAGAAAAACAAGACGAAGAGGCCAGGCGACAAAAAGGACGGCAAGAAGACCTTGAACAACTACAGAAAATATTTCAAACCATACACGGATTTACCGTTAACCTAGAACAAAAGATTACGGAAGTAAAAGCATGTTCGAGAAGTTAAGAACGACGTTCAGGAAGTAAAAGCTGAAGTCAAAGCCAATGTTCAAGAAATTAAAGTCCATCAATCCAGTTAGTGTTGGGACATTGTCTAGTATGAAGATAAAATCACCAACTTTTGATGGCTCTTCGTCCTGGACCATGTATATCCGACAATTTGAAGCTGTTGCAAATACCAACGGATAGAACGATCAAGAAAAAGCGACAGCACTGATAGTGGCGCTAAGAGAAACTGCCTCAGATCTTCTTCAGTCCATTCCTTCAATTTACCAACAGTATTACCAGCATCTTAGACATTAGAATTGCGGTTCGGAGACTATTACAGACAAGAAGTATTTAGAACTCAAGTTAAATCAAGAATTCAAAAACCCGGCGAGAGTTTACAAGAATTTGACTCGGAAGTTGAAAGTCTAGTGAGTTTGACGTTTCCTGCAGCTGGGGAAGACATGCAGGAATGGCTGGCAGTATCTGCGTTTATTGACGGTCTCAGAGATTCGAAGATCCAGGAAAACATGAGAATGTCTAAATTCAGAGAAATTAGCGATGCCCTTGAAAACCCAAAAGATAAACAATTGTCAAAAGAGGATGGTAGCTTCGCGAATGTTATGAGTAATTCCATGTAGAAAATGGAGAGAATGGTGAAACTATTACTAGAAGGCAGAACAACGGGAAATGATTCCAGACAAACACCAACTTCGAGAAACTGAGTAGAATGTTTCCGGTGTCATAGACTTGGAGATATGCAATGGGATTGTAGAGGAAGGATGCCCTCTCCATCTAGGGATCTTTACCAACGCTTTTCAAGATCTAGAGACGCCCTAGCAACAGACAGGAACCAACTAGTACGGAGGGGCGGATGCTGGCTAGTAATGACGAAGCCTCCAGGGCTGTTTACATAAAATCATTGGGCAGTCATTATAGAGGATTAAAATTCGATGGACAAATTAGTGGAGAATTCAAAAGCAATCACTTCTGATACGGGGGCTGAAGTTCCTATAATTAGAAGAACATTAGTCAAGTCTCGGGTAATCCAAGCGATCACTAAAAACCTGTCACTACGAACAGTCACGGACGAATCAGCACCAGTTCAAGGAGAAGCTATGGTCGAGCTAACTTTTGGAGCTACTACCTTTAGGCACAGAACATTAGTCGCCGATATAGAAGATGATTTTATTTTGGATTTGATCGGCTAACATAGTTTCTCTTTCGATCATTCTATTAATATCCTCAAATCTGAGTAATGAAGAATTTGTTCTAACTACACAAGAGGAATCTGTGTGGATTCCTGGAAATACTGAGAAGATCATTTGCGGAAAATTATAAACAAACCCTGAGTGCTGCGTTGGACTTACTAATACATAATTTTATTGGAGATAAATCAGAAAAATTTCTCGTTGGAAAGGAAAGACTCTAGTAAGAACAAATGGAGATATTATGATAAGAATTGCCAATGTTTCTTCTAAAACAGTAAAAATAAAAAGAGATATTATTGGAACTCTCCAACCAGTTAAGCAAATATCGAACTGTGACCTACCAGATACATTTGAGAAATCGAAGTTGGATACAGACACCTTGATGCAGACTTTGGGACATCATGGTAACACCTCGATCCAGATAGACTTCAGGAAGCTAGAGATTTCATCTTGGAGGAAGCAGACGTATTTGTGATGGATAATCAAACCGGACGGACCAGTTTAATTCAACACAAAATTGATACTGGATTGGTACACCCAATTAGACAACCACCTCGACGTATACCAGTAGCTAAACAACAGGAAGTGGAGAACCAAATTGATAAAATGCTTCAAGAGGGAATAAGAGTCAAATAGACCATGGTCTGCGCCTGTAGTATAGAAGAAAGGAAGTCTTAGATTTTGTGTGAACTACCGTAAGCTTAATGAGGTCACCAAGGACTGTTTTCCTCTCCCTTGGATCTCAAAAGTGGATACTGGCAAGTGGCAATACAGAAAGATGACAAAGAGAAAACTACCACTTCCGATACTGGAAGTGGGTTATACCAGTTTAACGTAATGCCTTTCGGATTGTGTAATGCTCCAGCTACGTTTGAGCGACTGATGCATCTTATTTTGCGAGGCCTTACATGGACAACTTGCCTGGTATATTTAGATGATATCATAATCATGGAAAATTTGTTACAAGAACATCTCAATAACCTAAAAGAAGTTTTTGATCGCTTCCGGAATGCCGACTTAAAACTCAATCCAAATAACTATTTTCAATTTCAAAAGAAAGTGGAATTCTTAGGTCACGTGGTTCTGAAGGAAAGATCAACCCCAAATTCGTAGAGGGAAGTTTTGTAGTTATTTTATACCAGTTGCATGAATCAACTCATCCAAAGTATTTCGTTCATTTTTATGATTTGTCATAGATGTATATTTTTTTCCTAGAACAGGATCGCCACAATCGAAACTGTCAATCAAATATATAATATTTGTTCTCTGATTATCGGAAAGTTTGCTAATTGTGTGATTTAAATTTTTCCGTTACCTGATAGCTATACATACCTATAGGTCCCAAGTAACAGTCCGACGTCATTTGACGTAATATTAAGTTAGAAATATTCTACCTGACGTCGGCATGCGACGTCCGCAGGACTTACTGATGATCAAAATTCGACTAAAATGGGGAATGAAATTTCTGTCGATTCGACGTCGGAATCCGACTTTGAGACCTAAAGCGGACCTAAACACTACGTAATTTGACGTTGGGAATGGTATACCATTTCCGACTTGAAAAGTGGGTAAGATCTGATTGGGGATCTGGGATATATTATTTTGGAAACATAACAACACAAAATGACGTCAACTATTTTATTTAGTTGTGTTCTTGTAACTTTTTAGTGCATTTCAGAAGTTCCTCTGGTCGAAATTCATAAACGCAGGTGACCTTATTGATAAAAATAACTAAAGTAGAACTAAAAACACAACCGCCTCCCCAAACATTAGTGAAATTTAGAAAAATATCAATTTTTGTTTAATTTTCTAATTTTAATTTTCTGTTTAATATTAGTTCAAAGATACTTGTGAAGCTCCCATTTGATAAACAATTTCATTGTGAAAAACACACTTATATAGGACTAATCTTGTCGATGATCACTGTAAAATTAAAATTACTCTAAAATAGCAACAAATGCGGTCATCGTCGGTCGAACCCAATAATGGCAGAAACGCCCGAAACAGCTGATATCTAAAGCGATGAAAATGGCACGAAAACTAACTATGCACAATCTTTGGTTAGAAAAATAAATCCTAGTTTTCACCTGCGGCCACCTTTAGTCACAATATGTAGATTCTTTAATACAAAATCTGTTCATAAAAATAATCGCGACATCGAGCCTACCTTTTACGGAAGACGGGTGAAGTTTAATTTAACTTATAGATTTGTAAATAAAGTTTCTTTTGATCAATACTAAGTTAATGTCGATTACGACCAATGGAAAGGAGTTTTCAGTAAATCTCGTATTGACATGGAAGGCAGGCTTCAATTCTGTCAAATATCAGATACAAAGTAGGTCTTTTCGGAAACACTGATTCGATTTACCCGACCATTGGCAATGATCAATCTTGCTAGTACTTAAAATTCTCTCTTTTCTATAAAATGTCGTGGAATGCTTAAATAGTTTTTGCTTTCTTTCCATTATTTCCAATCACCTAATTCACAAGTAATTCGAAACAAAAATTTACGAAAATTAGAATAACCCATAAAAAAAAGTTAGGTCATGTTATTTTGTGTACATTGTTACTCGTAAGCTACTTTAATTTTCGTAGGCGGTTTGCGTGGTCGAAGCATCGTTGGGCCGACGTTATACTGCGACTGAAGCTGTGAAGTCATAATACGACTAATAAATGAACCTATTCTGACGTTGAAATAGGTGCAGATAAGGTTGGAAGTCGGAAAAATGTTACTTGGCGTATGTATTCGGAACCGACATTTTCTATTTTTCGGTGGTTATTGATCTGTATCTCCTCGTCGAGCGGGATCTTGCTATATAAATCACGATAGAAACTTGCCCCAGCTGGAGCGATTTTGCTTTTTTCTGTTGAACTTATGATGCCGACCCCAAATCGAAAATACTTATTAGGTATTGCTCGTGGGTGAGAATAAATGTCCAGTAGAATCTTTCACTGATTATCGAGACAGCCTCAAGTATTCTGGAAGAAGCAAATAATCCCGCACAAGTTTGAAAGTCCAAAATACCAACGAGTTTAGTTTTACATACAATGGTTTTACTTAGCAAGCTATAATACCAGAACCATGGCCCAAGACAAATGAATTATGAAAATTGAAGAATTTGATGAAGCTAGATGGAAAATACTTACTGGGACCATTTTAGGTGAAGCGGAGAGGGGAAACGTCTACGGATCTGAACTCAGAGAACCGGCTTAAGTAGAAAAAAAAGAAACCTAGAAAGGCCGGGAAATCGAAACATATGGTGTGAAGACAGCAAGACACAACTTCTTAAGATATTTCCATCTTCGAAACGTACCGGAAACACAAGTATCTGTTTCACAAATATGGTGAATCACAAGAGCTAGGACCTCATAAGAAGGACACAATTTATGGTATGGTCTCAAAACACAAGACACGGTATCTAACGAAACATGGGTGGACATTCGGCTGATGCCTTGAATATTAGTAGACGAAGATTGTTTCGGAAGACCAAATCTAGCAGCGCAGGCGTCAGTGACAAAACTCACTTGACTAGCCGAGTCCAAAAGCACTCAGCATTTCAGTGGAACCCCATTCTTATCTAACACTGACTGCAGTAGCAAACAAAATAGACTTGGAGGCTTTATCAGAAACATCCAGAGTACTGGTCACTACCTGTACGTCCCTCTCCTTGGCCTTTGACTGGTTTCCCTGCTCTGCATCGTCGTCTCCTTTTGGCTGCGGCTTTTTCGAAAAATGCAACAACTTATGATGACGCCTCCCACATAAAAATAAAAAAAACTAGAAAGGCCTGGAAATCGACTCACATTTTGTGAAGGGACACGGGATACTCAACCCTTTTTTCCAAACCCTTACATTCCTTCAATAATTCAATTTACAGGCCGTCAATATATAGAGACCATTTTCAACGGTTTAAGGGCTTTTTCCATTTTCCATCCTTTTCGAATTAGCATTAGCACAAAGCAAAAGCTAAGAAAACTCTCAGCTGAACACATCTATTTTCACTTTACAACATTATTCAGCACAAATTTACATTCTCTCTCTCAACAAGTCTACACTTGTTTTTAAACCGAGACAATCACAATGAGTAGTTCGGGTGCGAGCGTACTGCCTTAGCGTTAAGCAGCGTACACCTATACCGGAGACTGCCTGCCTGACTGTTTACCGAGAATAATCTATTTTTAGATTTTTATGGATGGATGGAGAGCGGCAAGACGCTGCCGGTGTCGGTACGAAAACGAACCTTTTTTCAACCAGTCAAGGCCCAAAAAATGAGCCATGTTGCCAATCTTTTATGTTGCTCCTGCAACACCACAGAGGCATATGGTGTGTGATGAGGAAACATATCAAGATATGTAAGGCCACGCTCATCCAGGTCTATGCACCGACTCACTACTAGCCGTCAACGTCCTTAAGGCAGAGCAACAAAAACTATTATCATGAGCCATTTTGATGCTTAATTCGGTCGCAACAAGGATTCTGAATACAAAATAAAATGGGCAACTACAAATATCTACGGAATAAGAAAAAAGAGAAAGGTTTTAGAAATACCAATACAAAATATTTGCAGTGTTAACTGTTTCTTTAAGAAAAAGTCTCACAGAAAGTTAACCTAGATACTATCAGAGGGGTTGAAAAAAAAAAAAAAAAAAAACGAGAATGAGCTACTACTTTGAAGATGTCTCATCTATTAGGATATTCACCACCTTATTATTCGTTAAAAATACTTCTGAAATTCTTTTTCATCAATGTTGATAATGATGACAACTGTAAAATTTTAAATAGGTAATCAAACTAAATATGTATCAGCGCTTCCTAGGACTGGAATATAAACTATTTCGTATTTTGACTTTCATTTGTATTACAGATTCAAGGTGATATTTTCTCAAATTATTTTGTCATAAGTATGATCGCATATTTGAATTTGGTCTAACTAACTAACTAACTTTTAACTAAATTGTTCAAATAACTTTGCATTTTTCCCAATAATTCTTTGTAGATTGTCATGTCGCTGCTGATAAAATGAACTGTTTCAACGGAATTTATCGGGTGCGTTTCCCAGAAAGGCAAATAACAGCACTAGGTGGCCAAAACCAGATGTGAAGACCCTGCACCTGTCAACTTCCAACCACATCCTCCACCGTTGCGGACACGTAGCATTAACTACTAGTGGTGAAATTTTTTTTTTTGGTTTATTGATTATTTAAAAATTACTTTATCTTCATTTATGTATTTAAATTTCTAAGCACGACTTTTTTAAAATAATTTGCACACACGCGTAAAATATTGAATTATATCTCGAAGGTAACTTGACAGACGATTAGCGAAATAATTGTGCAACTCAGAGGTAACCGAATGCAAATTCTGCGTAACTTAATTTTATACGTACCTAACTCTTTGTCATGCATGTTACTACCTTTTGCTTTGCCATGATGTACTCTCGAATGCAATTCGATTACGAGCTAACGCGGAACTAAATTGAAATTGAAATGCAACGAAATTTATTGAGGCTTGTATTTTTTTGAAAAATAAAATTAAATAGATTACAGGCAATTTTTATTTGAATTGATACCGATTTAGGTTTCAAATAAATAGGTTCGTATTTGAAACATAAGCTTTTATTTTGGTTTCACTCAGAACTAGTTCGAAATCATTCTGCACATGCGCATATTATAAAACGCGTTTTCGTTTTTTCAGAATCGTAATTGAACTGTGTTGACAGTGTTTTGATTTATCTAGAACTATTTAAGAACAATTCTGGGATGGTCTAGAACGGTTCTCTCAGTTCTTGCTCTGAAGGAGGAACTGTTTTAGAATTTTCTGATTTGCGGCGTGTTTTGATTTTTTTGGTTCCGAATCGGTTTAGAACTAGTATTAGAACTATTTTTTGTGCGCAAGCAGTTCTGCGCAATCCCAGAACCGCTCCAAATTTCGAACCAAAACAAAGCTATAACCTACTCTTCAGTCAGCTCAGCTGGTTTTTAGTGTTTATTTCATTCACTATACAATGCAAAACACCAAGTAAATTGTTTTATATAAGGTTGTTTAAGTTTGGCCTTATTGGGATATCTTTTCTACTAGTGGTGTAATGAAGCATCTTCATTACATAACTTATTCGAAAATTTTAATCAAAAATATAAATAAAACACCGTATTTTAGGCATATATAAAACACTCGCGGGTTTACGACCTCATCGTGGTAATATTCTCCACTCGCGGTTGTTGGTAATTATGTTCCTAAAAGCATTTATGATGTACATAAGAATGAAGAACATAAACCTGTATCGATCCAAAAACCAAATGTTTTCCTGAAAATAAATAATAATTTCAACCTTCTATCTGCCACAACATCTAAATAGGCTATATCAAAAACACGAGAAAAGTAAATGAGACCCTTTGGTCAGTAAAAATTCGCTCTGGTTGAAAATATTTTATTACATATATTATGGACCCTTAATGCCTTTTATTAAGCGATTATATAGGCAGGGTATCAATATTTATGTTATGGAATACCTATATAGTGCCCTATAACCCAAAAGATAACATAAAATATTATATATTGCTCGGAATAAAAGCAAGACAACCGACTACAAAAAGCCAGATAGAACGGGGGCACTATAAAGAATATAAATTTTTCGCTACCGCCAATATATTAGAGTTTTTATTAGAATAGTGGACAAACAATGGCGGATATTGGTTATATACGAAGATTTAGTGTATGTTTATAGAATAATAGTTTTGGTCTTTCGATGCTTTAGTGCACAGAAGCAGCAAGACAACAATGGTAAATAGACCATTGATTTTTAACTCACTTGAGATGCCTTTTAATTTTTTTTTTGTTGATAGGTAATATTTTGAACTATGTCATGTCAACTAAAGGTTTGCCATAAATGATTTCTTCTCCTTTAATATGCAGCATCTCCTAATTTTCTTTTGGAAAAATGTTATTCTTTGGTGGTTCGACATGTATTATGCCGTAACCAATTGGGCTATTTTTCCTCTTTGATCGTTGGATCAGTTTTTGAATGCAAGTTATAAGTGTAAGTAGGTATTAAATGAAAGAATATGGCAGTTGTATGTACGACAAAAAAAAATCAGTAAGCTGGCGGTTGCTCGCTGGAAAGTGTCCATATCAATGATGATTTTTTTCCAAATATTAACTGCTGGATTCTCATTGGAGCCTACAGTACACGATACACATTTTTTCATGTATTACTTGTTGAATTAATACCAAAGCTCTTATACTGAAAACATGGCTCTGGCAAATTCCAGATTAGCACTTCAAAATCCGTTAATTTTAACTACCATGTGCTTGTATTTCACTTGGTACACTATTAAAGTAATTGCGTTGCTAAAATGCGGCTTTTCGTGATTTTACACTATAGCAGCAAACGAATTATAGGCTTAGGTACCAATTTATTCCGTGTTATAGAAGCTTCTTTAACAAAAACCCTAATGGGTCTCCAACTATTTGAAAAAGGGTCTTTTGTAAGTAGGTACCTATATTAGAAAGTTTGTCACATTTATGATTACGGGTCGAAACCTTTATTGGAAGATGGGCGTATATACTACCAAAATTTTAATTTTCAAATGTCGAATTTACTTTAATTGATTGTCATCCATATTGTTGATTTATTTCACAAATTTTTATAAAGTCACGTGTTTGAATCATATTTTGACGCTATTGCTATTGCGAATGGATGGCATGAATAGCAAAAAGCCACAGCATTGACATTGACATGAAAGGCATTCGAAATTTTTCAGAATTTTCCTATGATGCAAAACAAAGTGGTTACTCAGGTATGGTAATATATTTCTGGAAAAAGATATGTTTAAAATGCTACCAATGCACAAACACATCAATATGTTACCTACTTACTTTTTCATTAAATTATATTTGTTTTAGACTTACTAGTATCTCAAATGACCACTACTATAACTACAATCAATATTGGAGACCTACTTGGATTTTGATTTCTATCCACGGAAGGTCTTACAAGTATACTATTTGAAACTTTGATGAATGAAAAATATGGAATGTTTTTCTTTTTTCAAAAAAAAAAAAATGTTTTACTGGTACTTTTCACTATGAAACTCAATTACATTTTTTTAATTTTGATTGTTTCTTAAAAAAAGCTGAGTGGCTTTTGTTAGGCTATCCAACATTGAAAAGATCATGTAAAATTAAGTTCAATCTAAATACAATCCTGTGACATGCCCCTCGAATTTCTCCCTCGCCCGATCAAACCAGCTGTGTTATGAAAAGCCGATAAAGGAAAATATTGTATTTTAGCGGGTTGCTCACCAGAGGTCGGATTAATGGATGCAGCCAAACCAGCTTTTACAAAAAAAAATACCGCAAAAGTAACTGTTCTATTCATGTTCATGGATGACTGTGCCTAAATAATTTGTTTGGCCGGCTGTGAAACCCATCTTTCATTGCGTTCAACCAAAATGTTACATTTATCATTGGTTCAGTGAAAGGGTGAAAAATCTGTGCATTTACTTCGAACACCTTGAAATACAAATTTTATGTACCAATATTTGTTGCAAGCGAAGGTAAATTATTTGTCCAATTTTTTTTGATAGGCAATATTTTGTGTACCAAATCCATGATACCTCAAAATAGTTTTCCATCTAATAACAGTCAAAATGTAAATGCGAATTTAACTGTATTTTATATTTACTCTTCGCCACGTTTTCTCTCCTTTGAACTGCCAAGATGTGTTTTCGAACACAATTCGATTACGAGATAACGCACAGCCGAATTTAAATTTCAATGGGGCGAATTTATTCGGGACCTGATCTATCTTGGTCTTAGTTTTAGCTCAAGTATTGTGTAAAACCCTTGTTAGGTGCCCCTATTAAGATAAAAGCCAAAGTTAGGATTCGGAGGTTTATTGTATTCAGTCTTCAAGAGTCAGGATAAAACGCGGTTTGGGAATCTACGTTGATGTTCTATATAAAATACGGGCAATTATTTTTTATGGTTTAAAAATTCTCATATCTGAGTGAACGCGAAGGGATGCATTTTATCAAGCCGAATAAATCCATTAGCACCAAATTTTTGTTTTCTGGAAAAGAAAAAACGAATATCTTTATTCTTTCTGGATAATTCAACTAGATATTGATAAATCATTGACTTTTTATGTAACTAGTATCAGATGAAAAATTGCAGGTGCGGATCTCCACGAGAAACGAACTCTGTGTTTCAAATACTTACCCTAGATGAAACGGAATTATATGAATAGAAAAAAAAAACGCACATTTAGTATCTAAGAAATAAAAACCAATAAAACTGGATACTATAAGAATTATTAGAATGTATTATGGTAAGGCCAGGCTTAAAAAGACAATAGTAGGACATTCGAAATGATTCACAAAAAGAAATGGAGGAAGATATACGGAAACCAGAGAGAGATATTTGTAATGTAAGCAACTCTGGAGGCTAGGGGGTTGAAAGTGGGGAGTTGAATTTTGCATAAAAACTTTTCCCCTTCAAATAATAGTTGACGTGTTTTGAGAATACTTTCCTGTTCTGAGATGATTGATAGTGGTGGTAAGTTTCCAGATTGTTAAAAATGACTACCCTTCCAAAAACCAGTCCTTTCCTGCTTATAAATTCTCCACCTTTTTCCTCCTTTTTTGTATTCATTTTTCAACTAACTTTGATGTAGAAGATTTTCTTGTTCAACTTATTCTGTTCTTCGATAATGCTGATATTTTCTCCGTTAGAGTTGCTAGAAAAGCAGAAAGAAGGAGACAGGTGACTGAAAAAACATTAGGAAGAATCTAAAAAAGAACGGTACCACCACCATACAATATTGCATCAGGAACTGGAGAGGCACGTTAGCCAATGGCAACAGCGCAAAGTTACATTAATGAAAAATGAAATACAAGTTAGAGAAATTTGGTTCAAAAAGCAATTTCGAACTGATTACCGAATTAATCTGGCAGCGTTATAAAAAGGAGCTCTTGTTCGACAGTGGTTTTCAAAACATTGGTTTATCAACACATAAAGTTGTGGTGCGTTTTTTGAAGAAAGATTGAAAGTAAATAAGTATATTTCTATGTTACAGCTTAGGTACCAAGGTACTATTCATCTAGTTAGGTTTCCAAGGCGAATTCCATATTTAAAGCGAAGAACGGTTGGATGAGATTAATGAGAACCTCGAAAATGCGATCTTTCTCGACCTGTGAACAGAATTTTAACACATTCTTAAGCAAAGCGCAACTGAGGATTTTTCAATGAAGACAAATACCATGAAAAATATATAACCTGTAGATTATTACTCAATTAGCACACCTTTTTGGTTTGATGGCAAATTTTACCAACAATATGATTACTCCAGTGATGGTCGATCCGGCAAGCTCCGTATGGCTAACTTAGTTATATAAGATAGAATTCATATCACACGGAATCAGTGCTCTTCCATTTAAATTAGCGTTTATTAAATCGGACGTAGATGATACAGTCTAAATATGGCTTACCATCGTGGTCCCGAACTTTTAACTAGTTTGAATAACCTTCACAAAAAACTTCTTTTTTTGATGCCTTGATGATTCAAGATGGTTTTCTATCAATCGGTATACCTATGAAACCGACAGTGTCAGGCAGATTATAATAAATTCTTCAGCATCTTATGTCATATTCTCTATGACCTCATTAACCGAGTACAAGTTATAGCAAGTTACATTCAAATAATGAAAATATCACAACGGCTTGAAGAAAATAAATAATTATAAGTTCATATCCTCAGAAGAATCATAAATAAATTTGGACCGAGAATGATAGGGGAAACAAACAATAACAATATCAAGGCTCCGAGCCATTGGCGGGGCAGCCGTTTGCGCGAGGGACAAAAGCGCGACAGAATAAATACGCGACTGGAGAAAAGCGCGAGGGACAAAAGTGCGACGGAACAAAAACGCGACTGAACAAAAGCACGAGAGACAAAAACTCGAGGGACAAAAACGCGAGGGACAAAAGAGGGACGAAACAAAAACGCGACTGTAATAAAGCGCGAGGAACAAAAAACGCAACTGGAATAAGGCGCGATTGGACAAGAACGCAAGGTGCCTAACTATCTACGAGGACTATAGAACGCTTTCCAAAATACAAGATATTTTCGGTGGCTCTGGTTCAAAAGAGCGATATTGAAATAGCGACATCAAAAAGGCGACACATTGTTAAAGCGATAAATCAAAATAGCGACATTAAGAACAGCGAAATGTAAAAAAAAAACAACGAGATACCAAAAGAGCGACATCCGAATGCGCGGTACTTGAAATAGCGACATTGCAAATAAGCGACATATAAAAAGAATGAGATTTAAAACAGCGACATATCAAAAGAGCGACATTTACAACGGCGACATCCAAGCAAAAGAGGTACGCATCAAATTGTATCATTAACAATCAAACAAATGCAGACTTACTCAAACTAACCCAAACTAACCCGTTCGCCCAGTGCGATCTAGTCCTCGAGAAGAACATAGGAGAATAACGGCACATCTAAAAAAAGAACGTACCATACATACAGATTAGAAGAAGACAAAAGGATTTATGTAGTCCTGAGGGGACTTGAAGTAGATACCATAGTAGATTTAATAGAAAAACTAACACTTCAAAATTGCGAACAACTGGAACCAACGCGAATGACCTACAGAAGAATCCAGAAGCTGCAGCTCCTCTTCTTAGTGAAAACAACTACTGCAAAAGTGTACGAAATCACTAGATTGATTGATATGGTGGTTAGGGTAGAAACCAAAAGAACCAAAAGGAAAACTAACATGCCCTCTCAGTGCTTTAGATGCCAGCGTTACGGACACACGCAATCAAACTGTACAATGCATGAACGCTGCGTCAAGTGCGCCAAAGATCACGCCTCAAATAAATGTGATCTACAAAAACCTGTAAATAAGAACGAAAGAAATCCAGTGTGTAAACTGCGGAGAACAAGGACATCCAGCTAGTTATCGAGGCTGCAGAGTGTATTTCCAGTGGACACAAGGTAACAAAGCAAAACCTAATAATAATAATCAAAATAATAATACGAATAAAAACACTATTGAGATTTCTAATAATATACAAAATAATAAGACCACTGAAAATTCAGACCTTATGAAGGTGATTTTAACAGCCATCCTGCAGGCTGTAGACCAATATCTTGAAAACAGAAAATGAATAAATTCAACTTAGCATCATGGAATGTAAATGAACTTCATTCACGAAAAACAGAAGTGGAGCTTTTCCTGGATGAATAGCAGCCGCAGTTACTAGTGTTGCAGGAAACTTAGTAGGCTGACGGTCACAGGATGTTATTCCAAGACTATTTTATCTACAGAAAAGACAATCCAAACTCAGGTCAAGGAGGTGTGGCTCTCCTTGTAAGAGAAGACGTTACTCATACCCTAGTGGGTCAAATGGAAGCGCCATTAGAAAACTTAAACTTAAAATGTTACCATAAGTGGGAACAAGACCATAATAACAACAATTTATAAAACACATAGACAGGAAGTGGTTGAAGAAAATATTATCAACCTACTAAACAACAATACACCAAAAGTGCTAATAGGAGATTTCAACTGCAAATCACCAATCTGGAACAGTACGCATCATTTCATCAACGGTTCAAGACTTGCAAATTTTACAGAAAATCAAGGTGCCTTTGTAGTAGAGCCAACAAGTCCTACTTACTTACCCATTATTCGAGGAACACCACAAGTACTACATATAGCAGTCATGAAAAATATTGCACATGAATTTGAAATTTCTTTCAATTGATTATGGTTCCTCAGACCTCAACCCCATCCTGCTGTCCAAACTGTAGATATGTAGTCAAGAAAACAATCACCAACAACTGAACTGCATACCAAGCCAGTCTTAAAAGATCCTTCCCATTACCAAAAATAAGAACAAACGATGATATAGAAGAGGCAACATTAACATATACAATGGCCACTAAAAATACATGTTAATTCAACGACGAAAAATATCATAAAAGGATCCATGGATTTATTGCCAGCTAACCTTCAACAACTAATCAGGGAAAACCATAGATTGCGTCGAAGATATGCTACTACCAAAATCCCTGAAGCAAAGCAGGAGCTAGATGAACACTCCCAAGAACTCAGAATAGAATTGAAAAAGTATAGGGATTCTAATTGGGGTAAAAAACCGGAAACATCTGATAGTTCTGCATGGCAAATGCAAAAAGCTCTTAGAAGACCACACACAGTAGTCCCTCCCATTCGTGGTCTAAATGGCATGGCCTTTTCCGACCCAGAAAAATCTGAAGCCTGGAAAGAGTTTTCACCTTAAATCAAATAGGAAATGAGGACATGGCCAGAGAGGAAGCAACAGCTAGAGAAGTTGACAGAATTGTAAGCTTACCAACTCCTAGAATTTCCACGAATTTTGTCTCCCCAGGAGAAATCAAAGGCCTAGTCAAAAGTCTAAAAATCAAGAAGGCACCTGGAAATGATGGAGTAAAGAACAAGTTGGTGGAAGAACTTCCAGCAAGAGCTTTCACAGCGATAGCTGATCTAGCAAATGCAATTCTAAGGAACAGCTATTTTCCCAATTCCTGGAAGAAATTAAACATTATAAAACTGAGAAAGCCCGGCAAGGATGCCAAGTTCCCAGATAACTATAGATCAATAAGTTTACTTCCACCATCAGTAAAATTGTAGAGAAAACACTTAAGTGCCAAGGAATAGGAGAATTGGCATCCCTGGCTTCCAGTTTGGCTTCATGTCAAGAGATTCAGCAGAACAGATTACGTACCTATTACGGAAATAATTGTGGAGGGATTCAACAACAAAGCAGCAACTGGCGCTGTAATGCTGGACATAGAAAGAGCCTTTGATGAAATGTGGCATGCGCGACTTATTGAAAAGATGGGAAACTGGAATATAATAGCTATAAAATAATATATAATAGGTATTAAACGGTTCCAACTTATACACAGTTATCTGTTCAAGTCAGAATAGGCTCAGAACTCTCATCAATAAGAAGAATTGAGGCAGGAGTACCGCAAGGTTCAGTGCTGGATTCCCTCCTCTATAGTATGTACATAAGTGATCTACCAACTCACCATCGTACGAAAACAGCCTTATTTGCAGATGATACTGCCATCTTAATGAGTCATCGTAACACAGCCTTCATCAGCAGAAATCTTCAAACACATATAAATTTATTTGAAGAATGGTGCAATCTAAACAAAATTAAAATGAATGTCACAAAAACAAAAGCCATTCTTTTTCAAAAAATGAGAATGGCCCCAGGACCCAACATCATAATTGAAGGTGAAAGAATTCAATGGAGTGATAAAGTCAAATATCTTGGTCTAGAAATGGACAAAAAACTAACATGGAATTTGCACGTGAACAATACTATAATCAAAGCAAGAGCAGATATTATCTAACTATATCCAATCCCAGGTAGAAGAAGTAATATGAGTCTTAATGTCAAGATGCAAATCATTAAGGCAGTCACCAGGGCTCAACTGGCTTATCCCCCAACACCTGAGGTTATGTATGTAGGAGTCAGATGAAGAGGCTGGCACAAACTGAGAACAAGGCATTTCTGATAGCTGTAAATGCTCCATGGTTCATCAGGAATGTTGACATCCAAAGGGATTTAAACTGGACTCCACTACTGAGACACATCCTCTATAAAGCAAATAAATTTTACGCAAACCTGGATACTCACCCAAATGAAAAACTTCGAAACCTAACGGCCTACGATCCACTTCAAGAAAGGCAGCTTTTCAGAACATACAACCACAGGCCCGAGGACTTATTCAGGACGATTCAACTACCACCCGATTAGTTGCTGCAGGAGGACAAACACTCATCCCGGGACATAGTCCCTACCATAATATGCGACAGTTATAAATATCAAGAAATGATAAACCGAGAGGCACTCTCTCAAGAAAGCGGAGTAAGAGGTCAAACCCGTAATCAGACCAGTAGGGTATTGGAATCTAGCCCCTGTCGCGGTGAGGGTTTAGTGGGTATGCCCTCTTTATTGCACAGAGGAGGGAGAGCCCCACACTACCCAATTCAGTCGAGTTGGGTGTGCATAAGGAGCATTTCCTACTCATCTTACAAAATAAAAAATACGAATGTCGCTGTTTTTTTCACATGTCGCTGTTTTTTTCACATGTCGCTATTTTGATATATCGCTTTAACAAGATGCCGCCTTTTTGATGTCGCTATTCCATAGTCCTCGTAGATAGTTAGGCACCTCGCCTTCTTGTCCGTCCAATCGCACTTTATTCTAGTCGCGTTTTAGTTCCGTCGCGCTTCTATTCCTCGCGTTTTTGTTCCGTTGCGCTTTTGTCGCTCGCGCTTTTATTTCTCAGGCTTTTATCCAGTCGCGTTTTGGTCCATCGCGCTTTTGTCCTGTCGCGTTTGTGTTCCGTCGCACTTTTTTCCCTTGCGCTTTTCGTATCGCGCTTTTCTCCCTCACGCAAACGGTTTTCGCGCAAATGACACAGAGCCCAATATCAAATATTTTATTTGAATTTTTTTCAATAACCCCTCTTTATCGGAAAAAATCCAAAACCTGTTAAGAGAGTGAACATACAGTGCCAATCGACTTTATAAAACTCGAGCTTGGTTTGCTCTACTTATACACTAGCAACATAGGTAGGATTGCAGGAAAATGAAAAGAGAGAAGTGAGAGAAACCGGCCTTAACTTACACCACAAATTTCACTTTAATATTGTTGATAATTTTCATGGTAAAAAAAGGCGAGCGGCACGTACAGCTCTTTTTGCAACCCAGGAGAAATTTATGGAGAGTTTATAAAGTATGCGAGCAATAAATTTTACAAACACCTAACAAAACTTTTATAAACATGCATACATAGACCTGATATGAAGTACCGGAATAGTGGAATGGAGCCATTTAACAACATTTTGTATGTAAGAAAGGGGACAGAAATATAAAGATAGTGAGGCAGAAGAATGGGCCGGTTTTAGACCACGAAGATGAACAGAAGACCACTTATTTAGTTTGATGCAGGTATAGAAAAGCTATGGTAGGACCAAAAACTTGATTTGCTATTTGTGCTGAATGTGAAAAGAGCATATGACGATATCCCACTAGAAAAAACTAATGACTAATAAAGGCAGTTAAGGTGCTCTATAGTGATGTAAAACTAAGATTAAACAGGCTAGCCTAATCAGCAAAGGCTTTACAGCAACTGAAGGACTTATACCAAAGGGACGCTGATGCATTTCACCAATACTTCTTAAAGTATACTTGGAGCTAGCACCTTTGGGGGTGGAAAAAGATATGCAGACACATATGAAGATACCGCTCAATGAATACTATATTATAAATACTCTAAGTTTTGCAGATGACCAAGTATTGTTTGCACAAGATCATGATGACCTAGAGCACACGACACGTAAATTATTAGAGGAATACGAGAAATGCGGTTTGGAAGTAAATCTGACGAATATATACAGGGTGTCCCAGCCGAAAGTGAACCATTTTAAATTGTTATAACTTTTAAACCAGGTGTGCTAGCTACCTGCGGTTTGCGCCATTCGATTTCTTTTGGTCTAAAGTTTTTTCTGGTAGGTTGCAATTTTTTTTGAAACTTATACAGGGCTAGTAAAAAAATCCGTTTTTCAACATTGAAATTCTCTATTTTTAATGGAACCCTGTATATCACTACGTCAAAAAAAAGAATAATGTTCAAGGTATACGAGTAGACATAGTCCATAAAACTTGAAATTTTAGCCGTAAAAAATCAAAATCGAAATCTTGGTATTTTTGCAAACGCATATTTACAAAGCTTGGAGCTTATGTTTGCCCAATAAAAAGTTAATAAAAACTGCATAAAACTATACAAAATGCTGTATATGTATATGTTAGCCATTCTGTTCCAGGCATTTATGAATCAGTAAATGGGAGAATGACTTGTGTAACAATTCCTGGAGAATCGCTTCAATGATATTACAAATGTTCCGCTTAAGATCTTTCAAGCTATTTAAGCAAAGGATTACAGCATCTTTCCTTGACATAACTTCAGAGAAAAAAGTCTGGAACTCTCAATTCAGGAGAGTAAGGTGTCCATTCTATAGGACCTCCATATCCGTCTTTCCCCAAATGTCATATCTAGTGATTCCCTTGCTTATAAGAATAATGAGGTGGGGGCACCATCCTGCTGGAAATAGATATCATCCAAGATACCCTCCTGTCCTAACTGTGGAAAAAATAACATATCAGTGTATACAATTTCTGTTATCGTTGCTTTATTAATGGAAATGGTCTGTATTTTTTCTTAATAGTGATTGCAAAATAAACTGTTACTTTCGGGGTATCTCTATTTGACGAGTTCCAGAGAAAATACTCGTAAAATTTTCTTGGAAATTGTATTTTAACTTAAGTAATTGATATCTAACTAGAAAGTTACAAAATTCTTGGTCATAGTGATATCATGTACCTACGACATGAAGTTGCATGCGTTTGCAAAAATACCAAGATTTCGATTTTGATTTTTTACCTCTAAAACAATGTTTTAGAGAGGATGTCTATTGGTACATGGACACCTTGCCTTGAACATTAATTTTTTTTTGACGTTGTGATATGCATGTGTTTTGATGTTGAAAAATTGATTTTTTTTCACTTGCCCTGTATAAAAAAAATTTCAACCTACTAGAAAAAACTTTAGATCAAGAGAAATTGAATGGCGCAAACCGCAGGTAGCTAGCACACCTGGTTGAAAAGTTATAACCATTTAAAATGGTTCACTTTCGGCTGGGACACCCTGTATTGTAAAGAAAGAAAAAAATACACTGAATACAAATATTTGAAAATGAAAATATTTATAGTTCAGAAGTCTGGCGACTGAAGGACCGAACTGAAAAAATGCTGGGAGTAACTAAAGTAGACTTTTGGAAGGGTGGGGTAGGCGGGTCAAAAATGGAGAGGATGACAAACCAGAGAATTAGAGAAATTATAACCGTGGGACACACAGATGATATAAAACACAAACAACTGATTTGGTTCGGACATGTACTGTACAAAGAATGGCAGGTAGGAGAATACCCAAAAAACATTGAGTGGAAGCCAAGTGAGAAGAAGTCGCGGCAGATCGACAAGTTAGCTGGAGAAGTTGAGTAGGGAAATAAAAGACAGAGGCTTGGAGGAGGATACCTGGGATTGGCAGAGACGGTTGAAGATCAACAATTGAAAGACATAGAACGTTATAGACCGATAATTATAATATAATATATCCATATGAAATTGGTTCTTACAAGCAAGAAAAAAATTGAGATACTGCAATCGTGCAAAAGAAAAAAAAATGTTTGGTAGTGGGTACTGGATCATGCAATGATAGATGAATATGAATACATATTCGTATAGGGCTGATAAAAGTTTCGTCCACTCCAAATGGTCCGTATTTTTGATCAGTATCCAAAATTAGAATTGCTCCTTTCAAATATATAGAAACGAGAAAGAGAAATTTGTATTTGTTTCCTAAACCTGATAATATTCAGGGTATTTCAAAATAAATAATTCCAGAAATTAAACAACGATCGGAAGTTCTCCAAAAATATCCTTGCAACAGGAAATTAAAATGCAGACGCCCCAGGCAGGGCTGGGTCTGCAGCCAGACCAAAATCGAAACAGTAAATACAATTCCGCGGCATAATCATGCAATCTTATTCCGTGCTGAAATAAAGTTATATTCCGCAAGAACTATATTTGAGAAACTCGAGCAGAAATCAAATTATTATCGAGATCACGTGGAGCGAGTTTATTTCCATTTGAATGAAATCCGTAATTCGGTCTTGAATAATCTCAAAGTTTGATTGCTACTGTATTACAACCCTTTCACACGGCAGCGGCAACAGAGCGCGGGACCCTTTTCTATCTAAACAAATTATGCCACTCCCCGTACGCTTCGTTCGTCGAGAACACTTGTAATATAAATATGTACAATGGGTTTTTTCGACGCGGGGCTTCAAATTAAAATCAGAAGGGCACTCCTAGAAGCGGTCTGTGGATTATAATTAAGGTGACCCTCCTGTTTTCACAATTGCCTTTTTCGTATTTTTACGTCCCTAAGCTGTTATTTTCGGCTCCATTCAGCCTTGCACTTAAATTATTTTTCTCTCTTATATTGTCGATCGATAGCAGAGTCACGACGATTTTCATTTCTGTTCACATCTCTAAATTAAAACCTGATTGATAATAAAGATAGTAATATTAAACTTTCAGTATTTTCTATTTGATTTACTTAGTATAATAATAATAATAATTGGCGAATGCAGTTTGTCCAAGCTAAAAGAATAGGTACCCTTTCGAGGATCAGATTTACAGTACACTTCACAATAGGAGGAATAATTTTAAATAATCTTGCGACTTAGCGACCTTTTATAGAAGCTGTTTTATTTGGGAGTATCTACCTATTATTGTTGAGGGAAGGATGTTTGAGAGAATTGGGTGGATTATCAATTTACACACTATAACTAAAAATACTTTCAATGAATACCAATAAATTCATACATGAACTTAAAATATGACATTGTACTATATTAATTGTTACAAATTATATGAATTTGTAGCTTTAAAAAAAATATAACCTAGGGTCGTGAATCCAAAGAAAAATTAAGATAACGTGTAGTCCCTTTATGTGCAAATGAAACCACTCAAAATCCAACAAACAATAATTTTATTTAGTGTAATTTACAATGTTATGTAGTAAATGCAAGTTCTGTAAAATTGTAAAATTTTACAGTTGACAGCTTGGTTGTTCTGGTGAATCTGACACCATATACCTTTTCAATCTGGATCTCTTCAATGGGTGTTGGGGTTTCACTTTCGTGAACTGGAGCTCTTCGTGTTATTTCCTGTGTCCAGAAAGAGGATAGATTGCTGGGGTGACGTCACTCCAGCTGATCCAGACTCCAAACAGTGATCTTTATGTAGAGTAGGTACCCAGAAAAGAATAAGGCAGTATCAGGTTCACCAATATTTGGAACATTTAATTCCTGAATTCTGTCAAAAACTGAGTGTCTTGCATAGGAAATTGAAATTGAAATTTAGTATAAAATGATTGTTACACAGAGACTCCTTTCAACAGAATCAGGTATAAAAACTATTGCAAGTAGAAAAAATTGATATTTTAATTTAAAGAAAATAATTGAATAATTAAGAATAATGATAAGATAATGATAATAGTAAAATAAAATATCAACAAGATTTAATTATAATGATTATAATGCTCGTTATAATTGAGCAGAATGCTGCTTTCTTGATAACAGTTCTGGCAGGCAAAAATACGAGCAAAAATAAGTTAGGTAAAAAAAATAAGAAATGAAATCTCTGGATTCTCTCCTAAATAGACAAAATTTTCCTCTCGAATTAAGGTAGCTACCACAGATACTAGATAAACCTGGGGTTGAAATTAATCAAATCCAGAATGTGTCAAAATTCTTGAGATGTTTTAATTAAAACTTTTTAACTGAATTTTTGACCTGTCTGGATTTCTATTAAAAAATTACACCCTTTAGTTGAGATAATAATTTAGGGAGTCAAACAGAAAATGGTTGTTCAGGTCTCTGCCTGGATTCAATAAAGAGTTAATGGGGATGGACTCACAAATTTGGTTCTCACCGACTCTATTTAGAGCAATTGGTCCAATATTCCCACACTAAAACTTGATTCTGAAAGCCAGAGCAACAGCACCTATTTAAAATCCACAAAACTGTGTTGACTTACCTCTTATAACAAAACGTGGCACTAACTGATAAGCAATCTCACAAAATGGAAGCCAACAATTAGATAAAAAACTTAAAATATAATATTTATATTTCAAAAAACAGATAAGATAAGTTTTATCAGGTAAAAACTTAATAAAGATATGAAAATTTGAATATTGAAATATTTATAAGGGAGGATCCAGAAATTTGAAGCACAAAATTATTTTAAAAATAAAGTGGACTTGCCTACCAGACTATTTTTCAAGGAAAGAGAGCGTTTTAGAAACCACAGCCAGCAGGAAAATGATCCCGTGTTTCTTATACTCACTGCATTCCAACCAGCTTCAACCAATCGGACGAGTACACCTAAAAGACCATATTCACTTCAAAATGAAAACACAATGAAAGACCGCATGGAATAAAAGAGAATGGATAAAAATCCACTAAAATTATTTCAATTGTTTACAAATTATAATAATTTAAATCAAGGTTATGTCAAAAATAAAAAACTGTTAATTAATTAGATCATTAAGCCAAAAAATGATTATTTCAGAATCAGAAGTTAGAAAAAGACAGAAATATATCCATTTGCTAAAAGTGAGATAAATATAATTTCTTTCAATGAAAATACAAATGACTGTCAAATGCGAATTAACCAAAAATTATAGTTTGAAAAATAGATCCATCGGGCGTTAGATGGCAGTACCGGTAAGATATTTGCATTTTACAGAAATGTGGATAGATAGCAGCACTTGTATTATTTGAATTTAAATTTAAATTTGAATTTGAATTTGAGGATATTTCAGATTATTTGGATGATTCTGAAATGGAAAAAATACTACTTTATAATGAAAACAAGAAGAGATGGAACATGTTACGTAAATGATAAATTTATCGTAACATAATCAATAACTGAGGTTACAGTTACTTACTAACAAACTCTTCTTAAACCTATATGGCTAAAAGAACGATTAAGCCCTGTTTACAACTTATTTCAAATAATTCACAACACCCTCGCTATTTGAAATGAGTCCTTGTCTTTTTACACAACTCAAAAACTTGATACGGTTCAACGGTTTAGGGAAAGAGCCGACCAACATATTGTTCGTGGGCATATACTGTAAGCATAAAATATCCATACTAATCTTCTCTTTGAGAAAATGGTGACGCACGTCTGGTGCTTTGTACGCGCCTGATAACAATCGTTCATAGCTAAATTTTGCGCACCTTGATTGTCCACGTTCAATAAAACCGGATCAGTTTTCGCACTTAAGTTCGTTACTTAAAGAACGTAACCACAAAGCTTCCTGAGCTGCTGACGACATAGCCATGTATTCCATAGTTGAAAGAGCTACTGTCTGCTGTTTCTTGCTATTCCATGATATTGGAGAATTATTTTTCAAGATGTATCCAGTAATGGAACGACGACATCCTCATCACTGGCCCAATCCGCATCAGTAAACTCTCGGGACCATTGATTATCGTACCATGGAACTGAAGTTTCCAGTCTATTGTGCCCTTCAAGTACCTGAGAATGCGCCTCACTGCTACCCAATGCGCCTGTCCTGGATTTTGATTGAATCGGCTGACACAACTGACTGCATAACTTATGTCTGGCCTTGAAATTTGGGCAGCAAAAAGTAAACTACCCACAGCTTCTTGATATGGAATTAAACTCATGGTTGGTGATTGAATTTTTGTTAACTTCTCACCCGGAGACAAAGGTGTATCAACAGGATTCGACTTATCCATATTAAATCTCCTCAATTCTTTTTCTAGATAAAGACGTTGGTCAATCCATATTTTTTTATTTTGTTTGTCAAGTGTGATGTGAAATCCCAGAATGGATTTTGCTTGTACAAGGTCTTTCATCTTAAAGTTGTTCATCAATTGGGTCTTAAGACCTAATCTAGCGTCTCTATTATTACATAATAGAATCATGCCATATCATACATATGGTCAAAATTAACATTACTTTTTCAGTAATTTCCAAATATATACAAGAATCGGTGCCTGAATGCTTGAAGCCAATATTCTTCAAAAATACATCAAGTTTCTGGTTCCATACACGACTTGCTTGTTTGATTTCGTACAATGATTTTTTTTAACCGACAAACCTTATTGGTTTTGGAGGAATATTCAGGAGGAACCATGTAGATTTCTTCTGACAAATCACCTTGTGAAAAAGCTGTTACTGCATCAAGCTGTTTAATTTCTAGATCATGCTCAACTGCAAGAGCAAGTACCTAAATATCTAATAGAGCTTTACCTAACAACAGGTGAATAAGTTTTTTCGAAATCAATACCTTTTCTTTGTGCACAACCTTTTATAACTTATCGTGCTTTATGTTGTGACACTTGTCCATGTTCTTTTTTTTTTTGGTTCTGACCACCCATTTACAGTCTAATGTTTTTTTTTTTTTGGTGGTGGTAAATCTACTAATTCCCAGGTTCCATTTTCAATCAAGGCATCATACTCATTTTTTATTGCCAAGAGCCAAGAATCCTTATCTGATCGACTGAGGACCTGCTGTATAGTAGTAGGATCTTGTTCAATATTTGTAGAATATGTCACATAATCTCTCATTGATTCAGGTAGTTTGATGCCCGCGAAACACGATTGAAAAGTAAATAATAAGATTTGAGGAAGTGAGGCAGTGAATGGGTAACTAAAACAAATAAAAAAATAGAAAGAGAGGGTTGGTCGGTGGCTAAAATCTAGAAACGGGACTTCGCGTGAAGGGTTGCCGACTAGCTTCCAATGTGGAGAGGGGTGTGGATCAATTAAATAATCTATATATATAAAACACAGTTGTGTTTTGTGGAAGCACTTATAACTCCAGAACGGCTGGACTGATTTTTATGATTTTTGCTTTATTGGATTTGTCTATCCTAACATAATAAATTGAAAAAATCAAAAAAAAAACAAAACAAAAAAATTACCTTTTTTACTTATTTATGAAAAAAAAAATTAATAAGCCCGCATACGGCGCCATCTCTTATAACCGATACCAAGTTTACCGTCACATTTTCATTGCAAACCATGTGGATTTTATTGTCACACACTTTGCACA
Source organism: Ceutorhynchus assimilis (assembly GCA_917834065.1). NCBI lineage: Eukaryota > Metazoa > Arthropoda > Insecta > Coleoptera > Curculionidae > Ceutorhynchus > Ceutorhynchus assimilis. The sequence goes on from OU892278.1 coordinate 21,720,444, forward strand.
AAAACAATTTAAGGAAAGCACTTTACTTTCAATTGTTCTTCACAATAAAAATGTCCAAAAATAAATAGAATTACAATGTTTTAATTGTGTATTTTATTTTGTTATGGTCCGTTCCGAAAGAGCGCGAACTGGTCTTCCTGTCATTTCTTGACGCTTGACCATTGACGTTCTGTGGCTAAGTTCCGATTCTCCTCTCAGGCATCCCTTGACAGCCGTGTTCCGTGCCGACTGTTCGGAGTGCTCCGTCCGGCTGGTGTCGAGTGGCAGAGAGCCAGGTTATGAGTCCGCCACAACCATTTTGTATACGGCGCCATATATGATACCTAGAACAAAGCTCACCGATGCGCGGTAACTTCATTGCAGATGCAGAAGAACCAGGCTGCTCAGGAACTGGGGATATTTAGAACAGAACTATTCCACTATTCTGATCAGATAGAGTGGTGCAGAAAGAGTAGATCAGATAGAATAGTGCAGATAGAGTAGAACAGATGGAGTAGTGCAGTGCAGATAGAGTGATACAGGGCTGCGCTGTAGATTTTTTTCTGTTTTCTTTACATTTTTTGAACATTCCTGTGCCTGAGTTTATTTATTTGGTGGTACACAGAAAAATACCCACAAGCTGCCTTGAAAGGGATGATGTAAAATTTTAATTTTAGGTGACTTCTGATCTAGAGAGTAAATATTAATATTCTTCAACCAAAGCCAAATTCACCATCGAAAAAAACAGAATTTAATTCAGCTAATAGATACGTTAACACAACATTTAATAGGTATTTAATAATTCAGAGGCGGTACGAAGTTCGCCGGGTCAGCTAGTTAAATATAAAGCGCCACCTGCTTTTTCCTGCAGTACACGAAGTCAACCGATATAACGAAAGCAGGAAACTTCTACGGATCTATAGCAGCACAACCTGAAATATAGAAGGAAATAAGAAGGAAGGACAGAAGTGAAACTCTTTGCTACAATCAGGTACGGGCTTTTAATTAGAACCAGATCAGGTTGGACTCCAGAGTAGGTTCGGAGTAGGTTTTCCGAACGCCCTGGAACACTGGAAATTATTAACACTGGAACCAGAACAAGAACAAAATAAATCGACTAAGGGCGGGTATTATAAAACTGCTTTGACAGTTAACTTGAAGTTAACTTTTTGAATTATATGTAATTCCAGAAGTTAACTTCGAGTTAACTCTCAAAGTAGTTTTATAATACCCTCCCTAAGAGTACCTAACCTTATCTTCTGAAAATAGTATTTACAATAATTTAACTCAACTTGAGTCCTTAAATAAAGTAAAGAGTATTGTATAACACTTATAACAGCAATAATACCTGAAATGTAAATTAATAGACAAGCTTACTAAATGCAGTACCTTCGTAAATGGCCATTTAACTCCAGTGTACAAGTATTTTCCTGTATTCAGTGCAGCATGTGTTTATGGGATATAAGAGAGATATAGATCATTAATTATTGAAGTTGAATTAACAATACGTAATCTGAAGGGCGAATTTAATACTATGGAATGATATAGGTAGGTAATATAGATAAATAATTAAGAATGAAGTAACAATACATAACCTCAAGGGCGAGTTCCATATAATATAGGTAATATAGATAATTAATTAAAAATGAAATAACAAAAACCTGAAATGTAAATTAATAGACAAGCTTACTAAATGCAGTACCTTCGTAAATGGCCATTTAACCCCAGTGTACAAGTATTTTCCTGTATTCAGTGCAGCATGTATTTATGGGATATTAGAGAGATAGATCATTAATAGACCTATCTCGCATGATTAGAAAAAGAGAGCTTAATTATAATAAATACAAGTTGGAAAGCAATAAAAGATGACATGCGCGCGCAACTCGTAGGCTGCAGTGTAGACAGATTGTATTGTTGTAGAACAAATGTAGACAATACAAATCGAAAATTATAACATTAAAGAAGTGATATAGTGTCAAGTGTTCTACAACGCCTTAAATCGTGTGTGGTAGACGCTTTTTACTCATTGGGCGTCGACCGGTGAGATACCACCATGCCAGAATTGAGTAGCGCTAAGTGGTATCACCACGTTCCGCTACTGCGCTGGCAGTCCGGTTCCAACAATGAGTAACAGATAGCATGATGGCGCCTCCAGGATCAAAATATTCCGGAGGTAAAATACCCGACGCTGGCAAGAGGTTTGCTTTAAAACAGCTGATCCCACTATTTGCTGTAATGGAATAACACAAGTAATCTTATCTGGAATGGACGCATATATCCCACATACAACTAAACGTAGAGCTAATGCAAAACCTTGGTTCAACAGCCAGTGTCAAACGGCTGTACAGAAAAAACACAGAGCATATAACCTTTGGAAACGACAACAAACCGCTCAAAACCACATAGAATTTATAGAAGCCAGAAATAGTTGCAAAATTACTATTGACTCCGCTAAAGAAACATACAATCAAAGAATGAAAAACAGGTTGCTGAATTGTCCAAGTAGTTCTAGGTCTTTTTGGTCTCTTGCAAAAGCTGTTGGATCTAACTTCACCAAGTCATCCATACCACCACTTACAGATAAAAATAATCACTTAGCCACAACATCAGAGGAAAAAGCCAATATGCTTGCCCAAATGTTTTCCTCCAACTCCAACCTAACAGTGCCAAGCGGAAAAACTCCACCGTTCATTGAAAGGGTTTCCCATAGTATGCCAGAGGTACCCTTTTGTCACAGAGAAATACGAAAATCCCTAAAAAAGCTGGATACAAACAAAGCAATGGGTCCGGATGGCATTCCCGCAATAGTACTCAAAAATTGCGCCAACGAACTCACCCCAACTTTCGCAAAATTATTCAATTTGTCTTACAGGCAAGGAGTATATCCATTATCATGGAAGTCTGCCGCAGTACAAACCATTCCAAAGAAAGGAAAAAAGACAGATCCGTTAAACTATAGACCAATTTCTCTACTTCCGGTGATATCAAAAGTAATGGAAAGAGTTGTGAACAATCACCTAACCAAGTACTTGGAAAAGTACAAAATTATCAACGATAAGCAATACGGATTTCGAAAATATAGGTCAACTGGCGATTTACTTACATACGTCACTCACTTATGGCAAAAAGCGATTGAGTTGCGGGGTGAAACAAGAACAATTGCCTAGATATATCTAAAGCATTCGACAAAGTTTGGCATGAAAATCTGCTCAACAAGCTCAAAGCAATGGGATTATCGCCGAAACTTTGCACTTGGTTTGAAAGTTACCTAAAGGACAGATCCATTTATGTTGCACTGGATGGCCAGAACTCCAACTCTTACCAAATAAATGCTGGTGTGCCACAGGGAGCAATCCTTTCGCCAACTCTTTTCCTGATTTACATAAATGACCTCATAGATAAAACAGTAAATCCACTTTATTGCTTTGCAGACGATGGCAATGTAGTCTCCTCACTCATACCACCCACAGGTCTTTCCGCACGTGAATTCCATCATCTTAGACTAACTCAAATATCGCAGATAAATAACGACCTGGAGATAATAGAGGACTGGGGTAACAAAAACCTTGTACAGTTCAACGCGCAGAAAACCCAAGCAGCTCTGTTTTCAAAAAAGACCAGCACCGGTGAGCCAAACATCATGCTATCTGGAAGTGCTGTCACATTACAGACTCAGTTGAACATCTTGGGGGTTACTGCAGAGACCAACATGTCTTGGCACAGTCACGTGGCAGATATTGCTAAAAGGGCCTCCCAAAAGCTGGGGGTGCTATTTCGTACAAGACATCTGTACACACCAAGCCAATTGCTGACACTCTACAAAGCCCAGATTCGACCAACTATGGAGTACTGCTCACATATATGGAGTGCAGCACCCAAACATACCTTAATGCTTTTGAATACCGTGCAAAAACGAGCTATCAAGCTGATCAATGACCCCGTACTTACTCGTAACTTGGATGGTCTCGAACATCGCAGATCTGTGGGCGATTTATCTCTCTTCTACAGGTACTATCACGGAAAATGCTCTGAAGAGTTGGCACGTATGATTCCACCGAGAGTAGCACCTACCAGGCGAACCCGTCAAACAGACGGTAACCATGAATTTACTGTCAAACTAGAGGTACCAAGAACCTCATTATATCAGAATTCATATCTCTGGAGAACAGCATCGCTGTGGAATAAACTCCCTGCAACGGTTTTCCCTGCAGGTTACAACCTGAACCGTTTCAAGACCAACATACACCGACATTTCCGCGCACTTGCCGCTTCTCGAGCGTGATAGGACATTTCCTTGCGAGTGCGCATATCCGTAAAAAAAAAAAAAAAAAAAAAAAATCAGACAAAAGAAGAGCTTTAAACTGGATGAACAACGTTTGCACTTTTATTTTGATAAATGTTTCATCCGGCAACATCATTCAATGAAATTGCCAAGGAATAAGTCAAGTATAATCTAACAAAACCTTAAACGACACTGCGGTGAGTTCAAGTAATATGTAAAGTATTAGTTTGCTCTTTGTCAAATTACACGTTACAAAGAAAGAAGGAACGATTCATTCTGAAATGGCCCCTGAATAAGAATATGACGCAAGCCTGTCACAAACTTGCTTCTCATTGGATGCTCACCTGCAGCCCACAAGCGACGCGCGCAGTCCAGGTAATAGGAGATCGGTCTATTATTAAAGTTGAAGTAACAATACGTAACCTGAAGGGCGAATTTAATATTATGAAACAATATAGGTAGGTAATATAGATAAATAATTAAAATTGAAATAACAATACATAACCTGACGGGCAAGTTTCATATAATATAGGTAATATAGATAATTAATTAAAATCGAAATAACCAAAAACCTGAAGGGCAAATTTAATATTGTAGAAGACTGCGTTGCTGTGGTTATTTATTCCAACAAGGGGTTGGTGAGGTTTGATTCCTGGAGGTTCCAGAAATTAAGACAATAAACACAACACACTTATCAAACCTTAGTAGTCCCTAATCTCTTGAGGGGAACCTAAAGGATTGGACTGATATCTTCCAGTGTTTCCGATGGCCTGGGACTGGGTCAAGTCGCGACAAGAAGCAACTGACCCTGGGCGCTGTAGTTCAGTAAAATTAGAAGTCACTAAAGCTTCCAATTGTCTAGAGGAGGCTGAAGATAAGAGGTACGACTTGAAATACACAGTAAGCTTAACAGTTAACTCTCTACTCAAAGTTAAGGACTAACGCGTGACGAATAAATAAGGCCAAAATACTTTGGCCTTTAGGAACAAACAATTGATCACGTTGCTCTTTTTCGGCTCACGCAAGGCGCTTTGTTGCTAAAATAACGGATTAGCCACTCTAGATCTATGAGCGAAAACTGGACAACTCAGAAATCGGCAAAATGTGCCTGAGGAATTTTCCCGAACACTTAATCGTGGAAAGTCCTCGACCTGAATGACCTCTGCTTGTCCCTTCAATGTCCTTTGAAAAGGTTGTGTCAAAACTCCAAGGTGAAGGGTTCTGGGGAATTTTGATGGTAGTTGGGCATGGGACTATTTCAAATTAAGTTGGTACCGGTCATTGACCTTATTTGGAGCGCTGTCAATCTAATCAATCTACTCGGATCAGACAATCAGCTGTTCTAATGTAAATATTGTGATTTTTCTCAACATTATAGACTCTATAAGCTTTAGATTCTAAACTATATCCCATAAAAATACATGAAATCGCCTTGGGGTCTAATTTTTTCCTTTTTTCGACTGGTACATGAGAGAATGCTTAACAACCGAATATTGTCATATGTTTTACTGTCGGCTTCTTCCCTGTCCAAATTTCCTCTCTACACACCTAGTTGGCAAGCGATTCAATACATAGACAGATGTATAAACAGCCTCTGCCCAAAACTTGTTTGATAAACCATAAACCAGATTCAATTAATAGACAATGAGCGCTTTTTCAATGATTGTCCTATTAAGCGTTTCAGCTTCACCATTTTGCTGGGGGCTATAGGGAACTGATGTCTGATGCTGAATGTCAATAGACTTGAAATAATTAATCAAACTATTGGTGCAGTATTCTCCACCATTGTCTGTCCTAACTGATTTAAGTTTCCTTTCAAGATGGCGGAATGTGAGAGTGAGCAGATTTTGTCGGACGAAAGTTCGGAAAAAATACTGTGTGGCTCCTGTAAAAGAGACGTGAAAACTGAACTTAAGCGTGTCAGATGTAGTAAGCAATATCATCCAGCCTGTTTGGTAAGGCCGAAGGGCGCAAAAACCCTTGGTTTGGGTATCGTTTTGTGTCCATGTTGTGCAGCGAAAATGCCAGATGAAAAGACTACTAAAGATGAGTTGGGACGTGAAAATTACTTGTTAAACAAGCTAGTAGGTACTTACCTTGATGGATAATAATGAGCTTCTGCATGCAAAGGTTAGTGGAATGGAGCTGAAAATTGAAGATTTATCAACGAAAATAACAATTTTGGAGAAAAGTGAGGTTAGATTGAATATAAACAAACCACCCCCCTTTCCGATCACACCTTCTTCTGTCACTTGCGAACCGGTACCTGTCTTCTCCCCAGATAGACAGACTAGACAGCAAAATATGCAAGCATCCAAAAGAGGAAAAACATCATCCGAAACTAACCTCAATCTAAATTATAAAAACAAAAACACAAGGGAAAAACAACAACAACTACAGAGAATTGAGAATCATATAGATGGGAATGATTCGTTTTCTCCAAATGTTATAAAGGGCAACGAGTTTAGCAATGGAATCACATACAGTCAAGCCACTAGGGCAATAAATGGTGCTATTCAAACAACGTTATAGTCTAGGAGGCAGTGACGATTTTTGGTACTTATTTTTCCAGTCAGACAACATGGATAGAATTGTAGGGCTAGTAATTCTAAGCAAAATACATATATTTTTAGGGGGGGTTTTCCGATGGGCTGAGGCGCAAAATGCGTTAAAGCTTACGAATGCTCGGCCATTTTTTTTCTCAGTGATAAAAATAGGTCTACTAATGAGAAGTACACTAAAGTTACGTAAAAAAATAGTCCAGCTAATCTGTGAGTATGGATAATATGTCTGGCAAGTGAAAAATTGAAGATCCGAAAATTTTCGGCCAGACTCACTTTCACTATCTGAGATAAACCAAATTGCTATTTTCATATACTTTATGTTCTATTGTAGTAAATGTGAAATATTTATGTCTGGGAAAATAAGCGTACTTGTATTTTTCATTGATTTTGTGAACCCATCCGAAAATTTTAGCCAGACTCAAAAATTCTTGCTTTGTATCACCAGGAGAACAAACTATTTAATAGACACCAACTGGGAAAATAAGTGCTAAAAAATTTCACTGCCTCCTGGACTATTACAACCTATTATTTGTCAAAAAGCCCAAAATGTTTCAGCAGTTTCACAGCATTCTCAGGTAAATAGAGGCTCAGAACCCACAGATCAATTGTTTCAGGGGGTTCCTGGAAAAAATGGATTTTTGTTGGAAGGGCGAGGGAAAATGTTAATTCACAAATTGTAATGGATTACATAAAACAAAAAGCCGCCATCTCTGAACAAGGGGCTCTGATTATCCAAGAGCTCCCTTCAAAGGCAAGTTCGAAATCATTTTAGATCGGAATCACTGATACTTACTATGATAGATTATTTGATGAAAATTTTTGCCTTTGTCTCGACAAATTTCATGAAATTTTTGAAATATTCAAATACTTGATCCTTACTTTTCAGAAAATAAACAAAGCTTTTATGACTGAAATCATCCAGAAAGGTATGTATTTATCGGGAGCCTGACAATGAATTTACCTGCATTGGTCCACATAAATCAGAATGGACTAATTCTAAAAGTCTGGTAGTGTGAGAATCACTGTCTCTAAATGGCAATCCATGAGTTTTGCCTAATATACATACTTCACATGCCATTTCTTGATTTAGATTATCGGGGATAATACCACGAGAGCTTCAAAATTACCGATAATTTTTCACGATTGCGTGTTTTCTATAATTTCACGAGTCCGTAGGACGAGTGAAATTTGCAGAGAAAACACGCATGAGTGAAAAATTTTCTAGTTAATTTTAAAGCTCAAGTGGTATTTAGAGGATTATTTCACGTATGAGAATGCAAAAAATATGGAAATAAATATGTATTAAACGATTTGAACATTTTAACAATCAATACAAATAAATGGTTGCTATCAGAAACCGTTTGTTTGTATCAAAAATTAGCATAACAACCATGTATACAATAACATGGGAGAATTATCGCTGTAATTCTCTCTAGTTAAACAAATGGAAAAGAGAATTTTCGGTGTAATTCTGAAAATCGTCACTTGTCTTATGGGATTTCTAACACATGAGTGGAATAATCAGAAAAATCAATACCATGGACCAATCCATTTTTTAACTTATTTAAACTTGTTGAATTCACATGTGCCAAGCGCCTGTGCCATAAGTTGCATTTGTTTTCACCTGATGCATTATTAAACATTGCAAGGTTGTCATATCCAATCTGAATAGATTATTTTCATGACTGGCAGTTGCTATTAATACTTTTGCCGAATTAAAAATCCTAGCACCTTCTGAATTGAAAACAACCGTATTTCCTTATGTGACAATTTGAATTACTGATGAAAGGTTGACGTTTATTTCTGGGACATAATAAATATCTCATAATTGGACTGATGACAATTTTTTATCCACATATGTATAATGACACATTCACCTCACCAGTACAATCAGAATTCATCTGCTGATTATTTGCTGTGGTTATAGTTAAACTGGAAGATTTCTTGACATTCTGAAGAACTTCATAATCTGCTGTCATATGAGCTGAACACCCCGAGTCCAAAAACACGAAACATTGTTTTTCGTTTGACAAGAAAACGCGGAAAACAACGCGGCGTTACCTGAGCCATTGTTATGCTTTTTGTCACCATTATTGTCCTTTTTCTGGTCACATCTATTCGCAAAATATCCATATTCATTACACTGATAGCAGCGTACACCCTTTGGTTTGTTGTACTTATTAAACTGAGCCGATTTGTCTTTGCCTTTTTGACCTGAAGAAAGCGAACCGTACATTGCAACATTTTTTGTCCATTTTCACCTTTTAAAAACGAAAGGTCTTGTATCAATTTATTCTTTATAAAATCAGCTGCTACCGGATTGCCCGAACTCTCTATCCCCATAATCATAGGTTTATAGGTATCAGGCAAACCTGCTAAAAAAAATGGTGCCTATCCATTCATACCTAACTTTTAAACCTATGTTTGATAACTTGTGTGCTTATTTTATTAACATAGTCCTCGACCGAATCACTATTTTCGAGACTGGTAGTTATCAAAGTTCTCAAAAGTCCAACTCGTCATGTCAATCCTGTATGTTGAAATGCACTGGCTAAGTTGTCCCATGCTTCTTTAGCTGTTTTAGCTGCCTGGACGTGAACATAGTTCAGGGGATGAACTAGCGTATCTTTTTTAGTGTCTGTATCCGTACCAGTAACAGATTCCTACAGTTCTTCGTGTTCTAGATATGTTTTGACAGCGAACTTCCGGGTGTCGTACTTTTCCCTACCATGTAACTTTTCAATTGGTGGTAACTCATGACCCGACATCTTGGTCAGAGTTCGACAAACAAAAAACACAAAGAAAAACACCCACTGGAGATTAACTTATATCAGGGTTTAGAATAATGCTGAAGTCCTGCCTTGGCCCATAACCTGTTGTTGAGGAAAGGATGTTTGAAGGAATTGGGTGGATTATTAATTTACACACTATAACTGAAAATACTTCTAATGAATACCAATAAATTCACACATGAACTTAAAAAATTGTACACACTGTACTATATTAATCAATAAGTTACTTACTAACAAACTCTTCTCAAACCTATATGGCTAAAACAACGATTAAGCCCTGTTTACAATTATTTCAAGTAATTTACAACAACTATATGTTTTCAGAGAAAAGTGAGTAGTTAGCAATCAAACAGCAAAGCTAAAACTTAGGAGTAGTAAATAGGTATTCCACAGTTGTATTAGCAAATCTCTCAAACAGCGGTTTAGTTTTCCGCTGGTTCAAGATTTAACCCAGTCTCTTAGAATTGCTAACAAAAGTCGCGAACATTTTTATTCTACGGAGACTTTCTGAGAGGGTTAAAAAAGTAGGTTAGAGATCCGTAGTTTTAAAACTCCAAAACCGAAGCTACGTTTATTGAAATTTGGCGCAATGTACGTAGTACTATACCAAATTTATCCTATTTTTTTATAAACAGAACTCTAAATTTGGTCAACTGATTTCATAAGAAACTTGTTTATATCTTATCTGGACCCAATTTTCCAATTTTTTGGTCTGTAGTCTCCAGATTTGCGCTGCAGGAATAATGCTTTATTTACGATTGTCAAAGTGTTGCTTTTTGCATATGATTGTGTTAAACAGAGTGGAAGATTATTATTAGTTGATTTTCCAACAAAAAAAGAGCCCACATATCTTTTGTCGAAACAATAATTTTCTTCGCGCCCTCCAATCTTTGAATGCAATTTGATATATTTTCCTGGTGTTAACTGAGAGGAAGGCGGAAAGTGCTTCATTTTCTATACCGGAAGGCATTTCTCATCATTTGTTTTCACTGATTATCATGTAGTTGCACAAATAAATATTTGGAAGGCACCGATGCCATAAGGATTCTATAGATACCTTTATTATATTTCAGGGATGATTTAGCAAAATTATTTCTTCAGTGTATGGACTTCTATAGCAAAATACGTTTTGTTGCAATTCATTTGACAAATACATTTATCTTATAATGGGGATAATTTTATAACCATCTGTTGGTAAACTAACAAGCAAGCATTAAATAGGCCCTAAGTAATTGTCGATATTCCATCTGCAGACTTGTTGACTACACAGTTTAGGGTATATAGGCGTTTTCGCCAAGTCATTTCCCGACCATTAATAACACAAAACAGTGTAAGTTTCTTTTTTTTTTTATTTAATTATACTGACTTGAAATTTGAAGGGCAACTTGTCTGCAATATTTCAAGCGTTAAATTTACGATTAATCAGTTTTTTTTGTACTATACACGGTTCACGTTGTCAAAGCGGTTAAATGGGCAAAAGTGGGCGAGGTTGGGAATATCTGAATGCGCTTAATAATATTATTTTGCTTGATATAATGGGTGCATTTCATCAAGGCTGTGAAAGATCATTTCCCTTTAAAAGTTTGTATATGTTGCAAATTACATACGTCTGGCATTGTTAGGGCAGATAATAGTAGACAAGAAGACGTTAACTTAGTTAACTTGTATCAAGCAAAGTGAAGTTCTGCTTAAATGTATAATAGGTGTTCACGGAGTGGAAATATTATACTGTTCCATCGCGTAACATCAAGGAGCGTCCTGAACATAAAAATAGTAAGATAATTATACGGGTAGAGTTGAAGTTAGAAACGTAATATTAATAACTATTAATGCAATAAGTACTTTTTAATTTTTAATTTTATCCCCAATAACGATAATTTTGTTTGCCTTCTTAGTTGCATGTATAAGATATAAGCGTTGAAAAAAATTAATCTGGGTTGTCAGAAAAGTTAATTGTTACGATTTTGCTTTCAATCCTGAAAGTGAAAACGTTAAAGGTATGTTTGAACTCTATTTACATTTAAAATGTATTTTTACACTGAAAAGTTGCAGCTTTGGAATATTAAACTTAAAATTAATGAGATGTACTTGGTTTGTACTGTTAGGTTTAAAAAAGGATTGTATTCAGCTTTTCAGTGTTCCTATTTACAACAAGTTGTGTGAAGTCTAGGTACTCCTGGTTTAATTCGGAACGGGATCTATGACATCTTCAGAGATACTCGAGTTCTTTGTGTTTCGGCCGGTGAGGTTGTTAGTTATGGAGTATATTCAGTTGTGTCTGGAAATGGGTAGCACAATTTTTTTTTTATTTGAGACTCAAAAAATTCATTAGACAAAATTGTCAGATTAACGTTAAGATGACTTAGAGTTTCAAGCATAGCTCGGCTATGCTAGTCTCAAGCCTGAAGCCTTGCCGCGCGAGATAAGTAAGAAGAATTGATCGAGGAGTAATGTTTTGCTAATAGCCCAGTTGATGTCCCCTTATCTATGGTTACAGTTTAAGATGAAAACCACAACTGCGGTGAAGGCGAAGAAGAGAAACCTACTGCGACAAGGTGGAACCAACAAAAGCCCTGCTTGCAGAATTCGACTACAAGCATACAGAACTCACAGGTTAGAGGCGGCTCCAAATTACTTCTAGCTCCAGGTGAGTGGTCGTCGAAATATCGGAAGAAATATTCAACTGGAGAATCGGTATAATATTTTTTTGCTTGAAATATAACAAGAAACCAAACATAAAAATACGACACTGAGTGTAATGAGAACCCAAAGTGAAAAATATATAATAATGTTAAACGTGGTCATATTTGTATCGTCTATAGTCTATACGAAACTGAAAATTCCATTTCTTGGAATATGCAAAGTGCCAGGATCAGGACGCATTGCAATAAGCAGAAAAAGATATTGTACTACACAAAAAACGAGAGCAAACAAAATGAGAGGTGTGGGGGCGATATTCATCATTCGCCAAAAGCGTTATCGACTTTATTCGCTACTCAAAATAGGGTATGCAAGTCCACTAACGTTTTAATATAATTTAACGTTATGCACCAAAAGATAGACTTATTTTACAAGGCAGTCAAAAAGCTATTAGATTTCATTAAGGCATGAAATATGTAATCATAATTTAAATTTTTGAATACATTTAGCAATACTTGGCTTATTTCAAATGGAACACCCAGGGACACTCTGTGTAGTTATCCCGTTGTCAAAGTCTAATACATAGCGTTCGAGATTTTTACAATTTTTATTCTGAATATGATATTTTTGTAGCAGTTTCTTCAGTAACGTACTGAAATCCACACCCACACCCAACCCACAGGACGTTATCTTGCTCAACAGTGAGGACTAACCAACGTTTATTAGAGGAGACACGAGTTCCATTGTGAATCTCACCTTCGTCAACAGCACTCTTATCAAAAGGGATTGCTCTTGGAGATAATGGATATTCATATAGACAGTGATCGCAGCGCGATACTATAGGACTTTTTGCCAGAGTACTAGCACAGTGCATTAGAAAACTAATGCAATTGATTGGAAAGCGCCTTCTACCTGACGCATTCACGGTGACCATAGATAACCACTCAACCGGCGGTGGCAAGACAATGCAGGAATGAGCTGATTGATGGGATCGAGGGCCAAAAGCCAGCACTCGCCATGCCCTGAACTCTTATGCCGGGCATGCATATTGGCCAATATATTTGCCGAAACATTTGTCAAAATTTAGGTGTGTTGGATTCTCGAGGCATGCAGACGTTTCAATTAAAATTGATGAAACATTTTCTTGCCTCGACTAGGATTTGAACCCACCCTCGCAATTCCAGTGCAACGCTCTACCAACTGAGCTACCAAGACCTGTTTCATTTCTACCTTGTCGGTCAAGTCTTTCATCAATTTTAAGTTGCTTGTTGTGAAGACCAACGGCAATCTTCGGCGGTTACCATTGGCATGGGAGTGAGTTAGAAGGTATAAGGGAAACACATTCGCAATTAATAATTGGTTGTTTGGAATCCATTATCCCTCCAATCACGGATGCGTCGTCGACATATAGCAACATCAGCAGGCATCGGGATCGGGATACCATTAATATCAAGCCAATACTTTTAACAATTTTCACAAGTTTTATCGTCTGTTATATAATTTACAGTGTGTTCAATTTCAGTGGCATGCAGACGTTCCAATTAAAATTAATGAAAAATTTTCTTGCCTAGACTAGGATTTGAACCCAGGACCCTCGCATATCTAGTGCAACGCTCTACCAACTGAGCTACCAAGACCTGTTTTATTTCTACCTTGTCGGTCAAGTTTTTCATCAATTTTAAGTTGCTAGTTGTTAAGACCAACGGCAATCTTCGGCAGTTACCGTTGGTATGGGAGTGAGTCAGAAGGTTTAAGGGGGACACGGATGTGTCGTCGAAATACAGCGACATCAGCAGCCATCGGGATGGGACGCCCAACGATCAATATCAAGCAAATAATTTTAACAATTTTAAGAAGTTTTATCGTCTGTTACATAATTTACAGTGTGTTCAATTTTAGTGGCATGCAGACATGTCAATTAAAATTGGTGAAAAATTTTCTTGTCTCGACTAGGATTTGAACCCAGGACCCTCGCCTAACCAGTGGAACACTCTACCAACTGAGCTACTGTAGTATAAAATACTCGGGTTCGTTCAGCAAGATTGAACGCTGTGAATTTTTATTACCTCTTCTTTTAACAAATCTCCTGAAAAACGAAATGAAAAACAAATAGGACCTACGTTGTGGAAACTTACTCAATTTTACTTACTTGACATGCGCCCGATAATGGCAAAATTAGGGAAATTTAAGGGAAGTTGTGATATGTAAAATAAACGAAACATTTGTGAAACGTCTGCTTCATTATTAAAGTAAATAGTACCGTTCTCGGAACCTGGAACTAACGAGGGGAAAATGCACGGCAGAGAAACCCTCGATCTAACATTTCTCAAAATTCAAATCATACTGTGTCATTTTAATAATTAATTGTGAGTCGATAAAAGTCTAAATTAGGTACCATCCTTTATCCTTGTGCTAAAACTTTAATTTCACACACCACATTCAATCAACACTACCTATATTCAATACTGAAGAGCTTTTGGTTAGTTAGCCAGTACCACCAGCAGGTACTGAGGTCCCGTACGGGAAGCTACTCAGCTATATATGGTATTTTGAGCCAATATCTTATCTCTAGATTGATTATTTCAATTTGTTTGCTAGGATATTCGCTCGTCAGGGTAGGAAAGTGTTAGTAGATTCAACTTAATGTACGTTCGGAATACCAAAAATTAAAATCCTAGCACAAAAGACAGTACATAATTTCTTTGGTTTCAATTTACATCTTATCTGCGTTGTTTACAGCATGAAACGATTTTTGTTAAATATATGAACAATGCACATGTTATAAAAAAATTTATAAACAAACAAAAAAACATGAAAATGAAAAAAATAATACTTGTATAAATTGAACTCTCAAAAACAAAATAACATTTATTCAACTGACCTGTGGATGCTCCTTATGACACACAAACTAATCACAAATTGGATTGAACAATCAGTTTAATACAAAATCAAAAGTGAATAATGAACAATGGCAGACAACCTTCTTCTCTAGTCTCTCATTTTTTATCTTCCCTTTGCATCGGTACTTTCGTTTTCTGTGGAGCGCTCCCGTTCCGAAAAACTTCACAACGCATATATGGTTGCAACATTTACCATTTATTTTTCTATAGTATCTGAACGTTTTAAAAATTCAAGATTTGAAGAAATAATATTTTAAATAGGTGGTTTTCCTCACTACCAAGACCTGTTTTATTTCTACCTTGTCGGCCAAGTCTTTCACGTATCTAAAGTTGCTAGTTGTGGAGACCAACGGCAATCTTCGGCGGTTACCGTTGGTATGGGAGTGAGCTAGAAGGTATAAGGGAAATACATTCGCAATTAATGGTTGTTTTGAATCCGTTATCCCTTCAACCACGGATGCGTCGTCGACATATAGCGACATCAGCAGGCATCGGGATGGGACGCCCAACCATCAATATCAAGCCCACAATTTTAACAATTTCTAGAAGTTTTAACGTCTGTTATATAATTTACAGTGGGTTCAATTTTAGTGGCATGCAGACGTTTCAATTAAAATTGATGAAACATTTTCTTGCTTCGACTAGGATTTCAACCCAGGAATCTCTCATATCCAGTGCAACACTCTACCAACTGAGCTATCGTTCCCCTTATACCTTCTAACTCCCTCCCATGCCAACGATAACCGCCGAAGGATGCCGTTGGTCTTCACCACTAACAACTTAAAATTGATGAAAGACTTGACCGACAAGGTAGAATGAAACAGGTCTTGGTAGGTGGCACTGGAAATGCGAGGGTCCTGGGCTCAAATCCTAGTTGAGGCAAGAACATTTTTCATTAATTTTAATTTAAACGTCTGCATGCCAGGAAAATCCAACACACTTAAATTATATAACAGACGATATAACTTGTAAAAATTTGTCAAAATATTTGTCCAAATCAATGAACTATTACCAAGAACTGGAATGCGCACACATATTGACGAACGTGAAGCCTAGTGCCGCTGCTGCGGAGGGGATGCCTGTTTCTGTGGCACTCATTACGTTAAATGGCGGAAATTGGTTCCAACACTCCAAATAATAAAACCGTGTAGGTGAATCTAACGATACTTTTCGAAACGTCATATTTTCGCGAGTAACAAAAAAGAACAACATTTCCCCTTGGCGGATATGGCAATTAGCGTGCGCCTTCTAGTTCTTGGTGATACTTCATTGGTTCAAATAGTTGTATACAATAGGGAACTTTACAATTTTTTTTTTAATTTTTTTAAATCATTTATTTATGCCTTGAAAGAGTATTCCCCAATTATTATTCCCTAAAACTCAATAATAACTTGGTAAAAAATGTTCAAAGTTTCGCGCGAATTAAAAGCATTTCATACGACCTTAAATGCGCGCGAATCTGGATGACGTCACGTAGTATGATTTTGCGTTAAGCCGGCGCCACACGATGTGTCCAACCATTGGCCCCAACGTTAGATCCAACGTTGGTTACAGTGTTTTTTGCTCTAGCATTCGGCAAATGTATCCGATGAGCGCACGGCTACACGATGCCACAAATCGACATGTGTCCAACGTTGGAAGGCATTCAACACATCGTGTGGCGCCGGCTTCACCTTGTCGTCAAACGTCATACTTCATTGTATTTAATTTGGTTGACTTCCACATTTTCCACCGTTATTTGTTTTGTTGTTGTTTTGGGTTGCGGCGAGTTGTAAATTTTTAAGTTATAAGGGAAAAAAAGATTCGCACATACTTACTTTTGCTACTATAAACATAACACAAATTACAGATTGGCGGATTGGCCTTTGGAATTTCTTTCTTCGGTCATAATTAATAGGTATATCGTTTTATTTATATAATGCTAAGCTAATCTTGAATTTAAGCTAAATAAACCAATTCTAATAATGAAAAAATTTTAAAAAATCAGAGAAAAACGTAAATAAACACAGCTAACGGGTATTTATTATGTAGAATTCGAAACGCTTGGAGTTGCTGTTTTGTTCTTTTATCCCTGTTCTTCTCAGCATAAGAAAAAAAGACGGAAAATGCTTCGAGAGCTCAGTGTTTCAAGACGAACTCACGGTATGATGGACGGTTGCTGACAGACACTGACAGATCATACTAGATGACGTGACGACCAGTACCAGAGCGTTTTTTCCCGCTGGAAATAATTTGAATTTTTCCGCATTTTTAATTCCTAATTGTGGCCGTTTGCGACAAAAAAAAAATTGTTTTTTTCGCTGATATAGGTTTTAATTAATGTATTCTTATGATTTATAGTAATATTTTCATGTTTAAATTTTTTGTCAAGTTCCCTATTATACCACCCACAGAATAGCCACATCGCCAACATTTGCGACAAAATAGCTGGCAGAAAAAAACTCTCTCGAATCCCTTTGATTTGTCTTCATTTACCGACAACCAAGCGAAAAGGTTGCCCGGGCCAGCCTCGGCCATTACCGACAAACAGACCAACCTCACATTCATGTTGGCTAAAGTTTACCAAACTTCGCCATATGTGTATGCCTAGCATTAGAGAAAATTGTTACAGCGCTATTTTCCGAACAAATGGAACTTCACTATCTGACAGAGCAGCACGAGAAGAAATTCAGTCGATCACGGAGAATCAGCTGATGTTAAGTGGGGAATAAAAAAAGTTCCTAGCCTAGACGGTGTCATAAACATGACATTGATTGCAGCCATCAAAACAGCGTATGTGCTCTTCTTGGAAGTGTACAACAAATGCCTTGAAGAGGGTACTTTCCTCCTGAAGTGAAAGCCACAGATACTAGTACTTCTCCCCAAAAGAAAGTAGCCACTCTGCTTGTTGGACACAGCTGGCAAAATTCCTCGAACTTATTATCCACAGATCGAAGCGGCAGTCCAGCTGGCTAACAACAGCCAATATGGTTCCGGAAAGGACGCTGTACTATGGATGCGATTGATCTCGTGTTCATTATACAGTGGGGGCGATCGCAGAGACTAGGAGACGAAGAAAAACTGCCTGGTTGCAACGCTAGACATATTTGAAGAACATAATAAGAAATATCATGCTTTCAATTCCGGCAAGTAGGACTGCATTAGGAAAGCCCTTATCAAAATGAAGGTACCAGGTTTCTTGATTTTGGTTTTCTTACCTTTGTGTTTTTCAAGGCAAAGTAAGTAGATACCTGTTCTGGGAAGACTAACTACCTTTATTCTAATTTACCTTTTATCTGTTGTTCGTTGATAATCATTTTGATTTCATTTAAGCCTTAATTATAAATATTTTGATATTCTTCATATTATTTTAGATCTCGAGTTTGCTTAGACTATCGTCGGAAAAGTTTCTTTGTAACTTTACCTCCTATCCTAGGAGAGCGGGAGTTGTAACGTGCCAAAATTGCCTTTAACTATTTCCATTCAAAATTTCTTTACATATTTAATGTTTCTCTAATTTTATTGGACATTTTTCCTTTATAAAAATTCAACAATAATTCCAGTAGTTGCAGATCCTGAAAGTTTTCTAATCTTTATTATTAAAATTTTATTTTCACTTGTGACTAGTTCTTGTGACGACTAACGTTTTTCCTCCATTTTAATCAATATTCGAATTCTATTTTCGATGTAAACATATCAAGTGTTTCTTGGGTTAGGTTTCCCAAATCGTCATCTGTTTTCGAAGTATGTGACGCATGCTGCTCGTACTCTGTTCGGTTGCTGAACTCAGTACCAGATCTAGTTCCATAAACCACCGAGTTGCTCTCTATTTTATAGTGACACTTGCTGATAGCAGAAACGTCATTCATCTTTGTTAATTGGCCTTTCGATTAGTAGGTAATATTTTTGGGTTCATCGATTCTTTTGTAAGCGTTTACGTTTCGCAACACGAATTGCTTATTCAACGTTGTATTCTTCAAATTATGATTTTTCTAGTAGTTAATTACTTATTATTATCATTAGTCGTCAGCTGTTGTCATTTTTCTCTAATTATATTTTTGTGTGCACTTTTTGGTACATGAAAATCTTCTTGATTACTTTTTGACAATTGTTGATATTTTGCCTCTTCCCTACTCGTACCTTTAGGACAGCTAATTAATTCCCTGTGGTGCTTCTTTCCTTCACGTTTGGTGGTTCCGAGGAAAAGGTCCTTCCGAAGAAGTTAAATTTTGTTTCGCCATTGTGGGATTTTGATCTTATGTTCTCGATTATTGAATTTATGGTACATTGAGTTGCCTTACGTCGCGTTACGTTTTCGTGAAGTACTATAATTTCGCCGAGAATTTCATACATCTGTCAAAACTGGCATTCCAACAATAAACTGACATGTTTTGATTGTTGATTTGAACCAATCAGATTGGAATTACGCGATAATTTGCACTAGTGCAAATTATCAGATAATAGGCCCCTTGCATCAAATTTTTTAATGCTGATTTCGATAGTCCATGAGAAATAAGTCAACACGTGTTTTTTCTTTTTCTTGTTAGTCAAAAATTGACGGAGATACAATGCTTTGAAATATCCTTCTGACGTCATAGCTTATGATATGTTGTGACGTCGCACAAGCTCAGTATATCCATATATATATATATAAAACTCAATATTTGTATAACTTTCGAAATAATCATATTTGGACAAAATAAAAAAACACGCATCGATTTTTTTCGATTTCCTACAGTTTGCAATAAACAATAATCAATTTAATTTTCCATGCAAGTACCTACCCTATTGCATAGTAACTGGTGCAATGGAAATATATCTATAATTTTCGACAAATGCACTCATGCGTTTTTAACTGAGAAAGAGCACGAGTGCATGTCAAATTTCTCAAAAATTGTTGATAATTTCCATTGCACTCGTTATATTACTATTGATAATTTCGGATTTTTACAACTATCCATTCGGTAAGTTCTACTTTGCACGTTGTTCCCCACACTGGAATCTGACCTTCTCTATTTACTCATCAGTGAAAAGCTGCCCTAAGGAATAGAGTGAAGACCACCTCACTCATTCAAGGATTTCGAATCCAGATCTCGATCCAGAGTATTTTCGAGGCAAATAAAACCCATTTCAACAGGTGAGACATAACCTAATAACGACAGATTTTCTTTGCAAACTTGAACCACATTTTTATTTCTTTCGAGTCTATGTATTTCTGCTTTTTATACACAAATTATTTGAATATTTTTTAAGAGCTATAGTTTTACCTAGTAAATCAACTATCAATGATTGACTAAGTTACATCAAAGTTACATTCATGTTCTTGTGTTTCATTTCAAAGTGCCTCGCTTTCGCTATAGAGTGCTATACCATAACAATTTTTCACTCAGGGTTTTTACTCACGGCTACAATATTAAACCAAACACAATAAGTTTAATTGTAACCGAGATAGTAAAGCTATTTCTACCAAGCCTAAGCCTTTTAGTTGGATGATTACACAATCCATCCAGACTGTGAAGTTGAACCTTAAGATAATCTACAACCTGTATCCAGGACTAACCAGGTTAATTTGCTTATGCAAATGAACTAGCCGTAGTGGCCGTGGCGAATCATCTACAAGAGATAATCTCCACTTTTGACACTACTTTCGAAAAGATCAGCCAGTAGATGGCCACAGTTGGTCTGAAGTTGGTAGAACACATAACTGGGGGAGTACTCATTACTAGTAGGAAGCAGAGGTGAACACGTCACACTGCAATTTGGAGCACATGAAATCATATCTCAGCCAATGCTCCGTTATTTGGCAGTGATGATTGATGCTCGACTTCACTTCAAGCAGCAGGCAGAAGACGTCGGTGAAAGAGCATCGGTAAATTAGAGCGAGTTTATCACGGCTGATGCCCAACATCCGTACTAAGCATAGGAAGAAGGCATTACTGTCATCAGTAGTTACGTCTGTGCTCACATATTATGGAATCCTTATTTGGGCTGATAAATTTGAGACAACGGAATCACGGAGAAACATCGCTTGAGAGCCTTGAGATTAAGCAAGCGCTTATTGCACAAAGTCCGAGGCACCATTGTCGGGTTACTACCCATCAGAGTTCTAGCTGAAGAAAGGAAAGCCCTTTTCCGGCAAAAGGGACCAACCTCATTGGGTTCCGAAGAACTGAGCGGCAAGATATCATACGCCGATGGCAAATGCTGTGGCTAATCATAGGTGGTTAACCATCTCATTCCGCAGGTGAGTGTTTAGCTAATCCGCGATCATAGAGAATGAAAATTCCACATTCACGCCTCAATATTTTATCACTAGTCTTATTTGCTTATGACTAATTTGATGACTTTGATGTTTGGGTTAGGTCAAGATGTTTTTTTCCTCTGACGGCAACTGAAGCGTCTGCTATAATCACTACTTTGGTTGGGCAGCTGCCGGTCGGCCGGTGTGGTTATGATTGAATATCGTTGCTTTTATTCTGATAAGACGGAATCCTACATATTTGCAAGGGTAGTGAGGGTGCCAATTTGTTCAATGTGCTTTAGCTCATCAATAGATTTTATACCTTCTAAACAGTAAAACTGGATTTCTAAACATCTGAACTAAGCTTCACATTACTGTGATTATTTATTTTAGGTTTCATGTTTGGAAGTGTTTCAAAACGCCAAAATATAGAAATTGTAGCAAATGAATAGCAAAATGGTCTTCCTTTCATCCCTTTTCTGTTGTTATTTTGATCTGATAATTTACCTCGGTAACAGCGCGATTGATATAAAAAATGGTCATCGCTACCGTCAATGTGTATTTAAAAAAAAAAAAAAACAACGCAAGGTTATGAAAAATGTTTCTCTTTTTGGTTTTGGTACGGGAGTCGAAATATGCTACCGCGAAACTCAATTTAAATTTTTAATTCGGGCTTGACTACAAGATATTCGAATTTATTCAACCTCTAACAGGTAGGTAAATAAATACGTTTTACCCGTCGAACCAAATTTTGATCGAACATTTATTTGTTCTTGTAGATTGTCGGCGCACCAATCCACTTGGCCGAATGAATTGAAGAACAATCAGCCTTTTGCAGTAAGGGCATTGAATTTAATTTCAATATTCAAATAATTTCGATAAAGTTTGACTTTCATTTCAATATTTAAAAAAAAAACAGTATGCTGTTAGCCTGTAAGTAGGTACCCTTGATTTAAGTTTATTGAAATAAAAAAAAATTAAATCCATGTCCAGGTTTTGTGTGGCAACGTTGTATTTCTTTGTAAAATCATAGAAAAAGAAGAGTTTTCAAGCGGTTTCTAACCTAAAAATGCAAACTGGAAGTTGATTTGATTTTCCTGGGCAAGTCCGGGGCAAGTCTTATTTTTGATTTTACTTTCTTTACCCTTTTTCTGGATTTAGAGTGGATGGAAATCTATTCTTGATCTTATAAAAAAAATGCAAATAGATCATTGGCAAATTAGCACATGCATGAAAAAATGCTTTTGGGTTTATTTTCTGAAATAGATTTTGAGCGAATGGAAATGCAGCATCAAGAACAAAGTCGAAAGCCAGACGAATTTATTTTGTATAAAGGTGGTAATACATAGTTACATATTCCTAGGTCGAGAATTAGGTACAAGTAGGTGTAGGTATTCACAATTATTTCAACTTATCCAATTTTGTTTCTAGGGAAATCTGAATGTGAATGAAACAAAAATTCAAGGTTCTAAAAATATATTTATTTGCCATAGAAAAGAGCCTGCAAGTCCTGAATAAATAAATTAATAATTTGATACATAAATACTTTATGAGTGAATATTACTATAACCACAATACCTTGCAGATATGTTCATTGTTAATTTAAGGACAATAATTTTCCACCACACTGTTTTTCACAATTATGACCCTTTTGTAAAGAACAGCTTTCCCCATCACGATCGAAATTCTCTTCTCCTCAATTCCCAATATTTCAATTTTTTCAGCTTCAATTTCGTCATCTTAAAAGCCGATTCTTCTTACCTATCGAAGCACTTTGCTAATCAAGTTTAAGCGCTTTCATATCATACCTGTATTATACTGTAGAAAGTACATTTTTCAATAGGTTATTGTGCTTTTGAGACAAATTTTAATGTGTAGGAAGGTACATCAACATCAGCTTCAAAATGCCAAAACTAAGACAGGGGGCCTATAGGTACTAATACAATGGTACTACCTATATTAGAAGATGAAGGGAGGGAGTGGGAGTATGTAGATATACATGGGACTCAAATGCTTTGAGGCCCTATCACGGCCCTATAATTAGGTACTGCAAAGCAAATTCTGTAAATTGAGTAGGTAATTTGCACTAAGCCGTGAAATGCGATTTAATTTGAACTACCCATTTCTGAATTTTATTTTAAATCGATATAGGAAACCAAATTCATTTCTTTTCCACAGCTTTACAGAAATCGAATTTTACATACCTTATCAAATAAAACAAACTCCCAACAAAATCTTAAAAAAACAAATGTTTTGCATAAGGCTGATTATATTTTTTCGGATCCTGAGCTTTCACCAAATGTCTACCTACATGATATAAAAAATCGATAATGAAATGTCCCATGTTGAAAACATGACAGCCATTTATTGTAAACTTGATTTTCTGTGAAGCTTTTTTATTTTCTCTATTCCTATACAACAATGAATGACCTTAAAACCTGTAAGGTTCCTACATACCGCTGTCTTAGCGTAATATTTACACACATTCTTGAGGGGAGAAACGACGTTTTAAAAGGTGTAAAGAATCAACCCCTCGAGATGAATTCACCTCATTATGTCAAAACTGGTTGTAGTGTCGGTAAAGTATCTATACATCTTTAGAAATTTTTAGAAGTTAGTTTCGGCCCTTCTTATAATACCTTGGGCTTGGTAATGTGAGCTGTTGAAATGGATTGGCGGGTGGTAATAATATATGAGGGTCGGTCCAAAACTAACAAATTTTAAACGGCCCTTGTCATGTCTACTTTTAGAAATATCCTTTTTAATTTTTGAGGCATTTAATCCATATATATTTCAAATCTTATTAGCTTTATCAAAAAACGAAAACCAAAATGTTAAGTGGCATGAGAAACACGAAGCAAGCCGCGCAACATAGAAAATCCAAATTACCGCCTTTCAAAACAATAATGAGTATCTTTACTTTTTTTCAGTTTATTTACTAACCTGCCAAGATAGACACGAAATACTGTTCACCCATCATACCCAATGGATAATTTTAAAATACAGGACGTTGTATCAGACTTGCGTACCTTCTGCTTAATTCAGCATTTAATCTGTGTGTTGTGCCAATATTCCTTCAACTAATATTAAAATATAGTCTAAGTTCACCTGAGTTATTTATTATCAAGCAAATTTACTTATTAGTAGCCCCTTGTATAATTTCGCAAATAAAAAACAGTGTTGAAAGGATATTCTAGTATATATAGGGTAGTATTGCAATAGTAGCCCCAGAAGGATAATTTCTATTAACAGGATTTCATACCCCCTGTGTGTGCCTGGTTTTGTCGAAACTTTTTTTTACGATGTAGAATGGGTCGCCGGCTTTAGTACTTTATATTCAGAAAAATTATCTGATTTAAGTTGAGAGCCATAAATTTTAATCAGGCCTTTATTAACTTGAAATAACCTTTCAGCTGCTGGACGGTTATATTATGAGGAGGGTTGTTTTGAACTTGGTGAAGGGAATACATTTTTTTAAAATATTTTTCAAGATTTTTATAAATGTATTAATATACAGAAATTGTCAATGTCAATACGTAGGTAGGTATCTAATTTTATAGAAAGACTGGCGTCGGGCGTTTATTTATTTCCTTTAAAAGAGATCCGAATTTTAAGATATAACATTTTATATATTATGACCCAATTAGTTTAAACAACTAATAAAATAAATTATCATAGAAGATCAATAGAACCGCTGAAGAAACAGATGAATAATAATTAATTATTCTTGTGTTTTTTCAATTTCTACCACCGAATTTTAATAAATTTTGAAAGCCGACAATGGTGTCGTTTATTATCTAATGTTTATAGGATGATATTAAAACTAATACTGAAAAGCAAGGACAAAAAGAAAATAATATAGACTATCAATTTTATTGATTTCTCTATTTCAACAATTAATTAAAAACATGGCTGGACAGGAGTTATAACTAAATACAAGATGGATAACCTACAAGTTGAAAAAAGTCAGAAGCGACAGTTGATCACATCTTACACCGGTATATAATTTAGATGTTAATATATAGAATTTTTCGAAGAATATTCGGGAACATTGGAGAATTTCGAAGAATATAACTTCTTAACATCATTTGGGGCTTTTTGTATTTTTTTGGTATCTAAAGGGTGTTTTTTTTTAGAGGTATAGAACTTTGAACTGGAATAAAACTCATAAAAATCATGTAAACGGCCATGATATTGACTTTATTAGAAAGTTAATTTCATGCCATTAGTGCTTAAAAATGATTTGGGGCATATAAGCGCCGCGACTGGCTCGAACGAAGCTCAGTCTGGGAGTCCACTTTTGGACCACTTTTTCGAATATCTGGGAACGTTAATCGGCAATAACACGGCAAATGTTGGCTTCCAGCCGATTCCACGTTGTTGGTTTATTACCGTAGACTAGCGACTTCACATATCTCCACTGAATTGAATCCATAGGTGTGAGATCACACCTCCGTGGAGGCCAATTCACAAGTTCATTGCGCGAAATTATACGGTCATCGAATGTTTCCTGAAATAAGTTGATTGTGTCACGCGCTGTGTGGCATGTTGCACCATCTTGTTGGAACCAGAACTCTTCCACACTAACGCCATTCAACTGGGGAACAAGAAAGTCAGTAATCAAGAATCGATACCGCTCTCCATTGACTATCGCCTTCTGGCTGCCATCATTTTTAAAGAAATATGGGCCAATGATTCCACTAACCCAACAAGCACACCAAACAGTTTTTCTGGATTATGAATCAGAGTATGCGTAGTGCAAAAACGAGTCATGTTTGTCCGAATAACTTGCTGGGATGGACGATTAGGTCGACCGTAAAATGGACGTAACGCACATAGCGGAGTTTCGCGAAATGAATCACGATTTTCGAAGTAAATTTGTACAATTTGCAAGCGTTGCTCTGGCGTAAGTCTTTTCATAATGAAATGGCAAGATATAATGAACAGAAATGAGCTGTCACCTGTCAAATTTACTGTCACTAGGAACAGTGTTACTAGGTAGAAAAACAAACCTTTAAAAAAAACACCCTTTACAATCACAATTGACATAGAAATTTTGTTTTCCTTATTTTGTCTGAAATGTTTCCATATCGAACTTCTAGGTTTCATTTTCGAAGGAATTCCCTCAAAACTAGTCAAAACTGATATTGAGGAAAGCCACCAATTTAAAATATTATTTCTTCAAATCTAAACTTAAAAAAAAAAAAAAAACGTTCACTGAATAAAAGTAAATGTTGCAACCTTGTATGCGCCGTGAACCGTACTGAAAGTATAGGTACCGAACGGGAGATAGAGAATACGCAACTAGACTAGAGAAGAAGCTAAGCTGGTCCCTTTGACGCGTGTCTGTAATTATTCATTATTCAATTTTCATTTTTATTTTGCAATAAATTGATTGTTCAATCCAATTTGTTATTAGTGTGTGTGTCAAGGAGAGATTACAGGTTAGTTGAATAATTGTTATTTTGTTTTTGAGAGTTCAATATTTAAGTATCATTTTTTCCATTTTTATGTCTTTTGTTTGTTTGTAACATGTGCATTGTTCATGTAGGTATTTAACAAAAATCGTTTCATGCTGTAAACAACACAAATAAAGAGTAAATTAAAACCCAGAAGAAATTATGTGCTGTCTTATGTGCCAGGATTTTGATTTTTGGATTAAGAGCGTGCATTGGGGCCTTGTTGAATTTACTAACATTTTCCTACCCTGACGAAAGAATATCCTGGCAAATTAAAATAATCAATCTAGAGATATTGGCTCAAAAACAACTATAGCTGCGTAGCTTCCCGTATGGAACCTCAGTACCTGCTGGGAAACTTGTAAAATAATCAGAAAAAAACTCTTCAGTATTGAATATAGGTGGTGTTGATTGAATGTAGTGTGTGTAATTGAAATTTTAGTACAAGAACAGGGGCGGTACCTAATTTAAACTTTTATTGACTTAATTTATTGAATTATTGAGTCACAATTATCATAAAAATGACACAGTATGTTTCGATTTTTGAGGAATGTTAGATCGAGGGTTTCTCTGCCGTGCTCTTTCCCCTCGTTAGTTCCAGGATGAGAACGGTAAGATTTACTTTAATAATAAAGTAGACGTTTCACAAATTCTTCGTTTCCTTTACATATCACAACTTTCCTTAAATTTCCCAAATATTTGCTATGTTAGATTTGTTGTTTAAAAGGTAATAAAAATTCACACTGTTCACTCTTGCTGAACGAACCCGGGTATATTATACTACAATATTGAGGGCCGGTTTATTCATCTCCTGGATAAACTGTCAGGTTTGCAATCTGACGGATAAAAACGCAATTCGTAGTCTCATTGGTCCGCGAGGTATCCTCCGACCAATAGAATCTTAGAACAGTACATTTATCTTGTATCATAGTTACCAGCAAGTTTATCTGAAGATGAATACCTAAATCGGACCTTAATATATAAGTTAAATTATTAAATATTTCTTCGCACACACTCTGCACTCTGCACAGTGCAGAAACAATGAAATTACTTATGGCCCTGGCGCTTCCAGTTGGTCGAAATATCTAGGGCAAAGAAAATGTGTTTGTGTTTCTATCTGTTTCTTTTAGAGGCTGAGAAAAAGAGCTGGAAATACACTCAGTACTCAGTCGCGCCAGTGCGCATTAAATCTAATCTACCAATCGAAAATGCCTATGGGCTCGGAGTATTTACCGAATTTACCCGGTCATTATTTTTGAAACAGGGGAGCAGCGTTCCCAGGAGAACGAGTGTTTCGACTTTGTTACTTATATTCAAGCTTATATTATCAGTTGCATATCATTGAGAAAGACGGAGCACTCGTTCTCTTGGAAACGCTGCTCCCCTGTTTCCCTTTCAAGAATAAGGACCCCGGGGCTCGGACTCGCTGTTTTCTGTTTTTCATTTCAACCTAACCTCACTACGAACCTAGTGCCATCTGTATGTGCAAGGTGATAAATTTAAAAATTAGGGATAATTTTTCATGAATTCTCGAAATTTACCGTATATTCTCATACAATCTTGAACCTAAAAAAATTATAAATTCTCGAGAATTTAAGTCCAAAGAATATTCTCGGTAAATTCACTGTTCTCGATAGAATTTCTTTGGAGAATATTCTCAGGGCCATCTCTAATCCTGGTGTCACTTAGGTTCTATAATCAGATAGTTCCTGATTTCCGGTTTGGTGCTGCAAAAACTACACTTACTTGCGAGGTAGTGGAGATGGTGTGGGTTCAGTGTGAGAGTGGAGATAACGAAAAATGGCAAAGACTGCGGAAAGTGGTAGGTAGCGATAACAAAGTCTGAGTTTTTTAAGACTCTCCTACCTCCTTTTTACTCCCTTCACAATCCATTTGTCACCAATTTTTTTTTTTTTCAAATTTCCCGCCATTTACATAATATTTTGTACCCATTCTACACCTGATGTAACTTTGATGCAATTAAACCAACAAAGCTAATATTTCCATCTTAATTCTTTATCATCCACAGAAGTGCAGTATGTAGGTATATAACTTACAGGGTGTTTTTTTGAATGTTTAAGTCACTACAGAGATGTCGAAAAGTATCGCAGTCTAAAGTTCAAATATGCAACCGTTTGCAATTTTGGTCATGCCAGATTTGATAGCTGAGAAAAGATCTTCAAGATAAAACTGAGTATCGACATTTGCATGAGATGCACACCTTACTCTGTACAAAATGCTAAATTCGGAATACAGCTGGGCCCGGTTTCCGAACCCACGATTCGAAAGTATCGTCTATCGTCAGGCAGTGGCGCACCCAAAGAGGGGGGGGGGGGTTTGCAGGTTAAACCCCCCCCCCCTTCCCCGAAATTTAGCACTGGTACGAAGAATAGGCCTTTTCCGTCGCTTAGCTTGAACGCTTTTTGTAAAATTTAATTTTTCCAGATTTCCAGACCAAATTTATGTAGTATGTATTCCGTTTTCGTTAATGAAAATAGCAAACAACTTGTAAAATCTACTCATGAAGAGAAGATTAAGTTTTTTGTATTGAATTTTTTGTGTTTTTTTTTTTTCGGATTTTTGGTGATAATTTGTGCACCTAAAAGGTTTTGCCTCCGACAGCGAGTTGATTTAGGTGAGTAAACAGCGAGGTAGTGTTGTAAAATGCTCGAGAATTTATTTTTGGAGAACGTTCTCCGTCTCCGAGTGATGGGATATAATATAAAATGAAAAAAAGTTCTGCTTATATTTGGTAGATCTATGAATAAAGTGTTTCTATAGGAGATGACGAACTTGTGGAAGCTATCGATTTTAACACAAAAAACTTGAAAATATTACACTTTTTTTTAGGCATTTTCAATAAAAAGTAAACGCATAGCCATTATGCAGAATTTTGTGCTCTATCGAATGGCACTAAAATAATGATGTTTCTATCTTTTACAGTTTTTAAGAAAAATAATAAAAACTAAAACAATCCACTCATTGGCGTATCCAGGATTTTGGTTTGGTGGGGGCTCTGTTAACAAAAAGTGTTGACAAAAAAAAAAAAGCACAATAGTCCGTTTTTACGTGCCTCTCATTGACTAAAGCATTCATGCGCATGTTGCTACATTAGAAATGACGAAATATTTTAGGATCATGTTACTAAGTAGCCAGGTTTTTTATCAGCCATATTTTGGAATGGTTTACTAATGAGAACTTCGGCATCCTCGCATATTTGGGAAAGTGACGTCCCTTTCCTATCCTGCATTTTCGCAGCAGTTTGAAAATTCGTTTGATGAATGACTAACAGAATAATTTAAAAATGTGAAAGTTGCCTATTTTTGTCAGGAATTCACCTGTAACATAATCAAATATTACGCGCCATTTTTTTTTTGCTGGGCGAAAAAACATTTCGCATCGGGCCACTTATTCGTTTTTTTTTGGTAAGGAGGAGAAATTTTGTTCACGGAGCACCTTCTCTCTAGGGCCCTTATTCTTGAAACAGGGGGGCCAGCATTCCCATGAGAATAGCTTTTCCGTCTGTGTTACTCATAATGATATTATCATTTGCCTGTCATTGAGAAAGACAGAGAAATCGTTCTCACGAGAACGCTGGTCCTTCGTTTCAAGAATAGGTACCCTGAGCTGGCACTCTGTACCGGATAAAGATCGTTATCCCTATCGCTAAGGCACTTGCTGTCTTCTTCTCCTGTTTCCGAGATCAATAGAAACGCCACGTCAATAGAGATAGAGAATCTCTATTCGTTAAAGAGTCTCATCTCAGGGAGTAGAGCTGCCCGAGAGAACAAATTTTTCGTCTTTATCATTCTCTTTTACTTTTCGATTAAGTTGGCAAGGACAAAACATCCGTAGTATTTCGGACAAGCAGGATGATTAAGATGAAACACTGATGCAGCCCGGCAACCCCCCCCACCCCTGGATACGCCTATGAATCCACTTATCAAATTTGAGGGGGGTGGTCGGCATGTCTTTTTGAGATGGGTCTGTTCAAAAATCTACTAATTCTGACATGTTCTTTCACTTGTGAAAACGATTTGCTTTTACTCAGAAACCGAAGTATAAAACCCTCAAGTCACTAGGCTATAAGATATCAACGGAAATATTTGTTTTTTTTTTTTCAGCAGAACTTCATCAATGCCGTCTTTGATATCCACTACTTTAATACTACATTATGTACCTAGGTAGAGAAGTTGGTCATTATATACCGAGCGCTAGGAACATATAGATAATTTTTTTTACTACTGCTAGTAGAAAATGAAAAATAGGTTTATAATCTCTGCTCAAATCATTTTTTCTTGTCGAAAGTGCTGCCCTCTATCAACAGCTTATGGTAATTTCCTATGATGTACATACAAGAACCTGTAATTTTTAAAATTGACAGTTTTAAATTGAAATTAAACCAATAGGAACCTGGACTGGGACTCTGTAACGAATAGAGATATTTTCTCTATCTCTATTGACGTCCCCTCTCTATTGATTTCGAAAAGAGAGAAGAAGACAGCAAGTGCCATAATAGCGATATGGATAACGATCTCTATCCCTTACTAAGTCCCAGCCCTGTTACGTTATGACAATATCCGTGCCTCATGAAGTCATTTTCATTATTGACCTAGGTTTTTTCCACTATTTTAATTATTAATCTAGGGAGAGAAATTCATTTTTTCCCCAGAAAAATAGATGACTACTTCTCAGGTTAGTAGTAAAAAAGAGTATTTTTTGTGACCGCATTCCCGGGGTATACCTTGTGATAACTTCTTTTGACTTTTCAAGATGTTTTGATTATAGGGCCATACGAGATTGGAGTAAAATATCTAAATAAAACACCTAAAAAGGAAAAACTACAAAATAAAGATAAAGAAAAACTCTGATTCAAGCACAAATTCAAGAAAGCAGCTCATATAAAAAGAAAAACGATAACATCATCAGCAATTCAGCGGTAATGATTTCAAAAATATAGAGACCTCTACGAGTTGCTTATCGTTAAGCTAGCAACAATGAGTTTCAGGAAAATATGTTTCTGGAACTTTGGGCTGAACTGTACTCAGGTAATAAGTATCAGTTTGATAAAGACCGCAATAAATAGGTAATTCATTGGTTGAATGGTGTCACTATCATTAGAAATAAATGTAATGAAAATACAATATCGAGTACAATATAAGACAGAAAAATCTCAAAAAGACAGAAAAATCTCACCCAAAGGCTTAAAGATCACTGGTATGGGAAGTCCTATCTAGAAACTCTTGACCAAACTAAACACCAACTCCTAGCCAAAGGTGTAAATTCTAACTGTTGACATCACAGTAGCTAGCAGCAGTAAACGCGCTACAAATTAGACCGAATGCGTCAAATTCAAATGGAAAATCTTAACTGATCTGGATATTCACAATCGAAAGCAATAGTCTAATAGCCAGCGGTTCATCCGACTAACCCGTTTCACACAAAGCTACAAATTTTTTAAATATTGTTTTGACATCGGTCAATTAAAAAAGTACCGTTCTGGCAGGCATCTCGCGGTTGCGTTATCATCGCTCAAGTTTTTGAAAATATATTTTTTTTTTAAAACCTTCCCCCACAAGGCTACAATTTTTATATGTTTTAATTTACATATGTTTGAGAGTAAAAAAAAATTGACTACCTATTTCAAGGGTTGCAAGTATGTGCCAGAAGATAGCAAAGTTGTTATAGGGATGATAATAATTCATAACCTGCTCCCACAAGGCTGAAATTTCGATGGAATATTCTTTTATTAATTTAAAAAGTATATGTAAAAAGCCAGCCTATTCTGACGGTTGCAAGTGTCTGCCAGAGTAGCATGTAATGCCGGTTTTCCACCAAACGGACTGTTGAGGTTTTGTTTTAAAACATGTTTTAAAACTCGAAATTAACCCGAAAAAAAAAACTCCAAATGAGCAAAACACGCTAATCTTGAAAATGTTTGGGAAAAGTTGGAGTTTTTTCTGAGTTTAAGTTTTGTTTTTGTTTTGTCTGTTTGGTGGAAAACCGGCATAATAGTTATGACGCTCGATGGGAGTGCGAGCGCAACAGACATAATACGGGAATATTAGGAAGATATGACAAACGATTACTGAAATTGAAAATAAACAGGGTTATATGTAACGTATATATTTTTATGATGGACAAATTCTTGGACACAAAATGGCTCAAAATATAAATTTTTATTTTTCTTAACAAATATGGATTACTTATCGAATTTCATCGGTCTTCATCTTCGGAATCAAAACAATAATTATCATTCGTTGCATCGTTTTCTGGAAAAAAACAACAAAAATTTCTTATCGATAAAATGAAATAAAGGAAAAAAAATGTTTATGCACTTTAGGGATTAACAGTACCCTTTTAATCCATGTTTTAAGGGAGTAAAGTGGGTTTTTTAATGCCCGGGATCAAATTTCACTTTATTTCCCAAGGGATTAAATTTTTACTTTATTTCCCAGGGATTAAATGAAACAGGGAATAAAAGGGAACTTTCGTAAAGTTCTAAAAAAGTGTTTTATAAAGTATGTACATAAAATAGTGTATACACCTCAGGACTAAAGTGTTTTTTAATCCCTCGACAAATTATAGCCCTCCCTTCGGTCGGGCTATAAACTTTTTGTCTCGGGATTGAAAGTAGGTACCACTTCAGTCCCTAGGTGTTTAATGTACCATTGATTATTGAACCATACAAACACCATACGCGCAGATAAGAAACATATTATTTACCTGATTGAATGTCATTAGAGCAATCAGATTATATCAAAGCATCATAAATGGATGGTGGCACAGTGTTGCCCTCATAGAAATTGTATTTATATTCATTCTCATCCATAATTTACCCATTATTTTCTGGTGTTAAAGTCGTAGGCTCTTTAAGATTGGCATTACTCCATATACTCGCAATATATCGTGTGCGTAAAAAAAAAAAATCCTTTATTTCATTTTATCGATAAGAAATTTTTGTTTCTTTTCCAGAAAACGATGCAGCGAATGATAATTATTGTTTTGATTCCGAAGATGGAGACTAATGAAATTCGATAAGTAATCCATATTTGTTAAGAAAAATAAAAATTTATATTCTGTGACATTTTGTGTCCAAGAATTTGTTCATTATAAAAATTTATGCGTTACATATAACTCTGTTTATCTTCAATTTCAGTAATCGTTTGTCATATCTTTCTAATATAATATCGTATCCTCTCATTCTGACATTGGAACCCGTATTATGTCTGTTGTGCTCGCACTCGCATCGAGCGTCATAACTATTACATGCTGTTCTGGCAGACACTTGCAACCGTCAGAATAGGCTGGCTTTTTACATATACTTTTTAAATTAATAAAAGAATATTCCCTCGAAATTTCAGCCTTGTGGGAGCAGGTTATAAATTATCATCCCTATAACAACTTTGCTATCTTCTGGCACATACTTGCAACCCTTGAAATAGGTTGTCAATTTTGTTTACACTTAAACATATGTAAATTAAAACATATAAAAATTGTACCTTGTGGGAGGTTTTTTTTTTTTTTAAATTACATTTTCAAAAACTTGAGTGATGATGACGCAACCACGAGATGCCTGTCAGACCGGCACTTTCTTAATTGACCGATATTAAAACATTTAAAAATTTTCTAGCTTTGTGGGAGAATCACAAATCAACGAAATTCCACAGAAACTAATACAAAAAGAACTGAGCGAGGTTCCTAGTTTAGAGGAGGTTGAAAAAGCATTCAGACAACAAAAGAACAGAAAGTCAGCTGATACTGACGGCATTCCTGCTAAATTCTTTAAACAAGGAGGCCCCACACTTAGTGAGATCATACCTGCCGATCTTAGAGATGCCTCCATAGTTGCCATTTCCGAAAAGGGAGACAAGGCTGAATGTCGAAATTACAGAGGATTATCCTTACTTTCTGTTGTAGGAATGATACTTGCCAGAGTATTATCAAATTTTCTAATCCCAACTGCCGAAAAGAACCTCCGAGAGTCACGGGTAAATTTCATCGCAACCGAGGTACAGCTGACATGATTTTCAGTGCAAGACAAATGCAAGAGAAATCCAGAGAACAAAATCGCCCTCTATACATGGCCGCCAT
Organism: Ceutorhynchus assimilis; assembly: GCA_917834065.1. Taxonomy (NCBI): domain Eukaryota; kingdom Metazoa; phylum Arthropoda; class Insecta; order Coleoptera; family Curculionidae; genus Ceutorhynchus; species Ceutorhynchus assimilis. The sequence continues at coordinate 21,755,374 of OU892278.1, forward strand.
AGTTTTACTGAAAGCATTTGATTCGGTTAACAGAGAAGCTCTTTGGAAGATATTGGCAGGTTGGGTGTCCGTAAAAGTACATCGAGATACTCCGCCTGCTGTAATATGAATGCCACCGTCCTAAGCAATGATGGACAAGGAGAATACTTTCATTATTGCATCCACTTTGTTTACTCCATTTATAGAATCCATACTTCACCTTGTCGAAGGTCAACTGCAGTCAGGATTAGAAATCCTGTACAAGGAGAATCCTTTCAAATAACAACAGGCGTTAAACAAGGCTGTGTTATTGCACCCACTCTATTTTCTCTATTTATAGGATCCATACTTCACCTTTTGGAAGATCAACGGCACTCAGGAGTAGAAATCTTGTACAGACTTGATAGCGGCTTATTCAGCCTAAAAAGACCACGATCCAAAACGAAAGTATCGACAGAATGAAGAAAACTATCCATACATTGGAAGCAATCTGGAAGCAAATGCAAGCATTGATGCCGAAATGCATTATCGATTCAAGAATGCTAGCGCAGCGTTTAGGCGATTTCTAGAGAGAGTCTTCAATAATCATGATATCAGCTCTGAGACCAAACTTCACGTATTCAATGCAGTTGTAATACCAACACTTACATATGGCTGCGAAACATGGACCACCTACAGAAGGCACATAAGAACCCTAGAAAAATACCACCAGCGATGCCTAAGAAGGATCCTACGGATTAAGTGGCAAGACCGACAAACGAACATTAATGTTTTAGTGGGGGTCAAAACAACTAGCATCATTAAGCACCGACTACTTCGCTGAACAGGTCATCTCGTTCGCTTGCCCGGAACACGTCTTCCACGTAAGATTCTTTACAGTCAACTGAAAGAGGGAAAACGAAATCAAGGAGATTAATGAAAACGCTACAAAGATATATACTCTTAAGGAAAATATGGCAGTGCCACATCGATACCAACAACTGGGAGACGACGGCAAATGATAGGCCCTCATGGCGTCAAGTAGACCACAAACTTTTACGAACAGCGACGCAGACACGAGACCGAAAAAAGAGACTGCAAGATGGAGCAAGACAACAGAGGAAGAGACAATGCTGCCAGAGACTGGGTTTGTCAAGTCTGTAGCAGAGTGTGCGGCTCCAGAATTGGTTTATATAGCCATCAGAAATCACGCAATCGACTACATTGAAAATAGAAGAGGAGATAATCATACTCGGTATCGGGACACCGCCTATGATGATATGCAACACTGAGCCAGATAATATCCAAGAAGGTAAAACATGAAAAAGGATTTAATTCAAAATAGCTAATTAGATAGAAACTAAATAAAATTCTCCAAAACAGAAACACTTAAAATCTCATACATCATAGGACTCTCAGGAATTAGATGTATGAGTATAGGAACATAAAACAAACTCTAAAAAACAGGAAACCACAAAATCCGGCATCGCTCATCGCTAATCGTGTACGGGAGAAGGAACACAAAATCCAATGGACTCGGGCGAAATCCATGCGTAGGAACTCCAAGAATATAGAGAATAATTTCAAGGGTTCATAAATCATTCAGCCTGCAACCCTAAATTCCAACTAGATATGAAAATTCTTGGAAAATGTGGTTGAAATTATATATAAACTCATAGGTAGTAGGAGATTGTTTCAGTTACCTATAGTTTGAGCTTGATAACGTCCGGAAATATTAATGAAAATTAAGGCATGCAAGTCCAAAATAACTCTCGAACAAGTTTTATACATGCCTCGAATCGTAATAAAATTCGCTGTTTGATAGGAATAGAATGCATTAGAATTTCCATTTAAAATAGAACAATTTACCACTTTTGTATTTAAGCTATTCTGCAAAATTGTTACTAACAGAGTAAAGCGCATTTAAAAAAAACGTCGAAAATAATTTTTATAGCAGGCGTATTTTGGAAAACGCGAATATGTGTTCACCTGCGAAAGATTTCGACTTCCTTATACTAAACATCTTAAAATGCCCAGCATGAACTAAAGTGAAGTACATATTATGCAAACAGAAACAGAATAACTAATTTCTATTACCAATTAAATTGTTTATTTATTGGTTTATAATAATTGTATTATTTTTCCATGATATTGCACATGGATATTTATGTAAATGTTTGTTTATCTTTGTAGCATCTGTTGTATCTCCAATTAATTCAGAATATCATTGTCATAAATATCGTCCAGTAAAACCTCTAGCCTGATAAATGTTATGCCTACCCATAATTATAATTAGAATTTTATTAATTTGATATTTATTCAATTTCTTTCGAGTTTATTTAAATTACTTATGTAATTTTTAATGTATGCCTATATAATATGTCAAATTTATTTTATTGAAAGTAATTTCTATTTTTTTTTCATACATTTTTGAAGTTGAATTGGTTATTCCACCTACCTACACTAGTATCTACCATAATGATATTATTATTTGAAATAAGGCAAGATATTTTAATAATTTAGTAATATAAATTAGTAAAATTAACGAATATTAGCACCTCCCCGCTGCGTCGACAATAAATTTAAAAGTTTTAAAATTGTTTCACACGCACATTATAAATATGAGCTTTTACGACCACATAAATTTATATGCAGAGAATACTGGGTGACAGTTTTTAACACCTTTTACTCGTCAATCTGTTTCGCCATCTTTACTTTGTAACATAAGAAGTTTACATTTTGTTGTACCCCATTTATCCCTGGATAATAAAAACCTATCTTTTTGTCGCATATAGAATTTTACGCAATGAAAAAGAACCTTTGGGTAGAGGGTGATATTATTTTGGTTTCTTTCCCGGTTTTTTTTTGTCTACGTGCCAACACATGTGTTAATCGGTTTTTTTTTTTCGAATTAATTCCACTGAATTTTAAGGAAGCATATTACCATTTTAGGATTTAATAATCAGTGCGCCAGAAAACAAAACGCTTTCAAAAATAATTAACTGCTCGCGTGTTGAAAGGTATAATTTTTTGTTTACGCTCTGAACGCAAGTTAATTTGTTTAGCTTAGTTTCAACGTCGAGATTGGGTCGAACAATACGATTCCATTTAGGACGTGCGGTGTAGTTATATAAGTTTTCATTTTTTTTTTGTTTTCTTTTTTTTTTGTTTCTGCCATTAAAGTTGTAGAGTTTATAGCGGGCTGATAATGATTATGCTTAATGGATGAGTTTTTATTATTTATAACCTCTTGAATATATCCATTTTTAACTCCATTGTCAGTTTCAAAGATTATATTACTAGACCATGAGCCACACTTATGAAACCCTCCCCCCTCCGTGGGAATTTGTGAGACACATATTTTTTTGTTGGTATTGCCATGTAGTTTAAGGTTTTAGTCCTTTGCCTCATGCATGCCAATTACAGCATAACCCAGAAAAATTTAGAAAACCGCGAATATACGGAAAAATGTATTTTTAAAAATTTATTCACATTTCAATGAAACTTTTCGATTGAGAAGAAGGGGTGTTTATAGACTCATTGTAAAGGAATTCTTACCTTAGTTTTCCATGGTTTTATCGGAAAAATAGCTGGAAATTATTAATTTTATTTTCATTTTTTTTTTTTTTTTAGTTTGCAAATCTGGAACTTAACACAAAATGTTTAACACGTAAGCATAAATGAAAACAAACTAACCCAAACAGCTGCATCTGTAATCAATAGGTTTCTTCTTCATCTTCATCGTCCTCATGTAGTATATCAGTCAAGTTTACTAGCTCTGGCGCATCTCCATCTTCAAACCTATCTGGATGATTGCTTTCCATAACATCGGTTAGTTCGAGCGGCAACGGATCTCCCTTAATCCTATCTATCTTCAGTTAATCATTTTCCAATTTCCAGCCATGTCCCACTGGACTTGATGTTATGATGCAACGTGGCATTATTCCATATGTAGCACTAGTAGTTTACACGACTGATGTGGTTTTGAAGTGAAGTTTTGCAAGGAGGTAGAAGACTCAATTCAACACCTTGTGTATTTGGCAATATAGAGGTCACTGTGAGAGAGTATTTTTATGTGAACAAATCGTACCGGAATTTATTTATATATGTGTACCCTTTATCACTGTACAATTGACAGACGAATTCCTCTAGGTCTATCACTAACCAATCTGTAATTGTAAGTGATGATCCTAATGACCCAAGAATAGCATGAATTTAAAACATTTCTCGAATTTGGTTTTCACCGACAATTTTCAAAAGAACTGGTAGTGTCACATCCAGATAATGCATGCATATTCAACATAGCATGGTTCTAAGCTAGGTGTAGCAAAAATATTGGTGACATTAATGACCCTTATTTCCTACTCCTCTATCAAACAGTAACATATTTTCAATTTCGAGGGTGTACCTCAAACAAGACATTAGCCGTACCCCGGTCACAGAGCTTCGGAGTCGCGCGCATCCTCTATCATTTCTTTGTTTGTCAGTTCCAGCAGCTGATTATTTGTTATTTGTTCTTTGTTTATGTTTGAAGCTTGATATTGTAATCTTTATGTTGAGCTTTGAAAATAATTATACAAAAGTTGAGAGATGTTGGCACGTTGGCAGTCTAAATATATAACCATTAACTTCTTTGCTTGTATTGTTATGCTAGTTATGATATTGCTGTTTTCTTCATAAATTGTTACTTATCTATATCTTCCTTTCCACTAGGAGATTTTTCCATCTCTGAAAATTAAAGGAATCAGGAACAAGATCCAATTTTACAAACAACAAACAAAACAAGATCCGCGAGTAGTGAAACTACATATTTTATATAAATCCGCAAGTGGCAGATCTTTTCTTTATTTTTTAAAGGTTGGCGATTGGCGCACGGAATATCGCCAATAGCTTCAAAATTGGTGAATTGATAATATAACCTCTTTATCACAGATTCTCTTGATGTTCAATTTAGAACAGGCCTTGAGGCCTTATAGATGGAAAATGCAGACTTACCCAAAATAAGCGACCGTCTAGTACTATCTATGTCTTTGTAAATTAGCATTTTATTTAAAAAACAAAGCGCGCTCAAGGGACTCTATGCTCTAAACTGAATTAACTTGTTTTTTTTTTTTTTTTTAATAAAATACTAACTTATGAGGACTAGATCCCACTAAATGAACAGGATAGTTTGGGTTAGTCTGCATTTTCTGTCTAGTCTCAAAGCAAGAAGCTATTCGTGCTAAAAAAATTTGAATCAAAAACATTGAAATCTAAAGAATCCGAAATTTAGGTTTTCAAAAAATGAACATGAACCGTAAACCCTGAATTTTATTTTTTCAAAAATTGTCAATTTTTCTGGAACGGCAGGGCAGAAAGTACATACATATTTTTAGATTACAATAACATAATTTGGGGCTTAAAACAATAAACAAATAATCAGCTGATCAGTGATCATCTGTGGAGCGCTGGCTAGAACTGACAATAATGTGATGCGCGCGACTCCGAAGCCCTGTGACCGGGATACGGCTAATGTCTTGTTACCCCAACAGCAACATAGAAACATCTGTGTCTGGTGACCTAATTCTGATAGGCAATTTATCTTGACGAGATTGAGCAGCATGGGAGCAATGTAGAATAATTTTAGTGTCTGCTTCCTCGTGTGAAGAGCATAGCTTTTCTTGTAGAGTATAATTTATAGTTGAACCATCTTCGCTAGTAAACAACGTACACTGGTCATTGTGTGATAAGTAAACTTTTTTACCATGAAAACTTTGGGCATATTTGTCATGTTTCCATTTATTATGTAGAAGGTTGACAAATTGTTCCTTGTTTTCGCAATTACTGAGAAATTTCTTCCAATCACGGGAAATCTTGGTCTTAGGAGCTTTTATTAGGATTGTATCTCCACAACCTCTTCTCAGTCTTTCAAGATTTCTAATAGATACTTCTAAGTAAGTATTTTTCACGAAATCTATCCTTATGCTTTTTGGAAAGCGGCTTAATATTATCTCAGCTAGATCACTAAAGGTTTCTGGAATGTTAATGAGAGCCTGAAAGTAAGTCATCAATCATGAATGCATGCCTCGATGCTAGGAGGGTCATTCACAGCACCCTTGATCTCCAAAGCATGGAGTAATTTGGCCTTGTCTGTTTTTGTAGGACACCCATCTGCAGTGGCTAATGCCTATGGTACTGCTCCTAATGAATAGGATACTAGCATATTTAGGTTAATTTTACGTTCCTGGGGAAGGAGCAGAGCTCGACCAAAAATATCTCTTTCTGCTCTTATCTCAAATCTATTTTGCAGAGACCTAACAGTTACCTATCTTCTCTTGAATACTATTTAAAGTTTGAAGCTTTTGTCTCTCCAGTGGGTCATTTTTTAAGAATAAACCTATCTTGTACGAAAGTCTAATAGGCAACTTTCCCCAGGCTATCTACATTGAGTAAATTTTTTTCCACCGGTTTCAGGTACAGGTCTTCCAGATGATAAACAGAACAGGCTATCTTTGTCGTTAACTTCAAATGGATTGATATATTGCGCGATAGCTTCAATTACCTTCAAGACACGTTGCTCACTTCGTTTCATTTCTCCTGTTTATATATCATGATGAGAGTGTGTAACATGCCTGCTTTTGCAAATGTCAACTCTACGTAGTAAGCACGTTCATGCCTTGTAACACTCGTGCATATGCCCAGAGATTTCTGCTAAAGACCACAATGCCGCCAGTGCATTTGGCATATCGATTAATTGTCTGTTCTATTGTAATGTCGACAGCATTTCTGGAGCCAGGAACTTGTAATCTACAGACAGTGAAACCATTTTTGCGAAGTAAGTCTTCAGCTCCTAGGTGTGTTCTTTGCAGGTTCAAAAGAGTGAGCGTGTAGATTACAAGATACCTTGTGATGGTCAAAGGCAAAGAAAAAGGACATCATATCTTCCAAACATGCCAAGGGTAATTCAAAGTTGTTTTCTTTAGTCGCTCGCTGAAACCTTAGAATCAATAACACTTTTTCCAAGTAACTAACCAAGAATTGTGCTGTTTTACCCAGTTTCCCTTCCTTTACTTCGATCAAGAAAGTTTGGTAGTGCTTGTAAATTGTTTGACAAGATGTCTTTTTATTCACAGATGTCAAATTAGAATGTGACAGGTTTTCTGCGAGGTTTTCAATTGTAATGTACATTTCAGTAAGTAATCGCTGTAATGCTTCCATCATTATTTTATGGACTCGCATAGCTCTGTTATAATGTTTTCCCGACATTGCTTTTGCAATAGAACCCCTTGCACATATTCCTGATGATTCGATTAAAACATCTTCAAACCCAGAGCCACTCATCAATTAACCTAAGCATCCAAAATAAGAGCAGGTGGTACGAAAAGCGCCAACGTTAATGATTACGTCTGGAAATTTTTTGGTATGCCATTGCACAGCATAAAGCTTTGAAGGCAGCCGCCAAATCTAGTGTAACAAATATACTCCTGGAAAAAATTATCGCACCACTGCTTATGTGCAGTGGTGCGATAATTTTGTCCAGGAGTATATATCAGGTCAAAAAAAAAAACCAATCAAAGATTGCTATGTGTTTTTAAACGCATGTCTTATCATTATTTTTCTTTAATTTTGTCGATGAACTTTAATGTCAAAATGTCATGTCAAAAATCCTGACCAATAAAGAAACAATAATGCGACGTACGTTTTCGTAATCAAAACAATCTTTGATTGTTTTTTTTTTTTTTGAAGACCCGATATAAACCTGACCAGTTTTTTCTGTTGCCCTTTGCGATTATGTCAGAATTTCTTTAATATTCTGTAATTGGGGAAGTAATTGGTGTCATGTAGCCTAGAGTTGAAGGTTTCTGTTTATCTTTGATATTTGATGTCTCTGAGACCCATTCTGACCATCCAGGTAAGTGGTATGTTTTGTTAAATCTTGCTCTGCACCAAACCACAAGAAATCAGATAGTGTAGAATTAATAATCGAAGCTTTTCTTACAGAAGTTGTTATCGTAACGTCGATATCGGGGTCTGGGTGCTTTTGAATAAAACAAGGTTGAAGATCTCTCTCCACAAATTTGACAATCTGTTGTTTCGTTCTTGGTTACATCACTGCTACTACTCAATATTTGCATATCAGTACTTCTTCCTTCAATCATAATCCCATGTGTTGAATGAGTTGTCCCACTACCCGATGGAGTTTCTTCATTTAGGTCGAAGTTGTCCCAACACAAGTGCGATACAATGTTACCTGTAGATGTATTTGAAGGGAGAAGTTCATAATCACTCTTTATTTTATTGCACAGAGTGTGAGTAGGAAAAAAAATGGCCATATCTGTTTATTAAAGTTATCAGTTCTGCACTTCCTGTGAGGTGCCTTATGGTTATTCTTAAACTCAAATGCCTCGCCATTTTTCATTTACCATTAGTAGTTCTATAGCACAAATCCTGTACAAAGGAATTCACTGTGTGCTTAACTTTGTCGTTGGCAGCGTGCAATGGTTTTTCGCTTGTTAAGAACGACAAAGATTCACATAGTAAATTAGGAGCCTTCATTTCATCTGATGCCAGAAATTAGGCTGAAGGAGGCCAAGGCATGTTCGGTGAATTGTTATATGCCTGGATATGTCGTCTCAAAATCATTGTAGCCTCCTGTACTCTTCGTATCCCTGATGATGCAGCTTCAAATGCAGTTTCTATGGCTTCACCTGGTGTATTAGTATCTCCTTTAATTTGTCAGTTTTATAATTTTCATTATAAAACTCTGGTGACTGTTCTGACATGATCAACAAATACCTCGCACTCTCACGTAGCATAGATATGCGTTCAACATTACCATTAACAATAGTTCTCTAAATGTTCAAATGCTTCTCTATGGTCCTTTTGCTGCGCAAGTGGCTCGCTTTCTGGAGCGGCATGGAGTCGCCTATCCGGCTGTGGAATGCGCATGCGTGAAAGTTAGCGGGCTGCAATTATCAACGTTCTGCCCGCTTCACATACTTTAAGAAGTCACGTTATTGAGCAGATTGCGCAAAAATCAATTATTTAGAAAAGGTTGATACAAATATAGGTATTTTTTTCCATATTCCCCGGTTTGACGGGCTTTCCACATTTTTCCGGGCTATGCTCTGGCATGATGCAAACAACTAAAACCTTAAACTACACGACAATACCAACCAAAAAATATGGAAGTATATACGAGCCTTTGCTCTATACCGTATCCAAGATTTTTTGAAAACCCTTGCTTTCGAAAAGTTTTCGCAGGACTCTCTTCCATGTCAAGAAAATCGATTCACTCCTAACCTAGGCCAGCATTTTTCTAGTGGTTGTCACTATTTTATATTCCATATAGAATTTTCAATGATTTTTTGTATTATGTAAGTAGGTACTACAAAATCGAAATCATAATTTTTTTTCCCAAACAGATGAACGTCTTTGTTCGTTGGACAATTATCCTTCTGGGGCAGTTCGTCGTCTATGAACATCTCTTCACTTCCGAGTCTCAATCAAACTAATAATTTTATAGGAAAAGAAAGTCGGGAGCCGATGGAAGTGGAAGATCCTCTGATTCTTCTGTGACAAATAATACCAGCTTTAGGTCAATGCGAAAAAAGATGGTGAAGAAGGAATTATCCGAAAAATTTGTTTACGTTGCCATGATAAGAATTTTTTTTTTTGTGTCTTCATCAAACTAATGATTTCATAGGAACGTAAGTCGGGAGACGATGGAAACGGACTTTGAGATAGCAGCACAATGTTTGACAGAGAGGGAGGCGTTTTCGAAACTGTCATGATGATTCATCATTCACTTTCTAGTTGCATCCACTGTTGGACATAGGCCTCCTCAAGGTGTTCCTATTCCTTTCTATTTTAGCCGGTTATTCGGAATCGTCTTGATATCGTCTGACCAGCGAGTGAGAGGTCCGCCACGAGTTCATTTGTCACGTCTTGGCAGCCTCTCGAGAATTCTCCTGGTCCATCTACTATTCTTTAGACGTGCAACACGTCATGCCCATATCCATTGGAGCTTTGACATAATCTGTATAACATCGTCTACTTTTGTCCACAAGTCGTTATTTCTTACGCTATCCCGTAGTGGTGGGCCCAGCATAAAGCGCCCCATTCGTCTTTTATTTTCAACTTTGGCTGATATCTTGGTGAGGGTAAGAGTTTGCGCCATAGATGAGAATCGGCGAAACGAACGCTTTTTGATTTGAAGATGTATCTTAGTTTACCGTAGGCAGCACTGCCTAGGAGATTCTTTTTTCGAAATTCGCATGTCTGGTGGTCCCTACTTCATGTCCGATGATTTCGATTTCTCTTCCACTGACCTTGATGTTTTCACTGGGTATTAGATTCGACATCATTTTTAATGTGGAATGATTTATTTCCAGCCCTATTTTTTTTGTTATAGTCACAAGTTCTTCCAGCATGTCTCCAGTCTCTCTTGGACCCTCCGTTATCAACACTACGTCGTCCGCATCTGTTCTGCATTGCTTCAATGACTCTAGGTAAGCTCTAATATCAACCACGTCGAAAGCCTTCCAAAAGCCCGCAAAGATCAGCACTAATATGATCTATTATATTCCGTTATTTTTTGAATTTGAGTTTTCAAAAATTGTAAATGTTCATTCGTACTGTACTCTGTGCCATAGTCAACTATTAGACTACCAACCCGCTCGGGGTTGATAGTCTAATTTCTCCTTCTTCTGTTATTATATGTACGTGTGTGTATTATATGTTAAGTGATCAAACAAAACTGATTAGTCTCTTAGTCTGTAGGTCGGCTATTTCTTTTTTCTGAATGATAATCATCAAGGCGCTCTTCCATTTTTCAGGAATTTCTTGAGATTGAAGATTTTCTGTATTGTGTATATAAGTTCTCGGCTCTATTCCATCTTCTCCCGGTAGTTCTGCCGTTATGGTTATGTCTAGGATTTCCTCCGAACCCTGATTCAGCACTTTTGTTGGCCTAATGTGGATTTTCGTATTTTGATAATCGATTGTCTACAGATCTTCATAAAATGTTTCGACCATGTGTAATATTTCTTCATTGTTTGGGTTAGTTTGACAAGGTTTTTCCATTTTTCTCTTTTATATTGTTACGGTGGCGTCTTCGTCAAACAGTACATAATCTAACTTGAAATCCAGAAAGTACTGCTGAATACGATCAGGAAGCCATAGATTTCTTCTTGGAAGAAGCAGACGTATTTGTGATGGAAAATCAAACAAGTCGGATCAGTTTAATTGAACACAAAATTGATACTGGATTCGCACACCCAATTAGACAACCACCTCGACGTCAGTAGCTAAACAACAGGAAGTTGAAAACCAAATTGATAAAGTGTTTCAAGAGGGAATTATTGAAGAGTCAAATAGTCCATGGTCTGCGCCAATGGTATTGGTTACGATTAAAGATGGAAGTCAGATTTTCTGTGGACTACCGTAAGCTTAATGACGTCACCAAGATGGACAACTTCCCTCTCCCGAAGATAAACGATACATTAACAACTCTATCGGGCTCCAAATAGTTTTCTACCTTGGATCTTAAGAGTGGGTACTGGCAAGTGGCAACACACAAAGACAACAAAGAGAAAACTGCCTTCAGTACCGGAAGCAGGTTATATCAGTTTAACGTAATGCCTTTCGGTTTGTGTAATGCTCCAGCTACGTTTGAGCGACTGATGCATCTTCTTTTACGAGGCCTTACATGGAGAACTTGCCTGGTATATTTAGATGATGTCATGATCATGGCAAATTCGTTTCAAGAACATCTCAATAACTTGAAAGAAGTTTTTGACCGCTTCCGGAATGCCAACTCAAAACTCAATCCAAATAAGTGTTTTCTATTTCAAAAGAAAGTGGAGTTCTTAAGTCACGTGATATTTGAAGAGGGAATACAAGTTATGGAAGGAGACATAGATGCTCTCAGGGATTGGCCAAAGCCACGCGATAACCATGGACTAAGGAGTTTTTAGACTATAAGTATGCGAAAAAACCTACCGGTTTCACGGTATTCACGAAAAACCAAAAACTACCCCCCACTTTGACCTTTGACCGGCCATTGTGATTCACCTAATCGTCCTATGATCTTGATTTTATTATCATTAGATAGATAATTTTATTTCCCACAAATTTTATCTCTCGGACTTGACGGTACGGGCAATAGCACCGAAGATCAGGAATTAAAGCGAACTCAACCCTGCATAGAGATGGAGGTAGTATCTTCCCCCACCCCCTCGAATACGAATACTCAGTTTTAGACTCAGGACATGCCCCCGAACACACCCTCAAAATTTCAGCCATTAGATATTTTTTTATAGTAAATGCGATTTATTTGTCCCTATTTACTGTACTATAACTATCTCTATGGACGTAAGTTTCTTATTCGAACGGATCACGCAGCTCTAAAATGGCTTTCAGAAATGAAAACTCCTGAAGGACAGCCAGCTAGATACAAGCATTGCCAAGAAATCGATATGCATGGGAAAAACTCTAGTCCGGCTGCGAGAAGAACGGTTCTTATTGTCGATGACGATGACTACCAAATAAATGAGAGCAGATCAAGAATCGGGCAAATTCTACATCTTGATGAATGTGGGCCAGAATGGAAGGAAGTGTCGAACAAGAGATTAATTTACAACGCGTTGTGGGCTCAGTGGAACTCTCTGGCCGTAGAAAATGTATTACTTAAAAGAGTTTAGGAAAGTGCCAATGGGAAATCCACTGAGAGCAAACTGGTTATTTGAAAGATCGAGTAGAAGATGTACCTATTGTATATAAATGACGGAACTTCAGGGGCACATTTTGGAGTTAACAAGACTTTGGACAAAATTCGGGAACGTTTTTACTGGGCTCACTATCATGAATACGTTTAAAACTGTTGCCGAAAATGCGACATCTGTGCTACCAGTAAAGGCCCTGAACTAAGATTTCGGGGGCTCATGAAACAGTACAACGTCGCTCTCCCATTTGAAAGAATAGCAATAGATGTTGCCGGACCGTTCCCTGAGTCAGAACGTAGTAAAAAATACATATTGGTTATCATTGATTACTTCAGTAAATGGCCAGAAGTTTTCGCTATTCTCAATCAAGAAGCCATCACTATTGCCCAGTGCTAATGGACGCAGTTTTAGTCGTCATGGTGTGCCCCTATACTTGCATTCAGATAAGGGACGACACTTCGAAACTGCCATCTTTTTTTTTGTTCTTTAGGCATTCGTGAGACAAGGATCACACCTTTACATCCACATTCTGATGGCATAGTAGAACGATTTAATAAGACCATAGAGGAACACCTGACAAAAGTGATCGCAAATAACCAGCGAGATTGGTATAAACATTTGCCTCTATTTTCAATGGCTTACAGAGCAGCTTTTCACGAGTCAACAGGTGAAAGTCCAGCTAGAATCGCTTTTGGAAGGGAACTCAGCTTACTTTGCGATCTGATGTTTGGAAAACCTGAAGCAGAACGAAAAGAAATCCGAGATTATACCGACGAAGTAAGGGCACGACTTCCTGGGGTACACGATTTCGTTCGGGAGCATATTCAGCGGGCCAGTGACCGAATGAAGACCAGGGCCGGTATTCTCGTTCTCGTAAACGCTCACCGATTTCTAGGCGCTCGCTACTTTCAATATAAATTTGCATTAGAAGTGCCGAGCGACTAGAAAGTGGTGAGCGTTTTCGAGAACGAGAATAACGGCCCAGATACGACTTGAAAGCTAGTTTAACCGGATTTCAAGAAGGTGATCTAGTGTGGCTGTATAACCCAACAAGAAAGAAAAGAGTGTCGCCTAAATTGTCTTCAGCAACTCTACCCTACAGAATAATCAAGAGGATCAATGATTTGGTTTATCGAGTTCAGCGCAACCCCTGGAGAAAGATGAAAGTTGTACATCTGGACAGATTGACGAAATATCATCAATCAGAGGAGGGCAGTGTTACGATGGCGCCTTCACCAAACAGTACCGAATCTAACTTGAAATCTGGAAAATACTGCTTTATTGGCGCAAAGAGAATATCGTGTTTATTCTGGATTTTACAAGAATTGATTACAGATCAGTTAGTAGTTTTTAAGTTTAAGATTGGCTGTGATACGTTTTAGATAGTGATTATTGTATGAGTTGTAAATAGTTAAGTTGTTTGAGTTATTTAGTGAAGTAATTAGTGTCAGAGTGTGTAGTAACGTCGAATAAATTATTGTTGTGTTAATTGGACTTTGATATTGGAATAAACGAACCCAAGATTTCTCTCATGCACCCCAGAGCCGTAATAATATTGAAACATTTTTCTCTCCTAGTTCCGAGTTTATCATTTTTTCCTAGAATTCAAAGTTTGTAGAGCAGACGACCGTCCTAAAAATCATTAAATTCACCAACTTGAACGAAAGTCCCAAAAATGTTTCCATAGGACGATTCAACAACTTTTGTTAGCTGATACACCAGGGAATCTTTTGGTTATAAAGCGCAATGAAGAATGAGAGTCGCCGAAACTTTTTCCTAACTGTAGGGACTCCAGAGACAACAGTCTGAGTAAGTTGACTTTTTTTTCTTAATGTAAATATTTTATGTTTGAAGATATGTTTAATGTATGTTCGTAATCATTATACAGGGTTAGTAAAAAGTACTGCAACACTTAAATATCTTCAAAACTGCTTAAGCCGCGTTCACACAATTAAGAATCTGACAGTTTTCAGGCATGCGGAATTCAACAGTGCTATTGGCAATGTTGCCAAATTTCCCAGTTTTGCGCTACACGTAGTCTTTTTGTTATCCTTAATAGAATGCCCCATTTATTTTTATTGCAATGAATTGGGCGTGCCAAATTTGATAAGACTTCAAATTTTCAGAATTCTATCTCTACTAGTTGTTGAAATATGACAACACCGTATTTTCGGTGAAAAGTATCGCCACGCTTGAATATCTTCAAACGCTGCTTAAGCACGTTCACGAAATTTGGCATCTGGGGGTTTTTGAGCAAATGAAATTTAACCGTGATATCGGCATTGTTGCCAGATTTCCCAGTTTTGCCCTACAAGTAGTCTTTTTACTATCGCGAATAGAATGCCCCATTTATTTTCATAGCAATAGATTGGACGTGTCAAATTTGATAAGATTCCAAATTTTCAGAATTCTATCTCCACTAGTTGCTGAAATATGCCAACACCGCATTTTCAATGAACGGTATCGCAACGCTTGAATATCTTTAAAAATCCGCTTAAGCTCGTCCACTAAATTCAGTATCTGGGGATTTATAGGCAAGCGCAATTCAACTGTGATATCGGCATTGTTGCCAAGTTTCCCAGTTTCGAGCTACACATAGTCTTGCTCGTGGCTTATGGTTTTTTTTTCCTTCAATAATACGAGTTACTTGTTCATGAGGTATGTTTTGCGGCTCCTTCTGAAATAGGTAGGTAACTATCCCAGAATGATTATCACTATAGTAGTATTTAACAGTACAAGCAGCATATTGGAAATTTGGAATCTCATCAAAATTTGAACTAATTCATTGCAATAAATATAAATTTATTCAAGATAACAAAAATACTACGTGTAGCGCGAAACTGGAAAACTTGGCAACAATGCCGATATCACAGTTGAATTTCGCTTGCCTATAAATTCCCAGATAGGTACCGAATTTAGTGGACGAGCTCAAGCGGATTTTAAAGATATTCAAGCGTTGCGATACCGTTTACTGAAAATGCGGTGTTGGCATATTTCAGCAACTAGTAGAGATAGAATACTGAAAATTTAGAATCCTATTAATTTTGGCACGTCCAATATATTGCAATGAAAATAAATGGGGCATTCTATTCAAGATAACAAAAAGACTACGTGTAGCGCAAAACTGAAAAATCTGGCAACAAAGCCGATATCTCGGTTGAATTTTGCTTGCCCAAAAACCCCCAGATACCAAATTTCGTGAACGTGCTTGAGCGGCGTTTGAAGATATTCGAGCGTTGCTATACTTTCCACTGAAAATACGGTGTTGTCATATTTCAGCAACTAGTAGAGATAGAATTCTGAAAGTTTGGAATCTTTTCAAATTGGGCACGCCCAATTCATTGCGATAATAATAAATGGGGCATTCTATTCAAGATAACAAAAAGACTACTTGTAGCGCAAAACTGGGAAATCTGGCAACATTGCCAATAGCACTGTTGAATTCCGCCTGCCTGAAAACTGTCAGATTCCGAATTGTGTGAACGCAGCTTAAGCAGTTTTGAAGATATTAAAGTGTTGCAGTACTTTTTACTAACCCTGTATACTTATGTACATACATTTTTCCCTTTAAGGGATTGAGAAATGTCCGAAACGTTGCCGAAAACTAGATACCTAAAAAAAAAATAGTTTCTTTTCTTTTGGTCTCCGTAGTCCTTTTACGAACGAAACTTTCCAGACCCAAATAAGGACACGAAATGAATAGAAGCTCAGATAGCTAAAGTTATAATAAAAAGTAAATACACGAAAGAATCTAGGAACAACCCAAAGAAAAACTACCTGGTTTTTAGTACCCGTATGCGTTTTCGATGTTTTTGGTTAAATTTGTACAGAAAATCTTTTTTTTTTTTTAGAAACATCTGCCAAGAATGAAATTCAAGGATTGTTTGGAAAATACGTACGCATACCGACTTAAAATCTTTTATGTAAAATTTCGACTTGACATATACCTAGTCGTCTTTTATTGCCTAAGAAATAATGGGGTCCGGAGATACTATGTAAACTTCTTAGGTCCCTAGAGTCGGGGGCAAAAAAATTGTACAATTAAAAGTGCTAAAATGTGTCAGCAACATTCAACCTAACAAATTTATATGAGGTCGTAAAATTTTTTATTAGAAACCGTAATGTCCGTGAGAAAACAACCGCATGTGCTACTTCAGCATTTCAAAAGCCTTGCGCCAAATTTATATTGACACATAACTCTATGCAGAGCGGCTCACCCTCCCTTTTTGAACCGTCGGAGTATGTATAGATTTCGTAGGGCTTTATCCAACGGTAACTGTTAGTTTTATTAAACAGATTTGCATATATATTTGTTTAATAATCGGACTGTCTGAGCGCCCCGGTATAGTTTCCCAAATTAATTTAATCAAATTACGAGGATTAGACTGTCGAATATATTGGATACGATGTCTATTATTATCGCTTGCCCGCTTTAAGTGCTATATTTTTCAAAACATTATATTTGCATCATTTTTAAATATTAAATTTGATAAGGGTCGTACTTTGAACTACCTTAGTATTGCTAGTTGCTTTATCCACCAACAGTTGAATTATGGATATGCCGATCTTTCTTCGCTGACCAAAACCCTGATAGAAGCTGTTCATACTCTCATTCCATACGAAGTCAGTTATTTTCAGCATTTTCAGAGCGGCGAAGTGTTAGGCAAACTTTTTCCGAATAAGTTGAAAATGAAGATAGGTACCATCTAATACAGAAGAAGCCTGAAGGATTTCTGTGAGTGGTACAAGAATAGTGATTACCCTCATTACTCATATTCATTACTGGCTTCGACAATCAAGAACAAGTGCAGAGAATAATTTTTCTAGAACACTCTATCGTGTTCTATTTGGACAATTGATTTCGTCACAGAACTTTAGATTTATAATCAAGTTTCAAGAAAAATACAGAATATTCCATGCTAAATACACGAAAGCAAATAGCTCAAATGGAACAAGTTAGGCAAATGTTAGCCGACTTTATGAAAAAAAAGGCGACAAGAGACCAGAGGAGAAATACCCAAGACAGAAAAGGAAAAAAATGAGAGGAAGACCAAAGATAGAAAACAAGAAGAAAATCAAAGCCTAAAAGAACAGGACCGGCTTGCAGCACATTCACAACCACAAGAAGACCGAAAAAAAAAAATTAAAAACAAGAAGAAGAAAACCGGAGACAAAAAGGAAAACAAGAAGAAAAATACCGAAGACAAAAAAGAGAAACCAGAAGAATAGAATCGGCTTCTGGATAATTCGAAATTTCAGCGGAACTAGATGCAAACCGAAATCTCTGAGGAATAAACCAGAAAATACTGGAAGGTTATTGTGATGGAATCAGGAATGCAATGAAAGAGGTACGTGACGATATACGTGAAGAAGTTGCTGGTTCGACAGGAAGCTGGAATTTTTTGCCAGGAAATGGATAGTGTCCAGAACAAAATTCATGTCTCAGTATCTTTCAGACATTTTGGGCGATGTACAGACGTCAGTTCGAGCTTGTTGCAATTGCTAATGGTTGAAGCTCCGATGATATGGATACTGGCCTGATTGAAGCATCGCGTAGCATTGCCTTGGACCTATCAGAGACTCTTCCGCCTGCTTCTCAACAAAACTATAGTGCAATTGTTGATGCGTCGGAAGCATTACCTGATACAGCTGAGATCAAGACAACTGCGAAAAGCCTACAAGAATTCTAAACCGAAATCCGCCGTTAGGTTAGTTTGGCCCACAAAAAGCAGCAGGGGAAATTTGAGAACAGCTAGTAACCGAAAATTTTATATATAGAATAAGAGAGATGTACAGAGAATGCTGTTCATAACCAAACCATCAAGTCGCATCGATGCTCTAGTCAAGGCCATGGAAATCGAGGCGGCCTATAAGATTTCCGTAGCAAAGATCGACTCATGAAGAAAAAGTACCAATCGGAGAAATTAAGGACACCATAACGCAGGAACTTACGAAACTGCAGAGAACAACTAAGATCTCGTCCTCCTTCTGATGACTGTCATCCTTCGATTAAAAAGTTGCAACGATATAATTTTCTGGACAAACATCGCTCTGGTGAACCACATAACAACGAACAAGCATTATCCAGCCAAGCATGCTCAGATCAGAGGAAAGAGTGCCAGTTAAAAGCCTGCTATTTGATTTGCTATTTGATTTGGATCGAGGACGGAGCTACGAACAGGTAGAAAAAGATCAACTAGAAGAGAGTGACACCGAATTATTTTTCAACATTAGGAAAACCGGCAATGGATCACCAACAAACTAGAGAAAAGTAAAACTCGGCAAGCGACGAACAGGAACAGAAAGATTGGTTGAATACGACTGCTGATCCAGAACGTCAAAATTATCCTTCAAACAGTCGCTCTACATATTCCCACGAAAAGTGCACTTGTAGTGCTACGAACATCCGTGAAGGAGCAGGCAAGGCAGCTAGTAACATGGCAGTTAACAGGCAGCCATTTTGCTAGTTTCCGCGACGTTAATTCAAGGAAAGGAGACCACCGCAGACATGAGGGTAGACCTTGGAAGTTGGGAAGGCCGAGCAGTCTAAGGCGCTGCGTTCAGTTGGCATTCCACTTAGACAGGCATGGATAAGTTATGCAAATGAATAGAGGGAATAATTATGGATCTGAGTAGAGGTTACATGGAAAAGCCTATTGTTGGAGTAGGGCGCCGGGTTTTTCTAGATAGATCTGTAGCGCGTAGTAGTCAGCTTGAGTCAGTTTAAATAAGGGTTTTGCTGAAGTAAGGTCAAATAGGTGTGTCGTTTTAGTTATTCAGATTTGTTGTTTACATTTGGATAAATAATAAGTGAATTTTCATAAAGTCTATTTGTTTAATAAAAGTTGTTTTTGTTTTTAAACTGAATTTTAGTGGACCCAAAATCCGTGCAATACTCGAACATCGGTAACTAAAACTAACCCAAACTAACACGTCGCATGCTAGTCCTTGTATGTTAATATTGAATTCAAAAAATAATTTAGTTTTAAATGTTGTTTTTTTTTTTACCTTAATACGCCCTGGAAAATTTGATCTATAATTATAAAAAATGAAACAAGACGAACAGATGTTAGATTTGCCCTGGTGCATTAAAAAATAAAAACCCTCACAAATCTGTTTTATACATTAATGGATTTATAAGAGGATTTTATGGAGCCCCAGTTAACTATATGTATTGGCCCCCTACCGAGCAAACCCAAGCGTTATAGTTATTATTTCTCATTCAAATATGAAAGGGCTTTTACCAGGCCCTTTCATCTACACTACTAGTCGGACCTTTGGGTGCGGCATTATGCAAAATTAGACCAAACTAAAATATGTTAACTGCTATATAAGAGCATTTTTTACGAATGGGTGGGTTCATTTTTCTTATGCAGGGTATGAAATGAACCAACTGGTTACAGGCGACCCTTATAAACTCAAAGTGAATGGTTATCTATCGCTGGTGTTTTATTTCTTGTATTGTTTGTCCCAGTTTTATTTGATTATAGCTTTTTCTTTCTGTTAAAATATAGGTCGTTAGACCAGTTACGATCGGGTCTATATGGTATTGTGGTTGGTTGCCCATGTCATGGGAATTTTTTTTTCTAAATTATCATATTATAGGTTCTATTACCACCAAATTTGAATTCACATTATAGTTTTTGTTAGAATAATTAATTTATATTTTTGTCTTTCGTTAGCCATTCCATTCCAAACCAAAGTTACACATTCATTTTTTACCATCAACTTGGGAAAAATACTATATTATTCGGCCGCCACCCCACTAGGCAGGGAATTTTTTAAATTGGTTATGTTAAAAATTCAACAAACGGCGTTATCAGAGCCATTGTCTTTAAATTATAGCCATACTCTTTTCCTACTTAAAAATTCACAGTTAACAAAAATGATATGTTAACAGAATAAATCGTGTGAAAAACGGGAAGTAGTCTATATTTTATTCAGTGGAATTTGTTTCCGCTATAACGTACCTTTTTCATCTGTCTACACGCATTAAAGCCGTTGTCAGCTGGTCGTTAAACCGCCAAACAAATAATTAAAAATTCAAATTTGGAATTCAACTTATAGCATGCGATGCAAATTTAAATAACCTTAATTATAGTTATTTATTGAGGGTTTCCTATTCTGGAAAAACAATATTGTGTGTGAACCCACATCACGGTCAAAACCAACAGTGACGGAAAAGTATGCATAGGTAGGCAAAATGTTTTCACTATTAAAAAAAAAAATTACCGTAACGGACCAATTAAGAACCGATTGAGAAGTGTTTTCTCTCTGCAGGACCATTCGTGGACGCGTTTCGCTGTATCATAGCTCATCAGCACAGTTAGGTCCCGCAGAGAGAAAACACAAGGTATGTGAACACAACCTATTTTTGGTTACATTGTAACGTTTTCAGTTTCTTGGCTAATATTCAATCTACTTATAACCCTTGCTACTACTGTTTCAACTTTTTCCTCTAGCGTTGCCTTATTCTTTGGTCTATAATCCGCGAAGTCATCCGCGTATGCCACGATGTTCGAATTCCTACCTAGGTTCAGTTTTGAGATTTTATCATAGAAAAGGTTCCACAGAATTGGACCTATAATGGAGCCCTGCGGTACTCCGCAGGAGACCTCCACTGTATCGCCTACTGGGGTCGTGGTATTTCTTTTTGATAGATATGACTTTAGTATCCTGATTAAGTGTCTACTCACCCCTCCTTCAATCAGAGTGTCGATGATGCCCCTCCAGGGTACCGTATTAAAGGCGTTATCTATGTCTATGAGTACCATCACGCAAAAATCCCTGTTCTTTTCCTGTTTATGTATTCTACTATTCTTTAAGTGGTGTCTACTGCATCAATGATTGTTTATCCTCCTGATATCTGAACTGGTTTTCATTAATCAGGTTCTTTTCTTCTATCTCAGCCATAGTCTTTTCTTAATCAGGATTTGAACTGTTGATCAGGCTTATTGGTCAATGAGGCACAGTTTCGCGATTTTCCAGATGTCTGGGAAAACGCCTTTTACGAGGCAGTCATATAGGACAGCTTAAGACAAAGTGGTGTATTTTCCGCTATGTATGCTTTTATGACTTTTGGTGGAATATTGTCCGTTCCTGGGGCTTTCTTGTTTTTCTTTTGCTGCTATTGGATCTTTGGTCCTCCACCTCTTAACCTCTGCCTTTGAGAAAGTGTCTGCCTCCTATACCGGCACTTTCCCATTCGGGAATAGTTTTGCGACTTGTTCATTTATGGTTTCCTTGCTGAGACATTTGGTCTGAGCTTGAGCATCCTTGTAACTATCTGGTACCTTTTTCCCCAGACGTCCTCGTCGATTTCGTTGCAGACCTCTTTCGATTTCCCCTCTGATTTCTGGCTTTTTTCTATTTCCGCCCTTAGCGCTTTTTTAGTCTTCTTCTATTCTGTCTCCAAACGTTCGGCTGTCTCACTGTCGTTTCTTTTATTTGCTCTTCCCAATTTCCTTCTTATATCCATGCAGTTTCTTCTTTTTTCGGCTGTCTGTGCTCCACCAGAAAACAGTTCCATGCCTTTTCCGAACAGTCTTTTTTTTCAAAAACTTCTCACACGTGCTAATCATAAGTGTGCCACTCTCAGCGTTAATGTTGGCTCTGTCCATTGCCGCGAAGAAATCTCTCGCCAATGCCGCTATTCGGTCCGGTCTCAAAATCCACCTATTTGTGTTCGCTACAATCGCTACCCCTTTATCGTTCAATTTGGTCTTCTTTACAGGCACCCCGGCTATGTCCCATCTAATAGTTTTGTGGTCACTCATGTTCTCATCTTCTTCCAGTACTTTCCGATCCACCACACTGTTTACCAAGTTTGCCGTGAAATCGATCACAGATCTGCTGCCCCCCCTCTTACAAAGGTTGGCGTGCCATCCCCGTTCATAGTTATCAGATTGTTTGCCACCAGCCAGTCTTCCAGAGTCCTCCTCTCTGATTTCTATCTGTCGATCCAATTGCCGGTGTCTTAGCGTTGAGATCTTCCCCAATTACAAGTTTCTTTGCATAAACCGCAGCACGAAGATGCCCCTCGATGTCTTGCAACATTTTCTCATATTCTTCAAGTTCTCTGTTTGTTGGGAAATAATCACGACGTACTCTCTCGAATGTAGACAGACAAAACTTTTTTCTGGAACGCACTTCCCCAGAGGCATGTTTACGGATTTGAAAACCTGGACGAAACAGTCGCACTCGGTTTCGCATAGAAAGTTGATCGCTCTGCGCCTATTGGGCTCACACCCGATTATTAAGATTTTTTCTCGATTGCCGGTTTGTACATTAGGTCATGTGCTGCATGGCACCTGTTATAATTTTACTGTGTTGCACGTATTTTAGGGATAATTTTTAATGTTTGAGAGCTCTTCCTTCCTGCTCGCTTGTCTTTCCAGATTTCTTACCCTTTTTAGAGACTCTCTAAAGGCACGGTACCCGTACCTGCTCTGTAGCCCCTAGTCTCGCAGGCTGGGTAGCTTGCTTCTTCTGTGCAGGCCTTTGCCTGGTGACCCTCCCCTCCGAACCTGTAGCAGGAGCTTGACCTGTCCAGTCCTAGACACTTTTCGGTGTTGTGGTCATGCGACCAGAATTTACGGCATCTTTCTACTTAGTGTCTCGTCTCAATGCTACATCTGACCACTCCTATTCTGATATATTTTTTCGTGATTATTTTCTCTGCCATTTCTTTATCCAGTGCTAATGTGATCGCCTTCGTGCCATTCAAATGGGTTCTTACTTCACCGAGTCTATAGTTAGTGTCTTTTAATGTGCCCACTATATCCTCTATTGCTTGTGAAACCTCTTCCCGTGTTGTGATAGAATCCATCCTCCGAATGTGCATAGTTCCTAGCCGGTTTAGGTGTAGGTACCACCCGTTCTGGTGTTTATATTTTTTGATAAATTGTTTATTTTCTCCTTCAGTTTTATTGCAGATGCTTCGTCCTCTTCCATTGTGATAATAAATTTACCTTCGTTAGTGTTTCTGAGTCCCAAGATCTTGTCTTTGCCTTCCATATGAGTGATCTTGTCTTAACCCGGCATTACACGCGCCATGCCTTAGCGTTCAGGATACGTTTGGGACCGTCTCCGCGAAAAAAGTGTACAAGCACTATAATTCCTAGAATTCATAATTATTACAAAGGGAATTATATTATGCAGTACAGTTACCGTATTATCGATAGCCAAAAGTACTCCCAATATCAGAAAATGCCAATTTTGAACACAAATATTTCAGATACTCAGGTTCACCCGTCTAGTCAAAAGCACCGACTATGAAAATAACGAACCCTCCTTCAACCAAAAACCAAAATATATTTGGGCCAATGGGTAGTGGAAAACCTGCCTCAGGCATTCCTGGATGGACAAAACTGTCACCCTTGTACCAGTGGCGTAATTACTGATTTTAGCAATGGTCGGTCTTTTTGACCGGCACGCGTGTACTCGCGGGTTAAGACAAGACCTCCATCCGATAAAGGCGCTGTACTTCCAGTTCAGGGAAAATGATACTTGACACACGGCAGCCATTTAACACCTTTAAAGATGACGCCATCTGAATGTATCAGCCACAGCGAGGAAAGATACTATGCCTGAAATTCCAAAGGCCGTGGAGACGCCCATACAGCATTGTTAAGAGGATCAACGACTTGGTGAGCTGGATTCAACTTTCTCCGAAAGATGTGCGAAAGGTTGTACACGTAGAAAGGCTGACCCCATACAATGGTAAACACTTGGGTGCAATCAGAAAAAGTTGTTCGGGACAAGGATGGAGCCAGTGCTATAAATCTCTAAAGCTGGAAATCATACATAATGTAATAAAACTTTCTGATGAATAGAATATTCGCGACACCCAGAGCAAGTCAGTGATTAATCGAATGCTGATGAGTCAAGAATCAGTTAATTGGACGCGAATAAGGTAATCGGAAAATTATTGAAAAGCGTGTCGATAGTAAGACAGTGAGTTGTGATTTAATTTGGTGACTGGGTAGCTTGATTGTACTTAAACGAAGTGTTGTAGTAACAAGAAGACAGTCGACAAAAAAAAAAGTCTCACTTGTGTGTGAGGCCGCATACATAAACATTTACATTACATACATAAAGCATTTCCAATTTAACTGGACAAAACCTGAAGTTCGAAAAGATTATCAACCTCGACTTCACCTCAGAAGATCCTATACTTTTGTTATTTGGTAGATGTGTTAATTAGGACAAATAGTTCAAGAGAAAACAATGGATATGCATTCAACTAAACGTCAAGACTGAATAGACATCTTCATGCGCAAACGAACCTTCTAACGGCATTTGTTGAATAATTAGCGAAAACCAAAAAAAAAAAAAAAAGATTTAATTTTGATGACGAGATAAGCACGAATCGGATTTTTCCCGTGACAATGTCTATTCAGAGACGCTTCAATCGTTAGGCACGCAAATTACCTTTAATTTAGAGAGTATTAAACCCGAGTTTTTTGGGTAAAAAGTTCACGGCCATTAACACTATCGACGAACTGTAAATTTACAGTAAAAAAGTTCATATCCCTATTTTTTTTTTAAAGAAAAGTTACACTTTTGTACCTGAGCAACTCATTCTGATCGGGAAAAAAATATCAGACAAACGGTTATTCACAAATAGCCCATCAGCTACCTAATTATCAAATTCTAATGACTTTTGATTTAAAAGGTTGATGGTACAGCTTTTGAGAAAAAATCGGAATCGGACTCGTTTTTGGATACCTATATACGTATTTACCTATTTCAAGAGACTTTCATTTAAAAATCAAACTATATAGTTTCTGCTTATTTAGATCCACAAGCGAAACTGCTGAATATTATCACGGCTCTGGGGTGCGTGACAGAAATCTTGGGTTCGTTTATTTCAAAATCAAAGCCCAATTAACACAACAATAATTTATTTCACGTTACTACACATTCTGACACTAATTAACTCAAACAACTTAACTATTTACAACTCGTACAATAATCACTATCCAGAATGTATCACAGCCAATCTTAAACTTAAAACTACTAGCTATTACCGGCCTTTATAAATCCGTAATCCATTCTTGTAAAATCCAGAATAAACGCGATAGCCCTTTTTTCCGAATAGCACCGGAAAATCAAGAATTCTGCTATCCGATTCTATACCGTCTGGCGGAGGCGCACGTTAATTCCCCTCCTTTGAGATTGATCGTCCCGATCAATTTCACGACCATATTTCGTCAATCTGTCTAGATGTACACTTTTCATCTTACTCCTGGTGTTGCGTTGAAGACAATTTCGGCGACAGTATTTTTTTTTCTTGTTGGATTATACAGCCATACTAGATCACCTTCTTGAAATCCAGCAGAATTGGCTTTAAAGTCGTATCTGGTCTTCATTCGGTCACTGGCCAGCTGAATATGTTCCCGAGCAAAATCATATATCCCCAGAAGTCGTGCCCTCATTTCGTCGGCATAATCTCGAATTTCTTTTCGTTCTTCTTCAGGTATTCTAAACATCAGATGGCAAGGTAACCAGAGTTCCCTTCCAAAAACGATTCTAGCTGGACTTTCACCTGTTGACTCGTGAACAGGTGCTCTGTAAGCCATTAAAAATAGAGGCAAATGTTTGTCCCATCTCGCTGGTTCTTTGCGACCACTTTTGTCAGGTGTTCCTTTATGGACTTATCAGATCGTTCAACCATGCTCTCAGACTGTGGATGTAAACGTGTTGTCCTTGTCTTACGAATGCCCATGATCTCACAAATTTTCCTAAAGATGGCAGATTCGAAGTTTCGTCCCTGATCTGAATGCAACTCTAGTGGCACACCATGACGACTGAAAACTTCGTCCACTAGCACCTGGGCAATAGTGATGGCTTCTTGACTGGGAATAGCGAAAACATCTGGCCATTTACTAAAGTAATCCACGATAACCAAGATTTATTTGTTACTATGCTCTAACTCAGAGAACAGTCCGGCAGCATGTATCGCTATTCTATCAAATGGGAGACCGACGTTGCACTGTTTCATGGGCCTCTGAGATCTTAGTTTAGGGACTTGACTGGTAGCACAAATGTCACATTTTCGGCACCAGTTTTTAACGTCTTCATGATGGTGTGCCCAGTAAAAAAGTTCCCGAATTTTGTCCAAACTCTTGTTAACTCCAAAATGTGCCCCTGTAGTTCCGTCATCTATTTCTTTTATCACATCTTCTACTCGATCTTTTGGAATAACCAGTTAGCTCTTAGTATATTTCTCATCTGCGCTTTCCCAAACTTTTTTAAGTAAATTATTTTCGACAGCCAGAAAGTTCCACTGAGCCCACAACGCCTTGTTATTCAAACTCTTGTTCGACACTTTCCCCCATTCTGGCATACATTCATCATTTTCTTTGAGATATAGAATTTGTCCGATTTCCTGGTCTGCTTTTTGATCTGCTCTTATTTGTTTGGTAGTCCATTTATCATCAACGATAAGACCCGTTCTTCTCACAGCTGGCCAGTGTTTTTTCAGGCATATCGATTCTTTGATGATGCTTGCAGTCTTCTCTAGATCTTCAGAAGCGTTGGGAATGCGCCCTAGATGGAGAGGACATCTTTAGTTTAGTCTACAATCCCATTGCATAGGTCCAAGCGTATAGCACCGGTAACATTTTACTCGGTTTCTCGGTGTTGGTGCTTGTTTGGAAACGCTTTCCATTTGTCTAACTTCTAGTATTAGTTTCTTCATTTTCTCCATGAAATTTCTCATAACATTCTCGAAGCTACCATCCTCTTTTCACGATTACCTATCCTTTGGGTCTTCAATGGACACTGCTCGTAATCTGGGTCGTGAGGCACCAAAGATTGCTTCCAGTTTTAATGCTACTTTTCCCGAACTTAGACACTCTCAGGTTTTCCTGAATTTTGCCGTTCTTGTTGTCGCCTAGCCTCTTCTTGTTGTCGCCTATCTTCTTCTTCTTGTTTTTCTTTTTGTCGCCTGGCCTCTCCGTCTTGTTTTTCTTGTTATCGTTTAGCCTCTTCTTGTTCTCGCCTAGTCTTTTTGTTTTGTTTTTCTTGTTGTCGCTTGGTCTCTTGAAGTTTCAACATTTTGTCGGAAATCCCTCAACTTTTCGTTCTTCCATTTTTGCTTGATGTTTCGTAATAGGCATCAAAGATTGCTTCCAGTTTTAATGCTACTTTGTACTATGCTTTCTTATTCTAGAATTTCTCTCAAACTCTCTTCAAATACGTTTTCTGGTCTTTAATTGTAGTTTCAAACACATCGGTGAAGTCACAAATTGGATAACTTGCTTTATTCTCAAATAGAATATTCTAGAATTTTCTGGAAATATCTTGTCTAGATGTCGATTGATATAGCACACACGTCGGTGAAGTCAAAAATTCGATATCTCCCTTAATTTTCAAATAGAATTTTCTGGAACTTATTCGAAAATTCACTATCACAGTCAAAATCGGGCATACAGTTACCTCCGTGGTAATTTACATGATCGGTTGAGCTTTTTTGTGATTGTCACTGCTTGCACTGACTAACTGTCCCGGTGTTCACTTAGTGTCCACACTACACTAGTGTCCACACTATTCTGCAATCAGATTTCACTTTGCAGTCCTCGAATTATATCCCAGTTCTGACACCAATTTCACGGCTCTGGGCTACATGACAGAAATTTTGGGTTCGTATATTCCAAAATCAAAGTCCAATTACCACAACAATAATTTATTTCACGTTACTACACACTCTGACACTAATTACTTCACTAATTAGCTCTTTATAAGTCGTACAATAATCACTATCTAAAACATATCACATAATCACAGCCCATCTTAAACTTGAAATTGCTAACTAATGACGTCCTTTATATATCCGTAATCCATTCTTGTAAAATCTAGAATAAACGCGATAGCCCTTTTTCCCGAATAGCACTGGAAAATCTAGAATTCTACTATTCGATTCTGTACCTTTTGGCACAGGCGCACGTAAATTCTATTACAATATCAAATAACTCTTTTATTACCATTATCCAAGGTGCATATTTGAAATATCTACAGGCTACATGCACTTCTGTTGTATATGTGTTTATGCGTTAGCATTGTTAGTTGTGCTATTCGGGAAAGACTGAGGCACGCAATAGTTGAAAATACATTGTTCAATAAAATAGAAAATATTTGCCCAGGTCTTCAAAAATATGAAATTGAAATAGGATATTCCCTTACTGCTCTCAATGAACTTTAAAGCACAATATTTATCGACCGTTTTAATTAGAAATTGGCCGTCTCTGACATAAAAGAGGGAATTTTCATATTGACAAAAGCTTGCAGGAATAAGTATATTATTTATTTTTCTGTTGTCTGTCGAAATGGTCATTTAAAGAGTAAAAATACTGAATATGATCTAGAACCGGGGCAGAAAAAAAATTCTACCTTTTCATTTAGATTTGATAATTATGATAGAAACAGACTGATACTATTAATATTTCTAATGGATTCAAGAAGAAAATAGCTGTTTAATTCATGGCTACCTTTTCAAAGATTTATCGGCAAATCATTTAATTATTGACACATTTGATCTAACTATTTAAATTACTAATTAAAATAACATATCTAGGTACCAATAATTACCTACCTTGTAAAATGCCATATTATCTATAATCGTACTGAAATAGGTTATTTAATTAAAATAAATAGACGGAAATATCACACATTTTTGTTGCTGATCAGGAAACGAACCATAGTTGAAGTAGGAACTACCTAGTTAATAGATATGATTTATTCCAGTCACTCATTTACCGTTCAGTTAATAGAGATGCTTTTATTCAGTCACTCACTAACTCTTCCTGATTCAGGAAAACAAGTTAATATTTCTGTACTTATTTGAATTAAAATTTCCTTTACTTACTCTTATAATTTTCACAGAATTAAATTAAAAAATAAGCTTTATCATTTTCTCCGAATTCGATCCAAATGATCCAATTTATTTAACTCCCACACTCGGTAATAAATTTTCTAATTGTTAACGTTGATGTTGAAACAAATCCCATTCAAATCGTTATTAAACATCACAACATAGTTCAAGGTTTCAATGTTTCATTTAGAATTTTGTCGTTACATTGGTCTTTTAATTAAAGGCAATTGGGTGAATAAAATTTTGATATAGGATTGTTACATTTATTTATTTTCGTTAATTTTTCTTTGGCGATAACGAATTTATTGATTTATTTATATGATGGAGACAATTAATTAATAGTACTTGAATTTTCAAAATAGGCAGCTGTCCTGGAGCAAACTACTAGGGGTGAAAAACATATTGTGCATAGAGGTATCAAGCTTGGAACTTCAAATCTTGGAAATGCGTGCCAAAAATTATTTTAAACATCTCTTCAAATGTACATTGGAAGAATACGTAATTTGATAGAATTTTAGGGTTGTTTTTTTTATGTAAACCAATCCAGAAGTCAAAGTTATGGTTGGAAACCCAAAGGAAACACCTTAATTTACCTGAACGTATACCCACATGTAAATCGGCCATTTCCGCATTTTCTTCGAATTTCGTACAAAAAACTATAAGAGATATATAATCTGATGGCCCCTTTCGCCGGAAACAATTTAGTTCTCGTCTGGTTATAACAAAAGGCGTCTTCTCAGAGCATTATACCGAGTGAATTGCGGGTGGCGAGCCATTATAAACAAAAAAAAGAGTTATTTTTACGGTAGAGCGAGTCTCGGGTAGTATTTATGTATACATCAAATTAATACCGTGTTTAATATACCGTGCCTGTTCCTACATGGTAGCGTACAAAGTCACATTTACGCACAGTCTAGAGCTCCTTCAGTAACAGGTAATTATGTATATTGAGTAGATACTACAATAAGACCTAATCTATTTTTTTACATGATGCATCAAGCTTTTGTCACGGATGCGACTTGACAATTTATTGATCATCCGATGATAAATCATCTATGCAGGTGGTTATCACCTTATAAAATTATGCATCAGACATTTTTTTTTCCTGAGTTTAGCGTTATCATACTTAGTAATAATAATATTATGAATCAATATAATTGTACGCCCATTTCCGAGGTCTGGAACATTATATTACATATTTGCATCAAGCAATTTTTGGAAAAAGTTACATGAGCTGTGCATGCCTAAATCCAATCTACGAATAAAAATATTTCTCTTAAAAAAAAATTCTATGAACCAAAATATTAGGTTGTTTCAGATTTGAAGCCCTTTGTCTGACAAAAAGTAAATTTTTCATCAAATTGAGTAATAACCTATTACACGACACCCGTTAGATTCACAGAATTTGAAAAAATGGAAATGCCATTTTTTTATGTGTAGGTACGAGTAAAAAGTGAATACTGGAAATACGCAAAAGTTTCCAAATGGGGTTGCAAGTTTATTGGCGGAAACCTTAATACATATTGTATAACTCAGTCAAGAAATAGGCTTGGTTGTTGCCGACTAAAAGAATCTTCATTTTCTTCATTGCAGCTTGAAACGGACTCACTCTTCTATTTAAGTGATTAATTAACAAAGAATATTATTATGAGAAATTACCAGAAAGTCTAGCTCACGTTGTTGAACATTTGTGATACTGTGGAACTATCCAAAGTAATTCTTCTTCGGCCTTTTTGCTAATTAAGTTGCGATATATTTCGTCTTGCTTTCACTGCGACCTAGAGGGTACAACATAAAAAGTTATTTTTATAATAACCTTAAACTTGTGAAATATTGAGGATTATTGTTTTTTATTTCCAAATGGACAAATGTTTAATGACTGTGCACTATGCGTCACTTTTATCGGGAAAATGTCCACCTGTTGTAAGTAAATCGCGCACCTGCTAAGAGTTTGTCACCAGAAAAAGTGATGCGAAAATTGGGCATACCTTGCTAATATAGGTACCTACTATCATAAATTATAATATGGAACACAAAGCAATTGCCTAATAAAATATTGTATATAAAAAAAAAAACATTATATTATGAACCATTAAAAATACTAAATAAAAGACCTATTGTAAGACGAAAAAAATGGCCAATGAAAAAGGGAACACCCATGAAGAAAACATACCTGACCCACAATCGCGTTCAAGGAAGTTTCTATAATTAGAGAACGGCCAACGAAGATTCCAATAAAACCCTTATAAGACTCTCTTGTAAATTGTTTCCAGGTGACAGGAAACATGTGATCCTGTGACGTCAGAAGCTTTTAATAACGCCTTGAAAGACGGCGGCAGACATCAGCTGTGCCTATCAGCTGGCTGGCACTCCGGGCACTACAACCCAGGGTATAAGTGAACTGTGAATGTGGGCACTTTCGCATTCATAATACGGTACAAGGATAGTAGCTAACGTTTTTTTTTTGTCAAAGAAAATTTCCGTGTTACAATTATTTACAGAAATAGATAGGCTTGTCTATTTGAATCTTTATAAAAAGGTACCTACCTAATTACCCGGATAATTGAATCAAAAAAGATCAATTTCATCTGTTCTTTATGAAAGAAGTTTTATAAGGTAATACTTTTTTCTATTTGAAATTTAATTGACGTGCACACTCGGAGAGATAAATTTGTAACGACACTAACCTTAAATATATCCAATTTGAAACCACTAATCTATAGAAAAAATCAGCTGAAGTATCAGCTGGTTGTCCCCAGGGTCACAGAGCATGTGGGCCTACTGGCATTCAGAAAGTATTATTGCATACATTTCTAATTTATCTGTTTATTAACAAACTTATTGAGGAAAAAAAAAAAAGATAAAGATATAGGTACCCGTAGTATTATGCAGTTTGTTGATCGATTTACAACTTGGCTTAACAAAAATGCCAAAATAGATTTTTTTCACTACCTTATTAGAAAACGTCATTTTCGAACCCTTAGTTTAGGCCTTGTTTTTTGGTTTAAGTGAATGGTTGAGCGGCAGTAAAAGTACGAGCGGCACTAATAGCTATTTATGTAACAAGTTGTAAAATGAGAGTGTTTTTTGCACTAATAGCGATTTCCATTTGTCGAACCAGTGCAAAAAAAACATTTATCCATATCCTTACATGTTACATGCTTTTAGAAAAAGATGGGGATACACTCAATGCGCACTGATTGACAAATGGAAATCGCCATAAATGTGAAAATTGGACCACGAACGAAGCGAGTGGTCCAACATATTTTGTGCAATAAACCAGCCATTTTGCGACGTGTTTCGTACAAGATTTTTTGTGATTCATTCAAAATATTTGAAATTCAAAATATAAACTCATTTCAACACTGACACGAAACGCGCTCTAAATCCCATTTCAACACTCAGTGATGAAATGAGATCTCATTTGATAACTCTATTAGAACACACTGGTTATTTTGGCGTTTGTGTTGAAATGAACCCCTTTTGACAACTAAAATCAATGTCAAAAAGATGACATTTCGTAACTGAATTACAAAATAGTGATTTGTTTTACTAGACAGAAAAGCACAAGATTTAATGCCGCGGCTGGTGTTTCAGGAAACTAGCTAAGGCATTAAATCTGATTTTCTACCGTGTGAAACATTTAATTTTCTCTCCGAATTTTTTCTAATTTCACTCATAGTCATCTCTTTTATATTGATTTCATTCTAAATATCTAAATAATTAAATTATTTGACAAAAATGTTATATTGTCATTATCAATTTTGAAAACCAGATTGATTAAAATTATTACCTGAAACGTTGCATAGGCACGAACTTTTAATGCCTAGGCAGTGAAAGTCCACTTTTACGTCCTAGGCAGTAAAAATACACCCTTTGAGCTTGTCAAGTATCATTAAAAAGTCGCTTTTAATGCCATTCGGAGAAAAAAGTTCTTTTCCTGCCGCTCCAGCGGCACTAAAAGAACTTTTGCTGGCGCTAGGGTTAAATTTCTAACATCTCCACAGGTGTTAACAAACTGTCATTTTTTTGACGTTTGGAGAAAAATGGTTTTTTTCTCCAAACGTCAAAAAAACGTCACTTTGTTAACCCCTGTCAAGATGTCAGAAATTTAATTTCTATGCTGCTAGGTAAATCTAGCGGGTTAACACCTGTCGAGGTGGTAGAAGTGTAATTTCTATGCTGCTTGGCAACCCCAGCGACAGCAAAAGTACTTTTAGTGCCGCTCGTACTTTTACTGCCGCTCAACCATCCACTTGCCCCCGAGCTTACCCCATTAGTTTGGAGAAAAAATCGCGTGTTGCATACGGAGTAGAAGCACTTTTTTGTGCTTCAGCAGTATTGCAAGCCTCACTACGTCCAGCTCGCAAACCTACTGCTTCAACACAAAAAAGTAGAGCTTCTACTCCTAATACAACAATATAATATTTTCGGCCCGGCGGAAGGACATTTTTTTTTTCCTCGCTTAGAATAGAAATTTTCCTCGTAGGTATATATTATGCGGTTTTTTACATATTGATAGTCGTTAGTGGCCCATCAAGGTGAAATTAAAGGCAGTTGGAAAAACGATATACATACATTTAAGTGTATTCCTTTGCGTTTTAAATTATACGCATGCTTTCTTCTTGAATATTTTTAGTGTTTTCCATACTCCTTCATTCTCATAATATATTATATTCCAGTAATACAAAGAAATCGAGTAATTGTAAAACTTTATTTTTTCAAATACCAGGATTGGGCACGAAAAACTTCCCACCCAGGTTTTTTCAGGTGTCAGGTGTTTAAGCAAATATCGCTTGGACACGTCAATTTTTGTTTTTTAGGGGGGACATTTTATTGGTATCAGGTCTTCAAAAAAAAAAAACAATCAAAGAGTGCTTCAATTACAAAAACGTACGTCGAATTATTGTTTCCTTATTGGTCAGGATTTTTGACATGACATTTTGACATTAAGGTTTATTGACAAAATTAAACAAAAATATTGCTAAGACATACGTTTAAAAACCCATAGCAATCTGTGATTGTTTTTTCTTTTTTGAAGACCCGATATTTTCACCCCCTACCTATCAACCCCTAAGCGGGGGTGACAGATACCCGCAAAATTTCAAACGGAAAAGGAGGTCCAGTGATACGTCATTTGATAGCTATTTTTATTAGGATTATATCCCCAAAACTTCAGGTTGCTACCATTTACCCTGCCGAAATGACGGCTTGTCAAAGTTAGGAAAAATCCTTTTTTCTTGTATCTGAACTATGTGGTTTTTATCACATACCTAATAACAAAACAACATATTTTTTAAAGGTTTCTATCCATAGTAATATAATATTGGTAATTAATTTAAGTATTGTTATTCAACAGTTCAGTTTGAAGTGGTTTATGTTTATTCTCTTGAAAAATCTGTTGTTTTGAGGTAAAAACCACACAACTTTGACAAGCCGCCATTTCGACAGGGTAAATAATAGCAACTTGAAACTTTGAGGATATAATCTTGATAAAAATAGCTATCAAATGACGTATCATAGGACCCCCCTCTCCATTTTAAATTTTGAGGGTACCTGTCATCCCCGCTTAGGAGTTTACATGTAGGGGGTGAAAATACCAACAAAATATGTCCCTCAAAAAATAAAAATTGACGTGTCCAAACGATTTTCAATAAGTCACCTAGCACCTGAGAAAACCTGGGTGGGAAGTTTTTCGTGGCCCACCCTGTATAAAATTCCAATGTTTATGAATCCTCCAAATTTTATCTAGAATTTCATGTTGATCAATTTTCAATTAATAATTTATTTAAACTCTTGACGAGATTACTATTTCCGAATTTATTCAGGTATATTAGGTATATTTAAATCGGTCTATGACTTCTACATGTGCCGATTCCCGATCTGCAACTATTTCTGTCAAAAGCCGCTATCTCTGATTTCCTCGTTCTCGTACTTCTCCAGCTTCTTCGTCTGCCGCGGCTTCTTTCTCTCCCTGGCCTCCACTCAACCATTTGCTTGGGTATACCTGTTCTCGTGTCTGCCATTCTTTGTATCCGAACCAAATATACTCCTGGACAATATTATCGCACCACTGCTTATGGCGATGCTTATGTGCAGTGGTGCGATAATTTTGTCTAGGAGTATATTTGTTTTTCTTTGATACCATCTACTGATTGTGTGTCTTAAGTTCATAATTTTTCTAATTTGATTTGTGGTTCTTTCCATTTTTGCCTGCCTGCCGCTCGTTTCCAAAAGTCTAGCTTGTTGCTTCCAGCATTTTTGCGGTTCTATCCTTTAGTGGCCAGACTCCCGAACTACATATACGTTATACTATGGTTTTAGCGATGGTGTTATACATATATTCTAGTTTTGTTTGTAAGGTTTATATTATGGTCCCATATTACTCCTACTCCATTTACTAGGGATATTGCTATCCGTCCGTTGTAGATTTCGATCGTTGATTGCTGCGTTCAGGTTTCTCTCATATTCATTTCCAAGTTTCATTGTTCTCCTCCTATGGTCAGATATTCTGTGTTCGTCAGATTTCCCTCCAAACCCCTTTTCTCGTATTCCCCTATTGATTTACGTGTCATGTAATCTAGGTCATCATAATCATGTTCAATTAATACTTGCTTATCTGCAAAGCTTGGAGTATATGGATTTTACATAGTTTTTACCTATTATAGTCTTTGTAAAGTCAATTGAACTAAAGTAAGAATAAATTGCAACTGGTGGCTGACTAGTGGCAGTGCATTTCCTATGAAAATATCCAATCATCAGTTGTGATTTACCTTTACCTTGTTTCAACTCACTTTAAATAGACTATACCCATTACCTCTTACCGGTACCCCAAATGTATTTGTTTTTTTTCCCACCTCTCAAGCGCTTGTTCCAAGTATAATTGGAATCTAGTAAATTCTGCTTCATGCGGGCATCATATTATCGTGTTTATTCTGGATTTTACACGAATAGATTGTGGATATATAAAGGCCGGCATTAGTTAGTAGTTTTAAGTTTAAGATTGGCTGTGATATGATTTAGATAGTGATACATCAATCGTAATTCAGAAAAAGAATTTCGAGGAATTTCGGGGAAATTCTAGAACATTCTATTTGGAAACCAAAAGAGATAATGGATTTGTGACTTCATCGACGTGTTTGCTTTATCAATAGACATTCAGAAAAGACATTGCAAGGAAATTGTAGAGCATTCCATTTGAGAATAAAGCAAGTTATCCAATTTGTGATTTCACTGAAGTGTTTGGAACTTCAATCAAAAACTAGGAAAGATATTTGAAGAGATTTTGAGGAAAATTTCAGAACATTCTGTATATGCCCATTACGAGACAACAAGCAAAAATGGAAGAACAAAAAATTGAAGAACTTCTGCGTAAAATGTTGGAATTTCAGGAGACCAAACGACAACAAGAAAAACAAGACGAAGAGGCCAGGCGAGAAAAAGAAAAACAAGAAGAAGAAGCTGAATGACAACAAGAGAAACAAGACGAAGAGGCCAGGTGACAAAGAAAAACAAGACAAAAAGGCCAGGCGACAAAAAGAAAAACAATAAGAAGATAGGCGACAACAAGAACGGCAAGAACACCTTGAAAAACTGCAGAAAATATTTTAAACTATGCAAGGAACTGTCGCTAACCTAGAACAAAAGATTGGGGAAGTAGAAGATCATGTTGAAGAAGTTGAAGACGATGTGCAAAAAGTTAAAAACGACGTTCAGGGGGTAAAAGCTGAGGTGAAAACCAATGTCCAGCAATTGAGACATTGTATCCATGTTTAGCGACACAAAAAATAAAAAACGCGTAACCAACTAAAACACGTGCTGGACAAATGCATTTAGAAGGACGCCGGAACGACTGCAACATTCTCTCGCCAACGCCTACTGAATATAGAACCACAAATTGAGCATGCACAATACGCCGATCGGAGTAGTTGGTGTCGCCGATTGGTGCCAGTAAACTCCTATCGGAGTGGTCGGCAGTCAATCTGATATCAATCCAGGTAGTGTTGCAGCATTCTCTAGTATGAAGGTAAAACCACCAACTTTTGACGGTTCTGCGTCCTGGACCATGTATATTCGACAATTCGGAGCTGCTGCAGATACCAATGGATGGAACGATCAAGAAAAAGCAACAGCACTGATAGTAGCGCTACGAAGACCTGCCTTAGATCTTCTTCAGTCCATTTTTGCAAACTATTAACAGAATTACCAGCATCTAAGTCAGACATTAGAATTGCGCTGCGGAGACCATTACAGACAAGAAGTATTTAGAACTCAAGTTAAATCAAGAATTCGGAAAACTGGCGAATTTACAAGAATTCGATTCAGAAGTTAAAAGGCTAGTGAGTTTGGCGTTTCCTGCAGCTCGGGAAGACATGCAGAAATGGATGGCAGTATCTGCGTTTATTGATGGTCTCAGAGATTCCAAGATCCAGGAAAACCTGAGAATGTTTAAGCTCAGACAAAGTAACGAAGCCCTTATCCGAGCATTAGAACTG
Source organism: Ceutorhynchus assimilis (assembly GCA_917834065.1). Classification (NCBI taxonomy): domain Eukaryota; kingdom Metazoa; phylum Arthropoda; class Insecta; order Coleoptera; family Curculionidae; genus Ceutorhynchus; species Ceutorhynchus assimilis. Next base: position 21,793,407 of record OU892278.1, read on the forward strand.
GAAGCAATCTTTGGTGCCATACGAGCCAGAATACGAGCGTCTATAGAAGACCCAAAGGATAAACAATCGTCAAATGAAGATGATAGCTTCGAGAATCTTATGAGTAAGTTCATGGAGAAAATGGAGAAACTAGTACTAGAAATTAGACAAATGGGAAACGACTCCAAACAAACACCAACGCCGAGAAACCGAGTAAAATATTACTGGTGCCATAAGCTTGGACATATGCAATGGGATTGTAGACTAAGGATGTCTTCTCCATCTAGGGGTCGTTCTCAACGCTTTCGGGGATCTAGAGATGCCAGCCCTGAACATCGACCTGGTAACCTGCATGAAAATGCTGACGCCCTGTCCAGACGACTATGCAAAAAAGATGGCAAGCTTCGTCAAAGAATCGATATGCCTGAGAAAAACACTGCTCCAGCTGCGAGAAGAACGGGTCTTATCGTTGATGATAAATGGACTCCCAAACAAATGAGAGAAGATCATATCGGGCAAATTCTACATCCTAAAGAAAACGATGAATGTACAAGAGTTCGATTTACAAAGCATTGTGGGCTCAGCGGAACTCTCTGGCCATAGAAAATGGTTTATTTGAAAGAGTTTGGGAAAGTGCCGATGGGAGAGCTACTAAGAGCCAAATGTTTATTCCAAAAGATCGAGTAGATGTATTGAAAGAAATACATGACGGAACTTCAGGGGTACATTTTGGAGTTAACAAGACTTTGGACAAAATTCGGGAATGCTTTTACTGGGTTCACCATCATGAAGACGTTAAAAACTGGTGCCGAAAATGCGACATCTGTCCTACCAATAAAGGCCCTAAACTAAGATCTCGAAGGCCCATGAAACAGTAGATTGTCGGTATCCCATTTGAACGAATAGCGATAGATGTTGCCGGACCATTCCCTGAGTCAGAGCGTGGTAACAAATACATCTTGGTTTTCATGGATTTCTTCAGTAAATGGCCAGAAGTTTTCGCTATTCCCAATCAAGAAGCCATCAATATTGCCCAGGTACTAGAGTTGCATTCAGATCAGGGACGAAACTTCGAATCTGCCATCTTTGAGAAAATTTGTGTAATCATGGGTATTCGTAAGACAAGGACAACACCTTTACATCCAGAGTCTGATGGCATGGTAGAACGATTCAATAAGACCGTAGAGGAACACCTGACAAAAGTGGTCGCAGAGAACCAGCGAGATTGGGACAAACACTTGCCCCTATTGAAAGCCAATGCAGCCGGATTTCAAGAAGGTGATCTAGTGTGGCTGTATAATCTAGCAAGAAAGAAAGGAGTTTTGCCGAAATTGTCTTCAGCATGGGAAGGACCCTACAGAATAATTAAGAGGATCAATGATTTGGTTTATCGAGTTTAGCGCAACACCAGGAGTAAGATAAAAGTTCTACATTTGGACAGATTGACGAAATATCATGGGCACGAAGTTGATCGGGACGATCGACCTTAAGAGGAGGGCAGTGTGGCGCGTTCGCCAGCATGCACAGAATCTAACTTGGAATCTAGTATATTCTGCATTATTCGGGCATGGGATTATCGTTTTTATTCTGGATTTTATACGAATGGATTGCGGATATATAAAGGCCGGTATTAGTTAGTAGTTTTAAGTTTGAGATTGGCTATGATATGATTTAGATAGTGATTATTGTAAGAGTTGTGAAGAGTTAAGTTGTTTGAGTTAATTAGTGAAGTAGTTAGTATCAGAGTATTTAGTAACGTGGAATAAATTATTGTTGTGTTAATTGGACTTTGATTTTGGAATAAACGAGCCGAAGATTTATGTCACGCACCCCAGAGCTGTGACAATATTTTAAAAAGTTTTGGTGATATGCAGCATCCCTTCAGTTACTGTGAAGTCTTTGCTGATTGGGCTACCCTGTTTATGATTGGTTTTTGCGTCAGTATAGAGCGTTTATGTATATCATATATTATATCATATTGGTCTTTTCTAGTGGTTTCCATAGCTTTTTTTAGTAGGACATTGTAATATGCTTTATGTCCGATTGAACAATAAAGTGCTATCTATAGAACAGTTTTGCTTCAATAAAGTAGCACTTTATTGTACTAGTAAAATAAAGTGTTACTTTATTGCCTACCTAGACTACCTGATAAGGTGAAACAGGTCCTGACAACCTGCCAAAGTAAAACAGGTCCTGACAACCTGCCATGGTGAAACAGGTATACCTACGCGAATTTTACTTTTTTCATTCAATTTTTTTAATTTTTAACAAAAACCAGTCAGAATCGTACATAAAATCATGTATATAACGCTTACATAAACAGGCTTTATTGACTCATTATTTAATAGCCTCGCTCGCAAGCTCGCTCGGCCATAAAATTATTCGTACAATAAAGCCTTACTTTATGTACTTGTTATATAAATAGCTATTATTTGATGAAGTTCTTGGTATAACTTTTATTAGAGATTCTGCGGATTTTATGTTTTGTCTCTGTTCTTTTTCTTCTTTAAACTCTGTCCCTTTTTATGTCAGTAATTCTTTGACTTTTCTTCATCTAAAGTTTTTTTTCAGTTGGCTCCAAACTTTTTCGATACTCATACATAGCGAGTGAAAAAATGCCGTGTTTAACGAAATTCCTAAATATTTTAAACGAAACACGCTGTCACAATGTTGAAAAAAAAAAAAAAAAAAAAAATTGTGTCAAAGTTATTAATGTACCAATAAACACTGCTATGAAATTTTTTTTACTGGCATATTTACTAGAGAGGACCTACTGCGAAATTATATTTGCCTGATCAAAAATTGATGAAAAGAGTACGTATAAAACTGCTCTATATGTTGGCCGATCCGCTATACACATTTATGGAGTTGAATTAGTGACAGGAATGTTAAAATGTTTTGTATACAATATCCTGGGAAATCGTTTCAATTATTTCACGTAGGAGATCTAGTTCATTTAGGTTTAAAGCATTTCTTCTTGACAAAGCCTCACAGAAAAAAGCATGCGAGTGTCAAGTCGGGCAATTGAAGTGTTCATGGTATAGAACCAACTTTTTCCATCCATCTTGCTTTGAATGTCATGTCCATAGCCATTCTCTTCCTTTCAAACGATACTGAGATAGAGCACTTTCCTGCTCATCTAAGATAACCTCATATTTATCGTGGAAAATAGATCCAAAGAAAATGTAGTGCTGTGTATCTAATTTGCTAAAAAAAATCTATTTGTTGTGGAAAATTATTTTAGGTCCGGTGCTTATTAATATATGGATAACTTAAAATTTGTGATATAGAGGGTGTTCCATTTGAAATAATTGAGGAATTGACAATTTCCATGTTGAAAAACGTTATTTTCCAAATCGCTCTGTAGAAGTTTCAAAAAAATTTGCGACTGACTGGAAAAAAACTTTGGACGAAGAGAATGTCACAAACCGAAAGTAGCTAGCACATTCGGTTCAAAAGTTATGAGCATTGAAAATAGGTCATTTCGACACCCTGTATTTATTTATCTCCTATTTTATTTGAACTTAAGCATCTACTGTTGGTATGTCTTCCATTTGTCTGCTTTGTCTTTCTCGATTTCTTCATTTGGCCAGTAAGGCTGTGTTCTTTCAATTTTCTCGTATTTGCCTAAGACATCGAATACTTTCTTCGATATGCTGTTAATGCAATTCAAGGTTTTGGAAATTCATACTACTCTAAAATGTTTGGTGCAGTCTTTTCATGTATAACCCTTTGGGCTTTATTCTTCCAGTGATTTAAGGTTGTATTTCTTAGGCTTAGTCTTGTCTTGTTTGGCCAATCAAATTATTATTTTTTCAGGAATTAATTTCCAGCAAGCTGAAAATCATTTAAATACAGTATCCGCCAAAATGAACAGTACTGAACATATAAATTATATCATTTAATAATTTGTATCATGCGTATATGTTCAAAAAATGCATCATGGCGACGCAAAAAAGCTTCATAATGACTCTGTAAATCATTGAAAATATTTATTTAGAGTGGTTGCTGAAATTTTTCTGAGACTTGTTTCAAACTTGAGCCTTTATTCCTTCCAAATCCGTATGACCGGAAATAGTGCTCTACTAAGAAAAGTGTTTCTTAAAGGGGGTGTGACCCAAAAATGAAAGTTTTAGTGAAAAAAAATCTTAGACTAAATATTTAAACCGCATTTTGCTACGGTGGTCCGTTTTCGAGTTAGGGCCGTTTAAAGTTATAACTAGGCTCTTGTGACGTCACGCTGGATTATCAGGGACAGTATTAACACGTGTAAGAATCTTCCAAAACGAAAGACAATTATCTCCTAAAGCGAATTGCAACCATTCAAAGTATAGGGTACGGTTCACTGATGACTGAACGAACAGAAGACAAGTATTTCGGCAGTTGTGACATCACAAATTCCTGCATAATTTATCTTCACAAGGAGTTTTCTTGGAGACTATTTCGAATATAGGACTGCGGTTTTCACGAAAGATCTTAGAATTTCTATATTGATTTAAGTAGCTTAAGTCGTTTTTCAGGGTCACACCCCCTTTAAGTTGGAAGATACATAATGACGAAGATTTTAACTTTAACTTAATGTCAACCTCATAACTAATCCCAAGTAAGCGAAATATGATAAATGCAACTTGCGTGCGCAATTACTCAGAGCTCTATATTTCGGTACTGTTTATTTTGGCGGATACCGTACCTTTATTTGGTCCTAAATTCGTGTAGGTAATTTGCGTCTGTACCATCCTAGGAGGTGAGCATAACTTTTGGCAGCCAATTTTTTTTTTTTTTTTTTAGTTTTTTTCTTGTAGGTGGAAAACGATGCGTTGGATAGAATTGTCTCTGGAAAAAATTTCAACAATTCCCTCCAAATATGCGGACTACGATTAGAAATGCTACAATCCTGCCAGTACAACCATCATTTTTGATGGTTACCCTGATGCGGCATCAGTAAAGAGTACCAAATCAGCTGAGCGGCTTCGCCGTAAAAGCAAGTAGGTAGGTATTCTTCTGCAAATGTGCTGTTTATTGGAACAATGACTGCAACCATGCCAAAAGAACAATTTCTCTCCAACGACAATAACAAGGAACGGGTTTTTTCCATGCTGCGTGAGAGATTGGTACCGACAGCAGGGGTTTGAAGTAAAACAAAGTAGCAGGTAACTTTGCGACGGTCATTATCATCGGACTTTGTTACGGGATCATTTTTGCGGGGCCAAAATAAAAGGAAATAAGCGTATTCGCCTCATTGAATAGCATACCTTCGTCAAGCCACTGTATTCTTTCCAATAGTTGTGGCCACACTTTTCATCAAACTTTTCATTCTTCCCAGAATCATTGAGTTAGAGGTTGAATAATGGAATTGATTTCCTTTCAGTAGGGTTAAAATAAATAGTCAATTGATTTATTGATAAGCAAAATCACAATATTTACATTAGAACAGTTGATTGTCTGAAACCCGTTTGCACGGGTTCCACTTAATACGTTTTGAGTGAAGCTTAACTTTAGGTGTCCCTTAACTAATTATTTTCCGTTGCACAGTCGTTGAACCGGCACTCAAGGTAGACTTAAATGAGAACAAAATAAACCGAAGATTTCTTAGGCTTAAACTGACCCCTAACTAATTTTATTTTAATTTGTCATTTTTTTGTCATATTTGAAAGTTAGCGTAGTGGCGTCTTTGGTTTGTGTATAGTGTGGTTGGTCTGAGTTTAGAATATTATTACGTTATGGTATGATTTTCTGGCGTGTGAGAGTTGAACAGAGATGCTATTTGGGTATACCGCTATTTGCTTCCATGCATAATCTTTTTGACGCCAAGTTGAAGAGTTTTTTTGTTCTCAATTACCCCTTTAAAGGCAAAAATAGTGTTCAATAACATTTTTTTTTTCGCTAAAGGAAAAATTCGGATCCTTTTTTTTCACCTCCCTAACTTCGTTTGTCGCCTCACTCATTTTTTTTCACAGCACAAAGAAGATCAATAGCCACAAAAATGATAAACGTCGGTTCTCGGTTCTACGTAACCCAATGACATTGACGTAACCCCACGAACCTAACCTAGAAAAATCAAAACAAACAACAAACCTTAACGTTTTGACAAAAAAGTTACTATAACAACATGATATGTTCCTATATTTTGGAACGTTGCCGGTTTTACCTACCACTTAGGTAAACTTTGGACAAGGGGAACCCTTGCAAACGAAATAATCGTTAGGGTACACCTCAGATTTAGGTTACACTTACGTAGGAGTAAGTTTTGAGGGGAACCCGTGCAAACGGCCATAATTCGATTAGATTGACTTGACTGACAGCGCTCCGAATAAGGTCAATGACCGGTACCAACTTAACTTAAATTAGTCCCATGCCCAACTACCATCAAAATTCCCCAGAACCTTTCACCTTGGAGTTATGACACAACCTTTTTAAAGGACAAGCAGAGGTCATTCAGGTCGAGGACTTTCCACGATTAAGTGTTCGGCAAATTTTGCCAATTTCTGACTTGTCCAGTTTTCGCTCATCGATCTAAGGTGGCTAATCCGTTATTTTAGCACCAAAGCGCCTTGCGCGGATTTCCTTGTGAGCCGAAAAAGAGCAATGTGATCAATTGTTTGTTTCTAAAGGCCAAAGTATTTTGGTAAGTGGTTTTTCTTATTAGTCTTCTCTGTGTTTCTCTATTGCCTATGTAAAAGCATATTTTTCTGTTAATTATATGGTTAAATTCCGAATATTGGACATACCTACCTATCGCTCCACGCCCAGTCTCATAACGTCCATTTGTTTGAGGCCTTTAGTCGTCACGCTTTAGTCCTTAACTTTGAGTAAAGAGTTAAACGTTAAGCTTACTGTATATTTCAAGTCGTACCTCCCGTCTTCAGCCTCCGCTAGACAATTGAAAGCTTTAGTGACTTCTAATTACTGAACTTCAGTGCCCAGGGCCAGTTGCTTCTTGTCGCGACCCTGACCCAGTCCCAGGCCATCGGAAACACTGGAAGATATCAATCCAATCCTTCAGGTTCCCTTCGAGGGATTAGGGACTACTCAGGTTTGATAAGTGTGTTGTGGTTATTGTCTTAATATTGGGAACCTATCAAACCTTACCAACCCCTTGTTGGAATAAATCACCACAGCAACTCAGTCTTCTACAATATTAAAGTTGCCCTTCAGGTTTTTGTTATTTCAATTTTAATTAATTATCTATATTACCTATATTATATGAAACTTGCCCTTCAGGTTATGTATTGTTACTTCAGCTTTAATAATTAATGATCTATATCTCTCTAATATCCCATAAATACATGCTGCACTCGATACAGGAAAATACTTGTACACTGGGGTTATAAATGGCCATTTACGAAGGTACTGCATTTAGTAAGCTTATCTATTAATTCACATTTCAGGGATTATTTCTGTTATAAGTGTTATTCAATACTCTTTACTTTATTTAGGGACTCAAGTTGAGTGTAATTATTCTAAATACTATTTTTACAACGTAAGGTTAGGTACTCCTAGTCGTTTTTTTTTTCTTGTTCTGGTTCCAGTTTTAATAATTTTCAGTGTTCCAGGGCGTTCGGAAAACCCACTCCGAACCTACTCTAGAGTCAAACGTGTTCTGGTTCTAATTGAAAACCCGTACCTGATTGTAGCAAATCGTTCCACTTCTGCCCTTCCTCCTTGTTTACTATATTTCAGGATGTGCTGTTATAGGTCCATAGAAGTTTCCTGCTTTCATTATATCGGTTGACTTCATGTACTGCAGGGAAAAGCAGGTGGCGCTCTATATTCAATTATTTAATTGATCCACACACCTCTCCGCATTGGAAGCTAGTCGGCAACCCTTCACACGAAGTCCCATTTCTAGATTTTAGCCACCGACCAACCCTCTCTTTCTATTTTTTTGTTTTTTTTGTTTTAGTTACCCATTCATTGTCTCACTTCCTCAAATTTTATTATTGACTTTTCAATCGGCTTGACGGGTAATAACTTATCGTACAGGTCATCGATTTATTGATCATATTAACCGAACCGTCCAAACATCAAATTCATACAACATTTACGTCATGAAACCTGGAAAGGGAACATCTCAGAACACGTTCCATTCTCTCAGGAAATTCAAAGGACCCCATAGATCACATTTCTTATGGAAAAGTGATCTATGTGGAATTTTGCTGAATTTTTGATATTGTGTATAGGGAGTCGTCCTTAACAAAAGTGATCATTGCGCTAATGTTCAATACCCAACAGTTTTCAAGATATCATTTAAATTTTTTTTTATTAATACTCTTCAGTATGACGTCACTCACAGCAACGAAAATTATTACTATCCTTTCCACTTTTGACTTTGACTTTACTCTTCTCCTTTTAAAATTAAGAAAAAAAAAAGATAGCGATAGCGATTAGTGACAAATAGGTAGGTATGTAAACAACACCTAGCTCCTGCCGCAATCGTCAACTTCATGTCATGATGTCTGTCATATAGCGATTTCATTTGTACCTGTTGTTGTTTTTTTCTATTTCCTAAATGTTAAAAGGAGAAGAGTATAAGTATAGGTAGTCAAAGTCAAAAGTGAAAAGGATAGTTTTAATTTTCGGTGCTGTGAGCATACTGGTGACGTCATACTGAAGAGTATCAAATTAAAAAAGTTATTAATTGATATCTTGAAAACTGTTGGGTATTGAACATTAGCGCAATAATCACTTTTGTTAAGGACGACTCCCTATACACAATATCAAAAATTCAGCAAAATTCCACATAGATCACTTTTCTATAAGAAATGTGCGGGGTCCTTTTCGTTGTCAAACAGAACCTGCTGTTCCTATATGCAATCAGTGGGTGTGATACAACCTCTGCATTCTATCGCCAAGGGAAGTGAAGTTTGTCAAGCCCCATAAAAGAACACGACATTACAAGAGACTGTCAAGGTTTTTCATCATGCAGACGCTGAGTTCTCATTTCCGCAAGTCATCTGCTCTTGGCAGGCCTCTATTCAGTAAGGCAGATGAGACTTCCTTGGACAAAGTTCGCTACGGGATCCCTCGCAAAGCCTACTTGCAATCTGGCGTCTCTATCTTCTACAAATGCAGCCGCCTCCCAACATATTCTGCTGGTGAACCTTCAGATCCAGGGCTGGTATGTGAGACCAAATAATCCTCTCAGCTGGGGTTGGAGAAGGACGGACCTTATTAGCCTTCTTCCTATCATAAACATCAAGGATCCAGCTCCAGCTGAAATTCTCAATACAGTGTCCTGCAAATGTACTACTGCAAAAAAGTAGGCATTAAATGTTCGACAATGCTCCTCAACTGCAACGGCATGTTCGAATTCAGTGACCTTCGACGATGAGGGTGTGACCCACATTGCCGTAGAAGCAGGAGTACATAAGGATAGTCCCTTTGAAGATGATCCCCATGAAGAGGACTTCGACAAGCAACCGCACCATCAGAGCTTTTCAAATGACGGGCCATCGACATTTGAGAAAATGCGAATATGATTACTACTTCATTTGTTGCTGCATACCTATTGATTAATAATATGTTTTCATCTATATTCCGTTAAAAAACTTTAAATTTTTCTGTTACTTCATTGAATCCAGCTATTAAGAACTATGATTAATTTACTTAATTGCAAAGCAATACCTAAGAAGTGCTATTGGTTATGGCTGTACCACTGGACTGAATTAAAATTTTTAGATATCATTCGACGCAAAATTTAGTCCTTTTGAATGAAATTATATTTTCGACAGGTACAAGCAAGAAAGTGCAAAAATTTGGCGGTTTTTTGCTCACTTCCTAGGATGGTGCAAACTCAGAAGTAACATAGATTTCTGCAACTTCTTTCTCGAAACGATAACGTCATGGTATAGCCAATTGATAAAAAAAATCTTCATGTCAGTTTGCACTATTTTCGAAGCTACCCAAAACTTGGGCTGTTTCTCAAAACTCAAAAAAAAATTATTTCTTTTTAAGTTTTCTATGCATTTTGAATAAATTTGGATAGCATTTGCTTGACTCATTTAAATTTTGAACCTGGTAACATTTCGTCTCTTAGATTAATGTTACATATGATTCGTCGGTATGGTGAGTAAAATTAAACCGTTTGAATATTATACAGTTCTTTTAAACATTCAACTTATAATTTGATTTCGGACATTGTAAATTAGCCAGCCAAATTGCCTGATTTTGTTAATAAATTTTAAAATAAAATGTATGAAAAAAAACACCGACAGTGTCAGTTGATATTCCCCAACCATTGAGATGACGGAACCATTCTCTCTCGAGATGACGCAACCACTCGAGTTATTATAAAAGTTTCCTACCCTTATTCCTTAGGTATAAAAACTAAGAAATGTGTGTAAAAGACTTAATATTCAGGCGCCCTTTAAAAAAAAAGGACCGGAATCTTATCGAGCATAAAGCTTTTGTAACAAATCGTTTACAATACGGAGACTACTTATTTATTGTAAAAGCTGCCTAAAAAAAACAATGCATCAAACTAGAATTTCTGGTTCTAAATCAAACCAAATTCCGACAGTTAATAAAGTAGTTTTCGGTATATAATTAGGCACAGTGGGGGTTAAACTTTCTGGCCCAAACAGTACAAAAGTTCTAGAGGGGAGAGGGGCCCAAATTGGGGCAAGCAGTTGTGTGTTTGAAATTCCATCAGGCCATCGGCAAATCCAAGGGTGAACCCAAGACATACGCGATGTGGGAGATCCGCTTTCGAATCGACGGAAACGGGTGCGTTCGAGGAATTCCGGCCCATGATTTGCAGGGTCATGTGACGTTGCGAGAAGAGCTTTCTTCCCCTTTTGTTGGGTAGAATTTCGGTGGAATGCTCTAGCTATTGTACAAAATATTGTACACGTAGGTATAGAGGTATAGATGATAAAACCCAAATTCATACGAAACATTTATTTCTCAAATATGATACATAATGCTAAACTTTGATAATACTGACAATTTACTAAGAGTGGAAAATCAATTTTTCTGATGCTTCTTTCCTAAATCAAGTAGGTACCTACAATAATGACTGATATTTCTTCAACTTCAATTTATGATGCGACTACCAACCGTATATTAAATATTTCTTGTTTAATTTCTAGAGAAGACATGTACGTACATATATTCCTTATGTTGAAAAAATCCAGCAGTTTTTACTGTACACGACTCTGTGTTCTCGTACAATTGGTTCAACACTACTGCCATTTTGCGTTTGTTCGAAAGCGTGTCTTCTGGCGAAATTAAGGTCGCCGCTTTGTTGTTTGTGAATGGAAGGGCTTTTTATAGTGTCAAGCAGTCATATTTATGATATAAAGGAATAATATAAAATTACACGGAGGGCACCCTTTGTGAAAAAGACGTCAAGTAGAAGTTATTGGAGAACGGTTGTAAGATACAATGAGTTGTGCTATAGAGTATTTAACCCTTTATGTAGCCAGTTAAAACAAATTAATTTGTTTTTTCTCACCGGCTAATAAAACTAATGAGAAAAGTTTGCCTGTCTCTATCAAAATTCGCCAAGTAACATTTCGCTGCTAACAAACGTCAAAACAACTTTTGTAACACGAAACATGTTTGTAGTCAACAGAAGAGAATAATGAAGGGTTTCAGCCATAGCGTCACGGAAAGCGTCCCAGTCACACTAACAATAAATAAATGCTATTTTTTTACGAGCCCTGTTCTTGTATACCTACATCTGTCCCGCAAGACACTGCAAAAAAAAAAAACACTAAAGCGTCATCTGGCGATTTTTATAAATAGCATTGGACGCACGCGAGAACCCCAGACTGATTAAACGAGTATTTTTGACAAATTTACCGTAGCTCGTGTAAATAGAGTGAAGCATGCAATTTTTTTCCTAATGGATTTATTTTCTGTTGATGATGATCCTATTTATTTATCTTCATTAACTTTTAAAAGCATGGTCAAACATGCATGGATCTAATTAGAGAAAAATGCTGGTCAGCGGCATTACCTAATTCATGACATCAGCCGTAAGTGCTTTGATGTTAACGCCGATTCATTTAATCTTTGTTCTAGTATCGATTGTGGAAATACTCCATTGTTTATTTGTTTGCCTTTTTCCCATTAGTCGGATGGTAGGTACTCGAGTATTGGATTTCGCGGTGAATCCAAGTTCGCATTTAGAATCTATTAATGCCAGTTCAGAGAAATATTATGGAGATAAAATAAATAATTGATGGGTTTAAAAAATTGCTATTGCCCAAAGGTTTTTGCTAAGCCTGGTAGCGAGGTTATCGCATATCATCATTTTATTACGATGGATGCCGTTTGGCTACTATATGCCAAAGTGAGGTATAATAAGAAAAATAACTCATAAAAAAGTAGTTCTCTGGTCAAAGCCGAAATACCAAATCTAGAAATTTATTGTCGCACTATTCAAAGACGGTTTGTGTCGGGTTTGATTGAGTAATTTTTGTATGTACTTTGAATGAAAGCATACTAGCTAAGTTGGGTAGAAAGCCAATTTACAAGAGATGGAGAGCTTACCGCAGTTTAGTCTTCCATGAAAAAGAATACAATCATAAACATCCACTCGCTAACAATTAATATGAGTCTTGTGACTTCATCGTCTTATGTGAGATCTGGCTAAATAAGCATATTCTAGATCCTCAAATCCTCCTACAGAGGCTAAACGACAACAAGAAAAACAAGACGAAGAATCTAAACGACAAGAAAAACAAGAGGAAGAGGCCAGGCGACAAAAAAAAAAGACAAGAAGAAGAAGCTTAACGAGAACAAGAAAAACAAGACGAAGAGGCCAGGCAACAAAAAGAGCGGCAAGAAGGCCTTGGATTACTACAGCAAATATTTCAAACCATACACGGATTTGTCGCTATCCTAGAACAAAAGATTACGGAAGTAAAAGCCGAAGTTAAAGACGATGTTCGAGAAGTTAAAGACGATGTTCGTAATGCGTAATCAAACCCGACGGACCAGTTTATTTCAACACAAAATTGATACTGGATTGGCACAACCAATTAGACAACCACCTCGACGTATGCCAGTAGCTAAACAAGAGGAAGTGGAAAAACAAATTGATTAGATGCTTCAAGAGGGAATTATTGAAGAGTCAAATAGTCCATGGTCTGCGCCAGTAGTATTGGTTACGGAGGAAGATGGAAGTCTTAGATATTGTGTGGACTGCAGTAAGCTTAATGACATCACCAAGAAGGGCAGCTACCCCTCCCGAAGATAGACGATACATTAATAACTCTAACGGGCTTCAAATGGTTTTCCACCTTGGATCTTAAGATTGGATACTGGCAATGCACAAAGATGACAAAAAGAAAACTGCCTCCAGTACCGGAAGCGGGTTATACCAGTTTAATGTGATGCCTTTCGGATTGTGTAATGCTCCAGCTACTTTTGAGCGACTGATACATCTTATTTTGCGAGGCCTTACATGGAGAATTTGCCTGGTATATTTAAATGATGACATGATCATGGGAAATTCATTCCAAGAACATCTCAATAACCTGAAAGAAGTTTTTCACCGCTTTCGGAATGCCAACTTGAAACTCAATCCAAATAAGTGTTTTCTATTTCAAAAGAAAGTGGAATTCCTAGGTCACGTGGTATCTGAAGCTGGCATGGAAGGAGAGATAAATGCTGTCAGGGATTGGCCAAAACCACGCGACAAACATGAACTGAGGAGTTTTCTAGGATTATGTTAGTATTATCGAAGATTTGTAGAAGGATTCGCTAATATAGCAGCTCCGCTTCATCGATTAACGGAGGAAAAATCAACATTCAATTGGACCCAAGATTGCAATTCCGCCTTTAAAAAATTAGAAGGAGCATTATGTACAAGCCAAGTGTTGTCCTATCCCGATCAGAATGCCATGTTGATTTTGGATACAGATGCAAGCAACACAAGTATTGGAGCTGTCCTTTCAAATATCCAAAATCCAAGAGTATGTCGTACAGCGTAACCTTATCCGAGCCGAAACGAAATTATTGTGTCACCAGGAGAGAGTTGCTTGCTATAGTAAAAGCAGTCGACCATTTCCATAAGTATCTCTACGGACGTAAGTTTCTAATTCGAACAGATCACGCGACTCTAAAATGGCTTTTAGAAGTGAAAACTCTCGAAGGACAGCTTTCTAGATAGATTGAGAAATTGCAGCAATACGATTTATAAATTAAAGATCGACCTGGAAACCTGCATAAAAATGTTAATGCTCTGTCTAGACGGCCATGCAAAGAAGACTGCAAGCATTGTCAAAGAATCGACATGCCTGAGGAGAACACTGTCCCGCAGTGAGAAGAACGAGCCTGATCGTTGATAAATGGACTACCAAACAAATGAGAGCAGATCAAGAAACAGACCAGGACATCGGCAATTTATACATCTTAAAGAAAATGATGATTGTAGGCCAGAATGGAGGGAAGTGTCGAACAAGAGTTTGATTTACAAGGCGTTGTGGGCTCAGTGGAACTCTCGCCGTAGAAAATGGTTTACTGAAAAGAATTTGGAGAAGTGCCGATGGAAAATCTACTAAGAGCCAACTGGTTATTCCAAAAGATCGAGTAGAAGATGTATTAAAAGAAATACATGACGGAACTTCAGGGGCACATTTTGGAGTTGACAAGACTTTGGACAAAATTCGGAAAAGTTTTCACTGGGCTCACTATCATGAAGACGTTAAAAACTGGTGCCGAAAATGTGACATCTGTGCTACCAGTAAAGGCCCTAAACTAAGCTGAATGAAACAGTACAATGTCGGTCTTCCATTTGAAATAATAGTGATAGATGTTGACGGACCGTTCCCTGAGTCAGAGCGTGGCAACAAATACATCTTGGTTATCATGGATTACTTCAGTAAATGGCCAGAAGTTTGCGCTATTCCCAATCAAGAAGCCATCACTAAGCCCAGGTGCTAGTGGTCGAAGTGTGCAGTCGTCATGGTGTGCGACTATAGTTGCATGCAGATCAGGGACGAAACTTCGAATCTGCCATCTTTAAGAAAATTTGTGAGACCATGGGCATTCGTAAGACTAGAACAACACCTTTACATTCACAGTCTGAAGGCATGGTAGAACGATTTAATAGGATCATAGAGGAACACCAGACAAAAGTGGTCGCAAAAAACTGGCGAGATTGGGGCAAACAGTTTCCTCTATTTTTAATGGCTTACAGAGCAGCTGTTCACGAGTCAACAGGTGAAAATCCAACTAGAATCGTTTTTGGAAAGCAACTCAGGTTACCTTGCGATCTGATGTTTGGAATACCTGAACAAGAACAAAAATAAATTCGAGATTATGCCGACAAAGTAAGGGTACGACTTCTGGGGGTACATGATTTTGCTCAGGAGCACATTCAGCTGGCCAGTGACCGAATAAAGACCAGATACGGCTTGAAAGCCAATTCAGCCGGATTTCAAGAAGGCGATTCGGCGTGGCTGTATAACAAAACAGGAAAGAGTCTCGCCGAAATTTTCTTCACCATGGAAGGGACCCTACAGAATAATCAGGAGGATTAATGATTTGGTTTATCGAGTTCAGCGCAACACCAAGAGTAAAATGAATGTTGTACATTTAGACAGATTGACGAAATATCACGGGCGCGAAGTTGATCGGGACTATCAACCTCAAGAGAAGGGCAGTGTTACAAAAAGTGGCACCTCCGCCACGGTGTACAGAATTGGACAACTGATTCTAGATTTTACGTTGCTCTCCGGGAAAAAGGTCTATCGCGTTTTTTCTGGATTCTGCAAGAATAGATTTGGAATACATTATAGAGGCCGGTATTAGTTAGTAGTTTTTAAATTTAAGTTAAAATATCGCAAAAACAATAACGTTTTTGTGATATTTTTTGATAAGTTTCAAACTGTACCATGTATGTGGATGTAACGTCTCCTATGAATCTGTACCTACCTAACAACTTCGTATATTTTTCATGTCATGACATAGAAAGTCAATCTCAAATGTAAGTACCCAATACTATAAACATAACTGGAGTTGTAAGGACTCTATAGAATAACATTGTCTTACCATTTTGTAGTGTCCTGAAGATGCAATAATATATTGCGAAACGTCGACAATCTGAAATAACAGACTTCTGTTGTTTTATTTCGATCCAATTCCAAACAAAACCTCGACCAATTACAATTAAGGGATTGACAACAAACTAACCAATTATTATTCATTATATTGACAATCGCAGATTCGTGAGAATACCATAATACGGACCCCGTCTTGAAAAGCTCAGTAGGGACTCCGTCTCAGCAGTTTTATTATTATCTATCATGTGTGACTCACGGTTCAGTTCTTTGAAATGCTCCCGCTATTAGGTGCTTACAAAATTGGAAAACATTGGGAAGCTAAGTTCCATCTCTAAATCTCAAAGGGTTTGAATTTTCTACAAAGGGGCCAAAGGCGCCATATTGCGTTTGTGGCAGCTGACTGTTCCAACTCGACTGACTTCGTTGTCCACCATTCGTTCCCAACATTCTTGCTCTCTCTTGTACTTCGTCTTCACTCTGTCTTTGAAAATAAATTTGTGTTAGGTAGGCCGAATTTGGATCATTTAACCTATTCTAGGTATTCCTCTTCTGACTTTTGACGTTCTGACTATCTCTATTATTACCACCAAAACTATTTTGGTGTTTCCTTGTGATAAAGCCCATTCATTCTTGGCCAGCATAGTTGTTTCATGCATTGACCAATGCTCTTCAATATCGCTGGGATATTCGGCAGCCAATTTCTAACTCAATAGGAGCTGAAAGTTTGTTTTGATGTCTTCATCTTTAGGTCGCTAAATATTCAACCTACCTTATGACTGCTTCCTCTGTTTCCATAGTTTTGATGGTACTTGTTGAGATATCACAATTAGTTTTCAGCCAATTTTTTGACCAAAAAGAGTATTTGTGTTGACGAGTTCAGGCCCGAAGCATTTAGTTTAGTCAAAGTCAAAAAATGTATGTAGATACAATCTCAATACAAATAAAATAAAATCTATGCATTAATCTAACACCATACATGGCAATTTAAATCAAAAATCATAAATTGTGTGCAAATTCAAGTAAAAACAAGTATATGTACATTACAACAACAAAACAAAATGAAAACTTAATATTTGATTGCACAAAAATCATTTATAAGCCAGGTCAAGACAAATGTGATAACATAAATGTTGGTAGGAGTCATTATTTGAAAATTATAAAAGCCCAATATTCCAACGCTCAAAGTCCAATGGGGCGAGTTCTTTAGCATAATTATTATCACTGAAGGAATCTCAGGCAAATGAATCACCAAAAATTCTGCTGTGGTGTAAGATATGCCTTACTGACATAACTCCTTTTATAAGCAACTTCTGAATTTCTTTAATATAATTAGGGATTCAATGCTTGCTGGTATTTGATGATAGATTTTTTTTTGCTTCCATATTGTTTTGTCAGGGTGCTTGTTGGAATTGGAAGGGAAAGAATATCAGTCCCATTTTCTTTGGTCCCACTCATATTGTATTGCCCAGCAATTCAATAAAGATTGGACGTCATGAATGCATCTGTTTGGCCCCCACGATATAACGCACTGCATTTTTCTGCTTCATAACTATAATGTTTAGCAAGTACTGACTACTTATGCCCCAAAAAGGTATTCCATACCTCAAGTGTGGATCAAAGAAAGCAAATTATACATCTTGTGCCACCCTGGAACCAAAACTGTCTCTAGCCGCCCTGATCGCGTAACAAGCGGATGATTGGGAAGCTGAGTTTTTTGCTGAGATTGATAATGTGCTTGTTAAAACGTGATTCACTATTAATACAAAATCGATATTCAAAGAAAGTTTATTACAGCTAAACCATTATCTGTAATAAGTCATAGAACCCATTCTGCTTCAGAACATCAACAGACAACAGAGCTATCGTCCGCAAAGAGTGTAAAACAACCAGATATGTTCATCCTGGCAAGATAGTTAATATATCAGAAGCATAAGGGCCCCAGAACAGATCCGTGTGGTGCCCCACTTCAGAACTGAAAACCAACTACCCAATACAACAACTGACTACTACCGATTGCCCAGATACGACTGAAACCACGCAAGAAAGTAGCCTCAGAATCCATACAAATCAAGTTTGGATAGCAGTATACTGTAGTCCACGCAGTCGAAGGATTCCATCTGAGTTAATTGTCTATGCCTTCCTTGCAAATGGGCCGGTCCAGAGAGCGGAGTATCTGCCGACTCATACATTGAAGTCTTCTTACTTTTTCTGACCGAGGTATGTTAGTTAAGATTCCCAGTAGCAGCCGAGGGTTTCAACTATGCGACAGGCCTCAATGAGCATTTGCGCCGCGCCTGTGGTACATACAAAATTTTATCGCGAGTGATTATGTTATGTATCAAATACTATTTTAGGAAAATTATTGATAATGAAGGCGCCCGCTTTCAAAGTCAAATAATAAACACAACAGGAGGTTATGGTTAATTAGCAGTAGAAACTGGGCTACTCTATGAAACTGGCAGTTAGTGCGGTGTCATATGCGCCGGAACTTCAAAATAACTATGGGGGCTCGGGCTCTAAAAAAACACAAGTAAAACTATACAAACAGGGCAAGTAGGCTACTAGACACATAGGCTTAAATAGGACCAGTTGACCGCAGGATCGTCACGCTGGATCATTGATGATCCTGCCAATTATTGAAATTATCGTGAATCTTCGGCAGCTCGGCAATATTCGGCTTTGGCAGCACCGCTTGGATTCGCCTTAACCGGGCAGAAGCTAATTCGTCTTATTACCTAAATATGTGTCTAGTATAATGATCCGGTCTGTATATAAATTTCCATGATAGGTATATATACTTAGTATACTAGCTAAAAAAAGCCAGTGTATTCATGACATAATTTATATTCATGTGATGTAAATATAATATCATAAAAAAAAACGAAAAGGATATAAAATCTGTTTAGATAAAAGTCAAAATGACATTATGTTGGCAATACAATGTAATATTGTCAATGCTTTCAATTTTTTTATGTAGAAAAGGTTTGTGTTGCCAACAGACTTTAATGCGTTCACCAGCACTCAACATGAGTGATGGTGAACGCGACCAATAATCCCAATCAAGTTTTGAAAATGCAGCTTTAAATACTACACAACAAAATATTCAAATTCGTTGTTGAAGGTATAGCAAAAACAGCAAAAACATAAAACACACAAATTTGAAATAAAAATAATTAACCCTCGGGCAGGCGCGCTATCGACCTTTTATGCCGCCTTTTTACTAATTCAAGGATTCCGCAAATATTGTGGATTTTATCATATATCTAGCTATGTTCAAATGACTATATCAGTAAACCTACTACGCACAATTTACGACCTTAGAGCGCTTTTTCAGATGTCAGTGAGTTCTTGAACTTGCAGGGGTTGGGTTTTCGGCATTCCGTGCCGCCAGCGCGCCTGGTCATGTAAATAAAATTACATGGGGAATGTACAAATATTATGAATATTATTTTTGTGTTTTTGCGAAATTAGTATAAAGGATTTCATTTAGTTGCCTAGAATTACAATTTATTTTATTTTTTTACTCTATTTTAAAATAAATTTTGATGTTTTGAATTATTTCGTACGTTTTTCTGCTGGCGACACGCAGTGCCGCAGCGCGCCCGCTAATGTGATTTTCAAATGCACGCCTGCCCTAGGGTTAATTGGAAACTCAATATTTTTGCACTGGGTGATCTATTATAAAAGTCACTCCCTGCTAACTTTATCAGTTCACGTTTTTGACAAAAATGTCACATAAAAATGTTTGAAGAAATTGTCAAAAGTTACTAAGTCAGTAATCAAGCACACAGGGTGCGTTAAAAAAGTGTAGCAGAGCGAAGTTATATTTTTTTCCCTTTCAAACTGATTTCAACGATATATGAGGCCTGTTCGCCCAGCAATCACAAATTGGTCAGAGCGAATTTCATTGGTTAAAAACAGTCAGAAAATTAGTTTTAAATAAATTCAGTATTCAGTGGTCTTAAGACTGCTCTTAAGTTATTATTATGTAAAAAAATTAACATGAGACCTATGAAGAGGCTTTCGCGTTTTTCCCTATAAATATTAAAGATAAACATATCAAACCTTATATCGTTGAAATCAGGTTGGAGGGGACTAACAAATAAGTGCACAATATACATGGTGTTCCATTTAAAGAAATATAACTTCGCTCTGCTACACTTTTTTGACTGAAACAAATTAATGACGTCAAAAACATTCGTCTGTTCTTAAACCAGAAGTCATTCAATGCAATACAAAATCAACGCTAATGAATTTATATGAATCAATCTACGATAAACAATTTTTTCCAAGTGATGACATTATCGATGTCATAAGTACACACCCTCGTGAAATGAACCTTAGATCACCCACTAAACTCACTAGGTACATACAATAACAAAATCACTATGGGGGCTCTGCCTCCATTGTAAATTCACTACGGGGGCTCAAGCCCCCAGTGCCCTCATGGTTCCGGCGCCTATGTGCGGTGTCACACTATACATGCATTTTTAACGCTGCGGCAAGAAGGGATGCGTTTTGACCGGATGAACTCTACTTGTCATACTATCCCATCGGGATCAGTTTTAACGAGATGTTTCGCCTGTCGAATTTTGGTAGTGGTAGTATCATTGCGAATTCATTAGAGATTGTGTGTGCTCTAGAAGCGGAGTGGCTTCTCAGACAAGGAAGTGGATCGTCAATATTGGATTCATCCTTCCAATTTGAAACGAGAGTCTAGTAAAAGGTTGCAAAGTTCTACGACAACATTTTCATGTACGACTTTGTATTCTTTCGACTTTTTCTGCCATAATTCTTGTTTACCGTCGATGCACTCAATGAATAGATCCACGTCAAACATGATAAAATTTAATGAAAAAACAAATACCAAACTCAAACCACGATCTCAAAAACGTCTCAAGAACCGCTGCGTTCGACCCACATAAGATGCATAAATCCTAGACGAGCAGCATTAATGTTTTTCAATTACGAGAAGTTTTTTGCTGTAGTGCTGATGACACTTGCAGAAGCAAACATAAATTTTGTTGTTATTGACGTGGGTGCATACGGAAGAGAAGGTAGGTGCCTCGTCAGTTTTTCGAGAGAGTCTACTAGGCCTGAAACTGTACTCTGGCACTTTAAATTTACCGCCATCTCGTCGTTTGCCGAACACTCACAACAACAATGAACCTCCTCAACCCTTCGTGATAGTTGGGGATGAGGCATTTAAACTTCATAGTAACCTTTCGAAACTAAATCCAGCCCGAGGCCTGAATGCAACCAAAAGAGTTTTCAATTATAGACTTTCAAGTTGCAGACGCGATGTGGAGTGCGCTTTGGGGTTCTGGCAAATAAATGGAGGATTTTTCACTCACTCGTTCTTGTGCGACCAGATTTCATTAATGAGATAGTGCAAGCTTGTTGCATTCTCCGTAGTTTCGTTGGCAATGAGATGGTATTAACTATGGAGATACTGAAACCCTTACATTTCCTGCAATTAACTATTTGGATGGAGGCCCACGAAGACGAGGTTTGGAGGTTAGAGACTATTTTGCTCAATATTTTATGGGACCTGAAGCAGTACAATTCCAGAGAAATTACATGTACTAGACTCCACATTTTATGTTTTTGTGATGATTATAAATGTAGAGTGAATAAAAAAGTATAATTAATATTAATTATTTAAAACATACAATTCTCATTTATAATTTGTCCAATTTCTAGCCAGGCTTTCTCTCTACAGTTTTTGTCTGAGTTTTCTTTCGACCTTTTCTCCCATAAGGCTTGTTTACCGTGGACGCACTCAATAAATATATCCACGTCAAAGATGATGAAATTTAATGAAAAAACAAACAACAAACCACGAACTCAAAAATTTCTAAAGAACCGCTGCGTTCGAACCGTCAGGTGTAACTACAAACATACAACTGCACGTGTTTTCGTTCTATTGCGGTCGTCCGGTCATGCGGCGCCGCTGCAGCATGATGCGGTTGCATCCGGTTTGGGTGTGGTACAACGCTGTATGTGACAGCTCTCATTCATTAAAATAGGTTCACACCGTCCCGGCAAACCGGAGCGTTATTGCAGCAGTGGTGAAAATGCTATGTGTGACACCAAGCTCAGCCTAACCCAAACATTCAATTCAATCATAAAGGCTATGGTCCGAATATAACCAAACGTTAACCAAAGTAACCGAATCGGTTGACAAATGGTTACTGAAAGTTCCGGTTACTTGGGGAACACAAATTTGAAATAAAAAATTATTGACAGAAATTACAGATAAAACCAACTGAACTCACATCCGATGCCGGTAACTATTTTCAAAGGTTGACGGCTGTGTACACGCTTGGAAATGAGGAGGAATGAAAGTTGTGTATTTTCGTGCAAATATTTTAATTATTCAAAAATCAGTGCAGAGCGCTTTCGGCCTTAGGCCATCATCAATGCTACCTGGAAGCAGAAGGGAGACTTAATCTTTATAAAATAATATTAAAAGTATGAAGAGATTAATAAGTTAAACGAAGTAAAACTTGTCAATCTCAGAGTGGAGTCTTGCCTACTTACTTCGTCAGGTAATCAAGTGCAGAAAAAATCAATTAAATCGGGACGACACATTGGATTTAGCCTAAGGCCGAAAGCGCTCTGCACTGATTTTTGGATAATTAAAATATTTGCACGAAAATACACAACTTTCATTCCTCCTCGGTAACTATTTTGACATTTGGTTAACCAGATTTCAGGAAACAGAGGTCCAAAGGTAACCACTTTTCCAGGTGCCAGAGTAGTTTGATTACTTTCGGACCGCGAAACCACAACCCTGGGTATATTCGGACCACAGCCTAAGTTTCATTTTAAACAAGTAAAAATAACCAATTTGTGTCAGTAGGATTTGTTTAATTTGAGACGCCTACGTCATCACATCATTCTCGGCGGGCAGAAAACTATCGAATTGCGCCCGCAAATCAGGGCGCACACAAACGCTTTGCGGCTCGGTCGTACATAAATATCGATAACAGCCCGTGATTTTATTTTTTCGGCCAAGGACAAGAAAGTAATTTGTTCTGCTTCTTTATTTCCTTCAGTCTCATATGGCATAACAATAGAAATTTTCGATTTTTCAATATGTATACTTTTCATATGTAAGATATACCGGTCTGCAAAGTGAACATTTTACGGGCTAATTTTAATGCAATAGAAGTCTAAGATTAAATAGAGAAAGAAAACGATTTCCCCTGTTCCACCTCCAGCATTCCCAGCGCTCCATGCTGGGAGGTGAAACAGGGGAAATCGTTTTCGTTCTCTATTTAACCTTAGACTTTTTCTAGACATTTCATTCTATTGCATTAAAATTGGCCTGTAAGATGTTGACTTGTCAGCCCTGTATCACCTGTATAAGTTTTTCTCACGTCAATGAATACAGGGTGCTTTATATTATAGGGAGGCTTTTAGGAGTATAAGTATAGATATCTCGAAAAAAAATAAAATAAAAATCAAAGGCAAATATGCAACGAGACGGACATTGAAAATGATGAAGTGAAGTGCAAAGTTCATGTGTATTAGATTGTGATGTGATGTATGACGTCATATGGCAGATGTAGCATGCACTATTCCGTAATTTGGGCCTCCATACCAAGAAACATTTTCAATGTTAAAATCCTATGAACATTGTACAAACCCCTG
Organism: Ceutorhynchus assimilis; assembly: GCA_917834065.1. Lineage (NCBI taxonomy): Eukaryota > Metazoa > Arthropoda > Insecta > Coleoptera > Curculionidae > Ceutorhynchus > Ceutorhynchus assimilis. The sequence continues at coordinate 21,817,061 of OU892278.1, forward strand.
CTTTTCCGAGTTTCCGTCAGCGAAAGTATCAGAAAAGCATATACTGTACTATAATAAACTATAATTATGTTAAAATGTGGCAAAACCTTGACAAGCAAATCCACGCAATCCTCAATATGCAAATTGAACTCGCAACTAACTGCCAATTGTTTTTAATGATAGTGATTATTTGGAAAAATCTAAGAGATAAAAAAACTAAGTTATAAATTCTCCTGTTCTTTTTCATAAGCCCACCACTGTATTTTCCTGAAGAAATATTAGCCATAAAGATAACATTCAGGTATTAAATAAGCTTGCATGCATCCTATACATTTTTATAAAATTAATCTCATTTAATGAAACTCCCTTTTCCTGGACATTTTTCCTATAAAGCAGACTAAAAACATCAGTCTACATTATCTTAATAGGAAATTAGATGGGAGCTTTTAATTTAGTTTGACTAAGGTCTATGAATAAATAAAAATCTACTTTGGGAAAAATAAGTTAGGGCGTTCAGACATGAGAGTGTCTACCGTCTATACTGGTTGGACGCTAATCGAATTAAAAATGGTTTAATGCTTTACTTTGGCAAGCAAAGTGGGAAAAAGGATAAATAACGTTTGTGACGGAGTTTGGTTTCAAATCAATAATTAATAAATATACTTTGAGCATAGTATGTTAAATTGAAAGATAATGTATAAAATTCAATGATTTTCCTCCAAATTTGTTGCATCTATAGCTAACATTACTTAAAATTTCCAGTTTCAATACCTATTCAATAAAAATATCAACCGACCTTCCTGTTTTTGGACATGAGTATAATACTCAAAAGGGTGACATCCCTTATTGACAATTTTGCCTAATGCCCAGGTATTGTTCCTCCGAATCGACCTGATTTTGACAACTCTCATTATTATTAAATATGTAAGTTACAGTTTTTAGATATTAAGATTATTATAACCAGGTTTAGAGGTTGATTGATTCAACGAAAATAATAAAACCTGTGCTCATTGTGGTATTTTTCAATTTTCAGTCTTTTATACCTGAAGATGAAGCGTTGAAGCTTCGAAACCGGTAGTATATAAATAAAAGAATTTTTGGGATTTTCAAGACTGTTTTGCTTCAAACCTACTTATTTAAGATTATTCTGCATTTAAATTCATAAAGCGTCACAATTGCAATATTATGTTTGATTTAAAGTTTCTATTGACTCTTGTGGGATAAAGTTGAAATAGAGTTGGAATGGAGTTATGTTATTTTATTTATGGCGCGATTTCGACATGGTTTCGTGAATTTCCCTTAATATTTTGAAGAAAAGTGTAAATAACTGACTTTAACAACATTGAACTCATTAATTTGGTTCCGGAGACATATTTGAACTACTAACGAAGAAATTAAATTTTGTTTGACTTTTTCACACTCAGTCATTCACCAAGAGAGTTGTTTCTTCCAAATGATTTTTGAAACTACAAACTCAATAATTATAATGTGCATAATAAATTATGCTAACTACTTTGTTGAAATCCAAGCTGCTGCTTCTGCATGCTACTATGTAATATAATAGCTATAAATAAACGTTAACAATAAAATAAACACATCGAATGATAGAGGTTCAATTTATTTCTCAGCTAATCTCGTTTCCGGCCCACGATAATCTTAATAACTAACAGGATTAATAGGTGATACATAACGGTGTCCCTTTCCTTACTTGAATAGCCGTGCACCTTCCTGCATTAAGTAGTTGTAATAATAATAATAAAAACAGAAGCAGGTTGAATTTGTTTATTGTATCGTCATGCTATCACCTAAACTTTAATACAGGACCGTTTCAGAAGGAAAAACTTGCGAAAAATTATTTTTTTTGGAAATATAACATCAGACTTAAAAACAAAATGTAGGCAGATTCACCTTTCAAGACCATCATCAATTAAAATCAAGATGTTCACTGCTGAACATAAGCCCCCTTCATTCGTATCCGTTTCGGTTTTTCAGATTATCCAACTATCTTGTGTGGATTATACCTTTTTTTCCGTAGGTTTCTTGACGTGGTCTGCATCTGAGCCCATTATTGCAACTTGGGATTACTGTGTTTAAGGTGTTACGCCTAATATTGATCTTTCGATTCCTTGCTAATCCTTGAAATCATCGTTTTCCTTTTGACGCTTAGGCCTGCTATGTCATCCCAAACCAACCGCACCAACATATGTCCCAGAAGGAATGGAAAATTTCAGACCTGTGTGTGTGTGTCCTGTGTTTGTGTGTCGAACTCTACACATCGTGGTATGTCTGGGATCCACAGTACTTTCACTTATGGACCGGGAGCTAGACGGATATGAGTAGGTTTGCAAAATGTGAGGACCGCATTTTATCAATGGAGAGTAGCTGAGAAAAACTCAAAGGTTAATGATCCGGATCTTGAACCGTCCATTTTTTTTCTGTCCCCTCTCTTCTCACCTATAAAGGAATTCCATGGAATGTATGCTACGTGTCTGATTTTAATGACTATCATAGTTCCAATTCAGTTTGCTCTTGATGTGGTGGAAGAGACGACAGGGTTTTGAAAGTTTGTGACAAATCAAACTGTATTAGACCATTGTGCCGGAATCCCAGGAGTCATGGGTTCAAAACTACGAACAGAAAAACCACAAAATAATATTAAAGAAGAATTATTTTAAAAACTTTACAAAAGGAAACAGCAAATACAAATAGAAATAGATGAAAGCGAGATAAATAATTATGTATTTTTATTTAGACCGTACATATTATTTTCATCAAATTGAAGCCGAAACCTATGTTTTGGGAACTCAGCTTACATCGCAGTTTATCAGCAGTTAGTTTTTTTTTGTAACATATGTGCAGAGTTCTTCTAACTGTTTTAGTTGTTCAGCATTTAGATCAAGGTTTCCCAAATATTCAAGGGGTTTTTGTATAAAGTCTTCGGATGCAACTTTAAAAAATTGTTTTTTACTGCCTAGTCTGCCGGTGGTATCGCAACTATGGGAGTTTTACGCTATATTTAGGATGACGTTGTAGCATTTTTAATTTCTTGGCTAATATGCTACTTTGTTTTGCTCTAGTGGATATGATTCCATATAGAACTATAAAGAAATAAATGAATAAACGACTATCTTTCCTGTGCCCAGATTTTATTACCTTGAGTACAGCTTTCTACTTAAAAGTTTTTTTGGTTCAGGTCTGCAATTGTAGTTAATTGATCTAGGAAGGTTTGATTCAGTACGGCAGGTCCCGCTGTTATTGATTAGAATCTCATAAAAAGGAGAGAGTACAATCATCTCCAGTTGATAAATTCAATTAATAAATAATCTGAGGTTAGGATAGTTGTTTACTTTTTTCGATTTTTCAGTTTCATCTTACATATGTCATTGAACAGCTGTCGCTGTCTAGGCGTTTTCTTTAAGACCTGTTCTACTTTTTGATATAGGTTCTATAGGCAATTTTCAACATTCACCGGTTATCTGGAGTCATTTATACACAACCCACTTCTAAGCTCGTATTTTTGGGATGTAACTTAACACGCCCTTTTCTATAATTTTCATCAATGTCAAAATTAGAAGTTTGACAAATGGAAGTCCTCTTTCCAAATCTGAAAGGAAGGATCTCCCCTTTTGTTCTTGAGACCTGATACTGTGAGGTCGGTCTTGGCCCTAATTATTTTTAGGCGAGACTTTTTTGAATTTTGTGCCAGGGAAACTCGAATTAGTCTAATTTCTTGTTGATCTTTGTCTAGAGTTGTCCCTTGGTCATTTTGGATTTTGTTTCGGTAAGTTTTGAGATTTTCTTCAGGATTATTAACCTACAACACGTGTTTCATTTCTTCAATAGGATCGTTCCGAGCTTTTGGAAGTTTAAGACTTCACCTTTGGCCTAGAGCATCCCTCAGTTAGAGGAAAGATTATTTCTAATCTTTGGGGCTCGATCTGTTTTTTATACGAACATCGTTATAGGGCCCTAGGCCGTAATTAGAAGGTCCTAGGCTGTATTTAGAGAGATTCTAGACTGGATCTAGATTGCTCTTAGTTGGGGCTGTGGTAGCTTCTCTTCAACAACCTTTGGTACCATTCTGATAGAATCACGATGAGTTCTACGTTAAACAGATACAACGTGAATAGGACTTCCATAGGACTCACTAACCATATAATAGTCGGAATAAACTTAGAACTGCAGAACTGCTAACTGCCTCTGTCTGAATCTACAGTGAGACCAAACATGTAGATAACCTCACTTTAGGAACTTCTGAGTTTATACATACATTTGAAGATAACTAACTCTTGTATACATGTAAGTTGCACTTTTTACTATTTAGGCAAATCTTATATAAATCACCTGACACTAAATTACGTCAGTACGTGCCCCTAAAATAAAATTCTAGAATTTTACCCTGAGGTTGCCCTCACAATAATTTTCACCTTTCTGGTGTTAAATTTGCCTCTTGGTAGAGTGTAACTGAAATTGTGTTCTTTAATCTTTCACAAGTGTAAATAAACAGTTAAAACGGTTTATTTAAAATCCATATTTTTATATATTCTATTTACATTCATTTTTTTATATTCAAATATTTATAAAATAGGTACAAGCCTAATTCTATACACATTTTAATATCGTCCTGGCTATCCCTACTTATTATTGTAATTACTTTTTAATAAAGAAAGCCAGATACATTATTGTACCTAATTAGTTGTTTATATTGCTAAGCTCTCTAATTGCACAGGTTTTGTTTATGACATCATTAAGTAATCTTCTTAGTTAAGTCACAATTAACTTGGTGGCGCCCAAAGGTAAGATGTATACAAGGAACCCATAAACCCATGGCCTCCGAACTGATGCTGACTAGCCGTACGCAGTATAATTAGGCAATTGCCAAAAAAGTACGTTATAACGTCACATTTAGTAAATTTCTGCTGCCAACCTAACAAAACTAAAAGTACTTTTAAACGCATTTAAAGTAGGGGAATTTCAGATGTTTTTGGTTGGCAACGGCGCGCGATGTTGCATGACTTGTATAAACATTTTCATTTCGTTATTTTCAGCTGTCTTCAAAATTATTGACACATAACATTCTGGTGAATTATAAGAAAGAAAATAGGCATTGACAACATTGATCGCGTACACCAGCATTCAGCATGTTGAGTGGTTAGTAAGCGGCTTTGTTCCAACAAGTGGAATACACTAGGTAGAAAAGTTTTGATTGGCGTAGAACTGATTTTCATCTCAACAAAGCCGCTGACCAATCACTCAACATGTTGAGTACTGGTGAACGCGACCATTGTCAGTCCTTGTTCGATGACGTCATCTTAAATATAACATAAAAAACCTATACTTACGGAAGATTCAGCAGCGAAGAGGCATCCTAGAAGATGCTTCTTTTTATGGGAACCATCGAACCATAGACCTAGAAAACCAATATTTGCTAGTTCTTCCAAGTAATATATCACCAGTACGAATACATCTGTATCAGCACTAAGGATAATAACATGTGCAGCTTCAATTGTTACAGCATGAAATATGTGACAAAACATTGTTGATTCAGCTTTTAGGTGGTTTGATTTTAATTTAGATCTCACAGAATGAAGACCCTTTTAGTAGCTTGAAACATTTTGTTGTATCATCGAATTCTCTACAACAGATGTACATCTCGCAGTCTGCGTTCACTTGTGCATATTTTGGAGCAGAATTGCAAAGATATCGAACAAGTTGTAATTTATTCTGAGTACTTGAAAAGAAACGTTTACTATCAATAGGAATTTTTGTGGAAATTTTTGGCTTGAAAATTAAGCGAGCGCGGACTCGCCTGATGTGCTAGAAAGTTGTAAATTGCATCGGAAACTACCCCTTTCTTGCATTCACTGTAATTTCTAAACGGGGCCAAATATTTGATGCAGTGGCGTAACTAAGGGCCCGCAGTTGCGGGGGGGGGCCCGCAGGGCCCCAGGCAAGGCGACAAGAAAGTACTAAACTGGCAACAAGAATATTACTAAAAAAAAAAAAATTCAGAAGTTTTATCGTCTGTTATATAATTTATGGTGTGTTTATTTTAGTGGCATGCAGGTTGAAGGGATAATGGATTCCAAACAACCATAAATTGCACATGTCATCCCCATACCTTCTAACTCGCTCCCATACCAACGGTAACCGCCGAAGGTTGCCGATGGTCTTCACAACTAACAACTTAAAATTGATGAAATACTTGATCGACAAGCTAAAAATGAAACAAGTTTTGGTAGCTCAGTTGGTTAGAGCGTTGCACTAGAAATACGAGGGTCCTGGGTTCCAATCCCAGTCCAGGCAAGAAAATTTTTCATCAATTTTAATTTATACGTCTGCATGCCACTAAAATAAACACACCTAAAAGAAAATACTTAAACCTAACCTATGAACCTCATAATACATACTAACCATTAAAAAAGTATGTCTAACCAATGTGAGACATCTCAGAGAGAAATGTTCAGACTTAAGGCGGTTACACACGGACGTGGATGTCTGAAAACATGTACGCACATACATGAACGCACAAACAGAAACATCAAAGGCGGCTACACACGGCGCGTGGATGGCTTGATACATATACGCGAATACATCAACGTGCAAACAAAAACGTGCATGACGCCTTTGTACAGACGGTCGCACAAAACTATCAAAACTGTAATCTTGCTATTCTGGCTACAGTGTTCCGAGTGTTCATACAAAATTTCTAGCGATTGCACATTCAAAAATGCAACGGCATTTTGCATACACATTGATGTTTTTATTTGCGCGTTCATGTATGTGCGTACATGTTTTCAGACATCCACGTCCGTGTGTAACCGCCTCGTGGGTGCAAAATACCGTCGCGTTTTTGAATGCTCAAGCGGTAGAATGACGCTCAAGTGAGTTCTGGAATCGCCAGAAATTTTGTATGCACACTTGGAATACTGTAGCAAGAGTAGCAAGACTGACAGTTTTGCGCGAACGTCTGGACAAACGTGACATGTGCGTTGTTGTTTGCACGTTGATGTATGCACGTTTATGTATCAAGCCATCCACGTCCGTGTGTAACCGCCTATACTCACAGATGCAAAATCAACTGTGCCCTGTGGCCGTTTTAAGTGATATACTACTATTGCTATCTCCGGAACGGTAAGAGTTACGAAGTCGGTTAAATTTTAAATTACCTAAACAAAAGTGGCAGATTTTTGCATCCATTGGAAGTGAGTTCACAGGGTTGCCAATTTTTTGTTCGTTTCCGAGATATAAAGGAAAATGTAAACACAACTAAAAGCCGTGTGAAGATAACAATGACACCATTTTGTAGAGAAGAAAGAATCTTGAATCTTTTGTATGAACACTTTTTTTCTAAAGCTGATAGATTTTGAAATATTCATTAAATAAGTTTTATTTTTTTTTACATTTTTCCTTATATCTCGGAAACGAACAAAAACTTGGCAACCCTGTGTACTTACCTTCAATGGATACTGAAATCTGCTACTTTCATCTAATTTAACCGACCTCGTCCCTCTTACCGGTTCGGAGATATAGCAATAGTGGTATCACTTAAAACGGACGCCCCGTTTAAAGAAAAATTAGAAGAAAAAAAATTCCTATACATAAAAGATGGGCCCCGGGCAAATCCTTGCGGGGGGGGGGGGGCCCGGATTTGAAGTTACGCCACTGATTTGATGACAGTTTTTGACAATCGGCAGCCCATTTATTCCTCTCATATGCCCCAGCGGACTTTTTTTTTCGTAAATTACTCGATGACTTATTCGCCTGAACCCGTCGCGCGAAATTTTTCAAAAAGTAGAAAAAAAATAAAATTGTCGCACAGCGCTGAAATTTGGTACGATGGCTTTATTTATTGTTTTCGTGAATGTACTGCAATTTTAAGTGCTTCATAGGACTGCTGAAATAATAATTAAAATTGCAGTATATTCATACTAATTCTGATTGAAAGTTACTTCTGAGTCTTTCAACGACTTTACTCTCTCGAGATCCTGTCCAAGCAATACATATGAGTAGATTATGACTACATGACATTTGGAAAAGGATATAACCTTACATTTCTTATCATTTAAGTCTAATTCTACACCAGAGGACAAGGAAATTAAGATCTGCTTGTAGCTGTCTATAGAGACCTCCAATGTTGAAACAAGTCTATACAATTTCAAGTCATCCGCGTATATTATTACACGACTGTAAAGAATGAAGTCCAAAACATCATTTATGTAGCAATTGAACAACAAAGGTGACAGATGTCCCCCCTGTGGAACTCAGGGGCCTTATTCTGTAAGGAACGAAGCGTTCGATTCGGTAAATTTTTTTCGATTGTGACGTCATTTTCGGTTTGGTAGCGCGAAAACGAGCGAAAACTAAATCGAAAATGACGTCACAATCGAAGAAATTCTACCGAATCGAACGGTTGTTCCTTACAGAATAAGGCCCTGGACAAAACATAAATTGGGGACGAAATGATATACTTTAGTTTTACCACTTGGACCCTATCAGTCAAAAAACTCTCCACCTACAACAATAAACTTCCAGCTATCCCTAACTCCTTAAGTTTTCTTATAAGAGTGGAAATATTGATCCTGTAATATGCTTTACTGAAGTCTGTGCTGGCAGAGTCAACTTGACTACCGCATTCCACAGTTTCCACCAAGTTATGTTAATATTTTACTAGATTTGTACTGTATATCTTCCCTTCACAAATCCATGTTGGGCAACCGAAAGAACATTCCTGAAGTGAGGATACATTCTAGATGTTACCAAAGAGTCAAAAATCTTTGGCAAAAGAAACGTTTTACTGATAGGCCTATAATTTGATACGTCCGCTGGATTCCCTGACTTAAATATAGAAGTTAGGAAAAATACCAACTGACATGAAAAAAATTAAATAGAGAACAAATTTTCTCTGGGAGGACAAATTTTGTATTTTTCAAAAAGTGAATTGTCAAGCCATCAGGTCCACAAACCAGGTTATTATTCAATTTGTCCAATTTATCGAAGAACTCCATAATTGTAAAATCAGGAGAGGACTGTACTGTTTTAGAATTACTAAAATTAATATTCCTCTCATGGTGGTTAACATACGCAGATGCAAAATGCTGAACAAATAAATCCACAATTTCTGTAGGATTATCAGACCTAACATCCCCATAAAATAATAAGCACTTTGGGAACTCACAATTATTATCTCTCTTTGAATTAACATGTCTCCAGAAATCCTTGCTAGATGTTAGGTTACTTTCTAACTCATTAACATATTTATTATGATCTGCCTGTATCATCAATTTCCAATTTGACCTTATTTTGGAGAAAGTTTCATAATCACTAGGAGACAGACTATTTTTATATTTTTTATGGGCAATTTTCTTTCAATTATTCCTGAACCATTTTGGGAATTTTAAATTTATTGTCCTTCTCCTTGGTACGAATATTTCAATTGCAGCATTGAAAATTTCGTAAAATTCCAGGACAGCCGCATTAATATCCCTAGTTGCCAATAAAAAATTCCAATTATATAATATAGGTAGGTAGAGGCCAAATACATATTAATATCATCGAAATTAGCAAGGTTGAAGTTGTAGTACTCATAATCATACTCGAGTTGCTGAGATAAGTTGTGAGTCACCAATTCAAAATACAAAGCTGGATGGTGAGAATTACATTTCACAATAGGGTGCTGCACGCTGCACAGCAGACACATTAGCTGTAACATTGCAAAAAATTAAGTCTTGCATTTGGGATTATATTTATCTGGTTTAAATTGAAAAAAGCCATACAATTAGACAAACACGTCGCTTGTTTAGTGAGAACCATACACCAGAATATCACAATTATTAACCGACACCGCATCGTATAGAATCAGTGACGCAGCTTCGGCACACCCTTCATATACTTCCAATGGAGAGGCAGGTGGAATGTATGCATTCCCACTAAGTAGCTTCTTAGATCCTAAACTTATCGAAACAAATACATGTTCAAGGTTGGTTAAATGTGATAATATTTGCATTACGGAGAAGTTCCTTTTCACTGCTATCAATGAGCCCCTGCCTCTAGTAGGGTAGATTTAGATCGAACACACCTAAAAACTGTATAGTTTATTAGACTAAGTTCAGCATCGCCAATAGAGTCGTCCAAAAATATTTCACTGAAAAGAAGAATGTCATAGTTCTCAATTGCTGTGGAACACATTAATGCGTTTAATTTGGTTCTTAAGCACATTCTGGTAATAGACACTTATTGCTGATTCTGGACATGGTTTCGAGGATTGTTTCGGGTCTGATTTCTTCTTTGGAAAAAATTTCTGTTGTTAAATGATCTAGAGGTCCTCGGCCTCTCGATGAAAACAAAGGGTTTACTGTTGTATCTTCGGGCCACAACTCTGGTCTCAATATTGTTGAATCACATGTAGGCTCTACAGAGCTTAAAGGAAGCAATGTTTCATTTCTAGATTGAAGTTTCGCAGTAACTTGAGATGGTATGTTATTGGATTCCGAATGAGCCTTTAATTGATCTACTGTGGTGTCACCACTTAGGTTTCCCACATAGAACCAGGATTGCTTAGCCATGACTGCCTTGTTGACTGCTTCACTTACTTGGTTGGTTCCAATTTTTGTGCAGCTTAAGGTTGGCACCTTCATTCTTCTGAGTAAGAAATCTGACCAACTCCTTATTGGCCTCCATGATATTATTAACTACATTATTTAGCTGTGTTCCAATGAGTTCAGTTTGAGAATTCAGCATATTCTTTAGGTTAGTTGTTAAATTAGCAAAGTCATCTTTATCAGGAACTGTATCAGAAAGATTTTTGTGAGACAGTCAAGGACATTCAATATTTTTTCAATGCTGTTAATTTGTTTCTTAATAGTTGGAAAGTTTCTTACTGATTACCTACACACTCATGGCAATAGAACGTTACAGCTCTTGTCTGAGCAGTTAGTGCTCTAATTTCGCTCGATGATACTTCAGAGCAATTCTTACAGAAGATGAATCTACACCATATCGCAGGGTCCATCAAATAGGTCCTACGCTTTATAACATCCTTAAAAAAGCAAGAAGTATCACATACAGAACAGGCTTTAGACATTATTGTTTCGTTCGGGTTCGGACTATGATTTTTAGTTTTGACATCACACAGAAGGTCGATGGAAGAAAATTGGTTGATTTGGCAACGCTGGATCGCTTGGGTTGTGCACTCCGGTTCACTCCATCGTACGTCAAAAACAGTTGGTTAGGTCACAGTTGATTAAAGCATTTAAAGCCAGACAATAAATAAAAATGCATTGAGGTAGAATAATAAGGAGACGCTGTCATCATTTGAATAGTGCAATAGAAAACGGCATCGGTAGGCGTGGCTAAGTGTCGGAACAATATGGCTACTTAAACAGAGCCAAACTAAATTAATTCTTTATAATTTTTATCTACAAACGTAAAAAAATCGAGATTACACCACGAAAGAAAAAGTTGCTGCAGAAACTTCAACATACTGAAACAGGAGATCCTTCCAAGACCCAAAATAGGAATTCCGGGCTTCAAAAATTTTTGGTATTTAAAAAATCTTCGGATGGAAAATGCGGCCCTGATGCAATTCTGACGCGTTGCTATGACAAAGGTGACAGAATCTTAGACAGAAGTGTCGTAACAATATGGCGGAAGTGGATACGCTTTTTTCTCCTCATGTCGCCTCCTTATTATTCTACCTCAATGTAAAAATGAGAAGAGATGTCAAAGTCCAAAGGAAACCCGGTTGAATATTTAAATTCCGAGGGCAGATCAATTTATCCAAGAAAACCGAAACCAATTGTGCCAATAGGTACCACGTACAGTAAACCTCACCTGTACAGGTGAAAATTCAGGTCACTTATTCGAACAAAACTATAGAAAATATACTGGAGTAGAATGTGAACAACTTTACTTTAATATAACCACACTTTTATATATCTAGTCGATTCTTCCATTTTGTGACGAATTAAAAAAAAAAAAAACATAATATATATCTAGTTCCATCATAAAGACATGTCCTCGGCTATGTCACTCTCAGGAACCTGTAGAGTCAGTGTACAAAATTTCACGACAATTCACGAAATATAGTTTAATCGTAATGCGGGCACTCCTGGACAGATTTTCAATTTTAGAGGTATAGATGAATGCCATGTATAACGCTTCTTCAAATATTATTTCCGTGGTTAATATACAGGTCGCCTGTACTTTGTACTTAGCCTAGTTCTAAAGTTAGCTTGTTCTCTTGCCTGTTTGGATGTTAATCTCTTACCAAGTATTTTTGTTAGGGGTTTGTTCATTACATGGGTAAGTGCTATGGGTTTGTAGTTCTCTAGTTTCTTCCTGTCTTCTTCTTCAAATAATAAAGTCCTTATTGCTTTTTTCCACTTATTCGGTATCTTTTTATTATTACATTTCTACAGCTGTCCCATCTTTTCCAGACAATTCAATTTTTTTCATTTATTTGAGTGTCATCTGTATATTGTGGTCGCTATCAGTCAATGGTGGAACCTCACTTTACTAAATTTGGTGCCTAATATAATATTACCAAACCATGAATTGATTCAAACAAAATCCGGTCCTGAAATTCTTTACCGTATTTTTCGAACATGAACCGTCAAACTGAAAAATTTAAGAACGAGCAAAGCCCATAATTATTTGCTCCTATCGCGGATATATCAGCCACGCTTATTTGTTTAAGTTCGAAAAAACAAAAACTAGTTTAAAATAATCGCGGATGATCTAGGCAATTATGTGTGTCGCTAAAGCACAACCAATTTGATTAGCGTGTGATAACTGTTGAGCAGGAAGGAGATGACAACAGATAAACATTTTCATTTGATATCTGAATATTGTTTATTTTTCATTACTGGTGTGAGACTACGGGGTAATCTCCAAATTGTATCTTTACATTTCTTGTCAATTAAATGTTCCTAGTCGTTTCAGACCGTCAAGCAACTCAGCAACTAGCTCAAAGTGAGTAGGAATAAATTAAACATTTGCTTAAACATTCTACCCAAAATATATATATACTATATTCACTTCATTGTGTGAATAATAACTGAATATAAATTTTTTCTACATTATTTGATATAAAGTAGATAATTTCTTCTGTATCTGAAAAACTGCCTTATTCTAAAGCAAGTAGGCACAAAATAGGTAGTACGCGACTACCTACCTAATTAAGAAATCGTTTTGGAAAGGCGTTGCTGCACCTGCTACCATGAACGATGTAAGTAGTACTTTGCGAGAATTCCCTGTACGAATTAATTTATGGAGATTGCGTGATCTATTTACTTACAGTTAGACACTGATTTCCTGTTAAAACTAGGTAAAATACCCAGCCAAATTTGTCTTAGATAAGGCAAACTACTAATTTTGTAATTTGCTAGTTTCCTCTTAAAACTACCAGACAGTGATAATAATACCCAGAGTATGTATTATTTTCGTAATATGCAATTATTTATTCTTATGCAGACAGTATGTTCAGGTTACGGTTTGATTGCTATTTGATTTGATTAGTTGTAATTTGAAATATGTCTGGTTTGTATGAACTTTTAACAGTTTTTAAGCAAATTAAAACATATGCCTGGAAAATTAAATGGAAGTTATCAAATCCTTGTTCTATATATCGTTTCTGATAAGACCTCTAGCAATGGTGTTGAAGTAAAAAATAAATTTTGTCTGATACTCATCATAAATCTAATTAATTCAAGCAGAAAATGATCAAAAACACACTGTGATTGCTTAAGCATATGCAAATAGATTAAAGTATTTCATAATAATATGATGACTTAGAGTACATGAAAAGTAAATTGATATAAGAGATGGAGAGGGCAACAAACCAGAGTATTAGGTACAGAAATTATGAACGAAAGAGACACAATAAGTGGATGCTATCCAAGAGAAAGAACTTATTTGGTTCGGAAATTTACTCTACAAAGAATGGCAGATACGAGAATACTCGAGCAAGTCACTGAGTGGAAGCCTGGGGCAAGAAGAAGATGCGGCAAACCTAGAAGCTGGAGAAGTGGAGTAGACGAAGAAATCAGAGACAGACTCTTGAACGAGAATGCCTAGGTTTGACAGGGATGGTTATAGATTGGAAATTGGGAGACGTACGATGTTGAACATCGATAATTACATAGAGGCATAATTCAAAATAACCCAAGGTCAGGAATTAGCTTAAAAATTAACCATTAATCACTCATCATCATCATCATCAGCCAGCCATCCTCGTCCGCTCTGTCGAACATATGCCTCCTCCAGATATTTCCACTTTCCTGTGTTTTGAGCGGCTACAACACAAATTGTATTGAGTCTTTTCACATCATCCGTGTATCTCGTGGGAGGTCTTCCTCGGTTTCGCTTCTCTGATCTCGGTCTCCACTCTAACTTTTTTTGTCCATCTATCATCCTACTGTCGTCCGACATGACCAGCCCATCTCCATTTGAATTTTACAATGTCTTCCATGATATTCCAAGGGAAGAAGGCTGTGTGCATGTGTCCAGATAAGGAGAGAAATAAAGTGTATTTCATGCAAATTTTGTTTATTGAAATTCAGCGTAGTAGAGCGCTTTCGGCTTTTGCCATCATCAGTACTACCTGCAAGCGAGCGAAGAAGAAATTCATAATAGAGCAGTTGTAAATATGTAAATAATAAATTAGTGGATGTATTTTTTTTTTTTTAATTCTTTTTTTTACTCACTCGTCAGGTTCCGACACAGAAGTTGAAATTGTAAAAGGACAGCGACGACGAGAATTACAGATCTGTACAAAAAAAAAGGTCACAAACAATATAAAACTTTGAAATTATTACACGTAGTTAAAATAAGATAATTCTCTCGAAGACCGCCAGAGAGTCAAGATTTAGATATAAATATATATTTTCAAATTTTCCTGTGTATTTCACTTGATTATTGGAAAATATAAATTGTTCCTCCAATGAATTAATGTTATTAGGTGTTCTGGTGTTCATTGAATGAGAGAGAGTTTAGTCTTTTCGGTTATTTTAAATTCAAAAATCTGCAAGTCAAGTTGGAATGGCAAGTTAAAGTCAAACTTTAGTAGAAGACAGCTGTTTTTTTGAAAAATTGTCAACTATGAAACGCAGAGTGGGTGGTTTGTGATTCTTGAACCTAGCTGATTGATTGTTGATGATGCGCAAGTGAGGTTATGTTGTCTTGACCAGGATCATAATATAAAATTGGAAATGATGGAATTTTTATTAAATAATTTTGAAACTAATCAAGTAGTCTCCTATGTAAAGGTATGTAACATCTGGTTGAGGCTGACTTGGGTGTTGAGACAATGGTCACTATTTTTAAGTTCCTTGGTAATCTCAATGTCCTCGAGAAAGTCGAGTCTATTGAAATTCTTTGAAGAAATATGTGTTCGTTAATGCGAGTTTTCAAAGCTCTGCAAGTCCTGCCTATATAAGAACAGTTACAAGAACCACAAGAGAGTCTGTAGGTTCCACTTTTTGTGAGCGGATCCACCCTATATTTTATATCGATCAGCTGGGAACCCAGTTGGTTTGTGGTTTTGAAGGATATCTTCAAAGTCGAGTCTATTGAAATTATTTGAAGAAACATGTGTTCGTTAATGCGAGTTATCAAAGCTCTGCAAGTCCTGCCTATATAAGAACAGTTACAAGAATCACAAGAGAGTCTGTAGATTCCACTTTTTGTGAGCGGATCCACCCAATATTTTATATCGATCAGCTGGGAACCCAGTTGGTTTGTGGTTTTGAAGGATACCTTCACATTATCCACATATTGGTTGACACAATTATTGACCTTTCTATCTATTGAATCAGATCCTCCTATTTTTATAGCTTCTGCCGCTAGTTTGTTTTCTCCTGGCGCTTTGTTATTTTTCATTTTCTTCAGGGCATAGTTAATCCCCTCTTTCGTGATATTGGGAATGTCTTCTGATCCTTCGTTCTGTATTTTGTGTAGATTATGACTTGTTAGGTCGGGAGAAGGTTTTTTGTTTGCGTACATTTCTTTGTAAAATTCTCCTATGATCTTTATTATCTGTTCTCTATTTGATATTAATTCCCTTTCTTGTTAGGTTGAATAATTTATTTTTTACCGTTTGCTAGTTGTTCTCTCGATACTTTCAGGCTTTTGCTTTGTTCTATTGTTTGTACTACTTTATCATATCTGCATTTCCTGTCTTTCCTTAGCGCCTTTGATATGTCTTCGTTAATTTCTCTGAGTTTTTGTTGGTCTAGGTTATACGACTAAAACTTAATAAATCAGCTGAATTCACGTAATAAATAAAGAGAAACCATAGTTCGTCGATTTGAAGTTAGGAGTTATTTAAATGTACTCGCTTTACTATAAAGTAGGTGTTGCGCAATAATTATGGAAGATCTAAGGAAGATTATCGTGGTATAAGCGAATCGAGAGATATTTGATGACGAAGAGCTGGAGAGATTATAGCTTTATAGCTACGACACGACTATATCTAATTCAACTAATTCAAGACACATAAGTTACTTTCAATTTGATTGAAGAAAAAGTTTATTTCATAAAATAAATAATAACAGTAATTATTAAGCAATTAATAAATACTGTTGTGTAACTAATTTTAATTTAATTTAAGTTTTTTAGGTTGGCAACATCGAGTCCGATATAGTATTTAGGTTGGTAGGAAACAAAAAAGAGGAAGGATGTAAAGAACGGTAGAACGTGACGTGGTTGTTAACTTGTAACGTCAACGAACATAAAAAATAAAATAAAAAGATACTGACCCTATAAATAAAGTGTTTTATTCAATAAATAAAATTAATAATAAAGAAATAACAATAAAATAATTCAGGTGTGTTGTTGAAGAGAGCTGAAAATTTGTGAAAGAAGAAAAGTGAGGTTACAAAGTACATTTTCCAATTAGGCATTCCAAGGACCTGTCAAAAAGTGCGTTGTGGCGGAAGTTCATTATCCCGTATATGAGAGTATGTAATTTAAAGCTTTTTAAATTGCATTTTGTGGTTATTTTGTGAATGAACTCTGTTTATTTTTTTATTTTATTGACTTCAATAATGTTTCTTCCAATTAAAAATGCCACAAACGGGTCTTGAAGTTGATTGTGGAAGTAGTTTCAACAAGGTAACAAGAATGATGTCAGGCTTTTTTCATTGCCCTTTATTTAAAATTTTCCAATTAAAACGTGAAAATTTTTCACTAAAACTGTTCCTGCATCTGAAATAAAGCCATTTTCGAAATATTCGTAAGAATCTAAGCTTTTGTAGGCCTTCATTTGCTCATTAATGTGAACAGTGGATCAAAATGTCATCTGGACATTTTTTTAAACTAACCGTTCGCCCAGATCCCAATTTTCCTGCATTCAAGTCTTTAAATATTCACTCCGCATCTCAAAAAGTATATTATAACAAAGTAAACTGTAATTAGCTTGAAAATATTCCAAATAAAGCCAAGATAAACAAACAAACGTCAAATTTTCCACGGTCGCCACATTGAAAAATCACGTGGTTTGGAGAGCTTAATTCCCTTCATAGGAAAAATTAGGAATAATGGATTATTTCAAGCCTCCAGAAGCAATTAATGTCCAAGAGCCGTATGGATTTGGGATCTTCATGTTGGCATCTGGAAAAAAGGCCTCTGATGAAGACATAAAGGTAGCCCTACTATTAAACATATTAGGTGAAACATGCCAAGATATTTACAATACCATTGATCAGGCTAAAACCAAGAAACTAAAAGATGTGTTACCATGTTTTGATGACCACTTTTTGCCCAAAACTAATGTTAGCATGAAAACTTTTAAATTTAACTATTCAACAAAAAGAAGGTCAAATTATTGATTCATATTTGACTGAACTGAAGGCACAAGCAGCAAATTGTGCATTTCTATGTGAAAATGACCAATGTAAGCAGAGCTATACTGAAAGAATGATCAAAAATAGAATGGTTTTAGGTGTACGTGACAAACAAATTCAAAGACACTAGTTACGAGAACCCAGTACCTATGACATTGGACAAAATGCAGGAATATTGTCGCAGTATTGAAGTCACTATGAATCATGTTGAGTTATTAAATGGAGCAGAAGAAGCTGAAGAAGTAAATGCTGTGAAGTATACAAAAAACACTGCTTGGAAATGTAGAAGACGTGACTATAATCATGAATTTCGAAAATGGCCTGCATTTGATCAAATTTGTGCCAATTGCCAGCGTAAGGGAGACTTTGCGAAGACATGTTTCTTTAGAGATAATAAAAATCAACAAAAAGAATCCATAAGCCAAGGTGATAACTCGTTAGAAGTACAAGTACAAAATAAGACAATATTGTTATTCAAGAAAATGATGATTCTTCCATCGTTAGAAGTGGAAATGAAAACTCAATTTATATTTGTGAACAGAAATTTTTTTTTTATATTAATATAATAATTCCAGTTGATATGAAAATATTGAAATTGAAATTAATAATTTTGATGTTAAATTCAAGCCTGATACGGGGGCTGAGGCTAGCGTGGTACCATACAAATTTTTGAATGATTTAAATATTGACAAATGATGTCCTTTTAATGAAATCTTGGCACAGTCACGTGGCAGATATTGCTAAAAGGGCCTCCCAAAAGCTGGGGGTGCTATTTCGTACAAGACATCTGTACACACCAAGCCAATTGCTGACACTCTACAAAGCCCAGATTCGACCAACTATGGAGTACTGCTCACATATATGGAGTGCAGCACCCAAACATACCTTAATGCTTTTGAATACCGTGCAAAAACGAGCTATCAAGCTGATCAATGACGCCGCACTTACTCGTAACTTGGATGGTCTCGAACATCGCAGATCTGTGGGCGATTTATCTCTCTTCTACAGGTACTATCACGGAAAATGCTGTGAAGAGTTGGCACGTATGATTCCACCGAGAGTAGCACCTACCAGGCGAACCCGTCAAACAGACGGTAACCATGAATTTACTGTCAAACTAGAGGCACCAAGAACCTCATTATATCAGAATTCATATCTCTGGAGAACAGCATCGCTGTGGAATAAACTCCCTGCGACGGTTTTCCCTGCAGGTTACAAC
Organism: Ceutorhynchus assimilis; assembly: GCA_917834065.1. Taxonomy (NCBI): domain Eukaryota; kingdom Metazoa; phylum Arthropoda; class Insecta; order Coleoptera; family Curculionidae; genus Ceutorhynchus; species Ceutorhynchus assimilis. Next base: position 21,836,102 of record OU892278.1, read on the forward strand.
CTGAACCGTTTCAAGACCAACATACACCGACATTTCCGCGCACTTGCCGCTTCTCGAGCGTGATAGGACATTTCCTTGCGAGTGCGCATATCCTTAAAAAAAAAAAAAATCAAATATTGTCCCAACATCCATTATGATAATTTACTATGGAAATTTTAAATCAAAATCCTCGGGTCATATTGTCATATTACACTACCAAGTAAATATAAGGATCAATTTAAAAGTATAAAGTTCCTGATTGTAGACTTAAAAAATTCAGAGCCTCTGCTAGAACTTAATGATTGTGTGAATTTCAATATGATTACTCGAATCAATTTAATTCAAAATAAATTTTTATTCAATAATGTGCCCTTACCTAAAAATAGAGATGAGTTGTTTAATAGTTTTAAAACTATTTTTGAAGGTCTTGGATGTATCCCTGGCATGGTGGATATTAAATTAAAAGATGATGCTAAGCCTGTGATTCACATACAGAGGAAGGTATCATTGGCTTTACATGAAATATTAAAATCTTCACTAGATGATCTTGAACAAAAAAATATAATTTCCAAAGGTAATTATCCTACTGAATTGGAAAACTCAATGATTATTGAAAAACCCAATGGTTCCCTTCGTTTCTGTTTGGATCCAAAGCCTTTAGATAAGTATATTTGTAGAGAACATTATATAATCTCAAAATATGACACTATTTGCGTAGATTGGAAGTGAAAACAATTTTTTCGATCATACATATTATGAAAGATGGGTTCTGGCAAGTACAATTAACAGATTTGTGTACTTTCAACACTCCTTTTGGCCAATATAAATTTGATAGAGTGCCATGTGGATTGAGCAATGTACCAGAAATCTTTCAGAGAAAAAACATGGAAATATTTGGTGACATTCGAAATGTAAGTATATATTTTGACGAAATAATCATTGCAGGTTATAATGAGCAAGATCATGATGATGCTTTTAAAAAAATAATTGAAAAAGCTTTCATATATAACATTAAACAAAATGAATGAAGTTACCTTTTCAGGTCAAGTTATCTCAAAAAACGGCATTACACCTTCTCAAAAAAACATTGAAGCTGTTTTGGCCATTGAAAATCCTTCTGATAAAAAAGACTCACTTAAAATTCTCGGACTTTTTAAATTTTTCTCAAAATTTATACACTGTCTAACACTTTTAATTTACGAAACTTTACTAGAAACGATGTCAAGCTTGAGTGGCTGGAGGGACATCAGCAAGAATTGGATACCCTTAGAGCTCTTATCACAAACAGACCAATATGAAAAATGTTTGATGAAAATAAACCAGTAGTAATCCAGACTGATGCATCTTGTAAAGGCCTAGGTACTTGCATGAGACATAATGATCATCCCATATCGTTTGCATCTAGATCTCTCAATAAAGCTGAAGTGAAATATGCTCAAATCGAGAAAGAACTTTTGAGTATAGTGTGGAAAATTCCATTTTTGGATTTACGGTCGAGAAGTTGTTATTAAAACGGATCACATACCATTGATTTCTTTATTTAAAAAAAAAATCTAGATGACGTTAGTGCAAGACTTCAAAGAATGCTTTTGAAATTACAAAAATATCACATAAGAATTGAATATTTACCAGGTTCTAAATGTATGTAGCCGGTGCGTTAAGTAAATCATTTATTAAAACTGACAGTCCTCTTGCGACATTGAGTTAGAGTACCCAGTCCATGCACTTTCCTTAGTAGTACCAGTGGCAAAAGAACCGAAAATTATTTTCCAAAACGCAATTGATAATAATCTGGTTTTATCGCAAGTCAAGAATTTTTAACTAAATGGCCGAAATATAATAAAAAGTTAGCTTCAAATTAAGATACTTCTATAACTTAAAGGATGATATTCACCGTTCTGATAATTTACTGTTTCACAATAAAGAAATTATTGTTCCTTCTGAACTCAAGACTGATATGCTTAAACTTATACATTCTACTCATTTTGGGCAAATGTAAATTGCGAGCCCGTGAAATCATGATATGGCGAAACATGTCACAGGACATAGAAAATTTTGTTAAAAATTCTGAAATCTGTCAACTCAATAGCCCAGCAAATCAAAAGGAAACTCCTGTTCCTCATGAAACACCGGAAAGACCGTGGCAAATATTGTTTTCAGATTTTTTTGATTTTAAATCCAAGAGTTACTTATTAATTGCTTACACTTATTCTCACTGGCTCGAGGTATTTCCTACTCAAGATAAGACTGCAAAAACTGTAACAAATATATATTTTCTAAATGTGTTGTTCCTGATATTTTTATTCTGATAACGTGCCATATGAAAGTGTAGAATTTAAAAATTTTGCCCTGGAATTTTGAGTGTGAATTTTCTAGCCCCCACCATCATCAATCAAATGGCTTTGCAGAGAAGTATGTTGATATTTCGAAAAATGTGCTTAAAAAAATGAAAAATCTAGATTAACTTTCATATTATTTACTCGAATATCGAAATGCTCCTCTTCCTAGAATAGGATATGCTCCCTCTCAACCGCTCTTATGTCGACTTGTTAAAACAAAACTGCCCATTGCTTCGGAACATTTATTGCCAAAAATTGTTGATCACAAAGAACTTACCACAAAATTGAAACAAGTCTCTGAAAAAGTTCAACAATATCATAATAAAACAGATTTACCACCTCTAAAAAACAATGATAATGCTCATTGGAATAAGGGAAAAATAATAGATAAGTATAATGATCGCTCTTATCCAATAAGGAATACAGAAGGCAATGAATTTCGAAGGAATAGGAAGCTTATTAATAAAACTAACTTACCTGTTAAGATTTGTGAAGGATACTTTTCTCATTTATTGTATGAAATCACTGATTCAGATGCGTGGTATTACTGTAGTACTGGTAGTTTTTTTTATAAGTTCTGAAACTGCTACTCTTCATAATAATTTGAGTGTGTTAGGAAATGCTAATGATGATATATTATCTGAGAATTCAAACAGTTCAGTACATTCTAAGGTTGATAAAACTATTATGAAGAATGAGCAACCGCTTCATGAAACTGATAGTAAGTCTGATGATATATATTATAGCTCTGACTCAGAAAATGGAATATAGTGATTGTGATGGTGCAACAAGTGTAAGATACGATAATCCTGATTGTGACAAAGTATAAAAGCGTGTTATGGAAACTACAAAATATTTGGAAGATTATGAATTGTATTAAAAAGAAAAAGAAAAAGCGTGTTGTGTAACAAGTTTTAGTTTTTTAAGTTTATTTAGGTTGGCAACATCGAGTACCATATAATATATTTAGGTTGGTAGGAAACAAAAAAGAGGAAGGATGTAAAGAACGGTAGAACGCGACGTTGTTGTTAACTTGTAACGTCAACGAACATAAAAAATAAAATAAAAAGCTAATGAACCTATAAGTAAAGTGTTTTATTCAATAAATAAAATTGATAATAAAGAAATAACAATAAAATAAAATAAATTCATTTTCCAATAAACTAAGACAAACTTTGGAGGCTTTTGATGAAATGATAAGTCAAAATTTCAAATCCCTCTTTCGCATGCAGATCATGAGCTGCTTCCATGTGTTCGATGAACTGCGGTTAATATGACATCAAGAGTTGTCGCGAACCCGTTTATGTCCGTCAATTTATAGAAAGGCTTTCTATTAAACGAAATACTTAGATTTGAGGAAAAGGGTCTTTGAGCTTATGAGCTGGAAATCAAGGGTAAGCGATTTATAAACTGCTGTTTCACTTTTGAAACAATGCATACCGAGTAGCTATTTAATTGAATAATAAAAAAAAATAGTTACCTCTAAACTGGGATGCTATAAATCTTGCAGCCGCCACGAAAAACTATTGGATAAAATTGCAAGCTACTACTTTGTTTTTAAAACAAAAATTGAACTGAAAATTAATCAACTTGGATGCGGGCCTATGCCGGATTATCAAAAATAATATGTCTTACGTCAAGCCCAGCGTTCAAGAAAAAAAGCCTTCGTCATCGACGAACCATTATTTCGAATTTGCACGAACATAACTTGTTCGCTGAGAATGATTTTTGTTTTTTTGGGCGTTGGATAAGTATTTTTATCGGATACGGAATCACTCCTTTGGGACCGCGGGGAAAATAAAAGGAATATTTTCGGGAAATATAGGAGAGAACTTCTTGGGTAAATACATTTTTCGTCGCCCATTTAATGGAAAAATATAATGCTGGAAAAATAATCATGTTTGATGCCTTCGTTGATAAAAATAACTTATTGTTTATGATGATGACTGGTTCATTTTTTCGGACAATTGAAAATAATAGATAATATACCTAGGAATTAAAATATATATATAAGGGTCATATAAACTATTCTTCTCCGTTTCACTACATTACTTTAGGGGATAGACAAACCGAAACAAAACAAGCAACATTTTTGACGGACTATTTACCTTCATGCTAGCTTCTTCATATGTACGTATTTAACTTCAAGTGTCACCTCGAAAACTATTGATCCAGGCCCCAAAGGATTATCCCGTGAAAAAAATTTTGAGAAACGAATTTAAAATTTGTATTTTAGGTGTGTTAGAGAAGTGATTTAACTTGGGTAGACATCATGAAGATGGCGCGACTGGATTTTGTGCACTATTTTTAAAAATGGCGGAGGAATTCAGTATTATTTTGTATTTCAGGAACTATAAGGCCTTCAGACCTCAGTCTGGTGGGAAAATATAGGTATTAGGAGTCAAAAAATAAAAATATAATAGTGGTAAAATTCAACCCTTCACTTTAACCCTTACACCGATGACGTTTCATTTTTATGTAACCCTCTACAACATTTAGACTTTGTGTTTGTTCCAGGTTTTCCCGATGTTTTTACTTGAGCATGGGTGATACAGTCGGCAGAAAAGCGTGTCTTACTTCTGTATTACTAAAAACCGGATATGAAGAGCCCTTCGATAAAACAAAATGCGGGATATGTCAAATTAACACGAATGAAACAGTAACATCAAGTGGAAATAAACAGAAGAGAATCCGAGATGCCGCTGAAATACGGTTAGATGATGTTCAAAAACGATTGAAACTAATGACTGAAGATGACAAAGGAGTTTATCACTGTAACAACAAGTGCTACAAATCCTATACACTTGGATAAAATCAACCAAAAACCACCTCAATGTAGTGAAGAGCCCGCGTCCTTTGTAGAAGATACTACAGTTGAGGATCAAGGCTATCCACTCAGAAGATCGTTAACTTCTGGGCGTTTAACACCATCAGCTCATTTGAAACCTGAAAACCTTCAGTGTGTTATATGTGGTTCAGCCAGAATAAATGTCAAAGGGACGGACGACAGAAAAAAAAACAGAACATGCGAGTCCAAAAGAGCAAACATTCTTTTACAGCTAGTTATTTCGGAGACGAAGTGTTCAGTCGAGGAGCTGATTTAAACAGTGATACGACAATATTTGCTTCTGATTTGTATTCTCACCCGAACTGTATGCGTCTATACATTGTAACAGTCCAAATGTTACAACCTAATGTTTAAAAATTAATAATTATTGATTATTGATAAATCAATAAAATTAACAATTTTTGTTTGGTTACACTATAGGAACATATCAGTTTGAATACAACTGTCTGTCATTTTTGGGTCATTTTATAAAAACAGTGAATTTAACTTTTCATTTCTTTATTAATTAAAATACAATACTAGATAATTATTTTGTTTCTTGTAAAATAAATATACTTTCGTCCTCTGCTATGACGTCATGAAAACAGTGTCGTAGGTATGTAGGCAACCCGGCATGTCGATATGTGTATTCTTGGTTGCTCCTAAAAAATGAACGAAATGAAGTTTTCTAAATAAATAATTTTTGAATTTTTCCGTTAGATATCTTAAATATAGTACTATGGTTAATTGTCTAAAAGCCAACCTCCCCTAATTACCTCAAAATATTCCTAAATATCCATTAGCAATAGTATCTGCAGACCTTGAAAGTTCAGGACACACCAAATTTCATTCACATTTACTGGATATTTCCAAACCGTTTCTCCTTGATTTTCCATTGAAACTATAATCTTCTATCTTCAAGCATCATGCATGTTTTACATTCTGTGGTTGCTAACAATTTTATAGCTAAAACAAAAACAAGAAATTTAGTCAATGTTTCAATGCAAATTTCCACACTCCTGTTCCTAATTTTCTTGCGAAATTTAAACGTTTTCTCTCCATCTGTCATTTGTGAAAATCCGAAGATTTTGAATTATTGCACATGCGCGTTGGCGTTGTGGTTTGGCCTTGCACTGGAATTTATTCTGCGTTTGCGGTGTTGTCGCGTGTGTTTTGAAGAAAGTAAATTTCACCAACAACGAAAGTTGTGTTTCTGATTACGAATGGTGGCATTATTTCTGATTTCTTTTATTTGTTTTTGATGAATAATTACCTAATTTTCAAATATTAGGATGCCGAATTTGAATGTTTTTCCTACTTATTTTCATGTTTTAAAAGCTCAACTCGGATGCCACATTGTGCAAAAGTTAGTAAAACATTTAGGGGTTTTCATTTTTTTTCTGACCAGAGGCCATGTTGAAATCAAGTGGTTCTCTAGACGTTCTTTCGCTTCCAAGATCGCTATGGAAGCGCAGTGTGGTTTTGCGGCATACTGGTCTTTCCTGTGAAAATGGAAAGTGCCCTTTCGTAATACCATCTGCGTTGTCTTCAGCATCTGTATAATAAATGTGCAAGACAAGTGACAGAGAGTAAACCTACTGGTTTACTCTTGGCGTTGGCGTGGCGGTGTGCGAAGGAATGACGTTTGCAGATCTTATACATTTTATGCGAATGAAGCTAGATTTTGAGTCGACTGCTTTTGAGGTTCCAGACCTTACAACTATTCACAGAAATGAACTGGTTGGATTTCTGGGTTTTGCACTTATGGATGTTGCACGTGAGGAAATGACCCAGCCTCAGAAAAACCGGTTACCGGCATGTTTATTATAGACATGGATGTCAGCGTTTTATTTGTAGTAATCTTTACTAGATATTTTTTTCATCGCTCGGCTGCAACAGGAGATCTTAAAGATCATGAAGCATTCCCCGGTGATGACTTATGACTTTATACTTGTGAATACGTTCCAATAATTTACAATATTTGAATAAATGAATGAATGATTTAGGGTTAGTGTTACACTGCGACCTGCATAGATCTATTGTGACCTTAATTCTAGGTGCTTCAGTTGATAGGATTCTCAGTCGAAGCACCTCATCCAGCTTAGGGCCTTTACGAACGCAAGTAAGCTGGATGGTTCTATGGATGGAATTTTTTCTCGTCCAACTGTGCAGCATCCGATGCATTCACCATTTTTAGTTATAAGCAAGATTCAATAAATAACTTCCTGTTTTGTACTTTTTTCATCTCCGCTGGTTTATTCAAGATGCATAGCAATTCATAAAAAAAATCTTTATCAAGTCTTCTTACGTGATCCTCACCCGAAAGAAGATCGGAAACGCCACCTCAACTACGAAAGCCGGTGAAAACTCTCGAATCTTGTCGGACGTTAAAGATTTTATAAAATTGGCCTAGATATGAGAAATGAAGCATGCTCCTCATACAGAAATTAATTTTGGATATTATCTTTGTCATTTTCACCTTCGAAAACTCCGAAAACGACACCCTTGACGTGAAAATTGCTCTAATAAAATTTAGATTGACTGTAATTTGCCTCAATTTTAAAAATTGGCGCCACGTTCAATCCTAAGAGACGGAACCTACGGCTCTGCGACTCAAATCCCTCCAATAGGTCTAGGGAACATGTGTACGAAGTGGCACAGTTTTAATACGAAATGCCGTTCATCTCAACGGACCAATGTCACTATTGATCAAGGCTCACATCCTTACTGGTGATGACACTGTAAGCAAAATTGGAACAAAACTTGAAGCCCTCACTGCTCACCCGGTGAAAGAATTTGCTGAAACTGAAAAAGAAAACGATTTTGAAAAAGCTGAAAAATATCTTGTGTGTGTCTGGAAAAGGAGTTCCGCTTGTGAAACATTTGACGATCTGCGGTACAGTGAATTCAAGGGAATGGTCCTTCTTTCTGACCTACCGCCGACATCTTATTCCATTCAAGGTCACATTAAAAGGGCCTTTTATCTGAGCAGGAATGGGTCTCCCACAATTTTTTTTTATTGGCTTATCTGGAAGGGAAAATAAAGCTCAGAAATATTTTTTTCGGATTTTTTTGGTACCGGGAAAGGCCTCAAATTTTCATTTGAAATTCAATATTTCTAGGATGGTACGTCACGCGCCTAGATTTTCTATTTTCTGCTTTTTTCCAGTGTTGCCATGCGGTTGTTGATTTCACGAAATTTCTCTACGAATTGTGTTCTCAAAATGACATATCGATAAGGATTCGATAACCCATCGATCTCTATTCTCCATGAATTTAACCTCATTTTTGATATGTCATTTCCAAAAACCCATTTATCTGAATTTTGGATTTTATTGGGGCGTCTGAGGGTTTATGCATTCAAAAGAAACATGTAAATAACTATAAACAAAAAAATAACAACAATTATACCATTTAATTTTGTTTTAAAAGTTTATCAAAATCGATAATGGTTCCAGATTTTTACAATATACATTACAAATGCAATATATAGCTAGGTATCAGTTTATAAGTAGGTACAAAAATCGCCTCAATCCTACTTATTTGAATGATAATGTGATACAATCAACTTTCAATTTATTTATTTATAGAAACTCCATTTCAACAGTTTTTACAACAATGATAAAATATGTATAACAGTGTAGTAGAGTAGTAACAAAATTCCTAGATCAGATTCATTGTATGTATTGAGGTAGTAGACCCTGAGATAGGGCCTGTTTAGTGGGGTCATTTTTTTTTGTCTGGCATTTTGAGGGATGAATGTGGCTAGTTAGCCGATGAGAATATAAGTGGTTTTAATGCCTGTTCGAAATGTCCACAGAATGTTTCGCCGGAAAACTCGATTTCGAACTGGGATTACCGTCTGGCGATTTTTCAGCGATATTTTCACAACAAAACCTTCCATTCTCTCGATTACCAGGCAAAAAGTAAACGCGGAAGGTTCTTTTCTTTTCTCTTGGAAGTTGACACTCATCCCCACTTTTTCAGCTATTGAAAAGCATCTGGTATTTTTTATGGTAATTATTTATCAATGTCAATCTTTTATTTAGAAGCCAAAAAAATTGAGATCATTAAAAAAAAATTCCTCATGTAAATCAATTTTTTTCTTCTGCAAATTTTCGAACGGGAGGCAGGCATTAAAATCACTCATATTCTCATCAGCTTAGTAGCCACATTCAGCCCTCAAAATGCCAGACAAAAAAAAATGACTCCACTAAACAGCCCCTATCTCACAGTCTATAGGTAAGTATACAAGCTACACATACATACGGGTGAGATTTTTGTTTTTGGGATCCAATGAAGTTCTATCTATCAACACAATCTTCACATTCCCAGCTCGGAATGTTATTATTTGCTTCATCTACTATGACTCTTATTTGCTCCTATGTACTTTGTGTTATGGGGTTATTCTACAGTTCTACACCGAACAGAAGGTACAATTATGTTGGCTTTCTCTCTTCAGTTGTACATAACTAACAGCATTGACCATATTATTCTGTTTTTGCAGGTCATTGGTTTTTGCTTGTCTTTAAAAAAAAAAAAAAACTTAGTTGTAGTAGGTACCTAACCTACTTTGGACAATAGATGAGTAAATGCTTGTTTGTTGCTTATTATAACTATGTTCAGATAAATCTACAACATTTATTATTTCTAAAAGGCAATTTTCGTAAAAAATAACGCAAAATAAATTTCACCTTTTTAAATTCACATTTCTTATTTCGGTACTGAAGTAAATTGTATTGAAAATTAAATATTCCATTCCGACACCATTTCCATGATCACTTGGGGTAAACTTGCAAAATCGGCTTTCTCGAATCCCTTTTCCACAGCTCTCAATTTAAACCTCGATTTTATCACAACAAACCGAAGAGTACAATAAACAGCACAAATCGAATATATTTTATTTACAAAAAGTACCCTCTTTCGAGACCCTTTCAGTACCAGATTTTGGAAAATTAAAGGTAAAATCTGCACAGGTGTCAGGTACACAAAAGCTGTGCGTAAAGTAAGTTGTAGGTTAGAATTCATCACAAAGCACACGAGTCATGTGTCATGTCATTGTCTAATAAAGCGTAAAAGATAAAGCGAAAAAATAATCGCTGGAATAGGGATCGATAAACCGCAGTTATGTCGATTTTTTTTCCTTTTCTATCTTCTTCATTCAACTAGAGAGAAGAAAATTCGATAGGGAAGAGCTTCGGCCGGTAAATAGGGCAACTAAGCGCATTCTGATTGGTGCAAAATCTAGCGGACTTTTTCAAATATTGCCATATTTTCCCCTTTAATATCTCTCTCAATAATTTTTATGAAAATCAACCACATAGTCCTTCAAGTATTTTATCGGATAAGCTTCCAAACCATATGGATGAAATACTTAAATTCAGTTGAGTGGAAAAGACCCATTGTTTAAATGTTCTAAATCCTGCCTACGTAGAGAAAGATCCCTGTTGCTTTGGATGGGAAGAAATTATTGGAGTTCTGGTACCTGTAAACTTTTTGAATCGTTTGCCCACCGAAGTTACACGTATGTTCTTTCAAAACATGTGCAACAAAAAGATGCCCTTGTTAAACGGCTCTACTTATATGTTCCGCCTACTGTGAATCTACTGTTTAGGATTGTAAAAACAAATAAATTAACAGAAATAGATTTGAACATAAGGTAATCTTGATATTAGTTTACAATTAAGGTGATTTAAATCAGCTTTTAGTAATATATTATTCGCGTTGATATATTAAAAAAAAAATACATTGTCTTTCATTTCATCATTAATGTTTACATATATATTGCATTTTTATGTCGCATATGGTTTGCCAGGCCAAGTATATATAAAAAATTAAATAAAATGCGTTATTACTTGTAGATATTTATATATTATTACTTGTCTACTTTAAAAATAGTGTAAGGGTTAATCTGAAGGGATACCTAGATTTTGACACCAGACTGAAGTCTGTAGGCTTTATAGTTCTTGAAATACGAAATAATACTGAAACCATCCGCTATTTTTTAAAATAGCGTACAAAAAGCAGTCGCGCCAAATTCGTGATGTCTACCCAAGTTAAATCACTTCCCTAATACACCTAAAATACAAAAAAATTCGTTTCTCCGGACAACATTTTTTTACGGGGTTATGCCTTGGGGACAGGGCTATATTGAAAATGAAAATGAAGAGAAAGTTAAGGAAAATTGGGGGATTAAATTTTTTGGTCATGGGCGGGACTCGAACCCGCGTCTTCAGCATTGCCGGTGCTATACGCTCTAACCAACTAAGCCACCACGACCCTATAGATCTTTTTGATTTTTGTTTGGAGAGGAAGTTGCGTGGTTCTTAGCTCATTACCAACGTTTTCAATCCTCTAATAGACCCACACATTTATGGCATCGGTCCTAATTCGAATAAGTTACCCTATTACTATATGTAGGTTTCGTCCATGTGTGTTAAAACTCGGTGTATGCGATGCCCGCATAAGTAATGTTAAAAGGAAAATGAAGTTTTGGCGGTTACAACAACCAAGAAGCGTGGAAATTGAAAAATTGAAAATGAAGAGAAAGTTAAGGGAAATTAGAGGATTAAAAATGATTGGTCTTGGCGGGATTTTAACCGGCGTCTTCAGCATTGCCGGTGCTACGCTCTAACCAACTAAGGCACCACGACCCTACAGATCTTTTCAATTTTCCGCTCATCACCAAACTTCTGAATCCTCCAATTAACCCACACACTTATGACATGCGTCTTAATTCGAATAAGTTACCCTATTACCATATGTAGGTTTCGTCCATGTGTGTCAAAACGCGGTGTACCTATACGATGCCCGCATAAGCAATGTTGGAAGGAAAATGAAGTTTCGTCGGTTACAACAACCGAAAATCGTGGAAATTGAAAATGAAGAGAAAATTAGGGAAAATTGGAAAATTAAAAATTTTTGATTTTGGGCGGGGTTCGAACCCGCGTCTTCAGCATTGCCTCAAACATCTTTAAAAATTTCATCGTGTAACATTTACAGGCAGGGGGGATAGGCCCCCCTCAAATTATAAATATACAACATTTACTTAAAAGTAGGACAGGACTTCTTAAGACTAATTTTCCAGCGTGCGCAACACGCTGTGCGCACATACTCGCCTAGCGAGCTGTGAGCTTTTCAGCCATGCCGATGTTATTGGCGCAAACCCCTGTTTCTATCCCTATTGCAACTTTCCGCGACGCTCCCCGGTTACCCTTAAACGTCGTTTATTTGACCCTGAAGTCGCTGGTGATTTCCACGGATGGCGCGCATTAGGCCATTACATTGGCCTGTCTTGAGGTTAGGGGTGGTATGCTCGGATTTGGAGTGTCAGAGCGCGCCGCGCTCGTTTTGTGGGGAAAAGATTTGAAAAACCCCACTTTTCATTGACCTAATTATATAAAGAAAAACAAAACAAAAATGTTGTGCCCTTGGGCGTCCTCACTAGCAATTGTGAGCTTAGATATGCGCTTGAGCGCGGGTACGGATTTAATGGGTTCGACAACCCTCCACCCCGACCAATCCTGAGACCTGATGAGTCTCTAGATAATGGTTTGGATGCGGGTGGGGGGGGGGGTTTGTAAGGGATGTCAGAGAATAAGGATTGGGAGGATTGGGTGCAAGAATTTACCGGGATTCGAACATGCGTTTTTCAGCTAAATTGGGCATTTTGTGCATTTATGTTTGTTGGTCAGATTGGGGTGCCTTATGTTCAATTAGACAAGAGTGGTTTCCTCATAGTCAGCGAGAGAGGAATTTGTCGCACACTAACTCGCTGGCCAGTTGGAATTTTCCGAAGAACTAAGGGTGGAAATTAGACCTTTATGGGATTGCCAGAGTCTCCTGCTTCAGACTAAGGCTATTGGCGCCTGCGCCAAACTTTCTTGTCTAATTTTATCTTGTCGTTGAGCTTTTAGCTGTGCATTGGAGAGGGTTTTTTAATTTGGGTGTGTGAGTAGCAGGTTGGGATATGGAGGTGTTCATGGGGGTTCAAAATAGATTGGTAAATTCTTGTATGGTGGACCGTGAACTATGGGGTTGTCTGGATCACTATTTTGTAAAGCACCTCGGAGTGTCTTGACCATCTATAAGATCTTGGCAGATCAAGTGCTAGTTAGTTAAATGACAGACACTATGATATTGCTGTATTTTTTTCAATGGTTTTTATTCTATAAGACGAGGAAAGCCAATTTTAGGGGAAAATAATCGAGAACAATAATTCTTCTTGCGACATGAAACTTGGCACTTTCCTTGACGACTTCCGCCTTCCATCTTCAAATTCTAGACAGTAGGTATCTTAAATTGTCTGATATAATGTTGAAAAACAAATTGTCAATTTGCCAATGTACAGTTTCTAATTATGCAAAGCAATTAGGCATACAAGATTTTTGCTTTAGCTCTCATCTATCTCCAAGCGTTTTTATTTCATTAGTCTATCTTGCTGTTGAAAAAACCATAATCTCTCTATTTTTCTAATAAGTAATTGACATTAAAAATTTTATTCGTCTGTGCTCGAGAATCATTATTGTTTTTATGTCTACCTAGACCATTTACTCAGTCGTTTAAAGTGCCAGAAAAACTAACATGTAAATCGACAATTTTATAATAAAAGCACTTAAATTTTTACGATAGCGCTGTTTACCAGATTTTTCTACTGGATAAAATTTTATTATGCTATTTGAAATGCAATCTCAGTTTTAATACCGTTATTAAAACTGCTTTCCAAGTAGATGAAAATCAAGAAAGAAAAATAGATATTTTTTGGGACTCAGTCCAATCACCTCATTGATTATGATTGCTAAAATTGAAAAAAAAAATACAATTAATAGAACAAACGACTTACCTGTAGGAAGTTCGTTCTATATTATATGAGATATACTCGTCCAATTAGAATACACACACGTAGTCACACCATCGTGGCTTTGTCGAGCACAATTATTTAAAGATAAACAACAGCAAAAAAAATAAATAGGTACCTATCCCTTTTTATCATCGCCGGGCTATAAACCTATATGAATCATTAAGGGCCCCATACACTACGGTGAAACACGAAGGTTTTCACCGCCACGATGAAACACGTCGTGCCAAAACCGAAGTGTGTGGTAAAAAACCGTCGTGTTTCACCTTCGGTTTAAAATTCAGTCCGAGCTTGATTTTTGGCACGACGGTTCAAGATTTCCTTCCAAAACCGATGTGTGTGGGTTCAGCAGGACGTGTTTTTTCCAGTGTCGTACGCAGTGTTTGTTGTTGAATTTATTGACATTTAATTTTTCTGAATTATGATTTTTTCAATTTTAATGAAAAATCATTTCAATTTTGTAGAAAAAATCATGGTAATTCGAGCGCAAAGTGATATTGTCGCCTTCGCGAGATAAAAGCGTTCCGCTACGCGTCGCGCGTCAAACTTTCGCTCAAGCGGTATCACTTCGCGCTCTTAATACAAAAGCAAACTTTGCTTTAGCTAGTTTTTTAAGACGTAGCCTAAATAAAACTGAAACATTAGTCCATAATACTAATAAATACTATTAAAAATATTTCTCACCATACATACCCTCAAATATTCTTTTCTTAAAACTTCATATATTCCAGAACATGTTTCAGGCATAATTCGTCCTAAGGCCTGTGCGGAAATAGCTGCTGTAAATTTTAGGTCTTCATAACTTCTTCCTGTTGCTAAGTACCGCAATGTAGCGGTAAGTCTTTCATGCGGTCCAATTGCTTCTCTTGAGTGGGTACTTTTTTTTCTATTAGAGGAGTTACCAATTTCAATAATTCCAGATATGTATCTTCATCCATCCTTAAATAATTAAACCAATCGCTTGGATTCAGTTTCAATTCTTGCAACAAATTCACATGAGAAAACGATTTTCTTTTCAATAGCCAGTCTTTAGTCCACACTGTACGCTTCTTTTTTTTTGTTTTTTACAAGAACCGCAGCTGCCGCCGCCACTACTAAAAGCTGCGACTTGTTCATCGCGAACGCGGAAAAAACTGCCAAAAAATCACGTAGTGTCTGGTGAAAACAGGCCGACGATGAAACACGACGTGTTTCCTCGCGGCGGTGAAAACCGTTGTGTTTCACCATAGTGTATGGGGCCCTTTACACTGTATCAGGGCTTAAAAAAAATAATAATAAAAAATATATATTTTTCGGGAGGGCCCAAGGGAGGGATTCTAATTAGACGAGTATATCTCATATAATATAGAACGAACTGCCTACAGGTAAGTCGTTTGTTCTATTAATTATATTTCGATATACTCGTCCAATTAGAATACACACACGTAGTTATTTAAAGCTTTCCAATTATAGATTTTTTTTTTTCGTATTTTATTATTAGATATTATTAATTATTTCATTAATTAACTCTTTGGTCAAAAATTATCATTAATTTATTTCATCAACTTCCAATAATACATATTATTGTACCTATATTTTATATTTAGCATTTACATACCAAAATAAGGAAACAAATAGCTTATAACTATTAAATACATAAACAAGAAAACAAATTTAATTAGACTTGGATACTAAATATTCTACAAAGTTACATTCATCAACCAGTGGACGATTATAAAACTTAGCAAAAATTTCTGATTTTTTCGTCCAACCGGCTGCGTTTTTTATTGAATCAATGTTCATGCCTGCTCTATAAGCCGCAGATGTAGATGCATGTCTAGTACTGTGACCTTTAAATATAGATACATCTATTCCACTAGACTTCATTACATCTTTTATCCATCTGCTTATAGATTGAGTTGAGGCTTTATGAAATGGTTTACGATATGTTAAAATTAAATATTCTTCTCTATTTCTAATACTTTTAGAAACACCTAAATACTTAACTAAAGTTTTAGCTACACACAAGTCCGGATGATTTTCGGAAAAATTAAACTTTAATACAGGTTGTGGGCGATTGTTATTTGACGTTTTCAGTAAATCCGTGAAATAAATTTCCACGAAATCTTCCTCAATTTTTAATATTTTTTAAATTGATTTGAGAAAGAGTTTGAAATTCTCTGTCCTGATGCCAAAACTAATAATGTAACTAATTTCTTAACTAAATTTTTCTAATGACAAATCTTCTAAAGGATACCACTTTTTAACAAAATTTAAAACAATAAATGGATCCCAAGTTTCGTTGTATCTCGGAAAACTGGGCCTTTCCCGAAACGCTCCTTTTAAAAACCTTTTTATTAACAATTCATCATTATTAGAGATATTTAGGATAAAGGCTAACGTGGACCTATGCATATTTAACGTAGCATAGGAAACATTTTGTGAAAATATTTCTTTCAGAAACGAAATTATGTCACTAACACTTACGGAGTATACATCTATTTTTTGTCTTTTACAATATTGCCCCCACTTACTAATTGATCCACAATATTGTCGTAATGTAGAATCACTGATTGCTAAAGAGGGATAAAAGCAAATCTTTATTAGCTTCAAAAATTATTGGCTCTACCATACAAAGTCTTAAAAATAAAGAAAACCAGAACTGATTAGGCCAGTACGGAACAACCACAATCCCCATTGATTTATCCTCTATAATTTTCTTAAGAACTCGCCCAACTATAGGAAAAGGTGGAAATGCATAAAATTTTAGAGATTTGTCCCATGTAAATGTAAAAGCATTTGATGTTAAAGCTCCCGGGTCTCGCATCCAAGCAACATAGTTGTCACATTTCTTGTTCAATCGCGAAGCAAAAAGATCTATTTCCGACTTACCAAATTTTGAAACAATTTTGAATATATTCCATCATTTAATGAATATTCCGATTCTATAGAAGTAATTCTTGATTGTCTATCCGCTACAATGTTCTCTTTCGAAGCAATATAAGTTGCGTATAGCATTATTTTTCGTTTTTCACACCAAGCCCATATTTTTCTGGTAATTTTATTTAGAGAATGGTGGCGAACGCCACCCATTTTATTAATGTAAGCTATAGCTGTTTTATTATCCATACGCAAAAGTATGTTACAGTTTTTCGCTTCAGAAGCAAAACATTGTACCGCTTAAAAAATTGCTAATAATTCAAGATAATTGATGTGAAACTTTGCTTCATTTATATTCCAAAACCCCCGCGTTACTTGATCCTGGAATGCCGCGCCCCATCCCGTTTTAGAGGCATCTGTGAAAATTTCATACATATATTTTTGACAATCAATCGAGTTAGAAGAATGCCTTATATTTTGTCTCCACCAAAAAATTCGATTACGAACAATTTCTGAAATATACATAGCTGAATCATAATTCCCGTTCGATTTTTTAAGGGCTCGATATTTCTCGTGTTCCAAAATTTTCGTGTGAAACCAACCGTATTGGACAGCGGGACATACTGAAATCAGAATTCCTATTATTCTTGAAAATTCTCTAATTTTACAGCCTTCCCTCATACAAAAAGTATTTATACTTTCTATTAAGGATTCTTTTTTATCGTCCGATACGTACATAGTCATACTACAACTATTATAAATGAATCCTAAGTATTCACAAGTCTGTGAAGGTATCAAATTAGATTTTTTTAAATTTAAAATAAATCCTAGTTCTTGTAATGCTTTCGAAACACTAGCAACATTGGTTTTGACCTCAATATAAGAACTACCCAATATTAAAATATCATCTATGTAAATTAAGCATAAAATACCCTGTTTCCTAAAATGATTAAATACAGGTTTGAGAAGTTTTGTAAACATATACGGAGCTGTAGCTAAACCCATAGCCAAACAATTAAATTGGTATAGTTTTTTATTGAATTTAAAACGAAGGTATTTTTTGTGTCTTTCATATATGGGTACCATATAATAGGCATCTTTTAAATCGATTGTAGCCATATAACAATTTTTCGTTATTAAATCCTTGACTGCTTTATAATTTGCTAATTTAAAATGGGGTGGTGATATAAATTTGTTAAGTTGATTAAGATTAAGAATAAACCTATTGGTTCCATCCGACTTTGGCACCAGAAAAAAGGAAGAAAGAAATTGATTCTTTGATGCTATACACTCGCTAATGATACCTTTTTTAAGAAATTCTGATATAACAGGTGATATTTGTATTATTTCCCGTTTTTGCAATTTTTTATTGGAATACCTATATTGAAAAGGCTTTTTAATAAACGGGATTTTATATCCACTAATCCAAGACATTATAGTATTGTCTCTAGAAAAAAACTGCCAAGCATCTGAATAAAATTTCAACCTGCCCCCGTAGGTGTTAGTACATACCTCTATTTCGTGTTGGTGCGTTTGGTGTAAGGCTTGTACGCCTGTTTGTATTCCCGTTCCCTCTTCTGTGGTCTTTCTACATGTCTTTCTTTTATCCTTCCCTTGGCAAACTTGCGCTGATAGTTTAAAGAAGAGTTTCTACCTTGTGTTCTTTGAAAGGATGAACTCGATGTTGATGGAAAACTCTTGGGTGTAGAAAAAACATTTTTCATTTCCTTGCCTGTTTTTAACTGAGTTTTGACTTCTTTAAATTTGTCTGCGAAGTTATTGCCGCATAAAAACTCATCCGGCTTGCTTTCTTTAACGATTTTCTTGACCATGGGATTCAGGTTAATTCCAACATGATATTTTCTATTTGTTGAAATCATATTAAAAGCTCCACACAAATTTTTACCAGCATCAACGATGGACGGTAAAATCTGACTCTTTATATCTGTAATAGGGCACTCATCTCCTTTTAAAATAGCATCAATACAACTTGCTATTGTCGAAAGAGATAGGCCTACATGCCCTTGAATAATAGAAGAGTATTTATCTTCCTTTCTACCCTGGTCTGTCAACGAAGATTCTAACTCAGGATTTAATGCAGGTGCTTTCAAATAAGAAATATTTTTTGGAACAGGATATTTCTTTTCCATAGCCTCTATTTCAGCTTTCTCAACCCCTAGGGTAAGAAATTTGGTCCAACGATCCGCGAGAGCCTGATGTACCTCACTACCAAATATTGAATCGCTACCAGACGGTTCTTCTCCCAATAGTTTCAAGATTTCTGGGTCTTGCTCTTGTTCTTCAGGCTTATTTTGACTTAAATCTTCATTCCTCTCATCGTTCACAATAACTGGATCTGGGTTTTCACTCTCAGAGGAATCCGAACCAGAACTTATACTACTGGAGTCACCTGAAAAAGGGTGTTCTATTAAGTATATTTCATAGCCCTAAGACTTGTAAGCTAATTGGTATTATCCGAAAAGAAACATAATTATTTACTTTATCGGAACCAGTGTGCAGGCGTCTGACCACATAAAAATTATGAGCCAACTTGGTATTATCGCAAACAACTCAAATTATCGATTATTGTTTGGAACCAATTTAAAACCTGTTGGAATTACCCAAACAAAATGTATTGGAACCATTTTAAATGCCTGCTAATACTGGGCTAAAAGGTTTTGCCCAAAAAATAAACACTTTGCTTACTGGAATTTTCACGTTTTCGTCGGTTTCGTTTTCGTTCCAGGTCCCCTAACTGCTTCCTTAACTTCCTCCTCTTTCTCTCCAAGTCACCATTGTCACTATCCTCACTATAAACTTTATTTCTTTTAGGCATTTTTACTATATAATTAATTATTTCACGTAGAAAAAATAAAACTAAACTGCTTCGACAAAGCACAACAGTGTAATGATTCATATAGGTTTATAGCCCGGCGATGATAAAAAGGGATAGGTAAATTATATTGGAACTCAATAAAGACCCTTTTGTTCTCCCGAAACAATAATATGTAACTTGCTTATGCTAGCATTTATTTTATTATAAAATACGCTTGCAGCTATTGTTTTCCATTCATTTACTCTCGAGATTTCCTCGCAGTAATTTGTCTCATTTAGATTAAGTTTAAAGTTTTCATTTGTAATACTTAGTTTTGAAAATAAATGTTTTTTAAAAACAAAGTTTACTGAAGTGGAAACTTAATTGGCGCAGTCGGTAGGATCCTCAGAGTGCAAGGCTTTGGAGACCCGAAAAACGGAGTTCGTGATTTTTCGAAAAAAAAAGTAGTTCGCGAATTTTTCGAAAAAGTGTTCGTTCGTGGATTACGTTTTTGAAAAAGAACTCTTAGAACATCCAGCCCATCCACTTTCATATTTATGTGATTAACTGAGGATAAGAAGGATTAAAACCAACGTGCTAAGGAAGTGCTACTGTTACAAAGAAATTATCTGTCTGTAAGTAAACCTTCCTAACATTTTGTAATTTTGGTGCTTCATAATTAAGTCCTTTTGCTATTTTTGCTGTTGATTCGCTGAGGTATTTAATACTGTGATTTTAACACAAATTAGCTGAAAAACAAAATAAAACAAACAATTTAAAGAAAACTCTCTTTAATTCAGAAGTTTTACTTCGAATTTTGATTTTTTTGTTTTAGAGTTTTCACTCAAACTTAGAATTTTGAGAATTTTGAGAAGTTTGAGAATTTTGAGTTTTACTTTACTTTAGTTTGAAGTTTTTACTCAAATTAAGAATTTTAATTTTTACTTTTTTAGAATTTTAGTTTGATTTTATTTTATTTTCATTTCATTTTTGGAAACTTAATTGACGTTCCAAAAATAACAAATAATTTTTGAAAAAAATAATAAATAGGTATTTTTTTTTATTTTATTTTTGATTTTTATACATGAATCCTCCAACGAGTGTTGCTGGAGCCTCTAATTTAGCTCAAGCGCAAACTTTACCACAAATTATCAATCAAAACAGAATCATGGGTGAAAATTTAAAATCCATTGTTCAGCTACTCAAACCATTTAAGGGCGAAAGCTCATATTTAGAATATTTTATAAATAATATTGACGAATTTTTCCACACTTACTATACAGGTGAAAATGCCCAAAAAGAATTTGTAGTCACAGCAATAAAGTCAAAATTACTTGACGATGCTGGTAATTTTCTTATGTCCAGACCAGACTTGAAAACTTGGCCAGACATAAGAGATGCTTTACGAATTAAATACGGAGATCCTTACTCCAGACAAAATCTTATTCAAGAGTTGATGTACACGAGCAAAAATTCAAAAGAAAATATTTTTGATTATCTTGAGAAACTTAAACTTCTTGTGCATAGAATAACATCAAAAATAATGAGTGATCCAGATCTAGCAACGGTTTCACACGTCCTAGTAGCACAAAATGAGATTACTGCAGTTCAGAATTTAATAACAAATTCACCAGTAGAATTGCGTACCATATTAATGATTCGCAATCCAGAAACACTGGATGCAGCAACTACATTTATTTTAAATTATCATTTGGCAGAAAATCATATGAAGTTTAACACAAATATGAACAAGTCACATCACCAAACTCATAATCAATCTAATCAAAAATTTTCATACAAACCAAATACACAGACTTCTTATCAAACTAATAAACCCAATTACCAACAAACATTTTTCAATAACAAACCTCAATTTCCATCTCAACCCATTAACATTCAGACAAAACCAAACTACCAACAAAAATTTCCAAGTAGCTCTGGTACTTTTGGAGAGAACTTTTCCAAACAACAAAATGTGTTTGCTAAAAACAAACCTAATCAACAATTTTCCAAACCAACACCGATGTCTGGTGTATCCATTCAACCTCGTAGACAAACGTCCCAAGTGTATAGACCACAACAAAATCAAGCAGGTCCGTCTAACTATTTTAGACCAAACCCAAATGCTGGTCCACCCAGATACACGATCGAAGAAATCAATAACATTCTTGAACAAAGTTCAGAACAAAATCCTGAACAATATTTTGAAAGTGAAGAAAATGACTACACTGATTATTCTGTTAATCAAGACGAACAATCCAATAATGACTATTACCCTGAATACGACCAACAAGAAAATTATTCGGAAGAAAATTTTCAACAAACAGCCTCGGAACAAGACAATCAGCCTTAACTTTAAACAGTTACCAAATCAATCAATTACCCTTCATCGAAATACAAAATCCACCCTGTAAACTGCTAATTGATACTGGAAGTCATGCTTCTCTTATAAGACCTTCCATTGCTGAAATGTATTTCCCAAATAACATAATAAACTCACATAATAAACTTACTACTTGCATGGGAACTAGAAAAACGCAAGGAAAAGTTATTGTACCCATCTTACAAGAATTCAACATCGATGAAAATGTCGAATTTGATAATGTACAACTTCCACGATTATTTTGATGGAATCATTGGAATAAAAACTTTACAAGAAAATCATCTAAACATCGATTTTTCCAATATGAAGTTACAATTCCATTTCAATTCCGATCCGATTTCGATAACCAACTTTTAGAAATCTCTGCCAGAATAATGCAAATCTGTTACTTTAATACTAATATAACAGAGGGAACAGAAATTCTAACTCCATTCATAAATTCCGAAACTCACGTTATCTTACCAACAATTGTTAAAGTCAAAAATGGCACGATTCCATTAGAAGTACATAACCGTACAGACGAATCCCTTATCTTGAACTATCATATCGATCAACTCGAAGATAATTGTGATATTTACGAAGAAGATAATTTTGAAATCTTCAACATGGAGCAAATGCTACCTCAATATTCTAACCACTATGTAAATAATCCCTTAAATCTTCTACGAACTGATCACTTAAATAAAGAAGAACTGAATGCTTTACAGTAATTAGTTATGTCCTTTCCCACAATATTTCATAAACCAGACGAAAAACTCTCATTTACCAACCAAGTAAAGCACGAAATAAAGACAACAGACGAGATTCCTGTTCACGTAAAAACTTATCGTTACCCCCACGTTCATAAACAAGAGGTTAATGAACAAATTAAGAAAATGATAAATTAAAATATTATCAGACCGTCCTCAAGCCCTTGGTCATCCCCCGTGTGGATAGTCCCCAAGAAATTAGATGCTTCAGGCAAACAAAAATGGCGAATGGTCATTGACTATCGCAAACTAAATGAAAAGACCATTGACGATAGGTATCCTTTGCCAAATGTCTCTGACATTTTGGACAAGCTTGGCAGAAGCAACTATTTCACAACCTTGGATCAAGCTTCTGGTATCCACCAAGTGGAAATGCACCCGAGTTCAATTCCTAAAACTGCTTTCAACGTAGAAAACGGGCACTACGAATACACTCGCATGCCCTTTGGCTTAAAAAACGCCCCCGCCACTTTTCAAAGAGTGATGGACAATGTTTTATCCGGATTACAAAACAAAATTTGTTTAGTCTATATGGATGATATCATTGTTTACTCCACTTCTCTCCAAGAACACATCAAAAATTTGAAAAGAATATTCCAAAGATTGGAGCAGTTCAATCTGAAAATTCAACTAGACAAGTCAGAATTTCTGAAGAAAACAGTCGAATTTTTAGGTCATGTCATAACCCCCGAAGGAATTAAACCAAACCCGAAAAAAATTGACGCCATCAAGAAATTTTCAATTCCCAAGACCACCAAAGAGATCAAATCATTCTTAGGATTGATTGGCTACTATCGTAAATTCATCAAAAACTTTGCCAAAATCACCAAGCCTATGACGTTATGTTTAAAAAAGGATAAGAAAATAGTTCACGACTCTGAATTTATTCATAGTTTTGAAACTTGCAAAAATCTTCTCATGAATGACCCTATTTTACAACATCCAGATTTTACCGAACCTTTCCTATTGACTACAGATGCATCTAACTATGCTATTGGCGCTGTACTATCACAAGGACCAATAGGTTCCGACCTTCCTATTGCGTATGCAAGTCGCACACTAAATCCCGCTGAATGCAATTATTCAACGATAGAGAAAGAATTGTTAGCAATAGTATGGGCAACCAAGTATTTTAGACCCTACTTGTTTGGACAAAAATTCACGATACTATCAGACCATAAACCACTCGAATGGTTATTTTCCGTGAAAGACCCTGGCTCTAAGTTAGTCAGATGGAGACTTAAACTAGACGAATTTGATTATAATAAAATCAAGTATAAAAAAGGAACCTTGAACATGATTGCTGATGCATTATCTAGACCCCCTTTACAGATCAATGCCATCTCTCATACGTCAAGCTCACACACCGAATCAGACTCTGACGAAAAATTCCACAAAACCCTAGGAGCAATCCTAAAAGATACCCCTTTAAATAACGACGAAATATTACGAAAATATTTCGAAGGTACTAATCTTTTTATGCCCCAAAAACCGAAATTACCTATCGGAAAAGGCAAAGAAATAAGAATAAATGATGAACACGAAAACAAGTCACTTTCAGAATCTACTATATCAGCTGATTCTCCTCGTAACTCACCTCGTGATTCACCTCGTGAAATCACTGTACCACAAAAACCACCTCCGAAATTTAAAATACTGTCCCAAATCATCTTACCACCAAGACAAGCTCAAGCAAATCTTCCACAAGATGTACAAAGAATTCCTACGTCACTTGAAAATCCTATTTCACCAAGACGACCTCAGGGAAATTCTTCAGAACATGCACAAACTATTCATACATCACTAGAGAATCCTATTTTAGGAGCTCCCTATACCAAAAAACATATCAACCTAATCAAGTAATTTTTAGGTATTCGAATAACAATACCATTCGAAAAGAAATAATCACACCTTTCCCAAACAAAAAGAGATTAACATTCTTCTTGCCAAACGACCCTTCAGACCTACAAATCATCACACTAATAAAAGAATATATGTCACCTAATACATATTGTATGTTTTTCTACAATAAAACTCTAGAGCCCATAGTCTTACGAGTTTTACAAACATCGTTTAATTCTAATTCCTTCAAACTGTTAATTTCCAATTCTTTCGTAGAGGACATTACAGACCCTGAAGAACAGAAAGAAAAGATTCAAATCTTTCATGAAACTAAAACTTTCCACCGTGAAATGACTGAAAACGTTTCATCTTTGAAAAAACGATACTACCCAACCTTGAAAAAGACGTTCAAGCATACATAAAAGCATGTGAGATATGCAACAAAACAAAGTACGAAAGGCAACCCTACAAAATAATTTTCAAGCCTACCCCTATTGGATCAAGACCCTTCGAACATCTCTATATCGATACCTATACTGTTTCGAATGAAAAGTTCTTAACAATAATTGACAGCTTTTCAAAGTTCGCTCAAGCTCTTCCTATCACTAGCAAGACATCCGTTGAAATTATAGCCCAGCTATTAAAATATTTCAGTAATCACGGAATTCCCCAAAGAATCACCTCCGACAATGGAGCTGAATTCAAAAATGCAATGATGACCGATCTATGTACCTTACATAAGATTGAGTTTCATTACACGACCCCAAGAAGTCCGAACTCTAACAGTCAAATCGAAAGGCTACACTCTACTTTACGAGAAAGTATAACCAGCCTGAGGTTGCAAAATCCACGTAAAAGCATAAACGATCTCATGATTGTTGCTATTCTAAATTACAATAATAGCATACACAGTGTCACAGGATACACCCCATTCCAAATAATCAAAGGAGATTTAAACTATGCGATTCCCATCGAACATTCACAAAACAAAATTACGACGGATTATATCAATAATCTCGCTGACTGTTTAGAAACTCTAAATAACGTTATTCACGACAAACTAATAACAAAACAAACGCAAAATTTAGAGAAGATCAATAAAAAGCGCGAAACAGAACCCCAACTTGAACAACCTATTTTTATCAAACAATTCGATAGAAATAAAACAAGCCCTCGATATGACGTCAATACTCAATTACGATTTAGTAAACAAAACGTAAAACGACAACCTAAACAACCAAAACAATTTGTTTCAGACCAACCGAAATGTTCCTGGCAACATTCGTCATCCTCATCATCGTAGGAACCACAACCAATTCTTACATATTAACACCAGTAGAAAACCCTATATTACCAATATCTATAGGAACGACCTACATAACAAACGATCATAATACTGCATACTACCATATTAATACAACTATTATAAAGAAAAGTATTAGAAATCTTGAAATAACGCTTAAGAATTTAAACAGTACTTTAAACCAAACTGCATGGTCTAAAGACTATATTGCTGCTTTATTCGAAGCAAATATTGAAATAAGTCAATCCCGAATTGATTCAATAAAGAAGTTCTTAAAGCAATTTTCTTCGCGAAAACGAAGTAAGCGCGGAATCTTGAATTTTGTGGGAACAGCACAGAAATGGCTGTACGGAACACTTGACGCCGAAGACGGTGCTAGATATGACTCATACATTCAAACGTTGAACGAAAATCAACAAACAATCAATGAAAATTTGAAAGATCAAGCACAAATTCTTAAACAAGTAACGAAGACCTTTCATGACCAATTTCTAAACATAGAGAACAATCAAGTTATTATTTCTCAGAGAATTAAAAATATTTCTGCGAATAATCAGAACCTCCAGACGATTATAACTTTGAACCTGATACTTGATAACATTAATATGCATAGTAGCAAGATACGAGATCTGATAAATCATATACAACTCGCTATCAACTTTGCACAATCAGGCATTATGCATTATACTAATTTGCAGCACAATGAACTCAACCAGATTCTTAAAAACATACCCAAGAATCAGCAAATCCCATTTGACAACGTAATAAAGTATTACGAAACAATGTCGACAACAGTAAGCATTCAAAAGGAATTTATTATTTTTACAATCTATACACCAAAAATAAATCCAAAACCTTTTTTTGATGTATAAACTCTATCCTATTCCTATCCAGAATTATACCATTAATATTAAGCATCCCTATTTGTTACTTACAACAGACACGTACTTTAATGCTTTAAATGAATGCCCTAATGTCGAAGGTGTATACTTGTGTAATTTTGAGACATTATCCCAAAACGAGCCCTGTGTTCACAGTATTATTAATAGTGAACAACTAACATGTCCTTTCTTGAAAATTGACTATGAAGAACCGACAATTCAAGAACTACCTAACAATCAGTTATTGTTAATTCCCAAAAGAAATTTGACAGCAGTTATGGAGTGCAATCAAAAGAAGTACATCGAGATAATTGCCAGTCCTACTCTAATCTCCAGAAGAAAATGTTCAGTGACTCTCAATAATCACACATTTTCCGAAGACATTAAAGAAAACTTCAATTTGGAACTCAAGATACCGAAAATAGACATTCCTATTTTTCCCTAAAACATCACGACGGTCAAACTGAAGACAGTAGACCATGAAGCCCTTCAAGAAGCTCTACAAGAAGCTTCGCAACTTGAAGTTCGACCCTTAAAAGAGTTAACCTTTGTAAATAACCATATATCCACTTATGTTATTATTATTTTAATCGTTATTTTCATAATTATTATAACCATTTTTTATTGTAAACAAAAATTTAGGAAAAATGTGAAAACTGAGGTTCAAATTGAGTTGCCTAACTTGGTACATCAACCCCAATTTGCAACCACCTAAGGAGGGAGGAATTATATTGGAACTCAATAAAGACCTTTTGTTCTCCCGAAACAATAATATGAAACTTGCTTATGCTAGCATTTATTTTATTATAAAATACGCTTGCAGCTATTGTTTTCCATTCATTTACTCTCGAGATTTCCTCGCAGTAATTTGTCTCATTTAGATTAAGTTTAAAGTTTTCATTTGTAATACTTAGTTTTGAAAATAAATGTTTTTTAAAAACAAAGTTTACTGAAGTGGAAACTTAATTGGTATTTATTTTTTTTGCTGTTGTTTATCTTTAAATAATTGTGCTCGACAAAGCCACGATGGTGTGACTCACAGCCCTCTACACTTACAAGCCATGAAGTTAAAAAGGCAACACCGCAATCTTACCGCCAAGTGGTGCTGTTTTATTTAACCTCAATTCCGCGTATGGTTTATTTACTTTTATTGATGAATTCTTATCTCAATTACATAAAAAAGTAGTTTTCTTTGAAAAAATATTAGTAGTTAGTAAAATTATTGTAATATTACCAATATTTTGTACATATTAATCACACAAAATGCATCATATTGTACTAAAAAGTAAAAACAGTAATTCAATGAATAATATAAATATTTGTGTAAATAAGAACAGTAAATAATTGATTTAAATAAATATATTACTAGATTCTAAAGTGTTATAATCCTATATCTATTTTATATGTACAAGGTCTTGTCAAACAATTCTATACAACTAGCAACTACCTATCATGTTAAAAAAATAAATACTTTCTAAGAGTTCGGAAAAGCTACCCTTAAAACATACCTCTATTATTATTTTTAGTACCTAGGTACATTTTTTTTCTATTTCAAAGTGGTTAGTTTTCTTTTTTTACTTGAATCTGTTTTATTTTTATGACATTCACTATTTTTAAATTTTGTGTAGTTGTTTAAAATAATATTACTCATTATCAAAGAAGCAAAGGAGTAAATTTTTTTTGAGTTAGCACCACATTCACAAATTTTGTTCAAATCAATATTAAAGGTATCGGACTCTAAAGCTAATAAAGTAAGCTGCGATAATAAATTATGATGATCATTTGTTTTCAGGAACATACTTTCAAGATCTTTGTTATTAATTATATACTCGAAGATAGCACAAAGATGAAAATAAATAAACTTGGTTTCTTGAGTGGCAATACAGACACCCCCTCTCTGCAGAGAATTAAAATATGTATGATCCGTCTGGATGCCTTTTGCTAGAACTACTGAACTTTGACATTTATCACATTTATTATTCTTCAAAACTGATCGAGCCACGTATCCACAGATGTATTCCTGCACAGAGTCATCAAAATTACTGTACAATTTTAAATAATCACTATGCAGAACAAATTTGAAATTGTTAATTTCCTGCAAACTTACATCATAATTTTCCCTAGGCAAAGGCAAAATATTTTTTATATAATTTAAATCATGTTCTAGGTTACAAGATTAATAAGTTTTGAAGTCTAATTTTTTTCTCCGATTCTAAAATTTGGCAGTATGAAACATTATAGTTACAACCAGACAAATTTCTATATCTTCCAAACCTCTTTTCCAAATTGTCCGTTTGAAATTTTCCTGCTAATATGTATTTGGGATTAAACTTTTGAAGAGAATATTGTACTATATAGATAAGGTTTTGGGTACTTTGCTTAAGGGCATTATAGGTATCTCTGGTGAAACCCACATTATTGCTGTCACTATGCCAAGCATCAAGCCAACTACAAATTTTTTTTAAAAATTGAATTTTATCGTCGGTTTCAGAATATATTGCAGTACAAAAATCATTTCTTTTTATTGTCCCCTTCAGTATGTTTTTAACATTAACAATACTCCACCAATTTTTTATTATTTGAATTGAATCTAAAGAAATGTCATTAACAAAAGTGTATCAAGTCAATAAATTTTCTATTTGGGACCACCTACTGAGTTTTCTACTACTCGGTAGAATCCACATAAGGTCACTACTTGTAATCTCATTGTCTCCAACAAAAATACTTACCACTAATTCTTGGCTAACACTTACACTGGAAACAATTTTCAAATTTTCAATATCACAGTCATATCCATCACGATCAATATTTAACATATAAAAATGTACAAATGTCGAAGATACTTTACATTGCCATTTATTCAGAGTTATTTTAGTTTCAAGAAGTTTTACAAAATTTTCAAAGCTTGGAATCAGATCACTTTGAAGATAATTTTCTACAGTTTCGGTATGTCTTTTAACAATATCACTTTTTCTAGCTTCAGGATTTTTTCGGATGGTAGGGGCAGGTCTATTTAAATATTTGGGCTGGTTTTCGAAAATATGTGGTACAGCGTTGCTTTTGAGGATTGGACGTTTAAGTTTGTGTTCTCGACTGCCTCCTTCTTTATCTTTGTATGTTTCAAATCTAATGATTTCATTTTTTTCAAAATGTTTCGCACACACTACAGAATTTTTTGTTACCGTATAATTATCTCGGTGTATAGCTTTTAGCCATAATTTCTGTAATTCGGAAGTTTTTGGAAATGAAAATGTTGTTTGCAGTTCCTCAGTCTTCAGGGAACTCCTATAGTTGGATTTGCACCTCGGCACACAGCAGTTTCTTGGCATCTGGAACAAGTTTAAATATCTTAGATAATAATAATATCGAGACCTATACATGTGCTCTTGCACTTTGCAAAGTGGAAACAAATATTATATTGTTTTTATTTGCTTTTACCTTAACTCACCTTAATTTTTGCTCCTGTACCGATTGCAGTATTTGCTATAAATTCACAATCAAAACACAACTAATAATGGCATAACAGGTATGAACCAAATATAAACAGTAAGTAAACAATATATTGGTGTTTCTAGCCACTTTTTCGTTTGAAAATGCACCTCACTCTAGCAATAAACAATGAAAACAATACACAGAAACATATAACCTCAATAGCAAAATAGCACCATTGGCGACGTTGCCGTTATTTCCAACTTCATGGCTTGTAAGTGTAGAGGGCTGTGTGTGACTACGTGTGTATATTCTAATTGGACGAGTATATCGAAATATAATTACGTATTCGTTTTTCAAAATTTTTAAATTTCAGTTACGATTTTGTAAAAAAAAATATGCGTTTTTTACTCACAACCATCAGGTAGGCATTTTAGGTATGTTTTGTAAAAAACTTGGAAGCAGCTGATCGGCAGGTGATTCTTGGCGTAACATTGGCCAACTGAAGGTAACGAAGAATTAGCTACCTGCTATTGAAAAATATTTTTTAATGTACCTATAGTTTATTCCAGTTCAATTTTTTGTTTGGTGTATATCATTACAATAATAAATTGAATATGCCATATTTGCTCGCTACTTTGATGTTGTTAGGTGGGTAAGGAATTATAATGCCATATATTAAATAATAAATTATTTTACCAAAAAAAAATTAAAATAACCAAAAAAAAAAAAAAAAAACTAATAGAGAAAATGCTGACAGCATAATTGGTTTTCGTGAATTCAACCATGCAAAATGCAATCTCATGTGACCATTTTTTAAGGAACTTACTTTAGCACATATGTACCTTGCAGCGGTACCATCCGTATCATCAGCAGGCCCACCATGGCATGTGCAGGTTGATCGACAAGTGGTCAAGGTGCTAATTTCTTTAATTTCGACAATTTACAACCTTCTGTCACGTCGCATTTTTGCACATGTTCCACGCCGTTTTCGGCACACCGTATCCATCATTCTATTAATGTGAAAGTAATGACGGTAATAACCGCGAACCGACCGCGAACATGTAACGCTAATGATTCGGTGCCCGTGTCATTAGCGTAAATATCGGCCGGTTCTGATCGATTTTTGTTGACGTTGTAATTTGAGAATTACTTTTATTTTTAATTAATTTGCCTAATTCCCACTTTTAATGAATAACTCATGCAATAAGGCTAATATGTTATTTTAACCAGAGTAAAATCCAATTAGTTTTAGTAGTGCATTGCATTTGACCGCCTGAATTAAATCTACAAAATGTATCTGTGTCATGTATTCAAATCTCATGAATTCTCACATATTTTGTACTTTAATTAATTAAAAAATGCACGCTTGGCAAATGTTTCCACTGTGTTTTAATAAAACTTGTCCTAGCGCGAAACATAATATAAAGGGGATGAATAAAAAGGAATTAATTTAATATTTACATACCCAGAAAGTATTGATTCAACGAGTAAATTCTGCTTAGCCATGTAAACATTTGAAAAGCATATTTCTCTCTGTTTTAAAGGAATTATTTTTTTTTTTTGAAGAGCAGGTAGGTACGTGGGTAGGTATATATTTTGTTTGTTTTTAGTTATGTTCCTACAAAGAAACGCGAGTTTGTGGCTGACCTCAAAGTAAAATTTTCCCGGTTTTCATGAAGGGCTGATGTAGAGAAGAAATGTTTTCGCCAAACGGCTTATTCTCTTTTAATTTTCCTTTGACCAATATTTGCAAGTATTTCAAGGGAATAATGTGATAGAGTGCATATGAAAACATACCTACTGCTAAATAAATGATACTAACTAAATTATATTAAATAAAATTATAATGTAAAAGAGTGCATATGAAAACATACCTACTGCTAAATAAATGATAATAATTAAATTATATTAAATAGAATTCTGCTTCTTGAACTTGGAGGAATTTATTTCTCTGATACTAATATCAAAATAACCGGAATTACCAGGAGAAAAGTCTCGACCAAGACGGAACTTTTTTGAAGGATTCCACCCAACAACGCGGTACCATTGTAAATGCTAAAGCTAAAATTTCCCAAAATCGATTTACAAGTTGTGCCTCAGGTAGGATAGTGAGAGTTCTTTCAGAAAGTAAATGTGCCGGTTTAAGAGGCATTACATTACACTTGGGATAACATCCCATGAATTTTAATCAACTGAATTCTTCATAAGTAAGTTAAATGTCAAATTGAAAAAGTACTCCATGACTCAAAGTGGAGTTGAAATTTAATTTTAAAGAAAAACACCCAGTCTTCCTCCACAAATATATCTTTATTAGATCTAAAACAACAAATTTGTAAAAAACATTACTTGAAAACAATTAACACATTGAAATGATGAAAAATTGAAAATTTTCTTTTTCTTTAAAAATTGTCACGTCATGTTCTTAACTACTAATGAAAGTCAAAAGGGATTAAAATTCCAACGGATTTAACAAAAAAAAAATTGAAAACCTTTAGTAGCGACATCCAGCAAACAGGGAAACATCCCACGGTCATAGCAGAAGTTATGCAAACAGCCCTGATAGGTGTAAAACGCTGGTGCGAGGAAGTAAACCTCATAGTTGACGCTAGAAAGACCGCGATAGTACCTTTCACTGGACGAAGGAATAGGGGTGAATACAACCTAAGCATCTTCAGGGAAAGGATTATAATAGTTGATGAAGTGAAATACCGAGGTCTAATCCTGAACGCCAAGTTAACATAGAAGTCACATCTAGAGAGAAACCTTAACAAAGAAAAATGTGTCTAGTTAGATGCAGAAGTCTGGAAAAAACATGGGGTCTGAGACCAAGGATGGTACTATGGCTATACGTCACGGTTATCAGGCCCATAGTTGTATACGGAGCTACAATATGTTGTGCAAATGCACAAAAAGTAACAACAGTCAATAAACAGCCTTCAGAGACTAGCATGTCTGTGCACCACTATGAGAAGCACGCCCACTGCAGCGCTGGAAGCAATAGGGTACTTGCATGGAAAATTAAATTGATTATTGTTTATTGCAAACTATCGGTAATCGAAAAAAAATCGTTAATTTTTTTTTATTTCGCCCAAATATGATTATTCCGGAAGTTATTCAAATATTAAGTTTTGTATATATAGATATACTGAGCATGTGCAACGTCACTTATTTATTAGATAAGTGACGTCATAGGCAGATTTCATAGTGTTGTATCTACGTCAATTTTTGACTAAGAAGCAAAAGAAAAAACGTGTTGACTCATTTTTCATCGACTATCGAAATCAGCAATAAAAAAATTTGATGCAAGGAGCCTATTCTGGGGCTAGCTTCCCTCAATATTCACATTAAAATGGCAGCCATACTTAACGCCATCCGGATGGGGGTCACATAAAAGGTTATCGACCTGATGGGAGATATTACAGTCGAAATATAAACGGGTCAAATGGTGGTAACCCAGAAGTTTGAAGAACCATCCAAAGTCATATGCGATCCAAGCATATGGCAGGACGGAACGCCTCAAATAATAAGAAGAGGCCTGGTCTGAATACAGACGGCTCTAAAACAGCGGATGTAGCTGACGCTGGCGTGTATGGAGAAAGACAAAGATCAGAAGAAAGCATCCGCCTGGGGCTTAATGCCACAATTTACCAGGCATGCGCACAGGAGACTGGGTTATAACAACCAGAACATAAACAGTCGGGGAGCTCTGACCTCATATCGATTTACTTCGAAAATAACGATGGAATCTCTACACGACCTGGAAGCCCTGTCGTCGAGGAATAACAGGATAAAGCTCCTGTGGGTTCCTGGGCCTTCGGGGACAATGAAAAAGCTGACAAACCGGGAGCAGCTATACCCTACCTAAGACCAGAATCCGCATTTGGGATATCGAAGCAGGTTATAAAGGAGACAAAGGTGATTAACCCATCAACACCTCGACTATTGGCGATCCCCACCTGGAACAAGACACTCGAAGGGGATACTTAGAAACCCCTCAAAGATACTAACAGCTGAAGTAGTGTCACTAACGCGTACTCAGAAACAGAAGACAGGTGGTAGGACTACTAACAGGACACTGTCATTTTGAAGCCTACAGGTATAAAATGAGTCTACAATGGCCCAACGACATGTAGACATCCTAGACTGTGTGGTGAAGATGAGGAAACCGCCTTACACATAATATACGACCCCGAAGCACTGGCTCGCAGAAGACACAATTTATTTGGAGGTTCATGGAGCATGAGAAACTTGCCATCAAGCTGCTAGATCTCATCAATGGGACGGAAGTTGCTTAAGGAAGACAGGGCCCCTGTCACAGGGGTAGCGCAATAAGGCTGAAGTGCAATTCAGAACACGAGCACGCCTGGCCCCGAAATAAACCCACCAATCAACCAACCAACGTGGTACCATTGTCTGGATATAATAGTATATTGTTGTATTAGGAGTAGAAGCTTTACTTTTTTGTGCTGAAGCGGTAGGTTTGCGAGCCGAACGTAGTGAGGCTTGCAATACTGCTGAAGCACAAAAAAGTGCTTCTACTCCGTATGCAACACGCTATTTTTTCTCCAAACGAATGGGGTAAGCTCGGAGGCAAGTGAATGGTTGAGCGGCAGTAAAAGTACGAGCGACAGTAGAAGTACTTTTGCTGCCGCTGGGGTTGCCAGGCAGCATAGAAATTAAATTTCTACCATCTCGACAGGTGTTAACCCGCTCGATTTGCCTAGCAGCATAGAAATCAAATTTCTGACATCTTGACAGGGGTTAACAAAGTGACGTTTTTCTGACGTTTGGAGAAAAACATAACTATATTGAAACCAAGCCACCAAATAATATCGTTGATTATTAGCAATTGCTTGAAGCCCTACCTTTCATGATAGTGAAATTTATCAACATCTCTGACAATACTATTGCTAGCAGCCATGGTTTGAAACGCGTCTCTAAATTGAAGCCATTTTTCAAAGCCAGCAACAATAGAAGGAGAGGCAGCACCGAAAAAATTCTCTGAATTTACTAAATCCAGTTTTTAAACAGTTGATTACAATAGTTAAGTACATCAATATACCGCGGTCAGTCAAGCGAAACTTATAACAAGGACCTAGGGTGTCTTGTGAAAGTTATCGAGATAACTTAGGTGATGCAACGAATTTACTAAAACTGAAAATCGTTATACATATTATATATAACATATAAATAACAGTAATGTTAGTCAGTCAGTTGAATAGCGGAACCGTGCCGGTCAGTCGTCAGTCAGCCACATTGAGGTAGGTCGGTCCCAATATATATGTATAAAAAAATAATAGGTTTATTTTTTTTTATAGACAGTGACAGAGACAGTGACAATTAATGACAATTCAAAATTGTAGGTTGAAGTTTAAATTAAAAGAAATTATTTCTTTTATATTTGATTTGAGGGATTTTAACATATATTAGGGCTGACTGACCAACACAGTTCCGCTATTCAACTGACTGACTAACATTACTGTTATTTATATGTTATATTTAATATGTATAACGATTTTCAGCTTTAGTAAATCGTTACATTACCTAAGTTATCTCGACACCTTCAACAAGACACCCTAGGTCCTTGTTCTAAGTTTCGCTTGACTGACTGCGGTATATTTATGTACCTAACTACTGTAATTGTAACATTTTCAATTTCTTGGCTAATAAGCTACCTTGTTTTGCTTTAGTAGATATGATTCCATATAGAACTACAATGAAATAAATGAATAAACAACTATCTTTTCTGTGCCCAGATTTTGTTACCTTGAGTACTGCCTTCTACTGGAAGTTTTTTTGGTGCAGGTTTGCAAGTTTTGTTAATTGATCTAGGAAGGTTTGATTCAGTATGGCAGGGCCCGCTGTTATTGATTAGAATCTTAGGAAAAAGAGTTAGTACCATCATCATCTCTGTTTGCAAATCCAATCAATAATCTGAGGTTATGATAATAATTGTTGTTTACTCTTTGACTTTTCATTTCCATCATGTCATTGAACAGCTGTTTTGTCTAGGCGTTTTTTAGACCTGTTCTACCTTTTGATATATGTTCTATAGGCACTTTTCAACATTCTCCAGTCATTTTTTACACAACCGATTCTCAGTTCGTACTTTTGGGGTGAAACTGAACACGTCCTTTTCTATAATTTTCTTCAATGTCAAAATTAGAAGTTTGACAGATGAAAGTCTTCTTCCGAAATCTAAATTCTAAATGAAGAATCTGCCCTTTTGATCTGCGACCTCACGCTGAGTAGTCGTCCGGTCTCGGGCCTCGGCCCTAATTATTTTTGGGGCGAGACTTTTTGGTATTTTGTGCCAGGGAACTCAAGGTTTAGACTAATTTCTTGTTGATAATTGTCTAGAGTCGTCCCTTGGTCATTTTGGATTTTGTTTCGGTAAGTTTTTGAGATTTTCTTCAGGATTATTAACCTACAACACGTGTTTCGTTTCTTCAATAGGACTGTTCCGAGCAGCTTTTGGAAGTTTAAGACTTCACCTTTGGTCTAGAGGATCCCTCAATTTGAGGTAAGGTTATTTCTAATATTTGGGGCTCGATTTGTTTTTTTATACGAACATCGTTATAGGGTCCTAGTCTCAGGCTATAGTTGGACAATCCTACTCCTACTCCTAGTGCTAGGCTGTAGCTAGACAGTCTTAGGCTATAGTTGGACAGTTGCTAAGCTGTATTTAGAGAGATTCTAGACTGGATCTAGATTGCTCTCAGTTGGGGCTTTGGCAGCCTTTCTTCAGCAACTCTATTGGTACCACTCTGCTAGAACCACATTGGGTTCTACGTTAAACAGATACAACGTGGATAGGACTCATGACTCACTTACCATACTTTAGCCTATCTATAGTGAGACCAAACCTGTAGATAATCTCACTTTGGAAACTTCTGGATTTTCACATACATTTCACTTGTATACATGTAAGTTGCACCTTTACTATTTAGGCAAATCTTATATAAATCATCTGACACCGAATTACGTCGGTAAGTGCCCCTTAAATAAAATTCTAGAATTTTACCCTGAGGTTGCCCAAAGAATAACTTTCACCTTTCTGTGTTTAATTTGCCTGTTGGTAAAGTGTAACCCATACTGGTCTTTTAATCTTTCACAAGTGTTAATAAACAGTTAAAACTGTTTATTTTAAATTCATATATTCATTATTTACATTTTTTTTATTTATTCAAATATTCACAAATTAGGTACAAGCCTAATCCTAAACACCTTTTTAATAACTTCGTGGCTACTTATTGGCGCAATAGTTAAGTCCTAATTACTTGGTGCCTACACTTTTTGGCGCCTTATTATTATTGTTATTATTTTTTAATCAAGAAAGCCAGATACATTATTGTACCTAATTAGTTGTTTTATTGTTGAGCGCTCCAATTGTACAAGTTTTGTTATAACATCAATAAGTAATCTTCCTTGTTAAGTCACATTTAACTTGGTGGCGCCCAAAGGTAAGATGTATACAAGGAACCCATAGACCCATGGCCTCCGGACTGATGCTGACTAGCCGTATGCAGTATAATTAGGCAATTGCCAAAATAAGTACGTTATATAATCAACTGTTCAAAAACTAGCTTTAGTAAATTCAAAGAATTTTTCGGCGCTGGCTCTTAGGCTACAATGATAGACTACCTTAAATCAGGCAATTTTATTTGCTAGTCAAATTAAATTAAAATGTTCATTTTCAAATTTTAAGCTCTCCTGCTCTTCTGAATCCAATTTATCCTCAATCAACCGAATCGGTGAAATTGTTCCGGGTTGAGTTTTGCAAAATAATTTTTTTCCCATGTCATTTGACTTTAATTGACGCCTCAAATTGCCTCTTTTCATATTTACAATACCAATCCGGAATTTTTTCGTAATATAGTTGTAGGAACTGAGGTACTTCAAGACACTAAAGGAACTTTCGAACTAAAATTGAACACAAAATCAAAACAAATAATTTGTAAAACAAAATTCGATTGAGGAACAAACTTACAGCAAATTAGTGCTCCTTCTTCGTTCTACTTCATACAACTTGACTGAGTTACAGTATATGAAACTATTAAACCATTCACCGTTGCAATCCGGTCTAAGATTTCAACAGTTGGGCTAGTTACAGCTAGTTGACTTACTGAAGAGGGCTGATTGAACATTCTTATAATATGTGACTGCCAAAATTGCCGGCAATTCTTCAAGCTCTCCTAAAATTTATCCGATTTGTTCGGACACAAAATGTAGCTCACTGAATGGGATGTTCAAAATTGCCTTTAAATATTTCACACTTATTTTCAGTTTTCCATTCAAAACTCCTATACTATGTATTCAATTTTTTCCTGATTATTGGGCTTTGTTTACATTTTTCCTCTATAAAAAAGTCAACAATAATTACAGTAATAATTGCTGAACCAGTAAATTTTCTAATCTTTATTATTTAAATTCTATTTTCACTTGTGAGTAGTTCTTGTTGCCGACTTATGATTTTCCTCGGTTTTAATCAATATTTCAATTCCATTTTCTAATTAAATTTCAAGAAGTAAACAAATGAAATTAATATTTCTTGGGTCAGACATTCCAAATCCTGGTCCGCTCACGAAGTGTGTACTGCACGCTGCACGTACTCTGTTCGGTTGCTGAACTCAGAATCAGATTTAATTCTGCATCCGGTTCTATCATTGATTCCATACACGTACGTACAATAGGCTCCTTGCATTAAATTTTTTTATTGCTGATTTTGATAGTCCATGAAAAATAAGTCAACACGTGTTTTTTCTTTTGCTTCTTATTCAAAAATTGACGGAGATACAACACTATGAAATCTGCCTATGACGTCACTTATCTAATAAATAAGTGACGTTGCACATGCTCAGTATATCTATATATACAAAACTTAATATTTGAATAACTTCCGGAATAATCATATTTGGGCGAAATAAAAAAAAACTAACGATTTTTTTTCGATTTCCTACAGTTTGCAATAAACAATAATCAATTTAATTTTCCATGCAAGTACCCTATTCTCCTTGATTTCTTTTTGACATTTGTCGATACTTTGCCTCATCTCTACTCTTTACCTTTAGGACAGCTAATTAATTTTATGTGGTGCTTCTTTCTTTTACGATTTGGTTGTTCCGAGAAAGAAAAATAATTGCAAGATAATTTGCATAAAGGATGAGGTAATGGTAGAACAACCACAATCCTATTCCTCAATGACCTTACTATCCTATTCCCAAATGACATGTTAGGGTGATGCTATTATTGCCAGTGGGATGTTACTGGATAAGGTTATAGGCAGTATGGCTTGCCGAGAAAACCATAGCAAGGGATTTGAATAATTGAAGTTGTTGAATAGCATCAGCAGTTAACCCTTGGTTTGACGGAATTGACATAAAATAAGGAAAGGGAGAAAGAAATAAGTTTATTTGATTACTCAGTATCTGACTGATCGGTAGTTGAATCATCAAGAAACGGTTTGAGCTCCTGTACATGCCAGACACTTTTCGAATCACCCTGATTGTCCTGTATTTCATACGACCACGATCCACATTTACGCTTAATAGAGAACGGACCACCATACTGCAGTGCCAACTTAGCAGTTATATAATTAGCAGCAACAGGAAGGATTTTGTTCTTTCGCCAAACTTTATCACCTGAACCAAAAGTTACAGGGCGCCGACGAAGGTTGTACCTTTCAGCGTTCTGGACTCTTGCAGACTTAATTTTGCTCTCGATTTGTTTGTAAAGTTTCACACAACCTTCCTGTCGGGTTTTTAGATGAGTGTCCAAGTTAGGTGGTATATGTGACCGTTTGTTAAAATGGTCATTACCATACAAATGATCTTCCCAAACAAAACAAAATACGGACTACACCCAGTAACTTCGCTCGGCGTGGTACGAATAGCGCAGCCAATGTCTTCAAGATGTTCGTCTCAGGATCTATGATGTTCTTGAGGAACATAGGTACGTAACATGGTCTCAATTACACGATTGTGACGTTCGGGGCGATTCGCACGAGGATTGTAATTAGCCGTATAGAATATGTGGGTCCTGTATCGTTGACATAAAGCCTGGAACTCTTTGGACTTCATCTGAACACCATTATCACAGGTCAAAAATTTGGGTGCACCAAAAAGGAGGAAGAAATTTTCAACATGTTCCACCAGAGACTTAGCCTTAGCGGCTCGACATGGGTATAAGAAGACTGATTTGCTTAAATAGTCCGAAATCGCAAGAATTTAACAATTTTTTTTTTTTAGAACGAGGCAAAGGTCCTATACAGGGTGTTTCAGAAAAGGTGTTACAAACTTCAAGGGCAGATAGTTTTCATGAAAAAAGTTCCTATGGATATAGTTCCGGACACGCTTTGTTTCCAAGATACAGGGTGTTAAGTTTTTCAAAAAAAAAAAATAGTTTTTTATTAATAGCTCAAAAGAGATTCAGTGGATTTCAATGAAATTTTCACGGTTTATTTCAACCATTATCAGACATCTACTGGAACAATTAGATTTGATCCAGAATTTCTAGGGGCGTACCCAGCGACCAAGTCGATTGTTTTTGTGCAGAAAAAAATATCACTTTGTAGTTTTTGTACGATTTTTATTGATTATTCAGATAGACACACTAAAAATACAAAATTTTTGTCTCTTGAATTTTTCAATTATATCGCTTCGTTTTCGCGAAAAAATTACAATACCATACATCGGCACGTCTCTGAACTCCATGAGAAAAAGTAAAAATGCTTAGGAAATGATTAAAAATTTATCGCAGTTTGTTCATGTATGAAAACAAAACGAAAAAAACCTCAAATACAATTTATGCCCTTGTCACTCAATGAATGGGTGATGTACCTCAATTCCTATGAAGTTTTATCTTTCCTTATGGAGTTCAGAGACGTGCCGAGGTATGGTATTGTAATTTTTTCGCGAAAACGAAGCGAGATAATTGAAAAATTCAAGAGACAAAAATTTTGTTTTTTTAATGTGTCTATCTGAATAATCAATAAAAATCGTCCAAAAACTACAGAGTGATATTTTTTTCTGCACAAAAACAACCGACTTGGTCGCTGGGTACGCCCCTGGAAATTCTGGATCAAGTCTAATTGGTCCAGTAGATGTCTGATAATGGTTGAAATAAACCGTGAAAATTTCATTGAAATCCGCTTAATCTCTTTTGAGCTATTAATAAAAAACATTTTTTTTTTTGAAAAACTTAACACCCTGTGTCTTGGAAACAAAGCGTTTCCGGACCTATATCCATAGGAACTTTTTTCATTATTTTCATGAATAAGTACTATCTGCCCTTGAATTTTGTAACACCATTTCTGAAATACTCTGTGGAGGTTTTTGCTGTACCTTGTTCCGAGCACAAGAAATATAAGCTTTCACTTAACTGGAGACATCAGTTTTAATTTTTGGCCAGTATAGTAATTCTTGAGAATTCTACCAAAAGTCTTGTGAACACCTACATGACCTGAGGTTCGAACGTCATGACAATGCTGAAGAATACTTTTTCGCTGGTCTTTAGGGAATCACTAAAACTTTCCAATCATCGGAAGGAGAAGACAATTCAGGAATTGAAGGTTTCACAAATTTATGAAGATTACCATTTTGAGTACGCCATAGGGGAAACTTTAGGGGTTTATCTTCGACATTTTTGAGCATTCCCAAAAACCATTTGTCACTTGTTGAGGTAGGAGTGTAAGTTAGAGGAGTAAAATTGAAAACTGAATCAACAGCTCTGCCATAGGTACCGCTTGAGAAAGAAAATCAAGAACTATATGGTCTTTGCCTTTCCGGTGAATAATTTCGAAATCGAACTGTTGGAGACGTAATGTCCAACGTGCAAGACGACCTTGTAGATCCTTTAAACGATGAAGCCATAACAAAGATGCGTGGTCAGTGATAACTATGGAATGGATGCGATCTAAATAGTGTCGCAACTTCTCAACAGCCCAAATGACAGCAAGACATTCCTTCTCTGTGACAGTTTCATCTCTTGTTTGGTTAGAGATCTCGAGAGATACCATAACAGCTCTTCACCCTCATCGTGTTGTTGAGTTAAAACAACTCCCAGCCCATAATTTGAGGCATCGGTTTGTAAATGAAACATCCTGTCGAAGTCAGGTGCAGTTAGAATTGGAGCAGTGACTAAACATTCTTTGAGGAATGTTAAAGAGTTCTGGTAATCTGGAGGCCAGGTAAATTTAACGTTCTTTTTGGTTTAATCAAGAGTTGGTTCTAACATTGCTGCTAAAATTTCGGGACAAAACGCCGATACCAGGAAGCAGTTCCCACAAATCTGCGAACTTCATTGATATTTTTCGGCGGTGGAATGTTAACAAAAGCCTCAACTTTTGCTGGATCAGGGCGTAATCCTTTCTTATCAACCAGATAGCCTAGGTACTTTAATTCTGGCTTGCGAAGTGACATTTTTTCAAGGAAATAATTAGTCCAGCCTAACGCAAGTGATCGAATACAACCTCCAAAAGTCGCAAATGTTCTGAAAAAGAGTTAGAAATGATCACCACGTCATCAATGTAGCACATGATATTTGGTTCGAGCTCTGGACCAAGGATAGTGTCAATGATTCTTTGTCAGGTTGCAGGAGCATTAGATAAGCCAAATGGCATCCGACAGAATTGGAAGAGTGCTCTGCCAGGGATAGTGAATGCAATGTAATTCTTGGAAGATGTACTCAAAGGGACCCGTCAAAATGCTGACTTAATATCGATTGAACTGATATATCGAGTCTCCCTCAACCGATCTAAAATGGTGAAAATATATGGAAGAGGATATGCGTCTTTTTTTGTATATTTATTGACCTGCCTAAAATCGATGCAAAATCTGAAGGATCCATCTTTTTTCCGAGCCAGGCACACTGGACTAGTCCAAGGACTAGTAGAACGCTCAATGACTCCTAACTTCAACATTTCCTCAACTTCGTTATCTATGAACGTTTGTTTGGAAGGAGAGACAGAGTAATACCTTTATTTTATGGGTCTTGTATCAGAGGATCTATAATGATTTCATATTCAGCTACCTTGCAGCAACCGAGTCCAGTTCCTATCTGCGCAATTTTCTGCTCTACAAGGGTGTCTAAAGCAGATCGTTCTGACGGAG
Organism: Ceutorhynchus assimilis; assembly: GCA_917834065.1. Classification (NCBI taxonomy): domain Eukaryota; kingdom Metazoa; phylum Arthropoda; class Insecta; order Coleoptera; family Curculionidae; genus Ceutorhynchus; species Ceutorhynchus assimilis. The sequence goes on from OU892278.1 coordinate 21,879,477, forward strand.
TCAAATTGTCTTTATCTTGGATAGACAAAATATCAGCAGACTCAGAAAAATTCCAAAAATCTTGTCTCCGGGATAATTTTCATGGTTTTCCAGAAGTCTTTTACAAGAATGATTCTATGTGAAATTTCAGGGAGTACGATGACATCAATAATATGAGCTTTGTCCATTTAAGGTTATGGGTGTTTGAATGTAACCCATACTTGTACAAGTTTGGCCATTAGCTATAATGCAAGAATTTTGTTGTTTTACCAACTTCAAACCTAATCTCAGAAGAGTGTCATATCCAGGCAACCCAACCAGAATACGACTAGCACCTGAGTCAAGTAGACCTAACATAGGATATCCCGATACTTTAATTTCAAGGTATGGTCGCTGATCTCCTTGCGCATGTGATACGATGTAGTCAACAAGGAGCCTATTACCAAAATCATCAAGGTTATTGGTCGCTGGGGTGTGTGAGGTAGAAATCTCGCGACTCAATGATTTCCCCTGGGACCGTTTCCCGAGTTACCACATCTGGGACAATTCCTAAGGGTTACCACATCGATAGCATTGGGTTTTCCTAGGGTTAGGACAATCTCTATTTGAATGTCCGGATTTCTGGCAATTCCAACAAATCAAATTGGGTGAGTTATTTTGTGGTCTTGACCTTTGAGGGCCATTTTTGGATAAATCTACTCAATGCCAAAGGAATCTGCATCGTTGTTCATGACAGAATTCGTCAAATCGGAATTAGGTTGGTCAACCCAAACAAAAGCCAAATCGTGTTCTACAAATTGTTGACGTTTTCTGGAAGGTGGAACATAATGCTCAACTCTATATTTTTATGTCTCCAGCTTAAGACAATCACGCTCTAGTTCTTCAAGGCAGCTAACAACTGGGAATTGAGTTGTGTAAAAAGGTGATAAATTCCTAGACAAAATATGCAATTGGGTTCCAGGGATCAATCCATCGTAACGTCTCAACAAGGCCTGCATACAAGACAGGTAGTCTACAATGCTTTCTGAGGTATCTTGGGTTCGCTCTAAAATTAAATTAAGTTTAATTGGGTTCGCTCTAGAGTAAAATATCATATCAGATGAAATCCTGCTACTTGAAGAAAATTAAATTCGTAATTATACCTACTAAGAAAATAGAGAATTAAAGGTTAAACTCTCGACCAAGACTCAATTTTTCTAATAATTCACTCCACATTGACTATATTTATTAATTGCCCTCTGTTTTTTGATCTAAAAGAATACCGGTCATAAGTAGTCCGAAAAAGCTGGGAAATTTTCCTACGATTCATTTCCCGGTTGCCGCAGTTATTCTAACTCCGGAAACCTACCACATATGTAGAATTATAATAAATATTTCAATTAACATGTTTTTTATTAGTCTAATAAACGAAATAACGTAATTAGCTGACATTTACGTGAGAGGTTATGCCTCAGCTTTTCAAGTAAGTCAAATGTCTTCAACAAATCACAAATCGGTGACTCCAACTCAAGCTCAGTGAATTTTAATAATGACAAAGACAATGCAAATTTCTGTTGCTGGTTTATTACGGAGCCCAACTAAAATATGATTTTTTTTTGTTATTTTTCCCCGATAGATACTCATCATATAAATTGGCATTTTCATGAGAAGTAAACTCAGTATTGATATATTTTTTTTTTCAAATTCATACGTATTTCATTTTCTACTGGAACATAATATAAACCCTAGAGCGTTGTGCATTTTTCTTACCCGTCTAAAATTTATACTTCACTGTAACGGCTTTTTATATTGGCCGTGTTAGAGAAACAATATTTAAGATCGCTCTCGGAGCGTAAAAGTATCTGTCAACTCTGACATGAGGGCTGGAACGGCGCCTATTGGGAATTTGATAACCGACGAATTTTCGCAGTCATCAGCGAACCCAATCGTTTTCCGATATTTTCGTTGTCTCTGGGGGTAGTTTTTCTTCGGTCCGGGGGTGAATAACTTGGAGAATGTATAAACAATAATACGTTTTATCTAAGTTGTTAGAACTTTTTTCGGTCGGTAACGTTTATTCTTCACTTGATTATTTCATCGATAATATTGCTCATAAATATGTTTGTGAGAAATCTCAATCTTTGCTGGAACAAGTTTGGCATAAAATGCTAAAAGTTTATGGGATATCCTTATTCAGAGATCCTAAAGAGGTTTTTTGTTTGTTGTTTATTTTAGGTCAAATCTGAAAATATTTCACATCGGTAGGGTATGAGACGGTACATAAAAAAGATCACTTTTAAAATAGTTTCGCCTAGCTTATCTTGTTTTTTGTTATCATCAGTTATTGAAAAAAATCCATTCCATCGTTCCTCCAAATTTCCAATACAAGATCAGAAAGCGTAGAAAACAAAAGCTTTGGCTTCATTTCTATTCTTTTTTAATTCAACTTTTATAGAGCAAAAGATTTACAGTGTTCATATACCTAACCGTTCCACGAATTTACACATTTTCATTGCTTTTTCTGTTTTTTTTATTTCAGCCTTGGATCGCAACCCAGAGGAAATTTTATGACCTGCGAAATTTCGAACCGATCAGCGAGTCAAATGGTTTTCCGATATTTCTGCTGACCGTGGGGAAGTTTTTTCAAGTTGCCGAGAATAATTTAAGGGATATATAAACAAGGAAGGTGGGCTCATGTAGAAACTAAATTTGTCCTACTTATAACATTTGACCATTACAATGCGCCATTTCACGCTCGTTCAGAAGGTTAACTCCTTTCATGTGAAGTTATTCCTACTTGCTTCTCATCTTTCCTCTACCCCAATATGAATATTATAAGCTTAATTTAAGTTGAATGCAAAATTAAGTTATGTCTCTAGAGAAATGGACCATGACATTTCTGTGTTGGCTATTGAAATTTTCTATCAGATGAAACTGTTACTTTTCTCCTATCAAAATCGAGTATATATGACCCTCTAACTTTTCATGTCACTCCGTTTTACAGAGTTGGACTATTGGTACCTATATTTACGCTAGTTTCCTTTACCTACAAAACGTGAAAGTAAGTAACACTCTGTAATCTACTGACCACACAGTGAGGAATTTAGTAATCTAAAGCTGCCGTCATGTTTTTCTGTATATGATTCGTCACCATCGAAAATGTAGTGCAAAAAAACTAATATCTTTGAACTTGTCTCCGGTTTGAAAGCGTGAAAAAGGTAGAAGAAAAAAAAACCAGAAAACATCAAAGAAAAATGAAAACGAAAAGCTAAAACGTGTCAAATCAAATCAAATATGTTTGTGGAGAATGTTTTTATTTCGATACCTGTGATTTTCGCTTCAATAATAAATTTGATATTGCTTTTGTTCAGTTTTATTGAACCAACTATTTTTTTTTTCGAGCGAGAGAAGCATGTAGGGTCTTTTTTCAATTAAAAATTTTTATAGCATGGCAAAACTGGTTTCTTTTGATTGGTTACTTCTTGTATAAGCTGTCCCAGGGGGCACTTCGGCATTTGATTTGATTATTAATTCTTGAAAAATGGCTAGTTTGTTTATTTTAACATATAAAACAAGTACAGAGATAGTGAGGCAGAAGAACAAGGACTTGGTTTTAGAGCAAGAAGATCAACAGTAGTCCAGTTATTTAGTTTGACCCAAGTGATGAACACATGCATGAGAGTATGATCAAAAACTTCATTTACTATTTGTGGATTAAAAAAAAAAACATATGACAATATCCCACTGAAAAATCTAACTAAAAATTAGGTTAGGATTATTAAAGGCAGTTAAAATGCTCTAAAATGACGCAAAAACCAAGATTAAACAGATTAGCCTTATCGGCCAGGGGTTTACAGCAACTAAACTGAGGGATTTAAACTTAGATGTTGCGTATCACCAACGCTTTTTGAAATATAATTTGAATGAGCGTTTATGGCCATTTGCACCGACCATTTTAATGTAGGTTTAATCAACGTTTAAAGTGACATTTTTGCATGTTAAAATGTCACTCCAAACGTTGATTATCGTTAAACCTCCCTTAAAATGGTCAGTGCAAATCGCCTTTAAAGTCTGGAAAAATAAATGCAGATACATGGCTGAACCGCTAATACAATCTACAGGGTGTTTCAAAACGATGGTTACAAACGAGGGGTAAATCGCTGGGGAAGTTTTTGTACATGTCTTAGGAATTCCCGAGGAAGTTGAGGAGAGTTTCAAGAATACGAGGAAGTGGTAAGGATTTATGGGGGAAGTTGAGAAAGTCTTGAGAAATTCCTTGGGAAATATGGGAAATTGCGGGAAGTTTAGAGAAAGTTACTAATGTGGGATATACAGGGTGTCCGTTTTAAGTGATACCACTTTTGCTATCTCCGAAACGGTAAAAGGTACGAGGTCGGTTAAGTTAGAAAAAAGTTGCCTTTTTTGATGCCTATTCAAACTAGTTTACAGTATTGCCAAATTCCTCTTAGTTTACGAAATATAGGGTGATTTCTAAGAAACGCCTAAAAATGTTTCATCAATTATTTCAAAAACTACCTATTGATTTTCGGGACACAATTTAAATTTGAAAGTTTTACCATTTTTATCGCTTTACAACATGGCATCTTCAAATTTCGAATCCGACGTTTCGTGATCGAGCTACTATCATCAACTTAATTTTTTTAAATACGGACCTGGATTTTTTATGTCATTTTAAGAAAGCGCCCTTTATTCCCTTTTTAACAATATACGTCTTAAGTATGATTGGCCGACGTTTTTGCTCTAAAAAGTGATCATCAGTGATTTTCACCAAAATTTTACCTTGACTAGGTCATGAGCGCGCTTCGCGCGCTTTTTTTTTAAATCAAGTCCATCAAAATAATTATAAAATGGAAAATATTTATTAGGTGTTGTACAAAAAACAGCATAATTTTTGATTTAAATGTACATTATACATTAAATGTAACAGTGAGATAAGTTGTATAGATGTTATTCTAGTGAAGAAATTTCAAATGCGATGGATGGAGTTGGTGACTAATTATTTTTGTATGGTATAGCATAATGATTTTAAATCGATCACATTTCTTGAATGTACGGTGTGCGTATGTCTACTTATCTCATTCTGTTTTATGGAACTCGTAGGTGTAGGTATACATTATTCGAAGTGGTTTATTTAAAACAGAATAATCATAACCATAATCAAGGTGTTATTATAAACCGAGTTAGTAACTATTTATGTGCTGTGGTATAATACGAGATATCGAGTCTTAATTTTTTTTTTACATTTTCATGAAGTTCCTTTTTTTTTATTAGGCCAGTTATTGAAGTCTACTCGATCAACATTTTACTGCAAACAATCGAAAAAAAAAATTTTTTAAAAGATTTTAAATTCAATTGCTCAATTATTCAACTTCATTTTTTGTTTGTACCTACGTGGTAGACATAAATTTTAAATGTGATCAAAGTAGTTGGAGAATTATTACTTTTGCGGTACATCGTAATGACTTTAAATCGATCTTATTTTTTGAATATACGGTGTGCATATGTCCAGTGCAACTTATTCTATTTTATGGAACTCGTAAGAATCCAAAGTTTAAAGAGTGCTAAGTCTTCATGTCGTTCTTCGTTATTTTCAATCATTTATGTTTATCGTGTTCAGGTTTTTGTCTTGTGATCTTCAAATATCTTGTAAATAAGTTGTAAAGATCTTCTGAAATCACCTATGACTGCGAAATTTCAAAATTAAATTATCAAAAAAACAATTCTTTAAAAACATGGTTTTTGACAACACTATTGCCTCTTTGTTTCCCTGAATAAAGTTTGAATGAGTCCCACGAACGAACTCTGAAAAGCGCCACATAAAGTTGTCCGTGACTAATACATCCTTTCTGGAGATCAATTACTATCCTATCAAATGTTTGTCCTTGAGATTTGTTAATCGTAACTCATTGCAAAGGCTAATTTTATTTTAAAATTGTCTTTGTTTGAACGTAAAGGGGTAGACGTTTTCGCAGTAGAGTGTTATTCGATTTATGAACACTATTTCTCCCTGTTTATCTACAGTCAATATCTCACAGCGTAACAGATTATCCCCAAGTTCCAGAACTAAAGGCCTTGTACCATTGCAAAGGCCTGCACTGATGCTTAGATTTCTAATAAGCATACAATAGAATTCGTTTTCAATCGTAAATCATGGAGCGGGAATTCGGCGGATTAAGCGAATTTAAATATTTTGGAAGAATAGCATCATTTAGATCACTATTATCACAGTTCTTGACACTATCTATACTGGTGTAGAGTTTTTCGGTCTTGACGTCCAACAGTTCGACAACTTATTCGTTTATTTCTTCGACATCAACATTTCTTGCAGAAAGTATTGCAGATTTGGTCAAGTCCCTGAATCTTCCTTCTTTTAGTATTGTTCGTCGACTTTTCGTATGAGGAGCGAGGGGGTGAAGCGAAAACCAGGGGTGACCTTAGGTGACCATTGGCGTTCAAATGTAGGGTGCCACCAGCTCACATTCCTTTCGAGTATTAGATTAAAATCGACGGACTTTACTTCTCATAGATGTTTTCAACAATATCCGAATTATCAATACATTTCTCCGACAATTTTAGATTGTCGTTAGAATCATTTAGTGTTCGTTATCGCATAAAAATGGCTCAATTTCAGCAATAAGTGCTTAATATTGGCCTTTAAGGCGGCAACCGTTCGAGATTTGTCAACATAGACTTTGGATTTTAGAATGCCCAGAGAAAAAAATCCAGTGACGTTAGGTCGGCCAATTGTGGATTCTGAAGGACGATCGTTGACATCATAAATTGCACGGAGTGCACGAAACGTTTTCCGAATAGAACATTGGTTTTGATAATGATAATAATTTTTAACAATTCCGACGCGTTGCTCAATCGTGTAGCGCTCCATAATAAAATGCAGAGACTAATTGAATACGGCTGCCAAAGATAGCACCTGTGTGACTATCGAGTTTTTCATGGGCTATTGTCAAACATCGAGCGTTACTATTGGAAAACCCTATACATACCTAGATTCTTCTATTGGACCTCGAAAAAATATTAAACCACTTCCTTGCTTTGAAAAACAACCATCTACAGAGCAATATCTAATAGCACAGCTAATAGGCATATTGTCAGAGAATTGTCACATAAGTAACAAATTCACAGTCCTTCACAAAGATGCAACCGAGGAGAACATTGAAAATGCCGAAGCAAACTTCAACGCTAATGCTTGTGATTATTGTGAGCTTTGAGATCCGCTAAAATTCAACCCTTTCCAGATTTTCCAGAATTTTTCCGACCCAATCCAGAAATTTCCATGCGTTTTCCAGACGTTTCCAGAAATTTCCAGACTTTATCCAGATTTTTCCAGACTTAGCTAGACTTTATGCAGACTTGTCAAAATTTCTCCAGACCTTATCAAGCCTTTTCCAGAGGTTTCCAGACATTTCCAGACTTTCCCAGACTTTATCCAGGCTTTTCTAGACTTGGCTGGATTTTTCCAGACTTTATCCGGACTTGTCTAGATTTCTCCAGACCTAATAGAGCCTTTTCCAGACGTTTCCAGAAATTTTCTGGCTTTTCCAGACTGTATCCAAACTTATCCAGACTTTTCCAGATTTAGCTAGACTTTATCCAGACTTGTCTAGATTTCTCCAGACCTTATCCAGCCCTTTTCTGACCTCTCCGGACTTCTCCCAAACACTTTCCCGACTTCAAATACACTTTTCCAGACTTTATCCAGACTTGTCTGAATTTCTCCAGACCTTATCAAGCCTTTTCCAGACGATACCAGAAATTTCCAGGCTTTTCCAGACTTTATCCAGACTTTTCTAGACTTGGCTAGATTTTTCCAGACTTTATCCAGACTTGTCTAGATTTCTCCAGACCTAATAGAGCCTTTTCCAGACGTTTCCAGAAATTTTCTGGCTCTTTTCCAGACTTTATCCAAACTTGTCTGAATGTCTCTAGACCTTATTAAGCCTTTTCCAGACGTTTCCAGAAATTTCCAGGCTTTTCCAGACTTTATCCAGATTTTTCTAGGCTTAGCTAGATTTTTCCAGACTTTATCCAGACTTGTCTAGATTTCTTCAGACCTAATAGAGCCTTTTCCAGACGTTTCTAGAAATTTTCTGGCTCTTTTCCAGACTTTATCCAAACTTATCCAGACTTTTCCAGACTTAGCTAGACTTTATGCAGACTTTATCCAGACTTATCTAGATTTCTCCAGACCTTATCCAGCCCTTTGACCTCTCCGGACTTCTCCCAAACACTTTCCCGACTTCAAATACACTTTTCCAGAACTTATCCAGACTTGTCTGAATTTCTCCAGACCTTATCCAGCCTTTTTCCGACGTTTCCAGAAATTTCCAGGCTTTTCCAGACTTTATCCAGACTTGGGTAGATTTTTCCAGACTTTATCCAGACTTGTCTAGATTTCTCCAGACCTAATAGAGCCTTTTCCAGACGTTTCCAGAAATTTTCTGGCTTTTCCAGACTTTATCCAAACTTATCCAAACTTTTCCAGACTTAGCTAAACTTTATCCAGCCTTATCCAGACTTTATGCAGACTTGTCTAGATTTCTCCCGACCTTATCCAGCCCTTTCCTGACCTCTCCGGACTTCTTCCAAACACTTACCCTACTTCAATTATGTATAAGTAATTGCCTATCTATGAGTCGGCACTTAATGTATGCAAAAGCGGTAACAACCTTGAACTAACATAAACATATCGATTTTATATTCCGATTGCCTTATTTGCATAATTAAAGCGGTGACAACCTTGAACTAACATCTCGATTTTATAGTCAGATTAGGCCCTCTGAAACTCGTTATTCGTAACAAAGATGATCTAACAAGCAATTTTTTCCTTTATCATTCAAAAGAAAATTTACAAAGTAATTTGTATGAACACTCAAAATTATCGAATTATGAACAATAATTAAGATAATTACTTAGAAACTAATAACATATGATTGTAATTTCACAAATTCAGGTTGGCATCACTGATATGGAATATAATTAAATTTTATCAAAGAATGCCTTGAAAAAAATGCAATTGACAGCTGTGCAACCCATCAAAACATTTCTTTATTATTTATTTATTTTAAAATAATTGTTAAAATAAGGAAGAGTACAGTGATTTTCATTATGGAGTTTACAAAAATACCAGAGACATCAGAAGAATTCAAAGAGAGTATAAGGGCTGCATGTGCTAGAATATAGGATGATCTATTAGAAGAATTTTTATCCTATTCGGAAAGTAATTCCACTTGGCAAGCCTGATCGATATTCTGTAAACCCTTCGGTACCTATCAAAATAGTTTAAAAATATTGGATTGTTCATAGAGAATTTTCTAATGTAATGAAGGGAGCGCATCTTTTTTCCAGAAGTTCTCAGGCCCTTTGTAAACCAGGGTTTTCTCTTCCGCTTCTTTATACTGACAATAGGGAAGGCAATGTCAAAATTACTCAGCAACATGGGCTGACAGTAGCCAGAACGTCATTCTATTCCGATCGGTGTTAAAGCGAAGAAAATTTGGAAAAGTTTGCCCTAGTATAAAGTCTACCGCGTCTAAACCCACCCTGATCAGCTCCATCGCCAAAGTCCCATTACTGCCTCGTGGTCAGGCAAACCGGCATTGATCGTTACACACTGAATTTCAATCTGATTGAAATTCGTGCAGAAGTAGTCCAGTATTGAGGCAGAGAATGCGGAAAAGCGGGTTGGCCGATCCACGTGCATCTTTAAGTTGAACGAGTGCGTGTCCCCACACCAAGATAGCATCAAAAGCCACTGACTGAAAAATACCATGAAATGTCTGAAGAAGGGGATCCCTGGACAGCAGTTCTTTGAGGTCTCTGAGCAAAAAGATCAAAAAGATGTTTCTGGACAAGCGGATCAAGATCTGATCCACGTGTCGTTCAAACCTCAAGGTTGGGTCAAGAAACTTTACTTCCTCCACGTTCTCCTCAATCTCTCTCAGTCCAAAAAGGATGCGCTCAGTTTTGCTGTCGTTTAATGCCAGTTTATTAGCAGAAAACCAGTTCTTCAGGTTATTTACACTGCGATTCATCTTTGTATCAGGTAGCCAATCTCCACATCCGTCTCCAGGACACAGTAACACTGTGGAAAGAGGTATGGAGCGGTTCACATCATTTATATAGACTAGGAACAAAAGTCGTCCCAGCCTTGGGGCACTCCAAACCGCGGGTACGGTCTTCCAAGTAATGCTTCAGCAGGGTGACACTGCGGTCATTGCCACCACAGACCTTAAGCTTGTCCAGAAGAATTCAATGGGTAACACAGTCAAATGCCTTTGAGAGGTAGCAGAATGGGCCACATGCATACTGCCCCCTCTCAAATGCCTCCGCTATACATCCCAGCAGCTCCAAGACAGCCTGAGCACTGAGCCTGAGCACTGAAGCCAAATTGGTTTTCAGAAAACAGTATCGAGTTCTCAAAGTATGAATACAGTAAGCATTAAAATACCTTGGATATCACTGGGATAATTGAGATAGGTCGGTAGTTGTTCACAGCATCCTTCGAATCCATTTGTTGGGTTTGAGACCTCGTGGTGTCTGATGTGCTTTTTGACAGCAATGAGGGTCCCACCGCCTCTGCAGTCTCTGTCCTGTCGGGTGATTATGTAGTTCTACAGGGAGAATCGGTCTGCTGGTTTCAGTTGTGTTTCTTGGACCAGGAGAACATCAATTCGATGTTCCTCCAGGAAACTCTCGAGTTCTAGTTTTCTCTGTTTGATTGTACCGCAATTCCAAGTTACGATACGGAGAAAGTGGGGTGCAGTGGGGTGTTCAGCCATTCAGGTTTTTGTTTTGTGCATGCATCATGGCGTTCAGGTGCTGCTGAATGGTATTCATTTGCCTGATTAGGGATTCCAATGTTGGGGTTTGTTTTAGTTGTTGTTGTCGATTTTGTTAGTTTGTGGATGGTTGCATCTTCGGTTGTTGGCCCCAGACAAAGTTGGACTGGGGGGAAGGCTTGTAGACGGGTTTATTCTGGTGCTTTGGATTTTTTGGGCAGCCTTGGTATGAGGCCGGATGCGGTCCTCCGCAGTTTGCACAAGTGGCGGCTTCTTCCTTGGGTTTAGTGCAGGTGGATGTGTGATGGTCGCCGGCGCACTTCACGCATTTCGGGACGGCTTGGCATTTTGATTGGTAAAATCAAAAAAAACTACAGAATCTAAAAAGATAATCCGACCAAAAACGAAACATAAATTAAAGGGCTCTCAAAAAAAGTGAACATCTTCCAAGTCAACTGCAGAGAGCAGTGCTAGTAGCGATGAAAGTAGTGAAGAGACTCAAATCGTATACGATGACAGTACTGATACTGAGAGATTCGACAGTTCTTCAGCGGAAGACGATTCCATCTTATCACAATTGGCGGGTTAAGACCAAGTTAAGGTTCCAAAAAAAGTTTCAAAAATGAAAAATGTATGCTCATTTCTTTTAGAGCTCACCAAAAGATGATGAACGAACTAAAAAACCTAAACTAAATCTTGAACTGCAAAAATTCTACGCTGTTTATTATGAAAAAAGATGACATGTTGGAATAATAATGAAGAGGTTTGATTCCCATAAGTCCGGAAGCGATGCATAAGTAGAGATGAAATTTCTCACACAGCAGAGAAAAAAACCAAAACAAATTTCGATGCCCTACATCTGATGATATCAATAATAACGAAGCTAAATATATATTTTTGTCATACGCTCCCAAAAACAGCTATTTTACGGACTCATTCAAGTCCGTGAAATGCTTCTTTTTAGGAGTTTATTTCTCCTTCTGGATGCACCTTTATGATTTCAAAAATTAAGAAAATTTTGCAAATTTTAGCGTTCTGAAGAATTCTAAAAAGCGTATGACAAAAAATAGTGTTTGTCACACATACCTAAAGAAGTTTTTTGGACTCATCTGCCATTCCGGACTTGGCTGACGCCGATGATTCGTCCTGGAAAACTTCATTTTAGGTACTTGTGACAAAAATAACCATTTATGGTCCATTAAAAATGTTTCCTGCAGGGAACAGATCAGAAGGGACCTCTCAAAGAACCTCATCTTCTTCGAGAGACAACTGTGTTTTTGTTATGGATGAAAATGTTTTTCAAAAGGTTAAAGAATCTTATATCTAGCCATGAGAATGAAAAAATGTTCATCCAAAAATAACTGAAAAATGTATGTTCCTCTTATTAATTATTTTAACTTGTCGTATTATAAGAATTTTGGAGTTGGCTTACTATTACTATTAATTTTAATTTGGAGAGATCCATTTTTGCTGGTTTTCTTTTTGTTTCATAAAATAAACGTGTACCTATTATTAGTAGGTAATAGTTGGGGAGCTGGCGTCAAAAACATGCAAGAGTTTTCGCAAGGAGGATATTTTCAAAATAGGTCGAACTTTAGTGCTAGAATGCTAGTGTACAGTCAGCACTCACAGTTCCGGGACAGCTGGCTCTGGGACGCGGGCAAAGTTGTAATTTTAAGAAGCATCTAAACTGTTTTCTCAAAGCTCAAAATTTATAGAAATTTTGCACATTATCTGTTTTAAGGTCACAGATAACGTATGTAAATCGTCAGACGTCTAGTTCGTTGCAAAAAGGGGGTCAGACGTCCTCAAAGTTCTTATTTTATGGCATTTTCTTCAAATATATTTGTCAAATACCTGCAAAAATATATTTTGACAGGACACCGAAGAAAATGCCATAAAATAAGAACTTTGAGGACGTCTGACCCCCTTTTTGCAACGAACTAGACGTTTGACGATTTACATACATTATCTGTGACCTTCAAACAGATAATGTACAAAATTTCTATAAATTTTGAGCAATGAGAAAACAGTTTTGATGCTTCTTAAAATTACAACTTTGCCCGCGTCCCAGAGCCAGCTGTCCCGGAACTGTGAGTGCTGACTGTACACTAGCATTCTAGCACTAAAGTACGACCTATTTTGAAAATATCCGCCTTGCGAAAACTCTTGCATGTTTTTGGCGCCACCTCCTGGACTATAAGTTAGATTTTTCATTTCATCCACATTCAAGCTCCAACATTCCCAACAAAAGAAGTCGCCAAATTATGAGGCCAGTTCCATTTTCTATAAAGAATTTTTGCCGAGTGTTCTGGAAAATTTCAGTAGCATACCGTATGGTGAATTCCCGAAGAAGTCCGAGGAATTCCCGAGGAAGTCTGGGGAATTCCTAGTAATTCCAAGGAATTCCATGGGAAGTTTCTGTTTCATCATGGGAAGTTGCGAAATCGGGGGGAAGTATAGTGTACTTCCCATGGATTGGGAAGTTTCTCTACAGATTTTGTGGCAGCAGTTTACCCGTCGGTTACAAACTTCAAGAGGTTATACCTTACGGAAAAATATTGCGATAGACCCAAACTTGACTGTTCCAAAAACTGATTTTTATAGAGAAACAGGATGTTGAACTCCTGGTTTGGCATGTGGGGTTTTTTTGACATGAGAATCTAAAGTGTGGATAAAACTCACAGGGGGCGCCATCTATACGCCTTTTCACTAATTCAAATAGTCATACGATTAAGTCAACTCCCAGGCACACCGTCTTACCCAAACTGAAAAGTTCTTGCAATCCAGGTCATTGTCAGTTTTTTAGGCAGCCACGTACCATATCCAATTCCTTGCCACGCTTTTTCGGTGAATAAAAAGTTTAGAAAAAAAAAAACTAAAAATAAGAAAAATAAAAATAAAATATTAGTCATAAACAATTGAATTAAATGTAAAAAATCTAGTGTTATTGTAACTCAATAACCAACTGAGTAATAAAAAAATATATATGTAAATGTTGAAAATATAAAATAAAAGAAATAAGAAAAACAATAAATAAAGAATTAATTGTCGGAACGGTTATCTTACACTGATGTAACCAGAACTACAAGTAAGTTGACATAAATAACAACTAAATCAGGTTATGTCTCGCTAAATTACCTAGGTTAATAATTCATTTGCCACATTGGGACAAGCACTGAATTACTCCCTGAAATACCTTAGTGATCACTGTGGCGTACAAAATAGGGACAGAATGTAAATAAACAATAAAATATAGATGGGGTAATTAAAGCTAGTATGATACCAAAATGTTCCCGGTGGTAGTAGTAGATACAATTAACCAGATTAGTCCTGGCTACTGAATATAGCTAGATGGTCAACCCAATCTTACGGTTCAAATTTACGGTCCGGAAGGCTTGTATAACCGTCCAAATAAGAGGCGTAGGCTCTGGTAGCAACAGCCTATCTCGGTTACGATTGAACGTGTATTGTTGTGTACAATGTAACCGTGAGTAAAAACCTTGGTGAAAAAACCCTGTGGGAAATAGGGTTTTGTTTGCCTCGAAAATACTATGGAAGTCAGGATCGAGGTCTGGATTCGATATTCTGGAGTGAGTGAGATGTTACTCTACTCTTTAGGGCAGCTTTTCACGGAATTGTTGTTTTCAAATCCGGTAACATCGGCTAAAACTATAGCACTTTACGAAAATTAAACACAACGTAAGAAAACTCAATGTACCATAAATTCAATTAAAGATAAAATTAGGTCCACAATCCCTTTTCAGGGTGAAGAAAAAAATTAAATTCTTCAAGAGACCCTTTCTTCAAAGCGACTAAAATGTGAAAGCAATGTGCTACACAAAAAATTAATTAGCTGACCTAAAGGTAGGGATTCAGAGATGTTTCAGAATAACGACAAACGTCAAAAATTAATCGATAGAATTCTTACTTACCAAAAATTGCACACAACAATATAATCAGAGAAAAATGACAACGGCTGACGACTAATGACAATAACAACAAGGAATTATCCAATAGAACAATCATAATTTGAAGAATAGGACATGGAGTAAGCGTTCCGTGTTGCAAAACTAAAGGGCTTAACGCAGGAATCGACGATCCCAAAAAGATTACTAATCGAAAGCCAGTTGACAAAAATTAATGACACTTCAAAAGTCAGCTGAGATGCAAATGAAGAGTGACATGACTTATGCGTCAAGTGTCATTATAAAATAAAAAGAAAGGATAGCGCAGAGCACATATCAAAGATTATGGAACGAATGATTGAACCGGGTTCAACTAAAACTGGTACTGAGTTGAATAGCCGAACAGAGTAGTTCGGTACATACACAAAACGAATTATTATGATTTGGGAACATAATCCCAAAAGAAATATTTTTGACAAATGAGTATTTATTTGTTATGAAAATCAGATTGGAAATGAAATTTAAAATATGGATTAAAATCAATGAAAATAGAATTTAAATATTGAAAACTAGAAAATTTACAGGAACTGCTGTAATTATTATTGGAATTTTATAGAGAAAAAAAGATAAACAAAATTGAAAAAATCTTAAATGGAAAAACTGAAATAAGTTGAATTAGTTAGGCAATTTTGGCTTGTTACATCCTTCTTTACATTTTGTTTTTCATCTAAGTCTTCTTTAGTAATGTCTTCATTGGTATCAGTACCTACCTATACCTATTGGTTTTCTTGGCTCTTATCTATTAAGCAAGTCCAAAATTTTGGTCTGCTTGATGGTCTATCATCTGAACTGTTTTATCTCAGGGATATTCTGTGGAATTTCGAGCGCCTTTCCTTTCCGTACATGTTCATCTCATCTCTGTGCACCAGCAGCGGCCCCAAACTGTTAGACCCTGAGATAGGGACTGTTTAGTGGAGCCACTTTTTTTCGTCTGGCATTTTGAGCGCTGAATGTGACTAGTTAGCTGACGAGAATATGGGTGATTTTTTTAATGCTTGCCACCCGTTCGAAAAGTATAGAATTTTCCGCATTTTCTTTCTATCTGGCAAACGAGATAAAGAAAGGTTTTGTTGTGAAAATAACGCTGAAAAATCACCAGACGGTAATCACAGTTCGAAATCGAGCAAATCCGCAAAACATTCTGTGGACTTTTCGAGTGGACAGCAGGCATTAAAACCACTTATATTCTCATCAGCTAACTAGCCACATTCAGCCCTCAAAATGCCAGACAAAAAAAAATACTTCAATAAAAAGTCCCTATCTCAGGGTCTATGTCTACATGATGTTTCGCCGTCATTGGTAGTTTGAGTTCGCTCAATCTATTTAGCAAAGCAATCGACAAAGTACAGATAGCGCTGATGATTGCCAACATTTGTAGAGGACAAAGCACCTAAAGAAGAAGAAGAAGGTATGTAATGACTTTCTCTACCGAGGAAGATATTGATTTTTTTTAAATTAATACTAGTAGAAAATAAAAAAATTGATTTATCAATATCTATGAATTAATTAGGTCTTTGCGGAAACGCCGATCCGATTAACCTGATCACCAGCTGTTGGTTTTTAATTTTTCGGATCAGTGTTTCTGTAAATACCTCAGTTGTTCAAATTATTTTTTTTCTGAATATTTTCTCAAAAGTACCGCCCTCTATTAACAGCTTATAGTAATTTCCTATGTACCATTGAGATAAAAAAAAACGAGTACTGCCAAAATATCATGGGCCGTGTTCGTTTTTGTCATCTTTTCGTCAT
Source organism: Ceutorhynchus assimilis (assembly GCA_917834065.1). Lineage (NCBI taxonomy): Eukaryota > Metazoa > Arthropoda > Insecta > Coleoptera > Curculionidae > Ceutorhynchus > Ceutorhynchus assimilis. Next base: position 21,895,969 of record OU892278.1, read on the forward strand.
TTTGCTCCGAAATTTTGACAGGCACGTGACAGTTTCAATTTACAAATTACGTGCCTGTCAAAATTTTCGAGCAAGTCGACGAAAAAGATGACAAAAACGAACATAGCTATGGTTTGAGAGTTCAGCGTCAAGGATCTGTGTTAATATGTCATTGCCCAAACTCAACATATTATTTTGATATGTTTATTTACTGTCTACGTTTTGTAGGTTACACCGGGAGCTCGAATGGGGGTACATACAGAAACCTGTTATATTTCTTAATTGCTAGGTCAAGTGAGGAAGCCAGGCTTAAACTTCGCCATTTGTAATTTTTTCTTTAAGATTGCATTGTTATCCTTATTCACCTATAGGGAGAGAAATTTCCATTTTTTCCTAGAAAAATTAATTCAATAATTACTATTTCTCAGGTTAGTTAAAAAAAAATCTAGTCGGGGGGTACTGAACTGGAAAAAGAGAAAACTTAAAAGCGCCTATACAAACCACCTGTATGACTCATGACTTTACACGCGTTACAGCCAGGTCAGTTTATTGAATAATATTTTCTAACACAAACCAGAGGACCGTGCGTGGATGACTCACCGATAGGGTGAATGATGCATAGGCATCTACCTAATCGACACCATTAATTTTGATGACATTATATGGAGTGTTCCAAAAATTGATTCAAAATTTTAATGGTATCTAACTATAAAATTGATCGAGCCTTTATTTTTGTCACAAATATATTGGAACTGGAAATTTAACATCATATTTTCATGCTTCCTGTGAATTACTGCCAAAGCAATTTAAACGAAAGGGGCTGTATCAAAAATAAAATTGCCTACCATAAATTTGTTTGGGACACACTGTAGGTGGGTATTATAATTATTTGTCTATATCCCAGTAGGTACATAAAATATATAAACAAAGCTTCGTGCTTTCAGCTTTTTAATTTATGCTAATTTTTTAACGTGTTTTGCCCTAATTATTTTAATATGAAGTGCACCATGTCCTCCCTACGATCAACAATGTATAGTAAAACTATGACTCATGAAAAGTTAATGTTCGATACAACCATGGGTTCACGTTTTAACAAAATTCTAATATGAATCATCAAATTATTATAATTTTTATATTGGCTTGGCTGGAAGCTTTTTTGTTGCTCAATTAGTTAGTATACAAATATGCATAGCGGCATTTTTTTTTTTTTTTTGATGAAGGAATATAATTAAATTAAATATAATACTATCCAAATTATGAATATTTTTAACATAAATATCCTGAAGGAAGATATTATGCCATTTTAAACTAAAAACTAGGTTAACATTTAGAAAAAACACCAATTAAAAAACAATAACTTCTTAATAATTATTAGGTCGTATAAAACTTGATTACCTACCATTTCGCTCATTATATGGACTTCAACAAATTTGGGATAAGTTTTTGATTATAGGACTATTTTCACGTTCCGCAATATATGTTTCAATTAAAATCCTATTAGATTGCATATAATATGGTTTCGAGAGCTCGTATAACTGGGTCCGGTTTCGTTTTTGGAGATTTAAGCGAAATTAAATTACTGGATATGCGAAGAAGAACTTTAAAAATATATAATTTCATTTTGCTTGGTGACGGAACTATGATGATGTTTTCTATCAGTCCTCGCCAACTGGATTTTTATAGCACTAGGACGAAAGCTTATTGTTATAGAATATCAGAAGGTTTTGTGATCAGAATATTTTAGAATTTGCGTTTTTGATAGAGATGATTTAGGGCCGGTTTCTCAATAGCAAGTCACCCCCGGGTTAAGCATAACTTCAGGTTAAACGTTGCAACTGGACAGGTTCACCCTGGAGTTAATACTTCATTAATGGTGAATTCTTCCGTTTTTACTAGAGAAAAAAAAATCAGCAACAACCAAAATTTCTATTTTCAAATCGATACTTTCATCGATTACTTCGACATCGATATTGAACAAGATCTTTTTTTTTTAAATTTCGATATAGATTTTTGTAAAAAAAATAAGTATCCTGTATCATCAAACTGGATGAGTTAGTGCCAGTGGGTTAGTTTGAGTTAGTAGGTATGTACCAAATGTCCATCCAAATGTTTCACTATCCAGTATCCGCCAAATCTTCTTCCTCATTGGTACTTTTATGTATGGAAAAAAAATGTGTTACATAGGTAGGTACTACCATTGGCTAAATTGCCCTTCTGGCAGTAATCTGAATAAATAAGGATTATGGACAATGTACAAAAATTATTAGGATTAAAAATGCCAATTCAAATCACATAAGTCGGTATGCAAAAATCACAAAGAAACTTTATTGATGTACATAGGTATGCGGCATTCTTTGATCAATTATTTATATTGGGATTGAAATATTTGATCTTTGAAATTTTATTCGAGTATTCACTTCTTATTTCGAATCGGACATTACAATTTTGATGTTCAGTGATGGTAAAAAATTTCGTATATTGTTGAGGCGTTTCACAAAAATACATATTTTTTCAGCTATTGTTATCAAATCCCGATAATGGGATATGAATGTTTTTGATACCGAAGCTATCCGCTTAACTGATAGAGGGTTTGAGTAATCAAAGAATTGTTGCCTAATTTTGTGTAAAAAAAATAAATTATTCAAATTCTTTCTGAAAGTCTTGTGATAACTACGGATGACCTCTCCTTTCTTCAATATCACCCCGGTTGTCGTTAAATTGATTACCCTCACTGGAAAAACTTTGTTGCAGTTGACTAAACCCAAGCATTGCAATGTTACGTCAACATTACTGACGTCATAAAAAATAATGCCTATATCTTGAATAAAGTCATCTCTGTTGATAGTTAATCGACGTAAAAAATGTCCCATCACATTTTACCAATACGGTATCAATTTAGGACATACCTTTATGGCATAAAGCAAGATGACATGATGTGAAGTAACATTGCGATAGCGTTGGACCGACCGACGATTGTCTCACTATCTCCAGCAATTTGTTTATCTTTGTCCTTGTCGACTATGATTTCGACTTGGCAATCGATATTTGAAGCTGCAAAGATAGAAAGATAGAGCAAAATATTTTTTCGTTGCCCTACTCCTAGTAGACCCTGAAATAGGGACTGTTTAGTGGAGTCATTTTTTTTGTCTGGCATTTTGAGGATTGAATGTGGCTAATCAACTGATGAGAATATAAGTGGTTTTAATGCCGGCTCTTCGTTCGAAATGTACCTACACAGAATGTTTTGCGGATTTACTCGATTTCGAACTGTGATTACCGTTTGGCAAGTTTTCAGCTTTATCTTCACAACAAAACCTTTCATTCGCTCTATTTCCAGACAGAAAGTAAATGCGGAAATTTTTATACTTTTCGCTTGCAAGTTGACACTTATCCTCACTTTTCTAGCCATTGAAAAGCATCTGTCATTTTTTATGCGTGAATTATTTATCACAATGAACTATAAACTACACGTACCTGGAATGGCACCGACCGTTATCGGATATGGCATTTGTATGGCATTTGTCATCTCTCTTAGTGCGTCCAAAGAAAGCTATATAGTGGGGGATACCTTTCCCTCTCTATTTCATTTCTGTTAGGTTTGGTGTATATTCCTAACCTCAAATATAATATTTTTTAGATAAGCAAAGATTTTCATAATTGGTCCATAAGGTAAATAGAGATAGGGATCCCCCACATTCTCCATCTCAATTTGCCGCATTTTAGAGATAGGCCGGGCCATTTCAGGTACATGTAGTTTATAGTTCATTCACCCTAATAACACAGTAACATCGCAGAAACATTCCAGAAACATCCATCAGGGATAATGAAGACGTCCCTGGGAGGTCCCTATTTTCCTGGGGACATCCCTGGGATGTTGCAGGCAACAGCCGTGTCATCATTTGCGATGTCCTATAAACATCTCTCAGGGATGTTTCTAAGATGACGCGGGATGTACCTAATACATCCGGGGCAGGTGTAAGAAACATCCTCTATATGTTTCTAGTATGACTTTAATACGTGAAAGAATTTTAGGATTATGGATTAAAAATTACCTAATTCAATAATTTTCAATTTTCGTTCTATTTTCTGGAAGTCAGATAGAACTTTTTCCAAAAAAAAAACAAAAATTGAAAATTATAAAATTAAGTAGGCACATAATCAGTTTCCAATAACATTTTTTATTGAAAAAATAAGGTACATGCATACTTATATTGATTATCTATCAACTAATAATAACCGACGGACAATTTTGCCTAAATAATGTAGTATTTATGCCCCGTCATGTCATCGAAAACCATAGTTTGGCAGTGGCAGCATGTTGTAGTGGGGGAGTTCGGCGTTTTCTTTTTTTTTTTGGTGCTCCAATTTCATAAAGGTACCATTAACTAACCAAAACAACCACAGAACCAAAATCCAAAGTTCTTGAAGTACAATTCAACTTGCACACCTAGAATGTAATCAACCATGAAAACAAAAAATAATTATTGGTTATTTTCTCTTACCTAATGAAGAATGAAGTTCGGGTTTTTAGGGGCTATTTATTAGAAAAGTTAGAAATTTCCTAACCGACGCCATATTGAAATTAAATAAACTAAACAATTGATAGTTATGCGACGTTATCTTTCAACAAATAATCTTTCTCACCAACTAATAAGCACTGGTAGGTCGCAGAGATCCTTTCGAACACAAAATGGCACAACTAGGTGTAGCGAAAAACCACAAATTGACAAATCCTCCACACAGCACGACGCCATTACGAAATAAAATTCCGCCCAACAACACAAGCGAAGCGCACAGGACGACCCGTTCGACTGATTCTGCCCGTCTGCGCTGGCTGCGGCGCCGACCCTACGTGGTGGCGTGCCCTCCTGTCCTGACCGGTACAAGTACAAATGCCTGAGCACGCGCCTGCGCCATACACTTCGGCTTCACGAATATTCACGATGTTTGAAAGTTGAAAAGAGAGAAGACTTTTATCAATACATATTTTATTTTATTCCAAGTTGTAAGTCGAATGAAAAATTAAATTTTGCTGTTGTTACAATACAAAATTAATATTAAGTACCTTATCTATATACATTACAGGTATATTATGGAATTTGAAATTAGTTTGTGTGTGTGATAGAGACATTTTCAGAAATCACACAAAATTGGCAAATTTAATACTGGGTCCTGCCGGTCTGAGGTCCTACCTAGTTTTGTAAAATAATGTTAGCCATTTTTCAGCTGTAATAAGTATCTAATTTTGAGAACGAAAAATCTTTTTGTCGATAGATATTTTCGAAAGGATGTTTCTAAAACATTTCAGGACAATCATCCTAGAGATGTTACATTACAAACATCGCAGCGATGTACCATTTATGTCGGAAACATAAGGACCTTAATGGTACATAAATAGGATGTTTCTGGGAGATCGGTGTTATTAGGGCATTTATCAACGTCACAAAATTTACGAACGGGTGGCAGCGTACCACATCTTGATGTGACTGTGTCGTTGGACAAAACATATTTCTTACCGTTCCGGTTGCTCTGGATACCGAGACTCTCCCATTCTTTTTGTACCTATTATTTTAAGAGCTCACAGGTTCTAATAAATTCGGAAGAGTTTTTGTCCTTATCGTGATCTTCTGTTTGGTAACCTCGCCTACTCTTTTTACTGATTTGTGCTTCTGGACATTGTTGAAACACTAGAGATTTTCCGAATCTTGACTCACTCTTTTTGATCGCGCAGGGTTTCTGAAGTATCGCCTCTAACTTCTTAAAATAACTGCTTATCTGGTTGGGCTGACCTCGGATATACTTACTTCCCTAATATTGCTGTTTCTATGCCTGAGTGCTAGGTACAGAATTGTGTACATCTCTTACTTCATCGATGAAGTCCTGGGTATTTATTTGTTGAATTAAATTTAGCTTGTGGATATGCCGACTAAACATACTCTTTTTGTCACAACTAAAGTCCTGCTGCCTGCTTCCTGGACTTGGACTTCTCAGCTGGCTCTGATACACTTGACTGAGATTCGTGTGTCCGTACCTCATCTCTAGGGCGCCTACAACAGCTGCATAGTCACTTTGTTTTACCTCGGTAATATTTTAAAGGATTTCAAGCGCCTTTCATCATATTGCCTTACCAAAGCTTTTTGTTGTTTTTCACATCTATTCGCACTAGCAGAGGCCTTAAACTGTTGTTTATACCTGGATCAGGATGTTTAACCGTCGAAAGCTAGTGGTTTGGCTCGTCCATTGTGCTACCACTTCCATTCTCTTCTTTATTTGTTTTTTTTGAATTCCCTTCTCCTTCCTCCTTCAAATTCTTCGCGGACTATCCCTATTTCGCAGTTGCAGTTTTTCTATTTCATCTTTGACTGTTCCTATTTCGCGTGTCACCGTTTCTATTCTGCCACAGATATCATGTCGAATGTTCTAGGGCAATCTGGCTATCCTTGTGCTATCCATCTATCTTTGTTGGTCTTGTTCCAGTAGAATTTTATGGCACCCGTCCTAACACTTCCTGTTTTTTTTTCCGTCGTATGCGTATGTATTCTTGTTCTTGCCAAATTTTCTGGAATCAGTCCCGCTCTTCTTATATTTCATCATTTCTACTTAACCTTGTGGAACTTCCTGGAGCCGGTTTCGTTCTTCTTGTCGTCTATATTATCTTCCTCTTTTTATTTTTTTCCTTTTTTTTCTTGCTGTGAGAAGTGAAACTTCTTAGGCGGCGATCTGATATTTGGACGAAAATGGAGAGTGATTTGAAAAACGCGTCATGGGCAAATTTCGTTACTCGTGAGAGAAGAAAGATATAACGTAAAGAGTCGGAGAAAGACAGCTAATGATTGATACAAACCAAGGACTATAATCGCAAAGAGGATTGCCTATTATTGACAAGCGCTGATGTTGACAAAAACCGAGGATTATTATAAGCGTAGACAGGATTTCCTAATATTGACAAGCGCCGACAGTGACTCAAACCAAGGATTATAAGCGTAAAGAGGATTGCCTATTATTGACAAGCGCCGATAACATACGCTAAGTCTAAAACTTGTATAAGGGGGAGATAGTTTTTAAGAAGTTTCACTTCTACCACGTGTACGGTGCTGCACATGATCTTTTCTACTCATTGATACCTGAGAAAATCATAAAATTCCTGTAAAATCACCTTTGAAGGCCCCTGAAAAATACTTTCAGCCATTTTACAACTTTCAGGATTTGTTAAATAAAGTTTCTCCATGCTACAAAACAAGTTGGAAGTTGATATGAAACTCACAGCTGAAGTTACGAATTTTTTTTCTCGATCGGAATTGTCAGTAAGTTGAGCACCTAGTTCAATTTTTTGTTTGTTTCGATGGTCTGTTGATCATTTACACCATAGACAAAAATTTGTACATCACTCATTTATTTCAATCCTATCGCCAATGTAAGCGGCTTTTTAGTTAAGTGAGACTACTTCTCCAAACTCAATTAAATGTGGATTTTCATTTAGGAAAAGAAAATAGGTTCTCTTGAATTTACAGTTGTGATGACATTGTTTATTTGAAGTTACGTGGACATTACATTTTGATTCAGAATAAATAAATGAGTAAAATTTGCAAATATTTGATGAGACCACATTATATCACCTTGCAAACCAAACACCTTGATGCTTCGTTGGAAGTTCTTTATTGTGACAAGAATTGTGTATCACTTATTTTGATGAATGTGATCGTGATCATTACATGTTCCTGAACATCGATACTTTGGCTAGACGATACGAAAACCATTGTTAAACTATTATGTCCTATGGTTTCACCATAATTATTTCTTGAAGCTTATTGCTGATAACTGTTACCACGAGTTGACATGTGTACTGTATGTTGTAGGATCATTGATACGTGCAATTTTTCTTTTTTAAATGTTGGGCCATAATAAAGACCAACGCATTTTTATTTTTTTTTTGAAAATAATAATTTTTAAATTTCTATTACTATGGTTAATGTAAGTTTAGAAACTTACTCATATCTATATGCATATGTACGTCTTTCACGAGACTTCCTCTATTTTGCTGCTTCAGATTGCACACATACACATACCTACTTGATGAAAAACAAAGCCCAAGTAGGGTTTTCTTCTGACTGTTTCACTAAAATGTTTAACACTGGCAAAATGTCATGGGACAGCCTATTTCCTACCGACAAAACTCTTACCTGGGCAAATCCAACATGATGGTTTTTCAGCGACGAAATGTTAGGTTCAAGTGAGAAACTAGTGAGTCTGACAAGTTTCACCTAAATAATATAAATATTCCAAATGAAAATTTGGTTTGTTTTTCTCGTGAAATACTCCTGGTTATTTATTATTCTTATTATTGCCAACAAAATTTTCTCCCTTGTGGTATTATACATATAAGTATGCATATTCTCTAAAGGAAAATGATATTTTAAATTCATATTAGAATTTATCAAATAATTTTTCACCTCAGTTCCTAATAACTGTTCTATTTTGAATTGACTTTGATTTGATTTGTAAACCAGAATAGGTATTGCCAATATATTATAGCAAGATAAGATATTCATCAATACTGAGTTGCAGATTTTGCTATTCGCGTCCTTTGAAGCAGAATATTCAATTTTGTAAATTGCCTAGATTTACTTCGGCAGCGTGTAGAGTTCTTAGGGATTCAGTAAAATTTCTAGGTAAAGAGATCTATAATCTAATATCTTAGATTAACGATATAATGCTTACGTTGGAAATTAAGTAACGTCCTTAAAAAATATAATCGATTTGTGACCAAATACAAACAATCCCAACATCATATTGTTGATTTGGCTCCGATCGGATTTTCGTTCTCAAACACATAATCAAACCATAAAAATAAACGCTGGAGAAATAAGTCAAGCTGGTTAAATATCTATCTTTATGCGGTAGCATAATAATCTTAGTTAATTACAAACCTTCTCTTATATGTAAGTACCCTGAAAGACATACTAGTCAGTGTCATTACACAGCCTCCACATCTAGACGTAGGCCTCCTCAATTCGTTTCCAGATCTCCCTTTCTTAGGCAGTCGCAATCCAATTCGTCTTGATCCTTCCGAGGACATCGCTCCATCGGTTAGGCGCTTGGACTCTACTCCTCTTGTCAGCTTGTGGTTTCCATTCGAGCAGTTTCCTTTGCCATCCATCGTGCCCTAACCCAGCAACATGTCCGGATTACTCCCAATAATATTCCCCGTAACAACATAAGTCACCTTTGATCTCCTTCGTATCTCCAAGACTCAAGCCAAGCATTGATCCGTCTATTTCTCTTTGTGTCACCCTTAATCTTCTCAGCGATGTTTTTGATAGAGTCAAATTATCTGCGCAGTAGGACAAGATCGTATGCCTTTATCTTTAAGCTGGCTAAAGTTTGTGTCCAGGGTACCTACATATATATTTGTCCACTTTTTGCACACACATATTTGACTTTTGATTTGGTTGGCTGGGCACCATGCAAGTCATCATCTTCGTGTTATTGAAATTTTTAGTTTTTTTCGTTAACTGCAATACCCTCAAGTCGCTAGTTTAGGTGTTTCAAGGTGTCCAAGGATGGTGCTGAATAATTTCGCTGACAGTTTATCGCCCTGTCTAACTCCTCGTTAATCTTGATTTTATTGGCTGTGAAGTGGATTGTGGCCGTTGCTGATGTTGTCTTCAATTGGATATCTTTGATAATATTGTAATACCGGTATCGAAGACTTCACGGAATTGAACAAATACTAAACTTGGGCGAAGATTATAGTAGTCTTTCAGGCATTGAAGGTGGGCAAACAAATGCGCAGTAACCAGAGCGAAAGCCAGATTACTCTTTACTCTTCCCAATAATTCATGTATAGGTAGAGCTTATATACAAGTAGGTATCTTAATAAACTATTATGTCGGTAATTGTCAATGGACCTCTTGGACTCAATTAAAATTAGGTATATAATTTATCTGTAATGAAAGTGTATTTGATGTACTACATAAAAGTATGGTTGGTTAATTTTTTTTTAAATCTTCGAGTCAGAAATTGAAAGAAAAAAAAATCAGATTATTTGAATTTTGCGGTATAATTTTGCACCAATCAAAAATCACTGTTTGTCTAAGGTTTGCCAAATTTCCATGTTCCAAACGAATATTTTTTTTTCTTTTTGAACACATCGGACAAAAAAGGAGGCATATATTTATCAAAATCGCTTTGCGTATCGACTTTGGTATACAGCTCTAGCCTTGAGACTTGAGGAGAACGACATCTATTAATTGAAGTATCGACTAGTATCGACAATTTTCTTTCCTTGTCTATAAATGCGAATTAAACAAAGAAATCAATATCTGCACTAATCCGGCACAGTATAAAGTACGAAAACGATAAAAGCGATTTTTGTTTACCGTAGGTCAGTGACCCCTGGCTGGCCAATTTACTTATAATCACAAAATAAACAATAATTAACAACAAAAAACAGCAGGCTGGGGCTGGGGGCAGTGTAATTTGAAGAAAAAAGAAAAATGATGTTTTTGCCTCGGAAAATTTGAAAAGGTCTTGAGGGAAACTGGAAGGTATGGAATACAGACACAAAAATTATACTCGTGTTTTATTTCCCATAAACCACTGAGAAAAATAATAATAATTTTAATAGTTAGGTAATTACTGTTTGTGCGATGGAGGATGGAAGAGTTTGTAAAAACCGATTCCGGGAACTGGCCAGGAGGACTTGAGATAATGCCAATGCTTTCGGAAAAAAATTCACTTGAAGGGTGAAGTTTGTTTTTTTTTAAAGATAAAAGTCAAAATGACATTATGTTGGCAATAATTTTGTAGAAAAGGCTTGTGTTGCCAACATAGTTACTAAGCTTATGACTTGGGGAATTATCTTTAAAAAAAAAACAGACTTTAGGTACTTGGTAGATAGGTATTAGTAAAATGCAGGTGGAGTAGAGCAACCTTCTACAAATAATGATTCCCTTATATGCTTATTAGGTAGAAACCTCTAAAATTTAGCACACACTAGTAAATGAGTACCTAAGGTATTCAATTATGAACGACATAATGGCCTTATGCTCGGGTTTATTGTTTGTTTCTTGATGATTTGTGTGCCTTCTCTGCCTTCTGTCTGTTTTGGAGAGGCTAATAATAAATAAATAAAAATAAATAATGATTATAATAAATGAATTGAAAAGTTGGGTTAAGTTTTCCATAGGGATGAGAATCGATTCCATATCCGATACTTACAAATCTGTGAATTCGATATATCGATTTAGTTGTCGCCCCCAGGAAGAGTTTACATGAAATTCTTGACATCTGGACACTGTATAAAATTGACCAATCAGAAATTTGGTGTCACGGCACCAAGAAATTTGAACTTCAAATCGAAATTTATAGCCTTTGCAAGTCCGAAAAAAATCTGAAAAAAAATACAGTTGAGCTTTATTTTGACTCCTCTTTCCAATAAGCAAATAAAAAAAATGCATGCATCCATTCTCTGCCTCGTCCCATTTCTTGTGTGAAAGGATCACGATTCATACATTGACTGAATTTCCAGATAACAATGTAGGCACCTTGAATAGGTACTTCTAATCAATATGTAGATACTATTCACTAATTTTCATGATTTATACTGTTCATTCTTCTGAAAGTAGGATTAACTAGAAACAAGTATCAAATCCCAATTTCGAAAAACCGAATACTGGATATCGATTTTATTATACCTTTTAAAATATTCGTACCTGTATACCGAATACAGCATCGTATTTTTTTAAGGATCAAAAGAAAGCAGCATAAAAAGGCGAACTTTATTAAATTGTTCTCAAGAGAAAAGTGACTGATCGGTATGAGAGCTAAATTGAAAAGCTGGCAGGAGGGAAAAGAAATAAAATTGTTGTGAAGCGGGAAGGAAAATACGGTTGTATATGATGCGTTATGTTCGATTCATGCATTATATATAGAGTTCTTGTAAATAATATGGCCTTTGAAGGGGATAGATATTTTTTTTTACATCACCTATAATGTATGTCAATATGCAAATTTTAATATTCTTATCAAAGCAACATCGTATTAACTATCATACTTTCAAGGCACCGCTAGCAACACCTATTAAGGAATGAATTAAAGGACCCTGCACACCTCTTATGGGATTTGGGACTTTGGGACCGCCAAATTCAACCAAATTCTAGTATGATATAAATTTGACCTTTCTGATCAATACTTAGCATTGGCCCAACTTGATCCTATGACTAGTTTTTGAGATACAGGAAGTTTAATGTCCAAGAAAAGTACACATTTTATATGCATGTACATCTACCTATCACCTGCTGAGCGTGTAGATACCTGTCCATCCTGGTATTTTATTAGGTGATAGGTAGATGTAAATGCATATAATGTCTACATTTCTTGAACATTGAACTACCTGTATCTCAAAAACTACTCATAGGGTTAAGTTGGGCCAATGCTAAGTATTGATCAGAAAATTCAAATTTATATTATACTAGAATTTGGTTAAATTTGGCGAAAGTTCCAAATCCCATAAGAGGTGTGCGGGGTCCTTTCTAATAAGTTTAAATACAGTTTTTGATATTTAATCAGATATATTTTAGATTTGGGATCTAGTTCTGGAACTAGATTGATATAATTTCCTATACAGGGTGATTGATTTACGTAGCCTGTGCACTAGCTTGCAGGTGCACTACTCAAGCCAGTATAGGAGAGTACAATTTTTTAAATAAAATAGAGTTTCATCTTTAGGAGTTCTATGATATCAACATTATTGTCGTCAATACATGACAGAAAAGTGATCCATTATGTTCCTAGGCCCATAAAGATTTTTATGTATGGAGTAATTTGTCCGCTTTTTTTCGCTGGGAAGCAGCAGCGTTAATCAGCACTATTATGTTGGTGTAATTAATTTTGTCTTTACTTCTTGCTAGGTGGCAGTGTCAATGACCGAGTTCGGGCATCACTCCACGAGCATATTTATTCATAATTTGCACTAATTTGTTCGTTACATTGAGTTTGGCAGAAAACAAAAAAAAACATTAGGAGATCTTTCGGAAATTTCGATGAATGTAACAACGTCGCACAATAATAATTTTATGCGTATTGGGTGCTTGGAACTGTTTTCTCCTCGATTTAGGAAATTTCTTCATTGAAATTTCAAGCACTGTTGCAAACTCCCACTGGCATCTATTATACATTGCGTATCTTTCACATATCATCTCCTCTGTCATCTGGTACACGTACCTTCGTGTCATCCAAGTAAGCTTGGTACTGAGGCCCACCTCACGTGCAGACTACCAGCACGTTCGTAGTGCTCCCTCATATCTTCAGTTCCTTATAAATTTAATTCAGTACATTTAGGTAGAAGCCAGCCTACCCACACACAGACTTCCATCATGTATGATGTTGTAAGGATAAATTTATCATTTTCGTAACATGTTCCATTTCTACTAATTTTCATTATGGAGTATTTTTGCCATTTCAGAATCAGCAAAATAATAATTTATAACTAAAGTAATTTGAAAGTATCTACAAACTTTAAGTAAATTCAATATAATACTCGGTACTCGGTAGATAGGTATTAGTAAAATGCAGGTGGAGTAGAGCAACCTTCTACAAATAATGATTTCCTTATATGCTTATTAGGTAGAAACCTCTAAAATTTAGAAGCACACACTAGTAAATGAGTACCTAAGGTATTCAATTATGAACGACATAATGGCCTTATGCTCGGGTTTATTGTTTGTTTCTTGATGGTTTGTGTGCCTTCTCTGCCTCCTGTCTGTTTTGGAGAGGGTAATAAAGCTTGATTTATAAACTCTCAGTCACCGTTCGTTGTCACCGTTCCCGTTCGTTGTCACCGTTCGTGTCGTTTCTGAGCATTTATAAACTCTAAACCGTTGCCGTTCCCGCTGACAAAATGTATACATTTTTAGGTTAGATTTATATCATAAGATTTATATTGTCGTTATCGATATTGTGTGTTTTTTTTTCTCTGTAGGTACTTTGTAGAAAATAAATAGTTTTTGTTATGTTCGGTGTAAAATAGGATTCACTAATCACTATTCACTTCACCACCTCAACTGTGTTGCTTTGGAAATTAGAAAACACAACACAAACAAAAACACATCCTAACCCAATATATTTATCTTGAATCACATGACCAAAATTGTCTAATTTGATTGGCTACTGCACGAACGACGAACGGTCGAGTTAAAAGTTAACCAAGGTGGAACGGTGCCGTTCGCGAGGAAAACGACGAACGGGAACGGCAACGGTGCATATAAATGCTTACATTAATTTCCTATATTTGAAGTTGGAACGGGAACGGGAACAACGAACGGTGACGGGAACGGTGGAGTTTATAAATCACACTTAATTAATAAATAAAAATAAATATTGATTAAAATAAATGAATTGAAAAGTTGGGTTAAGTTTTCCATAGGGATGAGAATCGATTCCATATCCGATACTTACAAATCTGTGAATTCGATATATCGATTCAGTTGTCGCCCCCAGGAAAAGTTTACATGAAATTCTTGACATCTGGGCAACACTGAATAAAATTGACCAATCAGAAATTTGGTGCCGTGACGTCACGGCACCAAGAAATTTGAACTTCAAATCGAAATTTAGAGGCTTTGCAAGTCCGAAAAAAATCGGAAAAAAATACAGTTGAGCTTTATTTTGACTCCTCTTTCCAATAAGCAAATAAAAAAATTCATGCAAGAGGTCCATTGTTACTGTGGGATTATCGCACCATTTGCTCTAGATAGAGTCGGTGCAAACCAAATTTGTGTGTCCATCCTTATCAACTTTTTATCCAGGCAGAGGCCTGATTGCCATTTTTTGTTTGACTCCTTCAATTATCTTCTCGAGTAAGAAGAGCACTGGAAGGCTGAAATTTTAAAGTAGGAATCCGGATAGGTCAAAAATTCATTAAAAAAGTTTTAATTAAAACATCTCATGAATTTTGACAATTCCTGGATTTAATTTGTTTCATCCTCAGCTTTATCTTGTAGTACCTATTGGAGGTAACTTAACTTAAAAAGGAAGATTTATCTATTTGGGGAAAATCTAGAAAATTATTCTGTTTATCTTCAATTTTTCTTACATTCTTTTTATTTAAATTTTGCCTGTTTAGTGCGACTGCTAGAAAAGCAGCATTCTGCTCAATTATAAAGAGCATCTATCTTTAATCTTGCTGTATACTTACCTAGTTATTACGACTTTATTATTTTATTATTTATTTTTAATTATTCAATTGTTTTTTTTTTTATTTAAAATATTTTTCCGACTTGCAATTGTTGCTCATACATACCTGATTCTGCTCGAAAGGAGTGTCTGCACAACAATAGTTTTAAAATAAACCAATTTCAATTTAAATCTTCTTTGCAAGACACTCGCTTTTTGACAGAGTTCAGGTGCTTTAATATTCCAAATCTTGGTGAACCTAATACTGCCCTATTCTTCTCTGGGTACCTACTCGACATAAAGATCACTATTTGGAGTCTAGATCAGCTGGAGTGACGTCACACCAGCAATCTATCCTCTTTCCTGGATACAGGAAACAACACGAAGAACTCCAGTTCACGAAAGTGAAACCCCAACATCCATTGAAGAGCTCCGGATTGAAAAGGTACCTATAGTATCAGATTCACCAGAAGAACCAAACTGTTAAGTGTCAAATTTTAAAGAAAAGTTACATTGTTCTTACACTGTGAACAAATATTAAATAAAATTATTGTTTGTTGGAATTTGAGTGGTTTCATTTGCACATAAAGGGGCTACACGTTATCTTTATTTTTTGAATGTCACGACGCTCTAGGTTTTCTTGTCTTGAAGTACAAATAATTTAATTTATTTATAACAAATTGGTGCCCAACGTGGGGCCAAATTAAAGTATAAATAAACTAAATTATTTGTAACAATGTAGATATGCCTGCCTCTTCACTTGATGATCATCAGCCCTCCGCACCGTTTTCAAAATTGTCTACTCTGTCTACTCCCTGGTGGTACAGTTGATTATTTTCGGAAGTATAACATTTTCTCTTCCTAAAGATGATTGTGAGGATTGAATCAAATAACTCCTCAATAGAAACTAAACCTAAACAAAAATCACAAACCTGAAGAATACGTTATCGCACATGCATCAAAGTAATATGAAAACAATTCCTACTCCGAGACAAAGAATTATTTGATATTTATATTTCTTGAGGACAGCTCTGAATTGAACCCGATCACCGAATTTCTATTCTCCCAACGGTTCCAGACTAATTCCGCGACACTTGTGTTTATTCCAACTACCCATACACCGGACAGGTAATTGCACGTAACCGAATTGCCAACGTTTATTCGGTGAAAATTAAATATATCATCTTCAGAGCAATCCAAGTTAAATAATAGGTGTTAATTTGGGATATATTACAACCATCATAATGGCACAGTCTGAAATTGTGTTTAAATTGAAACTTGCTTATTCGACGTGTCTCGAAAACTACTTTAACTGTACAAATTAGAAATTTGATAATTAGAACTATGTAAGGCTTCTAATTATTTTGGAATAACCGCCGAGGATTCATATGGGATTGCCCCAAAGGGGGTCTGGATGAGACCGAAACTTTTTACGTTGTTTTCTTCCAACCAATAAATAAAATCAGTCTCCTCTGAAAATACAAAATACTTGCCTATGTCATACATAAAAAATATAGTTTTAGTCTGCTTAGAATACTCCTTAGAATATAAAATATATAATATTGTCACAGAAAATGGCGCTTCCGCCACGGTGCACAGAATAAATTACGGTAGTGAACACTGGGACAGTTTTAGTCTGTGTAAGCAGTGACAATCACCAAGAGAGACTTAACCGATTGAGTAAATTACCACGGAAGTGACTGTATACCCGATTTTGACTGTGATAGTGAATTTTCAAGTAAGTTATAGAAAATTCTATTTGGAAACCAAGGAAGATATCGAATTCCTGACTTCGCCGGCGGATTCGATACATCAATCGTCATTCATACAAAGAATTTCAAGGAATTCCGGAAAAATTCTAGAACATTCTATTTGGAATCCAAGGGAGATATTGAATTTGTGACTTCACCGACGTGTTTGCTATATCAATCGACATTCAGAAAAGACATTTCAAGGAAATTCTAGAACATTCTATTCGAGAATAAAGCAAGTTATCCAGTTTGTGACTTCACCGGCGTGTTTGGAACTTCAAGCAAAGACCAGAAGAAATATTTGAAGAAAGTTTAAGCGAAATTCTAGAACATTCTGTACATGCCTATTACGATACAACAAGCGAAAATGGAAGAACAGAAAGTTGAAGAACTTCTGCGCAAAATGTTGGAACTTCAAGAGACCAAACGACAACAAGAAGAACAAGACGAAAAGGCCAGACGACAAAAAAAAAAACAACAACAAGAAGCTAAACGACCACAAGAAAAATAAGACGGAGAGGCCAGGCGACAAAAAAGAAAAACAAAAAGAAGAAGCTAAACGACAACAAGAAAAACAAGACGAAGAGGCCAAGCGACAAAAAGAACGGCAAGAAGAGCTTGGACAACTACAAAAAATATGAATAAACAGAATTAAAATAGAAATACAGCCCATAAATCCAACGTTTTTATTCTGTAGAGGTCTCTCGTGTTTGAATAGTTTATATCGCGAACATGTACCAAAGATAAGAGTACAAGAAACGGAAAAATGCATACTCTTCAGAATGGAGATTGAATTAGATCAGGCACTCGAATCTTTAAGAACATAGGACCGAGGAAATGTAACCCTATGCAAATTATAAAAATGCCTTCAAAAATAATTAACACGATTTTATGAGCACATAAAACTTTACCATAAGTATCGCAAAGAAACTCTCGAGAATTAGTCATATCAGTGTGCACGTGTGATTAAAAGCATAAAAGCAATCGAGGGCTTACTCACAGTGACTCATTTCTTCTCGAGTTCTCA
Source organism: Ceutorhynchus assimilis (assembly GCA_917834065.1). Lineage (NCBI taxonomy): Eukaryota > Metazoa > Arthropoda > Insecta > Coleoptera > Curculionidae > Ceutorhynchus > Ceutorhynchus assimilis. The sequence goes on from OU892278.1 coordinate 21,913,900, forward strand.
TTCGCATTCTTTAGTTACTTTTAATCTTTTCCTATTGGCGGGAAATTATAGGCTGCTTTTTGAAGCGTACCTCCCATGGGCCACCAGTGCGGATGATTCATAAAACGTACCTTTTAACTGGAAGATTTTATGACCAGTCGTTGTAATTAAAAATATAAATACTTATTTTAATACTAATTAAATAAGTAGGTATACACTTTTTCTTTCTGTATGAGTCATTATGAGTTTTGTTTTATACCCAGGCAGTCTGAAATCATGAAATCACTGTTGTGATCCTTCAGTGTTTTGCCTTGGTTAAAACTACTTTTGTTTTTGGTTTGAAACTTGTAGCTTTATTAGGTAATGGAATATAGAATTAAATTGAACTACAGCAAAAGTAAGACTTATTTTAGAGAGAGTTTTAACAAAATGTGTTACTACGACTGAAGCTGTCTTAAGACTGTCTTCTTGCTTCACTAGATCTCTTACAAATCGACCTTTACATCCCTTCTAAAACGTTTCTAAAACATACATAATTACAACTGGAAAACCCTGAATAAATATTGGCAATAAATGACAGTCTGTTCGCCCAAAGAATGACCATTAAGGATATTTGGGAATTTTGGGGTTTATGGTGGACAAATGTTTAATTTATTTACATACAATATCTTTGGGTTCTTTAACAGAAAGTCTGGGTCATATAATAATATTGCTTTCGGCGACGGCGAGACATTATTTGGGAAAGTATTCGAGGGTCGTAAAAGGTACAATGTCATGATATTATGGAGGAATATGACATCACATTTGGCAAAGTTACAGTTAAGACTGTATCTAGATATACTACAGTCTCACACTGATTGTTGTTTCTTCACTAGCTCTGAAAATGTGAAATAATGAAATATACTAATTAGGCATATTTATTGTAAAGTTTATGAAATTTTGTAATTCAATAAAGCTGCCCAAGGACATGGAAAATGGAAAACAAAACTGATGAAAAAGTTTGCTACCTTAATCTGGTTTTTAATATAAAATCAAACATAATCTATTTATGTGAAACCAAAAACAAAGTTCACATTTCATTATAAAAAATTATAAAAATACGACGACGCTTTCTCTTCCATTTTCGTTGTTGTTTTTTCATGCATTCAGCTAAAAATCATTATTTGGTCAGGGGTCTTCGGTAGGTAGGTACCCTCATGAAATGCAATCATTGCAGAAAGCCATGTAATTATTTTCGCTACACTCTCGACCTTCGAAAACAATCAAAATATAACTGTACCGAGTTTTTGCGTATCCCAGTTCCCATCGAGAAATCAAGGAAGCGAACCTTCAAGCGGGTACTGAAATTTCATCGGTCCGTGATTTTAAGGTGTGCATTTCATGGTCTGGCGTCTCATTAGTTATAGGTCATTGTCGTTTACGTTAATTTTTTTTTGGGATGCAATTTTATGCAATAAAATCTCGTTAAGTTGCATTTAACTACTTAAAAATTCGTAATAATCACCGCTTCGGATTGCCCAGTTATTGCATGTCTGGTGCTCAGTTTAATTACAATTTCCTCAACTGGGTTCTTCTTCAGATAGCTAGGTACCTATCTACCTAATGAAAAATAAAATAAATTAATATATTATAAAAAGTCCAACAATTTTTTCTTTTAATACAGTTTCGGAAGCGTGTTTGCCAAAAAAAGCAGAAATCAACACTATTCTTAGAAATGTTTCCAATGCCTTCAATTCATCTGTTGTCTTCGACTCTCGCCACATGATGGATAGTTCCATTTCACATGGCACATTATTGTAAGGACATCGCTGAGCTTCTTCGGATCCATCGTGTCGTTTCTTATCTTTTATTGAAACACCAATCGATTTCCGGTCCAAAGTCTTTGTGATGTTTCGATATTTACAGACGCGGACTTAGAGTCAGTCAGCTTTAACATCGTTTTTCGTATCTCTGTCTTGGAAATTAACATTATATCAATGGCTTCTCCGATGATGGTTATTTCCAAATATGACCATTTGAGTTTGTTGAAAATACCTTCCGGTGCTAAACTTTAATGAGATCGGTATACCTACACTTTCTGCTTCCTCTTTTAATGTGGATATTTCCAGAGACGTGAAATTTAATTGTTTCTTGTTGATTTAACTATGTCAATGGGGCCATGCCGTCTTAATTTTTTATTGGGTGTTCAAAATGCCTGAATACAATATAAAATATATGTAACAATAATTTGATCCACATTTGTTATTCAATTAGAGAAAACAATGTTGAATTAGCCCAAAAAAACGAGTCTATTCAAAACGCGCGTTAAAAGTGAAGTCACATGACTCTGACCAGTGACCAATAGTATGATGGTGTCCCAATCTGTCAGAACAGGCACTGTAGTCAGAACAAGAAATCAACCAATTGAGGGGGGTTTAATGACGTTGAAATCTGTCAGTTCAGTGTTGATTTTTTGGGAAAAATTGAAAGTGTATGCCTGGTTGCCTATTTTTCAAGGTTAAGGTCATTATGGATTATTTTCGTTCGTCTCCTATTGGCTGGAGTCATAATACCTCATAAAGGCGCGAAAACATCAATTTCAAATAATGGCAAAAATTCAATCTTAACGCCGCGTTAATGGCCGCCATGTTTAAACTGTGATTGGTTGATTTTTCGAAACTTGTTTTAAGGTCTTTAAAAAAACGGCACATCAGAATTGGCTCAAATTTGGCATAAACATTATTTGATCGATTATTCCACTCATGTGTTAGAAATCCCATAAGACAAGTGACGATTTTCAAAATTTCAGCGAAAATTCTTTTTTCCATTAGTTTAACTAGAGAGAATTACAGCGATAATTCTCCCATGTTATTGTATACATGGTTGTCATGCTATTTTTTGATACAAACAAACGGTTCCTATAGCAACTATTTATTTGTATTGATTGTTAAGATGTTCAAATCGTTTAATAAATATTCATTTCCATATTTTTTGTATTCTCATACGTGAAATAATCCTCTAAATACCACTCGAGCTTTAAAATGGACCAGATAATTTTTCACTCATGCCTGTTTTCTCTGCAAATTTCACTCTTCCTACGGACTCGTGAAATTATAGAAAACACGCAATCGTGAAAAATTATCGGTAATTTTGAAGCTCTCATGGTATTATCCCCGATTATCTACAATTCCTTATTTTGGTTTTTCGATATTCAGCCTTTTTTTTTAATTCAAAAATCATGTTCGCAACCACCAAAACAATTAAATGTGTTGGTGGTTGCATATTTGCATGTTTATCAAGCTTGGAGCCGTGAAAAGCATATTTTGTTGATAACCACGAGAAACTGAAAAAAAGATAATTGTAGAGATTTTAGATAATATGTCAAATAATGTTTATGCCAAAGGATTTTGGGAATTATTGCGGATTTTTTGAAATGACCTTAAAACGAATTTTGAAGGTGAAAACAGTTCAAGCAATTTCAAGTAGATGGCGCCACGGCAAAAAAGCTACATTGGGAGCATCATAATTGTATATTTGTCTTTCTCTGTCACTAAGTGTTTCACCGACAAACAGATTTTGTTTTGGACAAATAATAAAATATTGAACCCTATGTGTAGAGTGACGCAGTCGTCATTTTCAAAAACTAAATTTAAACATGGTGGCCATTAACGCGGCCTTAAATAAAACCAATTGTTTTGTTTCAATGCATAATTTTAGTAACTATATCAAACGGTATGTTAGTGTAGTAGAAGTACATTAGAAACATTCATTTCAATTTAGCGGGACGGCCCCATTAGCGAGCTTTGTTGAGAGTGATTTATACAAGCTCTATCTAAATCGTTTATTATTGCTCAGTGTTCTTCATCAGACTCAATATCTTCCTTATAGTTCACGGAAAATATAATATGACTTGATAAGTTATATTCTGTAGATTAATTGTTGTCAAGAGATGGTCACTTGTGCCAAATCTTGACATGAGTGCTACTCGTTATACACGTTGGTACTGAATGGAGTTTTTCGACAGAGTTCTGTATTATTTTTTGAGTATAGTTTGTTTGAGGAGGGTATTTACGTAATCATTTGCCTTCCTTTTTTAACAAATAAAAATTGACCGAAACAAATCAATGACGTCAAAAACATTCGTAATAAAAATAAACCTTAACTTCTGAATCAAAATTACTATTTCGGTCCCATGGTACCTATATAATACGCAGTTAACTAATTTATATATTTTTGGATCACTCAAATGAAGTTAAAAACTTTATTCCACAAAACAATAATTCCGAACGTGCTCTAAAGAGCGTTTTGGAAAATACTTGTTCGAATATTGCGTAACTTAATACAAAATTTGAACGCTATTGGATTTAAAATCTGTTTTTTTTTTAAAGATAATTTCCCAAGTCAGAAATTTAGTAACTATGTTGGCAACACAAGCCTTTTCTACATAAAAAATTTGAAAGCATTGACAATTTTACATTGTATTGCCAACTTAATGTTATTTTGACTTTTATCTTTAAAAAAAAAAAACACACTTTATGTGAATTTAATCTACGACAAACCCTTTTCTCCAAGTTGACGTCAGTTCAAACCTTCGTGAAGCGCACTATGGAATCAACTATCTATGATAGCTTTGTTTCAGCTTTCTGGGATAGGTCTGGTTCGCTTCACGAAAGTTTGTCTCGTCATAGCTTGGAAAAAAAGGATTTGTCGTAGATTAATTCATAGAGCACGTTCGCAATTATTGCTTCGTAATTAAATTTTTAACTTAGAATAGAGTTCACTTGAGATATCCGAAAATATATAAATTATTTAGCTACGTATTATATACCGCGGGACCGAAAGTAAGGTTTAGGTATTTTTATTTAGGCGTCTTTTGACACAATAATTTTTTTTTTGAGAAATTTAATGAACAATTTCTGGATTTAGGAACCGACTAATATTTTTTACGTCACTAATTTGTTTCAGTCAATTTTTATTTGTTAAAAAAGGAAAGCAAATGATGACGTAAGTACAGAACCTGTGGTAGTTAGCTTTCCTATCATATACAATCATGAGCATTGAAACTTGAACCAAATTTTCGCGACGAACTACTCCCATGATTTCATGAACACAAACGCTTTCGCGAGAAAGTCATGCCGTCATATTGAACGAAGTTCGCCGGAAGCATAGACGCAGCTTCTAAGCCATCGTTCAAACTCATGACGTCACAAGACGCACTATGGTTCTTCCTTGGATGAACTACATTCGTCGCGCAAATTCAGCGTTGGACAACCAACCACCACCCAAATGACAGATCTTGTAATTTTTCGCTGTTTTGGATAAATCAGGCTTTTCCTGCTTACCAGGCATTCCAACAAGATATTAAATATTTGCGGATAGGTTTTTCTCAGAGAGTAATACGGCGGCTTGAGGGCCTTCACTGCATTTCACGTAGTTTGGCTGGATTACCAACACAACATTGAACATCATTTTTACAATTTATTTTAACAATTATTGTATAATGTTTATATGGAATCGCGTAAGAGGCTGATCGTTGAACAAAGACCAGGTAATGGCGCTTCAACACAGAGAACTGAGGAACAGAACAACAATTTAATCCGTTACCTCGAAGAAACCCCTTTCCAAAGCGTTTGTGACATAAGGAACGAAACAGTATTTCCAGTTTCCTCATATCTAGACCTTGGCGGCCTGTATACTCTCAAACCACCATTATAAAATGACTGGAAGGTTTTTTCATCACATAAAACTACTTTCTGCCAAAAATTTAGGTCCGCAATAAGATATTCCAAAGACCAACCAATTCTCTGGTCTTTAAAATTAGACAAACGGTTTTTTGGCTGCAGAATGATTTCTTAGGTTAGGGAGATGTTTAACTCTTCTACGCGCTGTACTGGCTGAAGCTCCAAAACGCTTGGGAAAGGGTGTATTTCGAGGTAACGGAATAAATTGCTGTTCTCTTCCTCAGTTGTCTTTGTTGAAGCTCGTTTTTTTTGACGTTCTGTCACAGATTACCTACATACAGATGCGAAAGAGCGGCGAATTCATGGTTCAAGATTAATTTGATAGACATAGGCTGGCCGCACCAATGCCGCATCAATGTATTTTGAACATATTTATTATATAAATGCGGAAGCTCAATAATATAATATTATTTCTTTAATTGGTTCACAAACAGCAAAAAAAAAATTTCTTTTTTACCCGCAAAAATAGGTAAACACACAGGCTGGAACATGCTCACGCACCCGGCCACGTTAATTGCCCTGACGCGGGCGATCTGTATCTATGCGTCAGGGCGCTGGCTCCCCGGCTTCGTCACGTCACAGAATATCGTCGACGGCAAGTATACATACTTACGCATCTGTATTAGGTGATCTGTGGTTCTGTCTTGCGCAACCATCTCATATAAACATTACGCACTGTCGTTTTAGGTTTCCAAGTCTTTTGACGAATTCTTTTCAAACAGAGTTACCTACTATCTTACTTTTCTCTACAACGGATAATTGCGCCATATTATTTATTTTTTTGACAGATATGACCAGTGGCGTATCCAGGGGGGGGGGGGCAAAGGGGGCAATTGCCCCCCCCCCCCCCAGAGCAACAACCTTTTATTTCTTGAAAATATCTCAAGTAACAAAAAATAATATTTTTCTACACGCGTGCGCAAAGTTATTACTTTGCACACTTATTTGCGTCTGGATAAACTAATATTCGAAAAGAAGGGCTTGATGTTATTTTTGTTCCAAGAAAGGCTTTCAGGTAATATTTAGCAATTTTAATTTGACACTTTCAGTACGAGGAGCGAGAGGAGGAAAAATTCAGCAAAAACAGGTGTGGGTGTGAGGTCAGGTGACCATTGGCGTGGGCAGCCAGCAACGCACATACCTGACTTATTTGTTTTTTAAATTGTTTTTTTTTTTTTTCAAATTAAGAAAGGTTAGTTAGTTATTTCACTATTTTTTATTGCATTTTTGACGTGTGTAAATCCTGAGTATAATAACATTCCTTTGGAGTATCAGATCATAAAAGTTGGATAGTAAGTTATACTCCTCCATATACTTCCCAACTCAATGGTGTCGCGGAAAAAATGAATCAGACACCAATGGATAAAGCAAGATCTATGATAAAAGAAGCAAAATTGAAGAGGATATTTTGGGCAGATGCTGTACTTCCATGTAAAACTAATTCAAAAAATAATCATCTTGGTAAGTTTAGTCTCAAAATTTTTCAGGAAAAACAAATTCTAAGTAAACCTCGCTAGCACAACCACTGTTGCAAATAAAGTCAAGGTGATCACTGAAAAAAAAGACACATTGAACTTAGAGCGAAAATTACCAGTTTTTAGCATCTGGAAACATTCAAAAAGATTAGGTACAGCTGCTTTGGATGCTATGCAAATCTTCAAACACTCGTAGAAAAAGTATTGTTTTTAACACTTGCGCAAAGTGTCTTTCCCGCACTCAAATGCTTATTTTTGCGCACTTGCAAATATGCCATCAAGATGTGTGTGTGTGTGTGATTTTAACAACTTCTGGGCATGGCACCTCAAAAAAAATCTGCCTCCGGCGGACATCGGGTGTGCCCCCCCCCCCCCCCAAAGCCCCAGGATGGATACGCCACTAGATATGACCACAGATAAACAGATAAAGAATTATGACAAACCCTGTATTTGCCGCAGGTGTGTACTAGTGAGAATTTCATACATCTGTCAAAACTGGTATTCCAACAATAAATTGACATGTTTTGATTGTTGATTTGAACCAATCAGATTGTAATTACGCGATCGGATAATTGCATACTAACTGGTGCGAAAACTGGTGTTTTGACATTTTTTGACAAAAATTTTAAATTTTTGATTCATGAAATTCTCTAATAAAATACAACTCGTGCAATGGAAATATATTTATAATTTTCGACAAATTTGCACTCATGCGTTTTTAACTGAAAAAGGCACTCGTGCACTACGTGCACTCGTGCTCTTTTTCAACTAAAAATGCATTCGGGCAAATTTCCCAAAAATTATCAATAATTTCCATTGCACTAGTTATATTACTATTGAGAATTTCATACATCTGTCAAAACTAACATACCAACAATAAACTGGCATGTTTTGATTGTTGATTTGAACCAATCATATTGGAATTACGCGTTAATTTGCACTAGTGCAAATTATTGGATAATTGCATAGTAACTGGTGCGAGAACTGGTGTTTTGACATTTTTAGACAAAAAAATTTAATTTTTGATTCATGAAATTCTCTCATAAAATACAACTCGTGCAATGGAAATATATTTTTAATTTTTGACGAATTTGCACTCATGCATTTTTAACTGAGGAAGGCTCTCGTACACTACGGGCACTCGTGCTCTTTTTCAACTAAAAATGCATTCAGGCAAATTCCCCAAAAAATATTGATAACTTCCATCGCACTAGTTATATTACTATTGAGTATTGAATCGCTTGTTTTACAATGGGAAAAATCGAGTGTCCAATTTTTAATACACGTGACCATACGTATACGTACCATCGTCACCAAAAGTAACTGGGACAGCATCATATCAGCTCTTGTACTATTATATGAATTTTATTGTCCAATATTTGTCAAACTATAAATTAAATGCATTAAAATAAGTGACAGTAGAATTAGTCCAGGAGATTATTATGCATTATGCGTGTCCCAGATACTTTTGGTGACGATGGTACGTAGGACGTTGATACGTTCATATCGTTTGATGGCATTGCCACTAAATGATCATCTTATTTCTTAGATTTATAAGTTTTCAATAAAAATAACGTGAAATAGTCAAATAACATTGCAATTCGTGATAATTGTGTACGGACTAACGTTATCACAGTTGAACTCACGGTTGAACCTGTGGATTTTTGGGCGGATTTCCGAATGTGGCTTGCCCCTAACCTCTCCTCGTGCCCGTTTCAAAACTCAAAATCAGTTCAAATTAGAGAGAATGTCGGTAAATAATTAATAAATGTTATCACAAAAGATGTCCATCTCGTACTTTGAGGATTGTTATTTTATCTCTTGGATTTTGTTTATAACTCGAATTTTTGAGATGTGACCACAAGAAAAGCTCGCAAGAAGTTAAATCGCAGGTTCTGGGAGGAAAAGGAATGTCTTTTTTTCTGCTCATAACCCGGTCATCATATTCGTGGGGCAGATCCACAGTTTCTTGTGTGCAATGAGATATTGCTCTATCTTTGGAAGTAGCTTGCTGAAGTTCATCATCGTGCACAGGGACACTTTATCCGTTAGGACATTTAGGTCATGTCCTACGGGCCACTAGAGAATGAAGGCCAACCGCTGGCCTTTAATTTATAATATAAAATATAAAAACCCACTATACTAAAAATATCGACTTGTTTAATAGCAGGACTAGCATATACATACTTTCAATACTCTTTAATTCTTATAATTCACATTGCACAAGCACATTTGGTTTGGCCAGAGTGCACTGCCTGACGTCACGATGCTCTGGAATCGCTCTGCTCGCTTCATCGAGCATCAATCCGGAACACGCCCTAGAGTCACCGAGCTGCGCTGTAGAGCTTCGGTGAATCGCCGTCGCGTCATTAGAAAGTTCTCGTGGTTCAGACGCTACGCTAATGCGGTACCGCTAACAATACGGTATTTTGAATGGTATTTTATAGGTCTCGGACACGAAGATACAAAAATCCTCTAATCCATTATTCTGTTTACATGTGGTTTACATTTTGACAGCTGAATTGAGTGATCTAAGCTAACTTTTTTTTGCTTGTTTGCCCACTTTTATTTTTCCCTGAAAATTCCTGAGTTTGATTAATTTTCCCTTGGTGTTTTTAAGGCCGTTTTACACGTCCCCAAAGTCCGGCTAGTTAGGATATATGATGAACTGATGTTTTTGTCGATTTTCCATCACCTTCCTAACTCGCTCAATGTTTTCTGGAGTACGAGCTAAATAATGGACGACCACTACCACTTTCACGTGCCATGTTTCTAGGAACAATTGCACCTGAAGCGTTTCTCGGAAATCTTTATGGTCCACAACTTCATGAGGGAATTGCTCTAGGTAGCTATCACGGGCGGATTGAATTGAATAAGTCCACAACCCATTAGCTTTTGTGCCATTATGCAAATGAGCTTTCATTATAAATTGTCTTTCTTCGAGGATGAAAACCATTGCGGGGCTCACGTGAAAAATCCAGAAGAGCGAAATCGCAGGCCAAAGTTCAGGGAAAACAAAGAAACAAAGTCCAAACCTCAAAACAATGAAAAAATGTATTAGTCGTTGTTACATATAAAGGGAGGTAGCACAGATATCTGGAATTACAGACCGCCTTCTTGGAGAGGACTAACGCAAGGCATCCAAACTATTCGTCACCCTGGACATGCAATCAATAAAATCGACCAAGAAAAGTTGAACTACCAAAGTAAAACTGGGTATAGGACAGGACGCCCGAAATTAGGATAATTAACGAGCGATCGAAGAGGATCATAGAGAGGCATCCAAGATCAAAGGCATCCAGAAAAAAAAAAAAAAAAAAAAAAAACAGGATGACTCTCCTCGTTGAACAGACGAGTCCACATTAGGAGAATCATTGGAAACTGGATATTTGTTGCCCGGACAGAAGTGAATGGCAAAGTTTGGGACAAGTTTAAGTTTTTATACAGCAGTGGCCAAGATGAGCTGTCGATGATTATGATGATAATAATATCCTGAAATTGAAGTTAAGGGGTAAAAGAATTTATTTTTATTCTATTTCTGGTCCGCCATTGATTACCTATTTTATTAGTGGTTGTTTTTTCTGTTTGTGGTCTATTGATATGTTTATATATCTACTTATCCGGTAGGTATCTACCTAAAGAAATATACCTACACAGGCAGCATTTAACTTATTGCAAAATAAATTGTTTCCAGTTAAAATTGAGGGAATACGTTTTATATAGGTACAGGGGTTCTGCTTATTCAAAACTATATGTAAAGCTAGGTACATAAAACACAAAGCATATTTGAAACAGAAACTTACCACCTACCGGATTACCTGTTTCAAATATACCAAAAAAACCCTGTAGGTACATACATAATGGCATTAGGGGTTAATTTAATTGGCCCTCAGAAAAATCACACAGAACACGTAAATTTTAAATCATGGAGCTTCTTTCTAAATGTTTACCGGCTCTTTTTATCATTGACAATTAATAATTGATGGTGATTCAGGAATTAATTGAAAAAATATGTAACAAGAAAATTACAAACGAATACCTACCTACCTATATTCTGTATTTGATCAATTGAATTCTTGACACACTAGCGAACGAAGTAACTTGAAACTATGCTTCATTCTTTTTATTTAGACACGCTCACTATTTTAAACCAGGTGAAGTGTAAAGTGTAAGCAAGTATAGGGAAGAAAAAAAGAGGTTAATTTTTACATAGGTATTTGCATAATATGATATATTTTTTTTTTTCACATACGACTTTTATAAATAACAACACATTGCGGCAATACTGATGAAAAGTTACGCCAATTACATGCGGCAGTTTTGGTTTAGCTGCTATTTTTTTATCAATGTGTTCTTTCAGTGTAATGATTCGGATTGACATTTCATATTTGCTACAGTGCTAAGAATAGGTATTCCCCTTACAAAGCTTTAACCACCAAATCTATCAACTAAAATCAATTGCAACATTCGCAACCAATCCAAATTATTTGCGTGTAGGTATCTAACTAATTTATATTGCAAATGGAAAGCTATCCGCAAAAATAATAATAGTCTATTGCTTGCAGATGTAACCTGGTCGGTGTAAAATCAATCTGAATTAACTTGAACAACTTGAAGAATGAATAAAAATATCCGGTTTTTTTGACTGAATGGTGGAGGAAAAACTTTTCTATCGTTTTTCATTACGAATGAATACACAGCAAGTTGTGTTTTACATCAAAGTAGGAGATTTTTTATTACTAGCTAGGAAAATCTTAACTGAAATAATTAGGTGCCTATGTTTGATAGTTTTTTAGCTAAAAGAAATTAGGTACCCACTGTAAATACCTTCGGAATCTTGGGATAATCGTTAATCCTGATGAAAGACTAACTTTCTCTCAGCAGAATATTGGATATAGTGCTTCGCCGGAACGTCAAGAAAACGCAGAAAATTTCTTTTCGAGAAAATATATAAATTGTTATTTTCAGAATGAATGAAATTGAATGGTGGATATATTCCCCACAAATGCATCGAATATTTACCACCTAAACCGCATGCGATTCTCGTGTAGTCAGTCAAATTGTTGGGATTGAACAACATCTTGGTTTGTTTTAAGTTGAGTGTAAGCTTTGAATGGTCGTAGTCGAGTAGGTCTTTATTGGCTAGCTGAGGTATTTTTTGTAGACTTCATTGAAGCAAAATAGGTACCATTGTCACCAAAAGTATCTGGGACACAAATAATGCATAATAATCTCCTGGACTAATTCTACTGTCATTCATTTCAATGCATTTAATTCATAGTTTGACAAATATTTGACAATAAAATTCATATAATAGGACAAGAGCTAATGTAATGCTGTCCCAGTTACTTTTGGTGACGATGGTACATATTTTGAGGTGAAAGATTTTTTTTTTATTTGGAAAAAACTACAGTTTATTGGAATGCAATGTAGAGGTAGGTAGGTACCTATATTCATAAATCTTGGCGTAAACCTCATTTTGAAACCTATAAGACATGTACCATCCTCACAAAAAGTATCTGGGACAAACATAATTCATATTGATCTCCTGGACGCAAATAAGCAGAATGTACCATTACCTAGTCAATAATCAATTAAAACGCGGTACATTTTGCCATGGCATCATCCGCAAAGCTCGGTTGGATCAAACGCAGGTACGTTTTGCCAAACTTCACTTGAGAGGGGCGTTTAAATAAAATGTCATTTACAGACCATCACTAATTCCTGTTCAATAGGCTCCTTACATCAAATTTTTTTATTGCTGATTTCGATAGTCCATGAAAAATAAGTCAACACGTGTTTTTTCTTTTTCTTCTTAGTCAAAAATTGACGGAGATACAACACTATGAAATCTGCCTCTATGACGTCATTTGTGTAATAAATTAGTGACGTTGCACGCATGCTCAGTATATCTATATATACAAAACTTAATATTTAAATAACTTCCGGAATAATCATATTTGGGCGAAATAAAAAAAAGTAACGATTTTTTTTCGATTTCCTACAGTTTGCAATAAACAATAATCAATTTAATTTTCCATGCAAGTAGGTACCCTATTCCAAATTTAGACCACTTTTCAGTGAAATGAAGCTATGTTCATAACAATAATAGATTGGAGTAGAAGTTCAAGCATTTTTGGTTGCAAAATACGCATTCTAAATAGTAAAATTATTACCATTTTGTTGACAACAATATGCAAATTTTGGTCACGGATTTAAATGAAAAAGGGATAAACATATAGAGTAGCACACCAACAATAAATGTCCAAAATTTTGGATAGTAAAATGCTGGAAAGAAATGAATGGAACAGAATTTTCGAAAATTATAATTTTTGTATCACAAAATTAATCAAAATCTGTCAAACAACGAGGTGATTGCTGTCATTTTCAGCAAAGACTCAAACCAAACGTTTGTTCAGCGCTTCTCTAAAAGATGTCGCTGAGTTCGGGAAGCATAATAACTTCTTTTAAACGCCAGTAAAAACTGTTTAATCTAGCTAATAATGTGAAATACTATTATTTCATTTGTATCTGAATAAAATTATTTAGTCCACTGTAAATTACTGTGTAAACGAATTGATATTGAAGATGTCGCCATCTACTTGTAAATTAGTCAATCACTTACAGAGAATTTGCACACCTGTGATTAAAAAATATTTAATGTATGTCATAAAGCCAAAAAGATGGCGTGCTGGTTCTTATCTGACGCCCCTCTTAAACGTGGTGCAATCACTTAGACCGAATAGGAACCCTTCCCTAATGAAAATCCTATACCTGCACTGCAATTATTATAAGGGTATTATTAAACATGTAATGGAGATAATAAATGTCTGTATGTTTGAGGTGAATTGTTACCATTACCTTGCATTTTTGGGATTACACCTCCATGGATTTTGTTTTTTGTATCTTGTAAAAGAGACATTTGCGGAATATAATCTTTTTTTTTTTAGAACAGCTCAAAGAATACTTCTACTTAATATGATATCGTAATTTCAGAACCATCATTAAAAAAAAAAAAACATCTAGGTACCTACTTATTTTATAAAACTATGGATATATCAAAAATTGGTCATGCCATAATGCACCACGTTTAGGTGAAGTTTGGCAAAACGTACCTGCGTTGAATCCGACCGAGCTTTGCGGAAGATGCTATGGCAAAATATACCGCACCGCGTTTTAGTCACTTTTGGCAAAACGTACCAGTGTTTGGTCTCGACCAATCAGAGCAGCGAAAATCGCAATATTGACTATATAATGGTACATTCTGCTTATTTGCCTCCTGGACTATTCCAAGTTAACCTAGATAAACGTAAAACTATTCATAATTTGACAAATATTTGATACCAAAAATCATATAATAGTACAAGAGCTAATATGATGCTGTCCCAATTACTTTTGGTGATGATGGTAGATACATGAAAATTTTTAAATTTCAATCATAGGCATAGGTCATGCATAGGTTGACTTTTTTTACCAAACCTGTGGGATCAGGAAAGTTTATTCCGTGAACGAACAAAGCGGTTAGGTACTAGATTACGTTCAATAATTAGGATGTGACTCTTCAGACTTTAGGTACCTGCGTGCTGCTTCATGTTTCTTGGCATCTGCTGAGTTGTATCTTTTTAGCGCCAGGAATGAGATATAATAATTTGCGAATGGACTCCTATCGGAATTACACATATGGTACCGTTTGGTGGAGAATTTCCCCTATCATTTTTTTAGAGATGATGTTAACTTGAGCTTTTGCAGAGTTTTCCACGATGAAATGATTCCCTGGATAATTCAATCCCGCTTACTCTACAAACTGAATCAGAATGACCTGACATATAGAACTTTTGGCGTGAACATTGGTAAAACCCATTAGAATGGGTTGGATCGGTTAGATTAGAGAGTACCTGACCCGAAATGAAATCTTCGTCTGACTGTTCATTGATCTGTTATTCTCTATAGGGAATCTGACTGCAAGGGCAATGGCCTTTCCATCAAATGTGTATACCATCCCGTTGCGATCTTGTAACGGTGGCATGATTGTCCGCTCGCTTCTGCGATTTTCATGGAATCTGGTTTTCTACGCTGATTTCTAGGCACTACATAGTTTTCCACCTTATCTTTTGTTCCGGGGGAGGCCCTAAGTATTGTGCTAAGCTGATTTAGCAAAATCCTATTTCTTTCGCATTCCGTATTTTGAAGAAAATCTTTAGTTTGGGGGCCTAGAGATTCTAGGAGAATTCTTCAATATACCGCCAGATGCTACTGAAGCTCTTCTCAGTCGCTGGCGGCAACGCCGTCATTATCATTTAGATCAGGTCTGCTACTGCATTTGCTGCTTCCTGCCAGACAGCACATAAGAAGTGCACATCCACCAAAGCATCCCACCTGTTGGTGTTGCCTCTTCCTGTTGTCCTCTCTGTCCGGCTGGAAAGCAGTAAAATTAGGTTACCGGAAGCATCCGTGGCAGCTTGTGGGGTATCCAACCTAACTTAAATTAACGCATTCGGTATTTCGTCCTCCTTTCCTGACTGCTCTAGGCAGCTTGCAAGTATTGGAACGGTCGTTCCTAGAACATCTAATGCGGTTTCCCGGGAAAGAGCATCGTGATTGAGTATGCCCACATACCTGTACATCGAAACGGAAGCAATGCTGCGACCGTCGAGGGCACATTTTGGGTTCTATATTAACATCTAGGCTTACATTGCGCCGGATGGCTTAGACATCAAGATTTTGCGTCTTCACGAAGAATAGAGGCTGACCGAATTGAGCGCCTGTGGAACCTATTTCTATCATGATTCTCGATGTCTCCACATGGTAAGTCCACTGTTAGTTGGCGCACCGCCGCATCCCTGGACCGTCTCCTCCAGGCGTCGATAGTTGTAATATCATCGTTAGTCCCTAGGAATCGCACAACCGATCTGTACTTTGGCGTGATCAAATTTTGATATGGTCTTTTCGAGTTTCCTGACTACAGTAATGCAGTCCATGCCTTGTATGACTCCGATTAGCGGCAGCGCGTTCTTTTTGACAATTGTTCCATTTGTTTGCATAATCGTCTGATTTCGAGAGAGACGGACTGTCAGGGTCAACGGCATCCTAGTTCCCACTGCGGTTTTTAGCCTCAGTGCGCTGTCCAGGTTCGATCTCCAGAAAAAAGTATGGCATCATTTCTTCCATCACTGTGAGTAATTTTTCACGCGACGTGAAGACCGGTAGCGCCAACTGGCTGTACTCAGCCCCGGGACTTGTCGGCACTTCCATCGCAGACGTGAACTCTTTCAGAGAATAACGAAGCTACATACCACTTACCACCACTGGGGATGCCTACGTCGAGGCTGCGATGCAGACTGAGCCCTTCAGGGACCTGCTGACCAAGATTCAAGGCCTAGGTGACGACATCCCGCTTGACCAACTTTGGCGACAGCGAATTACGGATGGACTCAACACTGCCGACATCCAACTGGCGGCCGATAACCCCGCCAGCTGTTCCTGGCTGACGAAAAGACCCACTGGCTGGATCGCACGTGACTACGTCAAAACCGTCCACTAGCGAACTGAAAACTTGCCGATGAAGTCCTTCCCCTACAAACTGGCCAACCAGCGGACTAGAGCCCCGTCTTGCACTCACCAGGAAACACTTTCTCACATCCTTCAGAAAAGTGACCTGGTCAGCGCAGCGGCGAGCGTGTCTACCGACACAACGAATTGGCCAAAAAGATCGCTTCCTACTGCAGGAACAAAGAATGGGACGTAGAGGAGGACCCTACATTCAGCATCCCAGAGGCACTTTGTCCAAGCCAGACATTGTCATGCACGAGGCCGACATTCAAACCAATGATCATCGTCTGCGACATACAGTTGCCCTGGGAGGAGAGGAGAGGTCTAGACCAGAACTAAGCCAGGTACGAGCAGTATACAACCACGAAGTTTTCAAAGCGGCCGCCCGCAAACGATAGCCCACCAAGATTCTGGTTATTGCTGCTATAACATTCGGCGCAAGGGGTAACTAACAAGCAGCTTGAAGGCTAGCTGCGTTCATTCTTGTTTCAAGTGGGGAGCCTCCATGCACCAGGTCTTTATGAACATATTGTGGACCAATGGCCGCTGAAGCTGGTCGCTGCAAGACCAACACCAACTCCGGCCCATGGTACCACCAAGAGACTGCCCGGGGAGGAAACTGCAAGAAGAGCATCTACTACTTGCCGATAACATGAGGTGTATTGCAAATTACAGAAAATGTATTTATCTGTGCTGAATAAATATGTTAATCTAATTAGTGACGCGCATGAAGCATGAATAGTTTAACGAGATTCCCACCGTCCCTACCCACGATCTAGCGGAACCACTGCCAAGGAAACAGGCTTTGAGCTTTTTTCTAGTCTGGCACGTTTAGGAGACCTGAGATGTCTAGCATAAGTTGGCAAAACTTTCCATGGATGATTTTTTTGAGTCATTTTCTGAAGGGCGTTCTCACTAAACCACCACACCTTCGTGACACTATTAATCGCATTGAATCCTGATTATACCGAAATAAAACCGGAGTTTGGTAGACATTTCTTGCAAAATTCAATATTGTTTGATTCCTGGTATATTTAGATTGCCACTCATCGTTTGGCGTATAAGCGGAAAACTTTTTTCATGCTTCCGCTCGAGTTGATGTTGGTACAGTTGCATGCTTTTGGCTTATTCAATAATGTCAAACTGAAACCAGTGAAACCATTTCATATCAGTCTAAAAAAGTACGATAGACCAAGCCGTTCTAATCACACGAGTTTTGTAGTCATGTTTAAACGCACGGGTGATGTACAACTTTTTATCTACAAAGCGAAAGATAAGAAAATGTTTTTTGTTTTTAATTTTCGTTTATTAGTAGTTGCCTACCTTTATTTCACCTTTTACAGGTTTAACTATGACATTTGTCAAATCGCAAAAGCTAGTTGTGTTAAAGATTCATAACCTCCTCCATAACACCACTAGTTGTGTTGTGAATCCATAACCTGGTCCATAACACCACTAGCTGTGTTATGAGTCTTATGACATAACTCAACTACTTACTAGAAAAATGGTTATGTTTGGTCATGACCAAACGCTTGTAGATAATAGTTATTTACATTACAAGTGCGTCTATGAACATGATTACAATAACGAGTGTGAAAGATTAGAACGACGAGGTCGTAAACCGAGGCGTTCTAATCACACGAGTTTTGTAGTCATGTTTAAATGCACGTGTGACGTGTGATGTACAATGTTTTATCTACAAACCCACATAACCAAATTGCATCCTTAGAATGTACTTAGAATGTTCTTTTTTTAAGAAGAATGTGCCTAAAATGTTCGCCAAAACCATTGAGAATGTCCTGAGAATGTTCTGAGAAAAGATTGTAGAAATACTGTTTGCAATACCCAAGAACTTCCTGGGAAATCCATTAGGATATTCCTAGAATATACCTATGAGATTCTCAATACATCCTAAAAAGAATATTCCTGTTTGATTCTAAAAATATGCTTGAATTGTATATTCTCACATTCACAGAATGTTTCTATGACATTATAGCTATGTTCTAAAAAGAATATTTTTCCAATATGCTTGAAATATTCTTAGAATATATCTACATATATCATCCTCAATATGCATCCTAGACATAACATTCTTGTTTGATTCTAGGGACATACTTGGAATGTTAATTTTCGCATCCAACCAAATAATGCTCCTTTCAGTCCTTTTATATTAAAGGCAGTGGAAGAGCTGTTGGAAAATTTCTCTGGAAACATAAATGTTTAACCAAAGCTCCGGTTTCGAGCTTATTATGCTCTCGTCGCGGTAAGCACGCCAACTGAGAGAAACAGGTTCCAAGGTGATTCAAACGCGAGGCAAAATGTAGATCAATAATAGCGCGTGGCTCCCTCTCTTGGAAGTTCTACAAAGCCAAAGAAAAAGAATATACCTATAATATTCTTAGTAGGTTCTAGATAGAGCATTATTGTTTAACTGTTCAATTAAGATTTTTGAGTAGGTACTTTAGATAATTAGGTGAACAATATGAAAATATTCTTATCATGGTTACCTACCTACATAAACTTCTCAGCAAAACTAGTAGGTATATTCTTAATACTTGATAGAGATATTAGCCGAAAGAACATTTTTTAGGGTACATTATAATAATGTTCGTTTGACAATATTCAAAGAATGTTATATAAAGTAGGTTCTTAGCACAATATTTCAGGTAGGTGCATAGAAGATTCCTAGTACATAAATAGAACGTTCTAAAATGAATATTTCAATCGAAACAATCTTAGAATATTCAATATAGTAGGTGGTAGACGCTGGTAGGTGGTAGACGCTGGTAGGTGGTAGACGCTTTTTACTCATTGGGCGTCGACCGGTGAGATACCACCATGCCACAATTGAGTAGCGCTAAGTGGTATCACCACGTTCCGCTACTGCGCTGGCAGTCCGGTTCCAACAATGAGTAACAGATAGCATGATGGCGCCTCCAGGATCAAAATATTCCGGAGGTAAAATACCCGACCACTCGGATCTCCGGGCGTCAGGTGATCCTGGGGGTCCTTCATGCAAAGATATAAAGAGAAGATCAAAAACTCAACTCAGAATTGATTTTAGCAATATAAGAGGAATAAGTACAAATATGAATTCAGTTCACCAACATCTTGAAGAACAAAGACCTGACATCCTTGTTCTCACTGAAACTAAAATCAATTCTGCAACACCTATTGTGAACTATCTTTATCCCGGCTATGACCTACACCACCGATTTCGACATATTTTTGGGATCTGTGTGTACATTAAAAATGACCTTTCATGTCATCGAGAGGAGAAGCTAGAACCAGCGAACCTTGATATCATATGGCTAAAATTCACCTCAAAGTCATCGACCAAGTTTATCTGCTGCCTCTACCGACCGCCATCTAACACCGAGTACCAAAACTTTTTCGCGACATTATCCGAAAATCACAGCTTTCGGTATACAGTCAAACTATCCACAGGCGGAAATTGTCTTTTTAGGCGATTTCAACGTCCACAATATACCCTGGCTGAAACACCACAACAAAACAGATAACGAAGGCAGAGAAGCAGAAGCTTTTGCCATAAGTTGTGGTCTAACGCAGCTTGTCGATGAACCTACCCGTATCTCAGAAAGGGGCGAATTTGCAGTGCTTTTAGACTTGTTCCTAACCACAAATCCTGACTCGTACACAATTCAAGTAGATGCTCCACTTGGTTCGTCCGATCATAAACTTATAATAACAAAGTGCGAAATGCTCATCCCACCAAGCCTACAACCACTTCCTCGTAAAATGTGGCACTATAAATTGGCAAAATGGAATGACCTAAAACAGTATTACCTGGATTTACGATGGCAAGAGGTTTGCTTTAAAACAGCTGATCCCACTATTTGCTGTAATGAAATAACACAAGTAATCTTATCTGGAATGGACGCATATATCCCACATACAACTAAACGTAGAGCTAATGCAAAACCTTGGTTCAACAGCCAGTGTCAAACGGCTGTACAGAAAAAACACAGAGCATATAACCTTTGGAAACGACAACAAACCGCTCAAAACCACACAGAATTTATAGAAGCCAGAAATAGTTGCAAAATTACTATTGACTCCGCTAAAGAAACATACAATCAAAGAATAAAAAACAGGTTGCTGAATTGTCCAAGTAGTTCTAGGTCTTTTTGGTCTCTTGCAAAAGCTGTTGGATCTAACTTCACCAAGTCATCCATACCACCACTTACAGATAAAAATAATCACTTAGCCACAACATCAGAGGAAAAAGCCAATATGCTTGCCCAAATGTTTTCCTCCAACTCCAACCTAACAGTGCCAAACGGAAAAACTCCACCGTTCATTGAAAGGGTTTCCCATAGTATGCCAGAGGTACCCTTTTGTCACAGAGAAATACGAAAATCCCTAAAAAAGCTGGATACAAACAAAGCAATGGGTCCGGATGGCATTCCCGCAATAGTACTCAAAAATTGCGCCAACGAACTCACCCCAACTTTCGCAAAATTATTCAATTTGTCTTACAGGCAAGGAGTATATCCATCATCATGGAAGTCTGCCGCAGTACAACCGATTCCAAAGAAAGGAAAAAAGACAGATCCGTTAAACTATAGACCAATTGCTCTACTTCCGGTGATATCAAAAGTAATGGAAAGAGTTGTGAACAATCACCTAACCAAGTACTTGGATAAGTACAAAATTATCAACGATAAGCAATACGGATTTCGAAAATATAGGTCAACTGGCGATTTACTTACATACGTCACTCACTTATGGCAAAAAGTAATTGAGTTGCGGGGTGAAACAAGAACAATTGCCTTAGATATATCTAAAGCATTCGACAAAGTTTGGCATGAAAATCTGCTCAACAAGCTCAAAGCAATGGGATTATCGCCGAAACTTTGCACTTGGTTTGAAAGTTACCTAAAGGACAGATCCATTTATGTTGCACTGGATGGCCAGAACTCCAACTCTTACCAAATAAATGCTGGTGTGCCACAGGGAGCAATCCTTTCGCCAACTCTTTTCCTGATTTACATAAATGACCTCGTAGATAAAACAGTAAATCCACTTTATTGCTTTGCAGACGATGGCAATGTAGTCTCCTCACTCATACCACCCACAGGTCTTTCCGCACGAGAATTCCATCATCTTAGACTAACTCAAATATCGCAGATAAATAACGACCTGGAGATAATAGAGGACTGGGGTAACAAAAACCTTGTACAGTTCAACGCGCAGAAAACCCAAGCAGCTCTGTTTTCAAAAAAGACCAGCACCGGTGAGCCAAACATCATGCTATCTGGAAGTGCTGTCACATTACAGAGTCAGTTGAACATCTTGGGGGTTACTGCAGAGACCAACATGTCTTGGCACAGTCACGTGGCAGATATTGCTAAAAGGGCCTCCCAAAAGCTGGGGGTGCTATTTCGTACAAGACATCTGTACACACCAAGCCAATTGCTGACACTCTACAAAGCCCAGATTCGACCAACTATGGAGTACTGCTCACATATATGGAGTGCAGCACCCAAACATACCTTAATGCTTTTGAATACCGTGCAAAAACGAGCTATCAAGCTGATCAATGACCCCACACTTACTCGTAACTTGGATGGTCTCGAACATCGCAAATCTGTGGGCGATTTATCTCTCTTCTATAGGTACTATCACGGAAAATGCTCTGATGAGTTGGCACGTATGATTCCACCGAGAGTAGCACCTACCAGGCGAACCCGTCAAACAGACGGTAACCATGAATTTACTGTCAAACTAGAGGCACCAAGAACCTCATTATATCAGAATTCATATCTCTGGAGAACAGCATCGCTGTGGAATAAACTCCCTGCGACGGTTTTCCCTGCAGGTTACAACTTGAACCGTTTCAAGACCAACATACACCGACATTTCCGCGCACTTGCCGCTTCTCGAGCGTGATAGGACATTTCTTTGCGAGTGCGCATATCCGTAAAAAAAAAAAAAAAAAAAAACATTCCTAAAAAAACATCCCAAAAAGCACTTTGAGTGAATATTCTGAGAATATGAATGTTCTTTCACTGTTATGTGGGAAGCGAAAAATAAGAATGTTTTTTCAATTATTTTCGTTGATTAATAGTTGTCTACCCTCATGTTACCTTTACAGGTTTAACTTTGACATTTGTCAAATCACCAAAAATAGTTGTATTACAGATTGATAACCTAGTCCATAACACCACTAGTTGTGTTATGAATTCATAACCTAGTCCATAATACCACTAGCTGTGTTATGAGTCTCATGAGTCATGACATAACCGAAATACTAGAAAAATGGTTATAAGATAAGATAAGATAAGATAAGATAAGATAAGATAAGATAAGATAAGATAAGATAAGATAAGATAAGATAAGATAAGATAAGATAAGATAAGATAAGATAAGATAAGATAAGATAAGATAAGATAAGATAAGATAAGATAAGATAAGATAAGATAAGATAAGATAAGATAAGATAAGATAAGATAAGATAAGATAAGATAAGATAAGATAAGATAAGATAAGATAAGATAAGATAAGATAAGATAAGATAAGATAAGATAAGATAAGATAAGATAAGATAAGATAAGATAAGATAAGATAAGATAAGATAAGATAAGATAAGATAAGATAAGATAAGATAAGATAAGATAAGATAAGATAAGATAAGATAAGATAAGATAAGATAAGATAACAAACAAAAACGAGTAAGAGGTAAGAGGAAGCTAAACGGCAGAAACCCTAGGTTAGTATAAAGAAAATTGTTTCAGCATCTCAGCATTTTGATACAACTTCAAAAAGTGTTAAAAATTATTATACCAACTGAGATTTTCTGCCATTTCCTTATTGATCTCATACATCGTAAATGCAATATAAATTTAATTTGGCAGACGGGAGGTCGTTGATCCACATGTCCGATTTTTGCGACATTTTCAAATTACTAATATGACACTTTATACTGACCTAGAGTTTCCGCCGTTTAGCTTCCTTCTACTCATTTTTGTTTAAATTACCTTCACGAGGTGTGGCAGACGGGATAATATTGATCCAAATCTCCACTTTTCATTACTTTTTCAAATTCGCATATCATTGTAATGTCACATGCGGGACTCTTTGAAATTTCAGCCATTCCACTTCTTATTGCATAAAGAATAACCACCCTTAATGGCAGACGGGAGAAAATCGTTTTAAAAAAATGGTCGTTATGCACCGGTCTATATGTCCAGGGTGACAATTTGAAAACGAGCAATGTTCATGGAATGCTTCTATTACTTAGGGTTTTACCGGGGAGCTATTTTTACCGGCGAGTTGTTTTGCGGAGGAGATCCATTTTCAACAAGCTCATTCCTGGCCATAGAGCTCTTGAGTCCCTCACGTGTCGATACCTGTAAAGTTCGCCTTACGAGTTTAGCACTATGAAAAGAATGCGGATGAAAAAATTGCAATATTGCTTATTTGACTTCCAATAAAAAATACCTTAATATTTATTCATATTACACACCTACATTTATAAGGAAAAAGTAATATTCAAAAACGTTGCGCACTCGCCTATGACAAGCAGCATAAAGCTCGAAATGAATGGCGTTATGTCCCCTTGCTCTTTAGACGTCGTAGTGCTAGACTCGTAAGGCGGACTGTACCTCCATATTTGACGAAGAAACCTGAACTTCTAGCCTCTATCTACCTCGATTCCAGGCTAGAATCTGCAACTTTCATGTGCAACTTCCCTCGTCCAGTGACCAGAAAATGGATGACTACCGACTACCGTACTCTACCTTTTTTTTGGAATTGAGGCTTGTATAGAGTTTCAATTATAGCTTTTATTACCTTTTTTATGACATCTATTGTATGATCAACTAACAAAATTAGTTGATTTTGTTTCTTCCTGATATAACATTTAAATGTTTGAAATTTCAGTTTCATTCATAAAAATTCTCGACACTGAGGTGAAGGTGGAATAATTAATTTTTGATTTACCGTATTTATTATAGATTTTTCTTTGCTTCACTTGTGGTACTGCAATTTCAAAAATGAATGTATCTTTTATTAATCAGAATCATTCATCTGAACTAAGGTCAGGGTTGGACGGTATGTTCTGGATTTGTGATTGTTGGGTGAGTATTCATAGCGTCGAGGATTGATCAATTTTTCATCTGGGTTATGTTACATGTGGATTTGAGGATTTCAGTTATATCTCCTTTATCCCTCCAACGTTTAACCTTTGATTTCATACAGTTTAAATTTGATTTTATTTTCTGGCAGTAGCTAACCATATTTATCCATATAATATTATAATTTTCCTTCATTCATTTTTTGTTTTAAATTACCCCATTTTCTGGAAACTTGAATCCTTCTTATTTTTATTTCAAATTGATGATATGGCCAACGACTATCAATGAACTTAAATGGCACTATATTGAGATACATTGTAATATTATTATTATTTTGTTAGCTTGATGAATCTAATTGAAAGTTAACCTCTTTTTATTGATTTGATTTAAAGTGTTTGACCAACAATAATTGATTTTATATTTTGAAATCTGGATTTTTGGCCTGCTTTTTGAAATATACACTAATTTGATTTGAAACTTACTCAATTGTTTTATTGGTTTACCTAGGTCAAGGTTTGGTTGAGTTATATGCCTTATTTATTTCATTTTCAGAATTACCAATTACCGTTTGCTGATTTTTTTTTAGGTGTGTTTCTGAATTTTCTCATTCCAATATTTTATTTTATTTAATTAATTTTTTCAAAAATTCAGTGGCGCCCTTGCCATTCTGTACTTACTATCAACCCACCCCTAATAATTATTCGCTAAGCTAACCGATCATATTATGGGCCTCTTGTTAATTCATCAACAAAAGGGGTTACAAGATGACCAAACACTAGAAAAGATACTGAATACACTCAAATATTTAAATGTTTTACTTAATGGGAAAAAAGAAGCATATAGCCTCGCAAGTAAAGGGGGCCTCAAAACCATACCATGGACCAGAGCCCTACTGTGGCTTAATGAAAAGCCACATCATGGAAGAACTCAACGAATGGGAAAAAGACCAACTGTCATCCTATTGGAGGCACACTCCGGGACTCAGACAGTCAAAAAAATGTATTACCCTTTCAGCAAAAAGAGCTGAACAGCTCCTAAACATGAGCAGACCAGACATCAGATTGGTGGTAGGACTGCTCACAGGACACTGCCTGGTAAAATACCATTTAAGGTTAATGGGCAGAGCAGAAGACGATCTCTGCAGATTCTGCTCAGATGCAATAGAGACCGCAGAGCGCCTACTCTGCGAATGTCCAGCCTAATTCTGCAAGAGGCTCAAATTCCTCGAGGGGGCAACACTGTCACCAGAAGAAGTGGGCCAACTGACACCCAGGAAAATAGCTGCCTTCGGAAGACGTCTACGCTTCCTGGAGACAACTCAAGATGTAGAGTCACGTACAAAATATCTGATACCAGTGCTAAGCGGCTGAAAAGCCGGAACGACTCCCCCACAATCTACATTCTTTAATGGGGAAAAATGTCAATACAATATGACAGGTATTAATTTTCTAGGTCATGTACTTTCAAAAAACGGCACTAGACCCTTAGACATGTTGGGAAATGGACTAAGAAATGAAAGAACTTGTTAATTATCGATATTCAATATATTTATTATATTGAACACAGCGTGGAAAGCAGAGCGTGTGGACTCATAGAAATAACTATACGAACTGACTCATCATCAAGACAAAGAATTACAAACCCTTTCTTAAGTAAACGATTCCTCATCTGTTTACCTTACATATAAAAACTATTATAAACACATTCAGACATCCATAGCTGCGATATAAATGAGCAAAGTATAGGCTAATAATCAGAGTTTAATTTATTAATTTTTGTTTCACTGATATGAATATCAGTTTATCCAACACGCCACCTCAAAAATTTGATCAATTATACTAAAAGTGTAATACAACTTAAACCTAGTATAACATAAATAGGCCTGCTTTCCTTATGTGTGTCTTTTCTGGGGAAAATTACAATAACGGTCCAGCATTTGCTGCTCGGGATTAGGGAAAACCTAGAAAAACCTAATCAAACCATTTAACTTATTTACTAAGCCTAATTCCATTCTAATTTCTCAAATTTCACTTGCATCAATGGTTTGGTAAACATGTCTGCTAGTGGTTTCTCTGTGGAGAAATTAATATTTTATATTAATTACGATCAATTAAATATGATTTGATCTTTTGTGATTTGTTGGATTATTTGTAATACTTATTGAGGTCCATTGTTGTCCTCCTAGGTCATAATTGACTCTGATATTAATGTTTATGCATATTTTCTGCTAATGATTTTAACCAAAGAGCTTCTGTGACAGCTCTAAAGGGAAAACCATATATTCGGCTTCAGTAGATGATGCCGCTACTGACAACTGCCTTTTTGTATTCCAACATATCACACAAATTTCAAACAGTTTAAATAAATATCCTGTTGTGCTTTTCATATTGTTTTTATCATGCATCTCCACCTTCTTAGTCAGGATTAATAGAATCACTCAAGAAATTAATATATTCACAACTAAAATATTGTGTCAACTTCACATTGATTTTACCCTTCAGATATCTAAGGACCCTTTTCAAATATTGCCAAAATTCTCTATTATTCTTGTTTTAATACCTGCTCAAAATATTAACAGTGGTTCTTAAATCAGGCTTGATATACATACATAACATAATATACATTAAACAGACGATTAGATTCCGGCAAGGGCTATCATGTTTTTCTTCTGAATTTAAACCAATCAAATTCAGTTTACTAGGAAGTGGAGTGCTGACACAGCTGATGGCACAACAGTCATTCATATTAAATTTATGTAAAATAATTTTCATGTACATGTGAACTGTACCTATATGAAAATTGATCAAGAGTAATTTTATTTTGATTACCTTTTAATTGTATTACCCAAAAATAGTTTACTGTCTTTCAAATAAAACATAGAACAGTTATTTGCCAAATACCTTTCGAAAGTATTCAATGTATTATTATCTGCAGTGGCAAATACCATCTACAGAACTACATAAATAATTTTACATATTGCACCTTTGTCTAAGATATAAATACAGTGGTTAACTGATGAATTTTCAAACCCATTTTCTTTATGAACTTTTACTATTATTTCAAACTAACATCTTGTGGTTTGTTTTAGTTCATAGATACAAAGCCTTGCAAACTTGGTTAGGAGGTTTACTTGTCACACCTTAACCCAGCCACCCTTCAGGAACCTTCATAAAAATGGCTTCCTTCAATGTCCCATCCGGGAAAGCTGTTTTTACATCTATATGATGTATTAAAAGGGTAAACTGATTAAAAAGGTTATTATAAACCAGAAACCTACGATTCTCGCTACCTGTGCAAAGGTTTCATTATAATCTACCAAGTAATGTTGACTCAAACCACGAGCAGCTAAGCTTTGTATCTAAATGGTTTTCCAATTTCATCATTTTCAATGGAAAATATCCATTTACAATCCACTATATTTCTTATATTCGGGTCTTGATACTAACGACCACGTTTTATTTACCAATAATGAGTGAATCAATATCATTTGGCAAATCTGTTTTAATCACAGATTTACTATACTCATTATTTAGTTTAATGAAATTATTAGGGTTAACATTTACCTACTTTCCTGGATTGTTATTCATCTGATTCCGCTATATCAGATTTATTAACCAAACCACCGATCTTGACAAACTGCCACAGGGGAAAGGTTTTATTAGACTATCCAAGATGCTGTCGAACTCAAATTAAAATGTCTGCCAAGAGGCACACAAACCCTTTGTTTGCTTGTCAAAGTTACGTGTTTTGGATAGGCTAATTAGCAAAGTGTTACATTCATTTTTGACACTTTTTCAGTTTAGTTCAATTCAGTTTATTAATAACTACTGATCTTGACAAATAATCAGAGGAAACAGCTTTATCATCAAAGTGTTTCACATTCACTTTTTCATAATCACTATTAACTACTAATATTGACTTACTCGAAACCCTGATTGAAAATCACTGAATAGTTTATTTCTATCTACCTATAAACTCAACAAGTTGCATATACACCATTTTCTCCAAAATTTTGTCAATAGTGCAAAACAAATTTATTGGATGCAATTCACTGGAGGATTTTAATTTAACTACTTTGGGAATCTTGATTATAGTGGAAGCTGAATGAATATCATTTGGCAGATCTGTTTCAACCACAGATTTACTATAATCATTCATTATATAGTTTGATAAATTTGTGGGTTAACAGTTAGCTACTTTCTTGGATTAGTTGGTCATCTGATTTTGCTTTATCAGATTTATTAACCAGCAATCTTGGCAAACTGTCAAAGGAATCAGTTTCATCATCAAAGTGTTATGCATTCACTTTTTCAAACTTATCATTAACTAACCACTGATATTGACAAAGAGTCAGAAAAATTGGCTCTATGACCAGAAAAGTTAAACATTTACTTCTCAAGCTTATTAGTAACTACTGATCTTGACAAACAGTCAGAGAAAACAGCTTTTACAATTAAAGTGTTCTATATTCACTTTTTCAAGCTTGTTAGTAATTACTGTTCTTGGCAAATAGTCAGAGGAATCAGCTTTATGACCATAAGTGTTCTGCATTTACTTTTTCAAGCTTATGATTAACTACTGTTCTTGAAAAATAGTCAGAGGAATCAGCTTTATGACCATAAGTGTTCTGCATTTACTTTTTCAAGCTTATGATTAACTACTGTTCTTGACAAATAGTCAGAGGAATCAGCTTTATGACCATAAGTGTTCTGCATTTACTTTTTCAAGATTATGATTAATTACTGTTCTTGACAAATAGAGGAATCAGCTTTATAATCAAAAGTGTTCTACATTCACTTTTTCAAGCTTATTATTAACTACTGATCTTGACAAATAGTCAGTGGAATCAGCTTTATGCAGATTAAAAGGCTTGGAGGACAAAAACAAATTCGTCATATCTACAATAATATCCTCAACTACAACAAACTTATGACCAACCACATCCCACACTTCATATTCATTTGGTTCATAACCAACCAGTGTAGCTTAAAAGGATTTGATATCAAATTTTGTTTTTCTGGTTTTATTATGTATACCTATAAACGGTATTATGGAACCAAACACTTATGAATATTTTACTTGAGGCTTTTTACTACGCCACATTTTGTATGGTGTTTCAAATTCTTTTAAAGTTTTAGTAGGGGTCAAACTAAGTGAGAATGTTGCAGTTAAAACTGCCTCCCTCATCCCAGAAACTTTTTTTTTTTTGTTTATATCTGCACCATTTAATTTGTGGGGTTAGTGGAATTGTCAAATGATGAGTTACCTTTTTGCATACCAAAAATCTCTCATTTCAGTAGATAGATATTCACCTCCATTGTCACAGTCAGAATAAATTGAAAATCTGTAAATTAAAATGTTCCCCACATTCAGGAACTAATTCTTGAAACATACAAAATACATATGACTTATGACTCATTTAATATGTAATACAATAGTGAGTAAATTCATGCATAAATAGTACAATGTTTTTGGAATGGAAGTCGCGCTTGTTTATGCACGCTCCACATAAATACTCATTGTATAACCTGATCGATTTACCCTAAGTGCTCGATCTCTGTTTTTTTTTTTTTTAATAATTTAATAATTTGAACCTCACCAATGTGGCCCAAACGTTCAAACCACAATTGATAATTTTTATTTATATTTAATTGTCACTATGTGCTTGAATAATAGTGTTTTTTAAATTTCCAATAACAGTGAGTTCAAGAGCAATTATTATTAAAGTGTTCAAAGACTTACCCATAAATTATAAGCTTACCGCCTTTGTAAATGCTAGCACTTTTTTTTTTAAGCAATAGTCATACTAGCCCTTTGCATTTTTCTTACGGACAGCAAATTGTAAGGAACCTCTGGACAGTCCAGCCTATACCAAAGACTTTCCTGTACTATGCCCATATTACTGGGAATACTAATAGTGCCCTTTTTGGTTGCTGTTATAGGAGTTCCATTTTTTTTTTTTTTTTATTAATGGAATTGTTTTGTTTCACTTTTTTCATTGTGTTTCAGAGACTTGTTTTTTTTTTTTTTTGAAATTGCGTCTTTTAAAATCGGTTTTAAAATATCCTCAACGATAATTATTTCTAAATTGCTGAGCTCTGATGGTCTTATCTAAGTTCAAGCTCTGTTAGCATAAAGCCTTTTGTTTCTTTTTAGTTTCAAATTTTCCATTGTCACATTAAACACTCCCGGTTTTCACAACCGCAATGATTACACGTACACTGGTCCCATCACCTGTTGGGAAATGGACTAAGAAATGAAAGAACTTGTTAATTATCGATATTCAATATATTTATTATATCGAACACAGCGTGGAAAGCAGAGCGTGTGAACTCATAGAAATAACTACATATACGAACTGACTCAACATCAAGACAAAGAATTACAAACCCTTTCTTAAGTAAACGATTCCTCATCTGTTTACCCTACATATAAAAACTATTATAAACACATTCAGTCATCCATAGCTGCGATATAAATGAGCAAAATATAGGCTAATAATCAAAGTTTAATTTATTAATTTTTGTTTCACTGATATGAATATCAGTTTATCCAACAAGACATGCATAATAATGTTATCAAATACCTTCGTTGTTGGTCAATTTTGTGGGAAATGGATTCCAAACGTTGCAACATTGACAGAACCTCTAAGGAAACTTCTACGAATAAAATTGGGAAAAAATGCAAACAATCATCGCTATATTGGCATCAAGAACAGAAAGAATCTTTTTCAAAATTAAAACAAGACTCTCTAGTGTCAATCCACTGGATCGAACCCAAGTTGTAGCTGACGATAGCCCAGTTGGCTTAGGGTCGGTCCTTCGATAACAAGGTCCCAGGGTATCTCTTACAGAAGCTTGTCCGACTGCGAGAGGCAGTGTTGCCAATCTGAATTTGTAAAATTACACGATATGCTGGTCAAATTACACGTTTTTACACGCTGTCAGTCTCACTTTTACACGATTTTTACACACGACCTTGGTAGCCATTGTGTATAACGTCAAGAAGCAAGTATAATTTTTTTTCTGATTTAGGATTTTGGGAAATGGGTAAAATCCAGTCGAATCTGAGGCTTATGGCTGTTTCCACCAACTATTTTGGGAAGCCCTAAAATGACATTTTTACATGGAGAAATGTCAATTTAAGGCATACCTATCGTTAGGGCTCGAGGGCTCCCCTAAAATAGTTGGTGGAAGTGGCCATTAATGCTCCTGATCATCGCTCAAATTCAAAATAAATTCTTGAACCTTAAAATCTTGTTAAAATCACCTTTTCTACATTTAAAATCGACGAAAAAACAAGCACAACCTGAATCGCAAGTATACCATCGAAGGCTGCGGGTGACGTCACCACTATATAGGCTGCTATGCTGCTAATACTGGTGACGTCACTCGCAGGCCCTGCCGATTTGCGAACGTACGCCTCATAAGGATAAGCAATCCTATTAGTACGATTCCTGGGGGTGGGGGCCGTGGCTTTGAATTGGAAAGCCGTGAAACAGAACAAAAATAAGAGAATGTCAAATTTTTCAAATTACACACAAAATACACGCTTTTTGTTTATGTTCGAAAAATTCACGCAAGCCAATCGAAATACACACAAATCGTGTAATTACACGCTAATTGGCAACACTGGCGAGAGGCGCTATTGCCAGAGTGAAAAGGGAAAGGATGAATTCGAGCTAGTTACGGACCATAAGCCTTTGGAGACGATATTCGCTTCCAAATCTAAACCTTGCGCGCGAATCGAACGTTGGGTTTTGAGGCTACAATCCTTCAATTACAAAGTTGTATACCGTTCTGGAAAAGCCAATATCGCAGATCCCTTATCTCGATTACTCAGCCACGATTAGCCAATAACATCACCTTTTTCAATACCATACTCTACTGGCCATATAAACCAGATAAATAAAAGAGATTGAAAGGCTGACCTGCTAGATTACCTCATGATGTACAACAGCACTCCACTCTCGATCACTGGCAAAACACAATTTTTTTTTCGGCGACGTTTTCGTGACAAATTACCTGTTCTACCAAGTGCGAGTAGTAATTGTGTACTGCCTGAAGTGTTCGAGAAAGGAATAAGAGACCAAGAATTATGGGAAAAACAAAAAAGAAAAACAAACAGGAAAAATGTTTTTCATTTGAAGAAAATTTCTGGTGAATGGACTGCCACCAATCCTAAAGTTTCCCAAGAATAATACCTACTTATTTATGGCCTATGTGGCATTATTCTAATTAATTCTAATATGCATAAACTAAAGAACCTACCCATTGAGATTTTCGCTTTTTACTTTATAGCTCATGATAAACCATTTTCGATAAATTTAGAAAATATGTATACTATAGGTATTATTAATTATTACTTTGTTAGTTTAATCCTCGATTAATTATATCAGCATTAATAATATTGTTCAGGTATTTGAATAAGTGCATTGTGAATTATTAATAATGAGCTTTTGTATTCTTATGTAGTTTAATTTTGTTAATTAGGAAAATTTACAATAATAGGTATTCCTCCTATTATTGTAAATTTAGGGGTATAGTACAATATTATATGTATATGGGTTTCATCATGTTTGTATAGGTCAATGATATATTATAAGTTTATGTACCATATTATATTAAATTAAAATCTTTACAAAAAGGTAGATATGTTGAGTAGGTACGTTCTTATCTGATATGATGAATCAGAAGTGGCATGATGATGAGTCGGGGTAAGAATGTAAATGTTAACAAGGTATGAAGATTTAGTGGATATTAAGCTTAGCATGAGAGCGGTCGAACTATAATAGTATTTTACATTATTAGCCAGGTAAAACAGTTTTTACTGGCGATTGAAGGAAATGACTAGCGAGCCATTAGGCGAGCTTGTCACCTTCAAGAGCCAGTAAAAACTGCTACCTGGCGTATAATGTACAATAATTTATTTGTTACTCTTCCAGAAGGTACCTACAAGCAATTATTCTTATGATAAAACTGATTTTTGAAAAATAAATAAATCTACTGACTTGTAATAGTTATTTACCTAACAAATGCGGAAAGTGATACTTTACCGCACGCAACGGCAGTTGACCGAACAGCGCGAAGCAGAGTTCGGTCAAGCCGTTAAGGGCGGTAAAGGCACTTTCCGCATGTGTTAGGTACAAAATTTTACCTATGAGCATCTACATCTCCAAAAAAAAGGCATTAATAAAATTGATTAATGAATCAGATTAATTAATGAAATTAGATTGGATTTAGAAATGATCAAAAATGAATTTTCTGAAAAAGAAAGGATTTTTAATCATAAATACCAAAGTCTACTTTACCGCATACTATGCGGTAAAGTTAACTTTACCGCACACTTTGCAGTCCACTTTACCGCATACTATGCTCTAAAGTTAACTTTACCGCACACTACGCGGTAAAGTAACTTTACCGCATAGTGTGCGGTAAAGTGCTACTTTCCATTTGCAAATAAGTGCGGTAAAGTACACTTTACCGCATGCTCGTAGGTAAAAAGTTTTTACAGTTCAGCTGTCAATTTTACAAGTCAGTAGAGCCAGTAACTGGTAAAAATCAATTTTCGTTGTTTATGTTT
The DNA here is from genome assembly GCA_917834065.1 of Ceutorhynchus assimilis. Lineage (NCBI taxonomy): Eukaryota > Metazoa > Arthropoda > Insecta > Coleoptera > Curculionidae > Ceutorhynchus > Ceutorhynchus assimilis. Next base: position 21,948,304 of record OU892278.1, read on the forward strand.
TGACTTGATAAATGACATTTTACAAAGGAGTGACAAATAAATATATTTAGAGTCAGTAGAATTATTTATTAAAATTGTATTACCTATGTATTAATATTTTATTTATTGTTTACAAATGAGTATCAAATAAATTATTGTACATCATACGCCAGGTATCAGTTTTTACTGGCTCTTGAAGGTGACAAGCCTGCCTGACGGCTCGCTAGTCATTTCCTTCAATCACCAGTAAAAACTGTTTTACCTGGCTAATTATGTAAAATACTATTACTGTTGCGAATAGGAGTTTTATTTAAAATATTGGTGTATATTACAGGTCGCAAAGATGAAACGTCGATGGGCCGGCCACATAGCCAGATACGATGACACCAGATGGACAAAGAATCTTGATATTGAGACCAAAGAAGACGATAAGCAGCATGGGAGACCTAGAAAAAGCTAGGTAGACGACATAAGGACAGTGGTGGCAAGCAAGCAGTGGAGGATATTGGCTTATATTTCCGTAGTTGTTTTTCTAATAGTGAGGCACTTTGTCAAGTGTTAGCTAAAATTTCGCTTGCAGAGATCTCATAGGCTCTGCTATTTGCTGGAAAATAGCATTTTCCAGGCAACTACTTTTGGAGTAACATTTACTTACAGCATCGTTATGAGCTGTTAATTTTTTTAAAATTCTTGATCTGAGTTCTCCTCGTTGTGTCCATGTCCATACCTATTGGTACAGTAGGTGATCAAGGGGACCGGCGAAAGAAGTAGGTACGGTTGTGTCTAAGAGCCGCCCTTTGTCTGTCTTTGCTGCGTTTTGCATTCGTTGTTAGTCTCATAAAGAAGGGGTATCTCCTGGCTACCGACAGTGATCTCATATTTTGATATCCTTATCGCCGTCATATCTAGAAGCGTTTTTTTAGAGGAACAAGAGGGTGGCTGTCTCTTCCACGAGAATATTTTTTTGTGGAAATATCAAGCACTACAAATTAAACATGCTACAGGTGTTTCGGGTTCCATTTGTTTTTTGTTTGAGAGTATATTTAGTACCATTCACTCCCTGAGGTTGTTCTGTACGAAAGCTACCGTATTAGTGCTTCAGAGTCTGGAAATAGCTCATTTGCTAAGTAAATCTGTGCGCATTAATTCTGAAACCAATGTAATCAAAGAGCGATCGTGAATTGTATTGTGGAATCTAGGAGAAAGAAGAGATTGATTTTTTCACATAATATACAATCCAGAAAGTGTACTAGCGGACTGCTGTGATAGCAATTTCTTGTGAAACTTATTTTTTTTACACTAAATACGCAATGGACAAACATTTTTATTTTAGTATCTATGTATATCATTTCATAAAGTAAATTTATGAGGTGAAAAATTGACTTTTATGACTCCGTTACCTTGTAATAAAAGTTCAAAAAGAATAAAATTTATTTGTATGTAGAAGTTGTTAAAGGACCCCGCACACTTCTTATGGGATTTTGGTTGAACGCGGAATTCAACCAAATTTTGGTATGTTGTATATTTCGACCTCCTGAATAGAAGTTCTCATGGGTACAAACTGATCCTATGAGTAGTTTCGGATATACGGGGGTTTTTCTAATACTACCTCAGGCAACCTGAAAATAATGAATTTTCATCCTTTTGGTATTTGAGATAGGTAGCTTTAAAAAATGTTGATTAAGTTTAGACCTTTCACAGAAAAGTGCATGTTTTCAGTTAGGTGAGTATATATGTGAATGTACGAGGGTATTTTGAAAAGTACTTGTTTGGTGGGCCTTTGTGTGTTTTTAAAACAAACACAAATAGAAGTATAACAAACTATATACTGTATATTTCCCAAGATATATTTTGACTTGACACTGTGAATTTTGAAACATAAACAATGCCGCTTATTGGTCGCAAGATGCCATTTGCACCTCAGGCATTGTAAAGTGATTATAACCTGCAGGGAAACCTCATTTTCCGACCAATCGTTATTGTTTATGTTTCAATATCAAAATCCACCTTGAGTTTTCAACAATAGGGTTTTCATCCTCAAATCCTAACTCGTTTCGACGCTTTACAGCCAATCTACGGACTTCGGCATCTTTCAGTAATAAAACAGTGGGATTTACTCTTACTCTACTCCTCCATCGCACACGTAGCACATTACCTTTCCCGAACTGCCATTTTCACAAGAAAGGTGACAAAAAAGACAATTCGCTTTATTGACAGGGTCACTGTTTTGGTTACCATGGTTATCAAATGAAATATGACACATGAAAAAACAATTTTCATTGCTTTTCTTTCCATGGCTGTTTAGATTTTTCAAACAAATCACCAAGTGTATGTATACCTAATATCTAAACACCTAAACCCTAGGGATCATGAGGCAAAAAGTTTTTAGCACAAGCGTAGCAAGAACTGGAATTCACTGAGATAGAAAATCACTTTTATCACAAAACGTAAGTATCTGAGTACCTACAAGTACACAATTTTTCACACTTTTGAACATTTTTGGTCATTAACTCATTTAGCTTAGTAATAGCCATAGTTTTTGAGCGTCCCTGGTATATGAAGGAAGAGTTACGAACACCTACTAAACATTTTTAGTTAAGGAAAGATGAAATAAACAACTTTTATCCACAATCATCAAATAATGACAGTTTTATCCACTCATATGAAGCGTCTAAAGTGATACTTTATCTACTAGTGGGATAAAGTAACTTTATTCCACTAGTGGAATAATGAAATTAAGAAATGCGAAATTTTTATTTTATTTATTGATATTAACATTAACATTTATATTAATAGATACTTCGTTATTTGATTTATCTCCTATAACTTCATTATTGTTGATGAAAAGGTGATAACTTCCATCTGCTTGGGAACGCACGTTTATGGGTGCTTTGGCCGAATTACCAGGAAAGGGAATAATGGGTGTCTCCTCTTGTGAAGGACACCTATTTTCCCCTTGGATTTTGTTTGCGATGCTAAGCTTATTGGAAATGGAGTCCTCGATATAACTTTCAGCAACAGAGGAGCTCTTCCATCCGCCATGCCGTTTTATGGTTGTAAGGTCTGCACCTTGATTAGCCAATAAAGTTGTTGAAGTGCGCCTCATGCAGTGTCAAGTATAAACTTCCGGGTTGGCTAGGTTTAAAAACCTAGCAACTCTGGAAGGAACTTTTGCCAATGTGTTGACTCCAACCGGCTGAGAAGTACATTTTTCATTTAAAAGCCGTAAAAATAATCGGTCGTGTGGTAAGTTCTTGGGGCGCAGGGAAAAGTATTTTCTACATACTTCCACAGCATTGATGGAAAATCCTTCTTTTATAATTGTAAATTTCCGGGAAACACCGGTTTTGGTATCTGGTATTGAAACAAGTAGATATTCGCCAGAGTCCTGTAAATCAGTGATTTTCATATTCGTCAGTTCACAGCAGCGACAGGCTCCCGAAACCCCCATTATCATTGCAACCTGGAATAATGTCAAATTTATTATACATAATAATGTCTGAAGAAAAAAAAAGGTTACCTTAGTCATCAAATATTCTTTATCGCTAGCGGTAGTCAAAAATTCTTCAATGTGCGGTCTCTCTAACACTGCAGCTTTTTTCGCTTTGTATCCTCTCGATTCAGTCTTCAAAAAAGCACAAAGCTTACCATATTTTCCAATATCTATGTTTCTTTAAAGCAGCTTTCAACATCGAATACTTGGACCACATAGATGAAATTGCATACTTTTTCTTCATATTGAAAAAATACGACAACATCACATCTTCATTAATAGACATTACCCTCCGTTTTTCTCTCCACTCGTTAAATTCGGCGAACACTTTTTCGTAATGTTCCCTAGACTTCGCAGGCAGTAAATGGGTGGTTGCTTCTTGAGCTTCCGCGAAAATTGCTGCAGGAATACCATCATCTTTCTGCATTTTTTGTCGTTTTACAAAAACTTGTCTAAATTTGGTGCAACAAGCTCCAAATTTTTGTCACTTTTTTGTTTGTATTGGTTTGTATCAATAGAAACCAGAAAACATAGATTCCATAACAACCAACACGACAACGCTATCCGTGATTTTTAATTCGAATTTTTAAAACAATACTTGCTGGTAATTTTTCTTATTAATTTTTTTTTCATTTTAACTACATAGGCACGTGTGATTGTGGATAAAACGTTGTATTACATTCGTGTCTTAGTTGCATTTTATCCACTTAAGAAAATTAAACGCTCGAACTTCGTTCTCGCGTTTAAACATTCTTGCGTGGACAAAATGCTTCCTAAAACACTTATACAATAAATAACTATTAAAGCAATACATGCAAGTTTTTTTGCTTTATGTACACTTTATATAGGTACTTAGGTTGCCTAAGGTAGTATAAGAAAACCCCCTGTATATCCGAAACTAGTCATAAGATCGGTTTGTACCCATGAGAACATTTACTCAGGAGGTCGAAATATACAACATACCAAAATTTGGTTAAATTCCGCGTTCAACCAAAATCCCATAAGAAGTGTGCGGGGTCCTTTATTTGCTGATCAATTTCGAACTTACTTGTTCGTGTTTTCAAATTGCTTTCTATTGTTTTCTCGGATATCAATACTTTTTATTGCTCTATTCAAAGCAAGTATCATACGTACATCAAAAGCTTACTGAAAGACCAAGAAATAATTGACTAATAAATAATAAAATGTAAGTTAACAAAAACTATAGCCTATTAAATATTTTTAACTTTCCTATATAATACGAATTATTTGGGGTGTCTTACGACTTGCAACAATGTCTCCTACACACGCACTTCTAAAATTAATTCTAAGTGCATATTTTTCAAGTTCCCGTTGTATAGTTTTGATAAACGATGATCCTAATTTCAATTTTCAGGTGCAATTACCAATGTTAAGCTTAAGCTTTGAAAATGGACAAACATTTCAAAATTTGTACAATTATATTGGATGTCAAGATTTTATTATAAATGTAAATACCCCTGCATCAGTATTTGGTTTTATAGAGCAGAACATGCAATTGCATCAAGATCGTTTTAATAATAGAAAATACATGATTTTGCCCAAAGAAAATCAAATCGAAAGTTCTTTTGACATATTGAATTCCGATGAGATACAACATGTGAGTGATTTGCTTATTATCACTCCCAATGAAACTACAGGAAGTGTAGAGAGAAATAATATAAAATACTTTTCACACGAGAAGGAATTTACTTACAAATTTTGGACCCACAATTATGTCGGACAGGAGAAAAATAATGAGGCTCACTTATTGGATATTTGGTTTTCAACAAATAATTCATTTTTATATAATCACAACTTATATCCTAATAAGCTATTAAATCAAAGAGGAAGATTTCTAAAAACTGCGATATTCAACTATGAACCTTATGTTATTGTGGGTAAGAATTTTGGCACAGCATTTTAAAATCATAATCTCTGTTGATTTGCCATGTAATAGTTATTTATATTACTAGAAGGTACGGTATGAGCCTCATTACAGTAAGGAGTAAATATTGCCAAGACGAGGTCGTAGACCGAGATGTGGTAATCACACGAGTGGTGTAATGAGCGTTACCGTAGGTGTAATATACAACATTTTATGTACGACCCAAATTTTTTTTTATATATTCGAAATGGTTTTAGTTTTTCACAATAGATTACCTCTATTTATAATTTTTGATAAATAAATTTTAAAAAGTAAAGGTTTTCAATAAAAATCAGTTACGTAATAAGCTCTTACAGTGTAGGTCATACATAATAGTTATTTATGTATCAAGGGTACTAAGTAGATGATTATGCCCTGAGGGCGACAGTCTTACAAAGCCAAGGGCCTCTGGCCCGAGGGTTCGTAAGTCGCCCGAGGGTATATATATCTATTAGTACCCGTGGTGCATACAAACTTTTATGTCATACCAGTTGGTTGTGAATAATAGATACCTGCGAAAAAAGTGTCACTTCGCAAATTGTCATCTGTGTGCAAACATCATAATTTTTTGACAAAAATAATATGTTTATCAGCGTAAATTTATATTTTGTTAATAAAGAATAAGTTAATTGAAAACTGTTTTTTGCGTCTTTATGCCCGTGCGGGCCATAATGTGTACTTTATGCCCGCACGGGCATAAAGTAATGAATTATGTAGATGGTATCTAAGGTATAAAAACACAATAATGAATTGGTATGACATAAATAATTTTATGTCATACCAGTACATTATGGTCTTTTTATACCTTAGATACCATCTACATAATTCATCAATTTATGCCCGTGCGGGCATAAAGTACACATTCTGGCCCGCACAGGCATAATATGTACCATTCTAAACATCAGGTTGACAATTACGCCGCAACTGACGTCGTTTGCGTGTACGCAAAGTTGCATCGATTTCAAATAAAGCCCCCCTGGTATGACATAATAGTTATTTATGTATCAAGGGAATTATGCAGGTGTTAATACCCCAGGGCAACGTTTGTGTCCCGAGGGCCTCCGGCCCGAGGGACACCAATTGCCCGTGGGTATTAACTCCTGATAATTCCCGTGGTACATAGATAATTTTATATCCTACTGAATTTACTGTATTCTGTCTATTTTTATAAAGGAATAAGCCATAAATCAAAATTTCTATTTTTTGTCAAAGTGTTACCTATTCAAGGTAAAAGCGGGAGTTATGGAAATCCTTAACTCCCTTGGGAGTTATGATATTCTTAACTCCCTTCCTTAACTCCCTTGGGAGTTATGAAAATCCTTAACTCCCTTGGGAGTTAAGACCCTGTTTATGATTATCGTAACCAAGGTATTATATGGTTTTAATAGTTCAGTAGGATATAAAAGTTTGTATGCACCACGGGTACTAATAGATATATACCCTCGGGCGACTTACAAACCCTCGGGCTAGAGGCCCTCGGCTTTATAAGGCTGTCGCCCTCAGGGCATAATCATCTACTTAGTACCCTTGATACATAAATAATTATAGAGCCCCAAAAAGATGGAACATATTTATATATGGGCTCTGAAATGATGACACTTTTCTATTTTGCTGAACATTATAACATGACTCTAATGCCAGTTATCAACGAAGTTGATTATTGGGGTGAAATTTGGGATAACTGGACTGGAAACGGACTTTTGGGAAATTTGGTTGAAGATAACGCAGATATCGGAGGAGGTGAGAATTGCTTATCTAGAAAAAAAAAAAAACATATGAACTGGAACTTTAATTTTTAAGCTGCTTTATACACGTGGGCATCTTCCTATAGGTATTTGGATCTATCCAAAACTACTATCAGAACAGGAATTACGTGTTTGGTTCCAGCTCCAAAGTGAGTGAATATAGGTATAAGCCATAGACCTATGAAATAAGCTAGTTTTCTGCAAAGACTAGGCATTTCATTAAATGCCACCATCCAACATTTAATAATAGGATAAATTTCTGATGTCATAAAACTTATCCGCTCTCCACCGCTTTGCAGACTGCTTGACAAAAAAAATTGATATGATTTTTGTGATCTACGAGTAGTCAAAATCCTCTAATCTTGAGTTGTCTATCTGACTTCATTCAGGTAAATTTGAATACTAATTTATCAATTCTCAAGACTTGCAGCTGGATGGATGACCCCACTATATGTCTATTCACCTAAAACTTGGATGGCAGTTATGGGAACATTTCTAGCAAGTCTGTTGACACTTTATTATCTTGGAATTTTACAAAAATTGACTGATGATCCTAGATTGTTAGTACATTTATGTATTTATTAAACATTGAAATTTTGAAATAACGGCAATGCCAGCAGTACCATCTCTAGAGAAAGGGAGCATGGCATTTGTTGTCTACATATTTTTTATTGTAAAAGAATTTTCTAGCAATGGCAACGGTATTGCAAGAAGTAAAACTAAGATATTCGGGAAAGTGTTATTAGCTGTAGCTAAGCCATTTGTTATGCAAAATGTAACAAATAATGAAATTTCTAATGGCACTTTAGGAAGGTATTTGATGGGATTGGTATTTATGACCACTTTGGTGCTCAGGTAATAATAATAACATCAATATTCTTCCATTTTCAACTTGCCAATTTAATTTTCAAGTACAACTTACGATAGTGGTTTAGCAACCATTATGACAATACCAAGATATGAAAATCCTATCAACACGGTTACGGAGTTTGTTAAAAGTGGTTTAAATTGGGGCGCAACCCAAGATGCATGGGTTTCTTCTATAAAAGAAGCAAAAGAAGTAAGTAGCAGCAAAGTACCTAAATGAGAAAACATAATAAGTAACAGATTCTCATAAATTATTATTATTTCAGCCTAATTTAATCAAAATAGTGTCAAGGTTTAAAGCTTTGTCAGAAGAAAATTTGAGAAGTTTGTCGCTAACTGGAGAGTTTGCATTTTCTCTAGAAAGATTACCCAATGGTATGTTGCTCTTTGCATTATCGTAATAAAATCTACAGTTATAGGATGATATTTCTAGGAGATTTTGCAGTCGGTAGCTATATTCAAGAAGATGTGATACAAAATTTTCATCTCATGACAGAAGACTTTTATTGGGAACAATGTGTTTTTATGTTGAGAAAAAATTCTATATTGCTACCATATATTGATATTTTTGTACTAAGAGTATTCGAAGGTGGATTAATTTCAGTGTGGCAAAATCAAGTAAGTTGCACCATTTGTCAAAAAAATCAGAATATTCCAGCAAAATGTCAACCCTATATTCACATTTTAGGCAGCAACCCAATATATGAATCAAAAGGTACAGAAAGCTGTTAGGTTTTACCATAATCAAAAACCAAGTAATATAGTTAAACTAACACTAACACACGTCCAAGGTGCTTTTGGCATATTAGCTTTCGGTAATGGATTTGCATTTGTGGTTTGCTTAGTTGAGTTAATTTACAATAGGTTTTTCAAACAAGTATTGGTATTGAAGTAATGGAATGGTTGTTTAAGTGTTCCAATAACTGTTCAAAAAGTTGAATAAATTTATCACTTTCTGCAATGCAACCTGTGCTTTTTTAATTTATACCTATGTACTGCAAATAATTATTATTTTCAACCACATATGTAATGTTGACATTGCAGGTTTTTCAAAATCTTGAAAGTGTCACATTTCTGGACTTTGACATTTATCGGGACGGTAATGCATATGCCTGCCTAGGACGGAAAAGCATTTTCCGTCCGGGACGGCAAATGCTTTTCCGTCCCCATTTCCCTGCTCGTTCCAAATTGATAATTTTCATACAGCTCTCACATATAATAATAAAACCACATGTATTACATGGAACTAATTAAATCTATTCACTTATTTACATTAATTGTTAAATTAGCATTGTTGTTTATAATGGAAATCTTGAGACCATCCTGTTGGAATTGTGTTTCGTTTGGAACTATTATCTCTTGCGCTTGCGGATGAGTTTCCGCATGTGATGTACTTGTGGATGCACTGGACAACTGAATACCTTTGGAAGTAGAGGATAGCATCAGAGCAGTCTTACTTTTGTTCTCGAAAGATGCCTCTATGTAGCCTTCAGCAACCGTGCTCGATTTCCACCCTCCCAGTCTTTTGAGTTGCAATAGATCGGCCCCGTTGTCAACCAATAAGGTTGCGGAAGTACGACGAAAAGCATGCCCTGTAAAAGTTTCAATTTTTGGAAGCTTCAAAAAAGCAGCTATTTTATGTGGAAATTTTGAGATTGAATGATAGCCAATTGCTTGGTTATGTAATTTCCCATTTCGCCATTGAACAAATAACCTGTCATTTTTCAAATTTTTCCGCAAAGTGAGGTATTTGTGGAAAATAGCAACCCAATCTGGATCGCTTATGATAAACGATCGACTTGTGTAAGTTTTTGTGTGTGGAATTTCTATAGCGATCTTTCCTTCCAAAACGTTGACGTGCTCCATTTTCATCTTGACTAGTTCATCGCTCCTACATGCACCCGACACACCAACAATTAGCGCTACCTGAAACCAGATAAAAATAAAATGGGTAACCTAGCTATAGCATACAGAAAATCATTTTGATTTTCGCATTTTTATCTTCTTTGTATATTTTTTGAAAACCTACCTTGATGCTAATGAATTCTTCAGCTGCCTTCGTGAGGAACTCGTTAATGTTTTCTCTGGAAAAAACGCTCGACTTTTTCGGCTGAAAGCCCAGATTTTGCCGCTTCAAAAAAGCTATAAGTTTTGCGTAATTGGAGATATCAACTTTCTCTTTCAATTTAATCATGGTTTTCAACATACTGTAAGTCGACCATAAAGTCGAAGGCTTCTTTTCCTTAGATAATTCGCCAAAATACGCCAACAAAACAGTCTCCGAGGCAGTATTTCTCGTTCCTTTCTGGCTACACCATGCTTCGAATATTTGAAAAGCCTTTTCGTACCGAAATTTGCTTTTTGCTGGAAGCAAACTCTCTCCAATCCTGTCTGCTGCTTCTTTTAATTCAGGTGGGGTACAATCCATCGCTTCATCTTCACTTTCCGAAATCATTTCTTTGGGGAGAACGGGGAGAAATCTAGTGAAAATCTATTATTTCCGCAAAAATACTGAGCGAAAACTACCGTCGTTAAGGCGTTGTTGATCTTATCTATGGTTGTTGATTTTGCGGTTTCCTGTGGTTTCGTCTTTTGTTTTGGCCTTTACAGGGCCTTTGAGATCGTCAAAATTGATGACATTGACAAAAAAAGTGAAATATTTTTTTCTAAGGCCAGTTTTACACTATATGAAAATTTCGTATAACAGAATCTTTAGTTTTTGCATCAGAAAATTAAGGGTTGAAAATAAAAAAGTATACAAACCTCGACGGAAAACTTCATTTCTGTCTCGAGGTTGAGTTTATCTCGACGCTTCGCGTCTCGATAAACTATAATAACCTCTCGACCAGCAATGAAGTATTTTCCGTCTCGGATTGTAATATACTATTAACGTCGGGAATCTATGAGGTGCTGAATTCGACCACCTCTATACAAGTCGCGAACATCCACCTAAAAAACATAAACTCCTATGTAAAATGACCTGCCGGATTCGAATTTCTTGTTCGCCCTTTGATCCGGAATTGCGAAATGTGTCAAAACATGACATTTTTTAAAAAACTGAAAATTTCCATTGAAATAATTTTTTTTGAAAACTAGTGCATAACTTTGTTAATTGATGTCCGATTGCTATGAATTTTGGATATGATATTTTTCAGTACTTCCCTGACATAGTTTCATATTAATAAAAAACATAGAACGTCACATAAAAGCTACGTAATTTTTTTTTCGCCAGATGACACAAAATTTCGTCATTTCGCAGCGTTAAATGGTGAGTCGAGAAAACTTTTTTATCTTTAGAGATAGATACCAAGTATAAGTGAGAAAAATGTTGCCAATGGAGTAAAGAAACTTTTTTACTGAAACTTTTTTTCCATACGACGTTTAGTTTGGGCTGTATTCTTTTTTAAAAACCGAAGAAAATTGAATTGCCGCGTCTCAACTCTCGGCATTGCCGGTGAGCGCGATCTTAGGACGCGGTGCAGTGAATCAGTGTGTCAGAGAGAGTTAACACCACAGCCTTCTTCATACGTGCAACAAAGACACGCATTACGATATTGTTATAATATTGTAGGGAGTATGGGGGAATGGGGGATTTATGGGTTTGGTTGGGTTGGGAAACAATATGAATAGGAAAAATATTAATAATAATTTTTTTTACAAGTATAAAAAACAATATTATCATTAACCAATCAAAATATTTATTTCACAATGCATTTTCTCTCAGACAAACACTGGCAAAAAAGGAAAAAAAAAAACGTCACATAAAAGGTATAAAAATTCCATTTATTTATTTATTAATTATTACCAAATATGGAATCTATTTTTAGCGAATCCAATTAATGTCAGTGAAAAAATAATAACAAGATTTCTTTTTTAAAACAAAGCATCAGGCTCAATTCAAAATTTTGTAGTAAACGGCTAATTCCACATGTTTTGGTGTTTTCATTCCAATTAATACAAATAAAAAAATCTTGACAAATATCCAAAACCTTTTCTTCAAGCTTCTCTTCCAACAGAACTTTTCAATCTTTGTCAAAATTTACTTCTTTTTCACTAGTTTCTCAGTAAGTATCAACGAAAAAGTTTGTATAATGACTTTGGTATGATATTAGGAATATTAGGATGCACATTCTTCAAAGTGTCTTGCTGCACAAAATTTGCAATAATCCGCCCATAAATACCTATTAAAAATTTGATTGTAGTTTATAAGGAGAATGGCCTTCATTGAAAAATGTGGCGTCAGCGTCAGAATTTGAAGAACTTGAATTCCTTACAGCGTCTTATTTATTGATAATTACTTTAGTAGAGCAAAGATAACTTGAAAGTTTTCCATCTCGGAGAACAACCATAATTGTTCTCTCAAAAAGGCTTTGCAGGTTATTGATAATCTCTTCTGACGATGGGATATTGTGCAGTTCACTCAACGTTCCATAACTTTGCTTCCTTGCTTCCGTATGTAGGATGATTTGTGAAGACCCTATTTTCTATAAATAGGGCATTTTCTATATAAGACTGAATTTTAATAAAAATAGTTCCAAACAAAAGTACTTCAGATTCTGGTAGGGAATTTACTTCTGATTTTGATTTTGATTTTAGTTTCAAGAAACACAGACTATCATACGATTGATATGCACATTCGTGAGCAATCATATCAATACAATTATTACCAAATCCTTGAATTCAATGCAAAAGTTGATGGTTGTTTTTGCCCTGTTCCATATTTCATTTTGCTTATCAAATGTCAGTATTTGCTTGAGTCTTCTCAAATCCCTACTATCGCGAATTTTATTGCATATTATGCAAATCTTTGAATAATTTAATTTATTTACTAGTACATTTTGAAGCACCTTCTTCTGGTTCAGGTCTTTTATTGTAGGCTTTCCTGGTATAAGCTCGTCTACATTTAGAATTTACGGTGATAAACAGGATTTAATGATAAAAACAGTTCCCTTTTGTCAGCATAGTATCTAACGGCCAATTTCATAATAGAGAAAAGTTACTTTAGCTAAATAGACTTTTAGGATAGGATTTTTCAACTTCAAATGGAAAGTTTACTTTAAGTTGATTATGAAATTAGCCATAAGAGCTATGGAACAACGATCGCCTTTCTCAATGACAATGACAATACATGCTTGAAACAGGAAATGTAGGTACGGCCTCTTTTGTGACACTCTGTACCGTTTCCTAATTATTTGATTGACACAAAATACACTCGTTGAAATTGATATTTTGACTTATGATAGGTAGGTACTTCATGTCTTTTACAATAACAAACATAAGCGGGTGAAAAATTAAATTAAAAAGGAACGCTTCTGCCTTCGGCGTCGTCGCGTTATCTTTGTTGCACATATATGAAGAAGGCTGTGGTGTTAACTCTCTTTGACACATTGATCGCTTTATCCGCTGCATCGCGTCCTGTGACCGCGCTCACCGGCAATGCCGAGAGTTGAGACGCGGCGATTCGATTTTCTTCGGTTTTTAAAAAAGAATACACCTCAAATTAAACGTCGTAAGGAAAAAAAGTTTTAGTAAAAAAGTTTCTTTACTCTATTGGCAACATTTTTCTCGCTTATACTAGGTATCTATCTCTAAAGATAAAAAAGTTTTCTCGACTCACCATTTAACGCTGCAAAATGACGATATTTTGTGTCATCTGGCGAAAAAAAAATTACGTAGCTTTTATGTGACGTTCTATGTTTTTTATTAATATGAAACTATGTCAGGGAAATACTGAAAAATATCATATCCAAAATTCATAACAATCGGACATCAATTAACAAAGTTATGCACTAGTTTTGAAAAAAAATTATTTCAATGGAAATTTTCAGTTTTTTCAAAAATGTCATGTTTTGACACATTTCGCAATTCCGGATCAAAAGGCGAACAAGAAATTCGAATCCGGCAGGTCATTTTACATAGGATTTCATATTTTTTAGGTGGATGTTCGCGACTTGTATAGAGCATCTTTAAAAGGCTTCTTAGGAGGCGTCAGATTCCCAACTAAGGAGAGCGTTTTGAAGAAAACTCTACTGTTCATTTTGTCTGTAGCACTGGATATAATTCATTATCAGAACTTCTTTTTTCATATAACACTAAAGTATACTTAGAACATTGAGACATATCATTTTTGGAAGGAAAGATTGGACTGATGCGCCGAGTCTCCTTCATTTTGGCCATGATTAGGAGAGAAGAAGCGAAGAGAAACCTCTTTCAAATTTTTACTATTCAATACTACGTAGGTGAAACAGAGCAGATGCCAGGTGAAACAAAAACAATCTGTACTGGCTAGATTATAAACCGTCAAATTGAAAACGCTCAATCTTTTTTAGTAGAACACTGCACCATCACTGCAAATAGGCATATTACTAATTTGCTGTAGATCAAAGCATCCACTAAAAATCATTGAGTTGTTCTGAGCATCGGCCTTACATTTTTCTTTTATATTTCGTCCTGCGGTTTTTTCTAAAATGTATTTTTCGTAAACGTCTTTAATTTTCAATTTTTCATCTTCTGTGCCATCATTCTGAATTCGACATAAGCCAAACATATCCTTTTTTGGCCTATGGAATGATAGATTCATGCTTTTAAAAACCAATCTGTATAGTGAAAATTATGGCTTACTTGCATTGGGTTCTAAATCATCAATATACATTTGGTACATTCTAGTTATTGACAAATCGGAGTTTAAGTATTCTCTTGTAGTATTTGCACGACAGTAATGAGATTCTATACGTGGAAATCTGTTAATGTGTTTAATAATACTTTCTCTGAGAATTTTATCTTTCTCGGCGGCAGCTGGAGTACGACAACCGCGTTTTTCTCCCACTAATACTCCAGACTTTTGAATTTTTTCAAGTGAGGTAGGTACGCATCGTCTTATCACTAATTCCAAGTGTATTAACAATTATTTTACCTACGAGCGTGCGGTAAAGTGCACTTTACCGCACGTATTTGCAAATGAAAAGTAGCACTTTACCGCACACTATGCGGTAAAGTTAACTTTACAGCATAGTATGCGGTAAAGTGGACTACAAAGTGTGCGGTAAATTGCACTTTACCGCATTGTGTGCAGTAAAGTAGAATTTGATATTTATAATCAAAAATCCTTTTTTTTTTCAGAAAATGGATTTTTGATCTTTTCTAAATCTAATCTAATTTCATTAACTAATCTGATTCAATAATTAATTTTATTAATGCCCTTTTTTGGAGATGTAGATGCTCATATAGTTCATACCAAATAAACTTGTAGTTGTGACATCGATGACGCCATTTTTAAAATCGTTATCGCCAACCGTGAAAATATTCGGCGTCGGATTGACTTAATTGGAATTTGAATTTCCCGCTGGCCATTCAGTTGGTAACAACACTTCAAAAAATGTAATGTTGCCAAATTAAATTCTTGACATTTTGAATTTTGATTGCGTTTTGACAGTTTACGAGTTTTTGGTTCAAGTGCTATTAATTGTGAGCTAGTTTTTCAAAGCAGCTTGTAGTGTGAAGTGTACAAGATGTCGAAGCAGCTTAATAGCCGTTGCAAAGAACTAATCGCATCCTTTTTACAATATTTTGAACGAGAACGCGATAATAATAGCCCTTAAATGCTGGTAGGTGGGTGTGATCAAATAGGAATTTTCAATTTGAACTTTATTTTCTCTCATTTTTAGCGCGTAGCAGAAGCTTTGAACTTAAGTATGTCCACTGTCTGTGCTATTTCAAAGAAAGTCAAAAATAACGAAGTTTTGGAATCGCCTTCTAAGAAGCGACGCACTTTGAAGAGAGTCTGTGATGTTTCAAAGTTCGATAGCAGTGCTATACGTAACACCATTTATGATATGTATACAAAAAGTAAATCGTCTGAGATAAGGTACATAGATATCTATGAATCGCCTTCTTTCTTCTTGTAGAACAAAATGTAACATTATTTTGTATTTGGGAGTAATTGAAAGCCAAACAATTATACCTATGATGGCAGTCACATGTCATTGAGTAGAATGTTAAAAGAAATAGGCTTCAAATGGAAAAAAGATGACTGAAGGCGAGGGCTCATAAAACTGCCTGATATTGCTGTTAAACACATATCATTTTTGAGGTCTTATCTAAGACTTAAGCAGGAGGCTTTGTACCAGTTTGTTTTCTTTCATGAATACAGAGAGCAGTTGTATTATATGTATAAATGAAATGCTTTTTTTAGAAATATCATACTTCATACTGGCAATGAAAATAGGATTCATTGAAGGTGCATCGCTGGTACTTTCATCGAAAACTCAACGACTATCATGGGAAAATCAGAATCAGGATAATTGAAAATATTCTTGATGGTCCAAATATTCATAATGTTTAATTATTTATAGTATTTAGAGTGGCTGTAAATAAAAAAGGTACTGAGCGTTACTATTATATTTTAAGTGATGATTGACAAATGAGTTGTTATTGAATATCTATCAAACCAAGCTTTGAAACAATGTTTATAATTTAGGTAATAAATAATGTTTGCATTATATTATAATATAATCCATTATTGTTTCTGAAAATATTTTGACCAAAGGAAAATATGCAAGAGGCGGCAACGCTGTGCTGACCGTGCTTGACAACCCAACTATAAGTTTATTTGGTATGAACTATAGGTAATATTTTGTACCTAACACATACGGAAAGTGCCTTTATTTGTCACTCATTTGTAAAACGTCACTTATCAAGTCAAAACATAACCAGCGAAAATTGATTTTTACAAGCTACTGGCTCTACTGACTTGTAAAATTGACAGCTAAACTGTAAAAACTTTTTACAAGTCAGTAGAATTATTTATTTTTGAAAAATCGGTTTTATCACAAGAATAATTGCTTGTAGGTACCTTCTGAGAGACTTTTCTGGTGATAAACTGTTGGCTACGACTGAGGCTTCATTAATAATATCTTGTAATAAATTCATTTCTGGAAAAAAAATGCAAAATGGAAATCTGTCAAAAAACCTATTTATAACTAGAAACAACGTCTTAACAACGTATCATTCTCATAGTTATACCAACTACCAAAACTTATGTGAGAAAAAATCAAGGAAAAACATATAAATTTCAAATTTTTGTTATGTATTGATTTTTTATTTGTCCCTATATCTTTTACAAATGAGTAACAAATAAATTATTGTACATTATACGCCAGGTAGCAGTTTTTACTGGCTCTTGAAGGTGACAAGCTCGCCTGGCGGCTCGCTAGTCATTTCCTTCAATCGCCAGTAAAAACTGTTTTACCTGGCTAATAATGTAAAATACTATTACCGCCCTTAACGGCTTGACTGCCGTTGTAAATAACTATTACGGCATACTGGAAGTTTTTCAACAAGTAAAGATAGGTTAAAGAAGTTAGTGTAGACACGCCGACTTGATTTGTCACTCACGTTCTTAGCACTTTTTTTAAATCTACTTTCTTCAAACCGCGTAATAAATTCTCGCTGCAAATTTAATTCGCCGAGATTCTGGAAGTCTTGTTTTTCGACCACCCTTTCCACACCAGGCTTTATTACAAATTGGTCCTAAAGTACGCTTCGGTACTAACTTTTTAGTGTCAACAGAAATATACTCTTGGCCACTATTTCGCAAGGCTTTCGCAGTTTTTTTCTTGTTTACTCTTGGTATCTTTACTGAAAAATGTTCTTTTGGCGCTCCTTCAACTAAAAAATGTTCCGGGTTTTTCTTCTTATGTTGCGGTTTCCTTTTTAGTACTTCTAAACTTATGATTTTCTCATCGTCACTACTTTCGCTATTTTTTAACTGATGCCAATCACAGTTTGGTTCATCTTTTTGAAAGTGGTCCCAACACATAAGTATTTGTCACTTGAGAATCTTTCTCACGTGACTTATTTTCAATATAACACACTAGTACCATAAATAACTATTACCTACCTTTCTGTTAATTAAACTATTTTAAAATGATTGATTAAGTATAAATATTGTTAGGTATGTGGGCCTAACTTAAATATGATTGCAAGAGTATTACAACGTAAAGGGCGTAAAGGCATATGTTGAGATTGGCCCGGAAAACCGCTTAACTAGATGTTACGAAGAGGCCAATCTTAACATTGGCCTGTACGCAAAAATAGTTTTATGTCTAAAATGAGATATGCCACACCGCTAAAATTGAATAATGGCCACACGGTGTATTATGGAGATATGCCAGTTCGTCACAACATAGATATGGTTCTTTTAAGTATTTTTGTGGAAATAACTCATTTTCGCCAAATATTGAGATAGGCCCCTTTGTACTGACAGCGACGATATGTGCTTAGGGGAAGGAAGCCAAGATTTAGTACTGGAAGGTATACAAAACAAATCACATACATGAGTATGAATACCTGAGAGTAAAAATCACCTACGACGTATCCTTAAGCGCAAAAATCAGAGAATAAAATGTTCAGTGGATGTCTGAGAATATTTTGCCAAAACCAGTAAAAACTAGCACCCAAGGAAGAGGAGAAGATGAAAGCCCCAAGTACCTAATGTCAGGGAGAAACCATTGACAAAGAACTTCGAAAAAGACGTGCGGAACGATCGAGATAGATGGAGATTGGAAATCGAAAGACTTTGTAGCATTTAAATCATAATTATAAAATAAAAAATAAAAATTTAAATAATGTGGGTAGGTGTAGTTGAATTTCAGCAATGAATGAGCGAATTTAGGTCCTAACCTAATAATTCAAATTAGTGTTATATAGCTACGCAGTTTTGTTTAATTTTTATTTATTATTTAATAATTTACATAATTTCTGTCTAAAGGGGAGGCAAGTACACATCAGAATGTTTATTCCTACAACTGATGTCGCGTTACGCATGTATGATGATTTTTTTTAAGTGGAAGGTCAAAATATATTACATTAACTAATGCTGATTTTTTTTTATTCATCGGCTATGTATTATGCTTATTATACTGCAACAGTAAACCAGCAGAAATGATGTGCAAAGTGGAAAGCGTGAATTATGTTTTGGTGTTGTTCGTGGCTTTTGTAAATGTTGTCCTCTGTGGTACAGTGGGTAAGAGTACATACATTATATTGTTTATGGATATGAAATTATTTTTTTTTTTTTTTGTTATTTCACAAATTAATTATTTTTCAATTTATAATTATTTTATCGAAGTATCCGTTGAAGTCCTAAGGTACCTAAACTGTACATAGATGAGAATAATATGATTCTTTTCCTTTGGATAGATTGGTTATGAAACATATTCACCTATTATCTAAAGTCTATTCCTCTAAAACAAAGCAAAAGTCAAAAGAGCTGTTTGATTTAACATTCCTTCTATGATCCGTGTAAAATATTCCCGAATAACATTTGGACGTTGGCCCAACGTCACCTCAAACAACCCGACGTTGGTTACTGACGTCGAATTAACCATTTGCCGTCCCTTTTTTTGCACTAATTTGAAACATTCAAATTTGAGTAGTGCTGAAATTGGTAATCAACTTTCGAAGTGCTGCATCGTTTTACGTTTAGTTACGTTAACGGAAAAATCTGAAATTTTGGTTCAATTTTATTTCCACCCCGGGAACACCAATTCTCTACTTCCTAACCCTGATGCGACTTGTTTTGGAATCATGTGAGATTAACGACAATAGCGAACTGGGTATAGTATAAAATAATAATGGCGTGCAAATTTTAGTAGTGAAGGTAGTTAATTAGAACTTGCTGGGCCCTTGTTGAGACCAAATATTGCCAACGCACGACACTTTACTGATACACCTGACCATGGTAGGTCGAAAAATATGCATGCATTACGAATATTGTCGAAATTTATCAAATTTAATTTGCGGTCAAAGTCGGGAAAATACTACTTGAGTTGGGGTTCCAATTTTTGTATAATTATCTTGTTTTTGCTGTCGGTATGAATCAGAAACCAATAAAGAATATCTTAATTTAAAAAAGTTTGGGGGTGAAAATGTATTTCCTCTTCTTCATTTGTGACGTGAATCCACGAAATAGGCAACAGACTAGGAACTTGAAAGATTTTCCTGATTGATAGGTTTGAATTAATTTTTGTTCCAAATTTTTGTTTTTGTAGCTGGGATTTATCATAACCATTTTCTATGAAGATGTAAAGATTTTGAAAACCCGAACATTCCATTTTGTTGAAGTTTACCTAAAAATAAAAAATCGAATTGCTTCTAAGTTGCTTTTTTGTATCTGAATATCCATGTATTACTGGTAGAACCAATATTTAGTAGTAGATACAAGTGATACCTATCATAATTTTTATTAATAGCACGTCTACTTAGATACTATGTACACTAATGCATGTAATTTGATGACTAATAACCATTTTTTTTTAAATTAATTAACCGATTTTATTCATTAAATAAAAATTGGTTTCATTTCAAAAGTGATTTCATGCAATGGAATAAATGTAATTACTCTCAAAATATTTCGCATTTCATCAGCAATCTTGTGTCAAAATTTTTCTAAAATTTCAGGTACCTACCTAATAATATTCTTGAACTAAGTTTATTGTAATGTGTGACAATGTCTAAGACATTTGAACTGTCGAGTGATTCTCGGGGTCAATAAAAAAATAGAACAAGTTTAATGTATACTACACAAGAACAAGAAACTAAAGTTATCCAAAATTTGTACAGCTAATAAATGTAAGGTCGTTTGCAAGGGTAGCCTATTAAATTTAATAAAAAATACTGAAATTTGGCTCCGTTAAATTTTTCTCAATTCCGTGCATTTACCTCATGAAAGTTATAGGATTTTGTGGTTTCCTTGAATAGACATATTAATTTGTTGACCAAAATATAGCAGAAACTCTCACATTCCTAGATATACATTTTTGGAATATTAAAAAATTTAAAATGTATAATCATCATCTTGTTTTTAGAAAAAAAAAAAACTTTCATTTTAATTTTGAAGCCGCAACTTTCACCAGAGGATGTTGTACATTTTATAAGTTGCTAATAAATAAGTAAGTCAAATACGGTTACTTCTGGTAGATACTCATGTAGATACTTAACTGAATTTTAATGTTAACCAGATTTAATTATTTCAAGTATAAAATTTATAAAAATAAGGTGAAAACATGCCGGTATTTCATTATGTTCCTTCATTCATTTGGAGATTCATTTATCGACACTTGTAGGCATTATGAAGCAAATTTTCCAATACCGAAACATTTTAAAGTTGAATTATGTAATTTTCATCACTTTGTAGTAAGAAAATAGGTACTTCTTGAATTACTTAGCTATGTTTTTAGAAATTAAAAGTTTTTTGAGTTTTGATTTGTGTTGTTTTCGCATCTCAGAATATGTTACCACGTATGAGTTAACCATAGCTGTTCGATAAGAATGCTTGCATCTTGACCTCGTTGAAGAACTTTAATGAGGTGGCAAAGGCAAAACAACGTACTCATCTCAACTTACGATGCTCAAAGAGAATTTGAAGATCCTTGACATTTGTTGAGTTACAAAATATTTATCAAGCTCCGCTTGAAGGCGAGTCACATATCCTCACCAATAAAAATTATTTTAAATTATGGATTTCAATATAATTTTTAAACAAGGTTGATATGTCTGAAAGTTTGTATTGACATTTTTTCTTCCATTGTTAATGAATAAACTTTTATAATTTACTAAGATGTCGCTGCTTCTTCATATTGACAAATATTTAGTTAAGGTTCAATAGAATATGTACAATAATATATTTATTTTTTACATTCAGGCTCCTCATTCAATGAATGCCGACTAATAAGAGGGTACCCATGCTGTAATACGAAAACGTTTTCAATTCCTGTAGCAAATACTTGATTGTTCATTCACGATTATTTTTGTATCGGCTGACTGATGATATGTATAAACATAAAGTTAAGGATGCATAATTTCAAAAACAACATCCTTGATAGCTTGTGCATCAAGTTCAATTTTATTGTCTTTACGCATTGTGGTTATTTACATATGCATGAGATGTTTTTTTGACAAGAACAAATAACCGGCTTACTTCAAAGTAATTTACTTAGCTAAAAAGGCATTTATGTAAATTTCCACACCCATCATCCCATCCTAAATTGCATTAAATCCATAATTATTGTTCACATTGAACATTGACGTCAGTCCAAAATATTATTTTGATTACCTGTTTATTAGGATATGTACTAACATGTACAAAAATCTAGACAGACGAATTTGAATTAGGTACCAAGTATCTATTCGGGGATTCATATCATAAACCAAAATTCGCATATCGCAATCCTAAAAATTTGGAGGACACTGTCTATTCGTGACCATCAACCGAAACGAATCAACGACTTTAATCAGAAAGCCCATGTAATAATTATAGCTGTTAGTAAACAAACTTACCTTAATTAGAAAATCATAATATCTGCTGAGGAAAAAATTACCGGATGTAACAAGTCAGTTTAGGAAGAAATGTCATTAAAACATGAAGGTTAATGTGTGTATCGTAATTCAATTATTGAATTAGAATCGAAATGAGTTATTGTTATATAATAGGGTACTTTGTATTAGCATTAGATTGATCTGATGAAGATATTGAGCATTTAGACTAAATTATCAGCCAGGAATAAGAATAATATTTTATGCAAGTTGAAATGATTCGTTGGTTTAATTTATTTTTGCCCTAACAACACGACACTAATTGATTGGTCACAGAATAATTATATGTATGTATCGGTACACGAATGGCTTTTTAATTGGTTGACTAACCATTATAGGTAATGGCCTTGATATTGATGATTTTGGCGTAAATCGGTACCTTTTTGGTGGTCATGTTAAAATAATATTCACACTAGGAACGGAATGAATGTATTATGTAGCCAATTATTTATTTTGAAATATGAATATCAAAAATAGATAACAATAGACTACTATCTAAAGTAGGTAATCTACGTTTTGCCATTACGACTAAAATAATAATAATAAAAAAAAAATATTTCCGCTAGTGTATTTTTCATGAATGTGCATTTTATCTTCACTCATTGAATTTTTTATTGGGAAATTTTCCCTTATTTCTAACTGGTATGCCAGATCAATGCATGGCTTTGCAGGTGTGCCAGAAAAAAGTTTGTAATGTCTAAGTTAAGTTTTGCGTCATCACGAATCTTTATTTCATTGGCAAGTTCAACAGGTTGTTTTATGGGAATGATTTGTGTTTTCCAAAAAACATTTTTCTATGGAAGATGTCCATAATTCATACGAGTGTTATAGAGCCAAGAATGTGGAAGTTACTCGTTGATTGCGTTTCGGCTTTGATTGGTTCGAGGTGTTCTTCTGCCTTTATTAATTTGTGAAGTTAATCCAGGGGTACCCGGGTGAGTTTCAGACAAGTATTTGGCTTATACAATCCTGGTTGTTATCCTGTAAGAATCCTTCGTGATATAGGTATTCGGAATCAATTTTACGGCATGGAACTTCCGTGTATTGGAATAAATTTTTGAGAAGTATCCATCAATGCTAACTATATCATAGTACTTAGGTATATATTTTTCGTAGATATAAGGAAGTTGGATTTCGGAGTAGTGTTCGAGAATCTTCTTAACGGCTCATTTCAGTTCGTCGGGTTTAATAACAGAGTTATAAAGAGTGTTTATTTTTGCAAATGTTATAGCTACTTCGAGGTCGTGGAGGATTTGAAAGATGACTTGGAGGGCTAAGTTCAGCTGATCATTTCTAGCTTGTAGAAAATGGGTAAAGTCGAACATGAATTCACTTATTTCGGAGTTAATAAGGGAGATTGTGTAATTGAAGTTTTCCATTATTTTGGTGTTAACACTCAACCGCTGATTCACTTGGAAGGCGATATTCTCTTGGCTATGTTGTGAAGTTGCGATTGCGGCGTCGTACCTATGAGCGTCTTCGCGGTCCAGGCTTCCAGATATGGTTTTCAAAACACTGCCGAGACCATTGAAAATTCCTCTTCTTTATCTTTGGATAGGCATGATAGAACGAAGTTTTTCTTTGGCGGCTTTTAACAGGAAGTGTAAACTTTGATCGAAATTTTGCAGGCTTTCGAAGTATGGGTAACTCAGTCCATTTTCTATTGCTGTTCTTACTAATTCGTATTGTTCTTTCAGAGACTGAAGTTCCTCAATTACTGGGAAGAGGTCAAAAAAGTGAATGAAGTCGTGGGTATTACTCTGAATCCTTGCTCGTCCCAGCTTGAGGTAAAGTATTTCTGGACTGTCCTTCAGGTCCTGAATAAGGAGGTTCAAAGCGACGGCTGAGGAACATCTGTAAGGAATTTTTGGAAGATTTTTAATATCCTTTTTATGTATTGTCGTATCTTGAGTGTCAATGGTCACAATATTGTCGGTATTAACTGTCTTGAGAGAGAATCTTGGAAGTAATTTGTTCGGCTTTACCTACAGTTTTCCTGATGTAGATCTTCGTGCTAGGTTTGTAGATGAGGGGGGCTTGCCTGGTTTCTTTTTCCCATGTACTTTTCTTTGGATTCATGTAGCTTTTGATTCAATTTCCTGTAGATAGCCTTCTTTTTTTTTCCTATGTTGCGGGGTATAATTATTTATCTACAAGCGTTTGGTTATGACGTTTTTACATAACCATTTTTCTAGTATTTGAGTTATGTCATGAGACTCATAACACAACTAGTGGTGTTATGGACTAGGTTATGAATTCATAACACAACTAGTGGTGCTATGGTCTAGGTTATGAATCTATAACACAACTATTTTTGGTGATTTGGTAAAATGAAGGTAGATAACGACTAATAAACTGAAATAATTGAAAAAACATTCCTATTTTTCGCTTTGTAGATAAAACGTTGTACATCACAAGTGCGTTTAAAGGTGACTTCAAAACTCGTGCGATTAGAACGACTCGGTCTACCACCTCGTCGTTCCAATTTTTCACACTCGTTATTATAATCATGTTCATAAACGCACTTGGAATGTAAATAACTATTATAAGTGTTTTCCTGATGTCAACGTCAAACGAATCCTGTGCATCCAGGTGACCAGTCAATGTGTCCATTGGTCGCATGTTTGTCATTGAATAGATAGAAATATTGTATCCGAGAAGTGCATATGGCATTTGTTCTTTAACGCTTAAGGATTTTTTATTTTCTTGAAGTATTCTCAGGTGTTCGATAATGGTGGAGTGGAATCTTTCTACCATGCCGTTGGATTGTGCGTTATCAGAGGTAGTAGGATGGATAGATATCTCACGTGTATCTACAAATTCCGGTATAATTCCATTCTTAAATTCTGTTTCACTATCGGTGACTATTATGTGTGGTATTCCATGATGAGTTATGAAGATTAAGAGGGCATTAGAACATTCACTGAATTTGATCCCTCTATGGGGTAGGCTTGTCCATATTTTGAGAAGGAATCAATAATTGTTAAAAACTTTTGCCCTCCGGCTTGAAAGGTATTTAGATGAATAATTTCCAAAGGTCTAGTCGGTGTTGAAGTACCCATAAATTTGGGTTTGGCTAGATTCCTATCGTATTTGTTTGAGTGACAGGTGTCGCAAACATTTATGATATTTTCAATATCTCGATTGAGGTTAGGCCAGTAATATTTTCTTCGGATTTGCGCTTCGGTTTCGTTAATTCCTCGATGATTTGTTTTTCCTTGATGGTAGGCCTGGAATATTTTACTTTGTTTTTCTTTGCTATTGACGTCTTCTAGGAGAAAGTTGCATTTGATAAAGTCGAATGCAGAATTTTTAAAAGTTTCTTTAAGGATATTGCATTGTAGATTGTAGATTTCGGGGGAGTCGTGTCGGCATTTCAGCCGCTCAGCACTGCTACCTTTGCAGATATTTTGTGCGTGACTCTACATCTTAATTTGTCTCCAGGAAGCGTAGACTTCTGCCGAAGGAAGCTATTTTCCTGGGTATCAGTTGGCCCACTTCTTCTGGTGACAGTGTTGCCCCCTCGAGGAATTTGAGCCTCTTGCAGAATTGGGCTGGACATTCGCAGAGCAGGTGCTCTGCGGTTTCTATTGCGTCTGAGCAGAATCTGCAGAGATCGTCTTCTGCTCTGTCCATTAACCTTAAATGGTATTTTACTGGGCAGTGTCCTGTGAGCAGTCCCACCAGCAATCTGATGTCTGGTCTGCTCATGCTTAGGAGCTGTTCAGCTCCTTTTGCTGAAAGGGTAATAAACCTTTTTGACTCTCTGAGTCCTGGTGTGTGCCTCCAATATGATGACAGTAGGTGTTTCTCCCATTTGTTGAGTTCTTCCATGATGTGGCTTTTCATTAAGCCACAGTAGGGCTCTGGTCCGTGGTATGGTGTTGAGGCCCCTTCCTTTGCGAGGCCATCTGCTTCTTCGTTTCCTTCTATGCCTCGATGACCAGGCAGCCACATCAGCGTTACCTGGTTATGTGTCGCTAGTGTTTTTAGGGTCTTTTTACACTCCCAGACCAGTTTTGACGTGCATTTGAAAGCCATTAAGGCTTTTAAGGCAGCTTGGCTGTCCGATAGTATGAAGATGTGTTTTCTTTTGAGGCTTTGGTTAAGACACTCTTGTGCACATATATCTATGGCAAGCAGTTCGGCTTGAAATATTGTAAGATGTTTACCCAATGCCTTGGAGAGCTTGAAGTTAGGGCCGGAAATGCCCAGTCCAGCTCCTTCCATCAGCTTGGATCCATCTGGGTACCACAGAGATGCATTGTCTGCTTGTGGTAGTTCTTTATTCTCCCATGATTGGCGGTCGTTTATTACCACTGCGAAGGGAATCTCTAAGTCCAATTCAAGGATATTGCATAGAGGAACATAAAGATCTTCGTCCTTAAAAAATATTGCATACTTATTTTTGGAGTCTATCTTTTCTTCAAGGAGTTATTCTTGCTTACTTGGACATGTAGCTTGGATTTGTTAGGGAAGGCTACTTCTATTATTCGCTTTGCTTTGCTTAAGAGACTCGAGCACGATTTGGTTATTAAAATAATTAAGGGCTCTTTAGCTAATTGGAATGCCTATTATAGATTCTTCCTGAGCAGTGTGTCTAGTTTCGTTATCTTTTTCTGGGTCGACTTGTGAGGATTCTGATTTATCAAGGATTTCACTGATAACCTTTTGTATCTTCACTTGCGAAGCGGGTTTCTCTAGAACTTCATCTATGTCGAGGACTGATTCTGCATTGTTGTACAAAGATGCGTTATCTTCGTCTTGAGGTAGTTGGGCTAATTCTTTGATATGGATATCGACTCTGGACTCAGCATCTGCATTAGTGTCTGATTTACCCTTCTTATACATTATCTCATAATCAAATGATTCCAGTTTCAAGCGCCATCTAGCTACTTTGGAACTATTGTCTTTTATGGAAAAAAGCCATTGGACGGTGATCTGAAATTATCTTGAACTTTCTCCCAAACAAGTAGGGTCTGAAGTACTTGATGGCCGAGATTATGGCTAACATTTCCTTTTCAATAGTGGACTATTTCAACTCGGTTTCGATGAGTGTCCTGGACGCGTATGCAATGGGCTTATCGCTGCCGATTGGTCCTTGAGATTGCATAGTTGCTAGCGTCAGTAGTTAGATAAAAGACTTGCTGAAGTCTGGATATTGCAGTAAAGGTTGATTTCTCAGTAAATTTTTCCAAGTTATAAGGCAGTTCAAAAATTCTGGTGTCAGTT
Organism: Ceutorhynchus assimilis; assembly: GCA_917834065.1. Taxonomy (NCBI): domain Eukaryota; kingdom Metazoa; phylum Arthropoda; class Insecta; order Coleoptera; family Curculionidae; genus Ceutorhynchus; species Ceutorhynchus assimilis. The sequence goes on from OU892278.1 coordinate 21,975,917, forward strand.
CTATTTTAGCGTCTTTTTTGAGGCAGGAAGTTAGAGGTTTAGTAATTTTTGCGAAGTCCTTGATAAACTTCCTGTAATATCCAGGGAGGCTAAGAAATTCTCGAATTTCCTTCGTGGTTCGCGGTATTGAATAGTCAAGTATGGCTTTAATTTCACCCGAATTTGGTCCTATTTTTTCTGGTGTTACAATATGTCCAAAAAAGGCAACTTCCTTCTTTAGGAACTCGCATTTGTCCATTTAAATTTTGAATCCAGTTTCTCTGAGACGTTGAAGGATTTTTGAAGTGATGTGCTTAACACAATGATATCGTCCGTGAACACTAAGCAATTTTCTCCTCGGAGGCCTTTCATAACGTTATCCATCACCCTCTGGAACGTAGCTGGAGCGTTTTTGAGGCCAAACGGCATCCGGACATACTCGTAATGGCCGTTTTCGACATTAAAAGCAGTTTTGCATATATCTTCGTTAGCCATTTCGATAAGGTGAAAACCACTTGCCAGATCTAAGGTCGTGAAGTACTGGCATCTACCAAGTTTGTTCAAGATGTCTGTAATGTTTGGAATTGGGTATTTATCGTCGATAATTTTCTCGTTCACTTTCCTACTCTCCGCCATTTAATTTTTTCGGAGGCGTCTGGTTATTTGGAACTATCCGTATCGGAAAAGACCAAGGTGACTGGCCTGGTCTGATAATTCCTTGATCCAACATGGAAGATATCTGGTTTTTCACTTCCTTTTTATGGATATGCGGATATCTATATGACTTGGTGTACACTGGAATCTCATCCTTTGTTTTAATATGAAGTTTGATCTGGGGATTCTTTATTCTGGTGGAATGGGGATCTGAATTGCTGTGTTTGCTGCTGTGATATTCTCTGGAATGGAGATGAGAGCCACAATTGCTATTGGATAGAATTTGAGGTCTGAATTGTTGCGACTGGAATGCTGGCGAGAAAGTCTGGCTGGGCTGCATCACCATCTGCTTCTGATTATGTTGGTTTGTTTTTCAGCCACTAGGTTGTGGAATAGAGAAGCCTTTTTGGAGGTATCTGATGTTGTTTTCCTCCTGAATAAATTGTATTGCTGCAGCTAGGTTGCTGTGCCGCATAGCTCTAATAGTTGTTCCTTATGGTTCTCTTAGTTTTGCTAAGAATATGGAAAGCGCCTGTTGATGAAAGAAAAGTTTCTTACTTGTTTTGACATCTGGATTACTCTGGTGGAGTTCTATGTAATTCGAAATAGTATTTAAAAGTCCCATAACTTTTTCGTAGAATTGTTGAGGAGATTTATTTGGCATTTCACGTAAGTTAACTAGGTCTCTTGAAGAGAATTCTCGTTGCGTTGGTCGACGAAGCTTTGTATCACAACTCCTTTAATTCCTTCCCAATCAAGGCATCCATAGATCGAAACAGCTTCTTTTGCTCGTCCAGTAAGTTTGCTTTTCATGTCCTGGGTAAACATGTGGTTCTGAAAGCATCCTACATCAGTGTTGTTCCAGTAAAAATTTAGTAGCAACGTCGTGGCGTTGATAAACGGGATTCCTGTTGTATTCTGGAATGATCGCCAGGTACTTCATATTGAAAGTTGGAGGATTGGCAGGCCTGTTTTTTTGGGATTTTTCTTCAGGGGGAGTACAGGTAAGTTGTTCGAGTCAGCGAGAGATAGAACTTGGAGCAAATCGTCAGTAGACATATATGCTTACAGTAATAAAAAGTTGCAATGGCACATATTAACACAAAAAACACTAAAAGTCACTCAGGCACTAAACTTTGTCGGAGAACTCTTAAGTTTCTTTCGCGACATGGTTCACTAGCAGATAAACGTTCACGAACGACGAGGATCCTTAAGGACTCCCACTTTACTACAGACTGCGCCAATTGAGGGTTTTCCCTGGAAAAGGGTGTTTTGAAAAAAAGCCCTTCAGGGATGGGTTTGAACTCTACCTCTCATAAGAGGTTTCTGCATCTTATCAAGGTTAGCTTTACTTCCAGGAAAAAGAATCTTCTGGCGTTGAATCTACAATATAACTTGTCCATTCCATTGTAAAAGCCAGAGTTACCTTCCCATTTCGTCTCGATTTTTTCTGGGATAGTTCAGATTTCGCCTTTGTTGTCTTTGGTATAATTTTGATTTCTTGCCGAATATTCTGGAATAATGTGGCGATCCTTCCAATAGCTGTCTTGTCTTGTTTCTGAAGTTGTGTTCTGGTGTGGGTCCTGTTTTTTTGGAGTTGCAAAATTGTCAGTAACCCTGTTCTCTTCGTCATCCTTATTCTTCTTTCTGTTTTTCTTCCAGTCGTTTGCAAATTTTTCTGGAGCTGTTCTCGTTATGCTTGTTTTTTTTTTGGCGGGCCTGTCTTCTTCTTTTCATTTTTTTTTCTAACGTTACTCTATAAGGCATGCACCTGGTTTATCTGATTTTTTCTGTCGACGGATTGTTGTCTCGTTTCCACTGTAGTCGGAATTTACTGTGCTAACTCATCCGACTTTTGACAATTGTAGTTTCGTAGATAAGTGAGGCTTTCTCAAACTTAACTGAATCACTTTAGAGTATAACACAAAACTTGCACTTCTACAACTCTTTTAATTACCTGATGTGGACTCACCTGTTCGCAAAACTATATTACTAAAACTGGTGGTCTTACTTTACCGTCAAATTCAAACTCTATCGACATCACGATCTGCTTGTAAAAGGATCCACCACCATCGCCAAGTGTCTAGAGAAATCTCTGCTTACGCTGATTGATAATTTGGCTAGACTCTAGACAATTTTTTCAACTCCAAATTGAAAATTCCAGAAACCCGATCTGTATGTTCGAAACAAGGGAGCAGCTTTCTTGAGGACAAATTTTCTGTCTTTCACTCAAATGAGATTTTGCATGGAACTGAGCAATTATTGTTATCATGAGAACCCTGCTCCCTCGTTTCAAGAATCAGGTGCCTATGATACAGTGGTCGATCAATAAACGCGACATACGGCTTTAAAGGCACTCTATTTTTTATACCAATATAAAGGGGTTTAGATAGACTTTTATTTAAGTTGTACAAAAGTGTAATCGGAGTTTCAGGATACATCTTGAACTACTCCACAAATAAAAATTAATCAACCAATTTACGGATTTTCCGGAAAACTTCAGAATTTCCATTATGTCCTGTATTTTTGCAAATTGCGCAACCTAAAATAAAATAATTGAATTCTGGTTTATAACCTATTTAAAATAGTATATCACCGTGAATTACCATTAGGTGTGCGCTTCACCTTGACACTGACTGTTGGCAAACTGAAGATTCCCAAGGCTGCATCAACTACTATAAACAAACATATAAGCCAAACAGAAGAATTGATAATTGTGGTGTATTTCTTGAACTATTGATTATAATAATAAAATTCTAATTGGTTACATATTTGCATTTATTTATGAAATGGCTTTTTTCGTATTAAATAAATTGTTATTCGCAGAACCGCTTAAATAACAGGCAATTATTTAATTATTGTGTATATCCGCAAAAATTTTCCGTCTTAATAGGGTGTTAGTTTAGGTCGGGTATTACATATAGGTACATATCTTTTTAAAATATTTTAATTTATTATTAAATAAAATTTGCTTATGATAATAACTATCTATTCCAGATTCCATAAATAATCCAGACTTGAAGCATTACTCACATAAAATAAGAAAAAGAGCCATTTGCCCAGTGACTAGTGACTGTATTCCATTGAGTTCGTGTCCAGTCTTGTCCAGCATTCTGGACAGTCAATGTGTGTTGGCAGATAGGCAAGTGAGATTAAATTTCTGCCAGCAATTTTTAATTTTTTAATGGTCTTTCTAGGCTTAATGATATAAGCTGTGGCTATAAAGGATCTGGCTTAGTGTGTTGTCCCCAAGGAGAAAGTAACTCCATTAACAGAGTAGGATCATCGTCCCCGGGAAAATATGTCGATGGAGTGAAATGTGGCCAGTCTCAAGTTGAAGGTGAAGCATATGATGGAATTGGTGCTTACCCTTGGGTTGTTAGAGTTGGCTTCAGAAGTAAGAATTTTAAAAAACATATATTTTATTATCCTACAAAATTCGATTTTTTGTCTATAGATGTGCAAACGGGCGAAATTAAGTTTCCCTGTACTGGATCAATTATAAGCAGCAAAGTGGTTTTAACTGCAGCTCATTGTGCACTGGCTAAAGCCGATAATTACAAATTGTAAGTACATAGTTAAGTTTCAGGATTGAAGAATTAAAGTTATTGGCTGTTACCTACGCAATAATGAATATGTTGAATTTCTGAAAACCCTGATTTCTCTATAAGGTATTCAGTACGAGTTGGCGAATGGGCTACTAATACGGATATAGATTGCGGAGAAGAGTTTTGTGGCTTACCAGTGCAAGATATTTCACTCAGTCATGTTATAGTTCATCCGGGATACGAAAAGCAAACTTACAGGAACAATATTGCTCTACTGGTTTTAAAATCGAAAATTAAGTATGGAGGTAAGAAGATTAAATAAAATAAAAAAATTCCTTCAGGAAATATTTTATGCACGTCTTATATTTTGATAGGAAATTGCCCGAGTTTGAATTTTATTTATTATACGTTGTGTCGAATATTTTAATTATGGTGATGTGTTCTGTGATGGTGATTGTTATTGATCTTTCCCATTTAAATTGCGTTTGTCAAAAATATACACTTTGACAGATTTCTGACATCAATGCGTTTTAAATGGAAAAGCTGGTCTCAATGCCAAAAATGACAACCTAAAGGTGGGTTTCCGACGGACGCCGCGCGGCATTGTCGCATTGGAAATTGCACCCGGAAATATCCCTCTCACCAGGGATATTTCCACTTGTCAATTTTTGAAAATTACGAGGTAAATTTCCAGTTAAATATGCACAAGGGAAATTTCCACAAAAATTTAAAAAAAACAAATAAGTACTTTTTTTTTTAAATTATTATTTTTTAACCATCTTTCTTTCTATAATTATAGATATATGCTGTGCCAACGGTGTATAATAACAAGTGTTCCAAAATGATATTTGGCAATTTATTCTTAATAACATAATTGCAATCAATACATAAAAAAATCAATAACCTAAACCCTGATACTATTATAACCCAATAACGGGAAATAAATAAACTTCACATAAAATCTAATAATATCACAAACATTCTCAATGGATATCAAGACAATTCTGAAGACATTAGCAATTACATATATTTCTTTTAAAAGAAGACAGAATAAAATTGATACAAAAATAACAATATTCCTCAGCCACAGAGAAACAAAAGGAATAAATTAATGACTTGGCTTAATATTCGAATCTCTAACTGGAAACCTGGACGCATCTGACGGAGAACGTCATAAGCACATCATTAGGGAATTACAAAACAATAAAAATAGTTTACAAGAAAATCTTCTGAAACAATACTCGCTTTCTTTGAAAGTAATAGAAAAATTTAACCAAACTATTAAAACAAATAAATATCAACGAACAACTTCTAGAATAAAAAATTAACCAAATTGCACATATTATGGTACAGAAGGCAGACATAATAAATCAAATAGGTACCTAGTCAATATCTATGAGATAATCGACTCTATTTTACAAGATATAGAAAATTCCTTAACTTTTTCAAAATTGAAAGTCATGCATCCAGGTAAAACTGAAGACTTTTATCATGAATTAAACCAACTAAAACAGCATTTAAGTTCTGAACAAATGCTCCTAGCGGTCACTTTGGAAAATACTTCACTTTTTGAAAAAAATTATTTAACTGGAATATTTTGTCTTTAAATAATATAATAACATACCTAATACATATGCAAATAATGTATTTGGGCATTATTGCTAACTTTCATTTATACTCGGTTCCAATGATTGCTCAGAGTGAGTTTAAGGTTGTCTTACCGCAAAATAAATTCTTGCTGAAAAATAAATTGCACTACACATACTATGGTCAAGAATGTCCAGAAATTATTCAGAAATTCAATAATTGTGGAAGAGAAGACATTCATGAAATCCAAAGAGACAGCCCATGCGAAATTAAACTAGTAGAATCTGACAAAAATACCTCCACCTGAGAACAAACCGAAGTTAAAGTCCCGCAAATTATCACCAATCAATTGGACAATTCCAATCAATGGATATTGGTTGTTCCTGTCAAAGAAGCCATCCAATTCAAGGAAGTACAAGTACATCATGGGAACATTTATGCTTCAAATACCAATTGGTTGCCAAGTGGCCACCGCTGATACCATGACGCCGACCCTCAATCTAAGTCGACATCTAAAATATTTGAAATTAGACGACCTTCACCAATTGAGCAAAGAAGAAATGGACATACGCCCACAACTGAATTTCACCGAAATCAATAGAATACCCAGCCTTGGGACAATACTTATATGTATATGTCCTCATCGTTATTGCCTGTATCTTCTTGGTTTACATGACATATGTAAAAGCCGAAGAAGGAAGGAGTTATATCGCGTCTATTTGCTGAGTTTAAAAGGCTTATTCTACTTTTCAGTTTATTATAAATGTATGTTTTTTCCTAGGATAGTCAGTCAGTTGAAATTAATTATAATTGTAACATTTATTGTAACGTGCTTTCGCTAGTATAAATTTTCGGATTGTTAATAATTTTTTAAAAACCGACCCTCGGTTTTTGACTTGGTAACTCACTTTTCAGTAGTATCTACTGAACAACCTCTAATAAATTATATAACATTCGATTGAGCAGAAAATTCTGAGCATTTTTTATCTGAAACTTTTTTCTGTATAATTTATAATTATTGAAAGAAAAATGATTAAAAAAAAATAATAAAAAAAAATATTTTTTTTTTTCAATTTTTGGGGAAACTTTCTTTTATTATTGAATATTTGTGATTGAAACAATTTTTTATTAAATTATAGACTTTTCCAAGTAATTTCTTTTTTTGAAATAGAAAATTGATCAAATAATAATGGAGATACGAATTTTTCAAAAATTGCTCCATCCGCGATCTTGAAGTGGCTGTTTTTCGGAAAAAAATAATTTACAGAAATGCCAACATACCATTTGGTAATCTAGTAGTCCCATATTTTCATAAAATAAAGCATTTTCAAACTTAGCACGAGATCGAAGCGAGCGGCCGTTTTTGAGCCCTATGATAATAGACTATCGGTGAGAAGTTTTTTACGGGATGGTGCATTTCAAAAATTATTTTAATTCATTATGATGGTATTCTTTTTATGACTCACGCCTAAATTTCACTTTTTTATTAAACATTTTTAATCAAATTTATTATTATCTGCAGTGACCGCACAACCAATTTGCCTACCGGAATCGTGGTCTGTCACTAGCAACAATGGTATTCTTGTTGGCTGGGGAAAAACTGCTGGCCAAACAGGTAAGAAAATAAAATATTTTATTTACAACCACATAGGTACATAATGTTGACATTTCTGACTTTACAAAAGTTTGAAAGTGACACTTTTTTGAATTTTACTTTCCTCCCGGGTGGAAAGTGGTCCCGGGTGGAAAGTAACCCCTCATTTCCTGAAATGTTAAAGACAAGTCCAACATGTCAAACTTTTTTTTAGATAATTCAGAACTTGCCAACAAAATTTTTTAATTTTCATTTAGTATTTAGTCAAAATTGTGATGGTTGGAATTATTGTAAATAAGATAGTAGCTGTTCGCCGCGGACTACCTATAAATAATTTAGAGTACTTCATCAGACGATATTTTTAAACAATATATCTAATTTTTTAGCAGGCTACCTATATCAAACGATTTCGTTTCGTTAGATTTTTTTGAATTGTTTTTAATTGGTAGAATTCGAATATCTAGATCTCTAGGGGAGGAACTGCACCCCCTGCCCCTCCCTGGCAATAATGCACTTGCGATCAAGATGACCTTGTTTTTATTTAATTATGAAAGGACCGCGCAATCTGATGCGGTGAACCTCGTTTCGGGTATCAGAGATGGCGCCGTATTCGGATTTAATTTGCGGATCCTATGTTTCAATAGTTATTATGTTAGTCGGGGCGAAGAGAAATCCAATAAAGCAAGAATCATAAAAATCGGTCCAGCCGTTCTCGAGTTATAAATGATGTAACCGATACGACTTTGTTTTATTTATATACATAAATGAACAAAATCAGAAATTGAGAAATCGTGGAGGTTGCGTTCTGACAAATCCTATATTGAATGGAATAGGAACGTCTTGGAAAAATTGGACGCCACAGAACCTAAGAGACGGCGCTTTTGAGTTATCGAAGAAACTTAATGTGTAATAGTCATCATCATCATAGGCGATCACTCGATACCCAGCATAAATATCTCCTATTCTATTCTTATTGTCGACGATTGTGCGATTTCTGACGGCTATATAAACCAATTATGGAGCCGCACACTCTGCCAGTCTTGGCACACCCAGCCACTGGCAGCATTGTATCTTTCTCTGTTCTCTTGCTCCTTCCTGCTGTGCGTCTTTTCGGTCTCGTGTCTGCGTCGCTGTTCTTCAAAAGTTTGTGGTCCGTCGTGGACTACCCGATGCCATGAGAGCCTATCATTTTGCCATCGTCTCCCAGTTATTGGTATCGATGCGACACTGTTTGGAGTTGCTTTTATCAGGCTTGGCCCACTTTGAAGATATAATATCGTGAGTGGAGCTAACGTAACTAAAACCTCCAGTAGGTACCTATGTCTAAGAATATCGGTCTAAAAACTTCAATATTTCAGAAAAGCGATATAAAACAACATTTTATTTGACGTAAGACTTACATGAATAAATATGCCAGGCTTTTTCCGTGATAAAAAAAAAAAAAAAAATAATGAAGATACTTGAGATTCCAAGACTGGAAGTAATGAAGGGTCAAGCAACAAATACAGTAATGGCTACAATATAGAATTATGTGCTATACTCAGTAATTAATAATTTAAATATGCAAATTTGGAAATTGTAAATTAGGGAAAAAGGGAAAAAAAAAATATTAATTACTTATTGGAACGGTTACTAGTTACAAACCCTACAATAATTCGACCAACACAAAGAAAGTTGACATAAATTTTCAACCACATGAAACCAGGTTACGCCCAGCTAAATTACCTATAATAATTTCTATCTACGACCTGCACATTAAGTGACTATTATCTCACTTATTTTTTCTCATTTGCGTTATGTAATGAGCAGGGCCGTAGCGATATGACTATCCTCAGGGGGGGGAGACTGAGATCCGGCGCTCCCTAAGCGCCGCGAAGGCAATCCAAAGGCGAAAAAATATATATATTTGGTCACAACATTCAAATTTTGCCAATTTTACGGAAATCCGTGGTTCGTTATTGTCTATTGATCAGTATCAACGATAGGTGAGATGAGAACGTGAGTACGTCACAACGTCACTTACATCACCGAAACCGAAAGCTGGGAGTCGATTCACCTACTTTCCGTGGCCCCGTTTTGATGCAACTCTTGGTTGGGGCATGTTCACAATAGCTGCCAGGGCGCACTCCAGCGTCTGGTTGCATGATGAATTAGCAATAAAATACTATGCACTCTAAATTATACTATTTATAAAATAGTATTCAATTCAACACGGAAACTTTTTCTCACTTGCCTTTTGGATAAATTTTTTCATTTATTTCTTGCACTTTGACTATTTTGGCGCCCCTGTGAAAGCTGTGCCCAAGGGGGGAGGCTCCTCCGTTTCCCCCCCTGTTAGCTACGCCCCTGGTAATGAGGCCTATTACCGCACTAGTGCAATAATGAATCATACCGCGTTCATTATCGCACTAGTGCGGTAAGAGGTCACTATTTTTAATTTAACTACACAATCGAGTACACAATAGTTATTTATACCTAATAGATAAACAAGCCGAAACGACAATAGTCATTTATTGTGCTGGTCATAGATAAAATGTATACTACTCGTACGGTAAGGCTCATTACAACACTCGTGTGTTTACCACGACTCGGTCTACTACCTAGTCGTGGCAATATTCCCTCAGCTCCAGTGGCGTAGCGTGAGCTTTCGTCGCCCGGGGCCGACCGGAAATTCGCCGCCCCCTCTAGGGATCAAATATTACATTTTTTTTTTCTTCCTTTTTAATTTACTTATAATCTGTTTTTTTTTAAAGATAAAAGTCAAAATGACATTATGTTGGCAATACAATGTAAAATTGTCAATGCTTTCAAATTTTTTATGTAGAAAAAGCTTGTGTTGCCAACATAGTTACTGAATTTTTGACTTGGGGAATTATCTTTAAAAAAAAAACATACTTTACACGTTCTACGAAAAAAAAAAAAAATTATTGAAATTCAAATCAAAAACTTTGGCGCGGAAACGCGAGGTTTCAATTGCTGTATTCCTTTTACCCGTTGAGCTACTCGGAGCTGCTCAATGACAAACGTTTGAACGTTCCTTTTGAAAATGCTTTGAGTACTCGAGTCGCTCATAGTGCACCCCCCTTTCCCCTGATGCACCAAATTTGCGGTCGGTGCAACAAGCCCTTTAAGGTTATGTTAATATTAAAGAATAATGATAATTTGTCTGAATTGTGTGTTTTGGAGTGACTCCGAGAAGCTCTAGAGTAGTGGTTCCCAAAGTGGGCGATAACGCCCCCCAGTGGGCGCTACAACCATGTCGGGGGGCGGTAAAGAGCTCAGCTGATTTTGGAGGGCGGTAAACATAAATTGGTGGGCGGTGGAAAATAACCGAACAGATCAGAAAAAAAATTGAAATTGAATAGTGAATGGCTTTTTACGGAAATTACTCTTCAATACTATAAAGATAAGGCTGATAGTCTATGTCTATGCCTTTCGGAGTCAATTTTGGCAAGCTTCCAGTTATGAACGCATCCCGAAAGTTCCGACGCAACCCGAGAGTTCCGACGCAAATCCCGAAGCCCGCACGCACCTCAACTAAGTCTGCTATGACTTGCTTAAAATGCGATACAGCTAATACGCGCATTGATCAGCAGCAGCTGCCATAAAGTTATTGTATTTTACTTATAAATAACTTCAAAAAGCTAAAAAATAAGCTCTGTCAAGTTAGCCATCCCACATTCCACTTTTCTAACAAAAGTTATAGGAAAAACAAGATGAGGGGCTAACTTGACGCTCAGCCCCCCCCGAAATTTTGGAAATCCTATCAAACAAAAATGAATTCTTATGCAATCTGAATTAGTGTACTGAACTGTGCTGTATTAGGTTTTCCTCAAAATTTCCATATTCAGTCATTTTCCGACAAAATCCTACTGGTGGTGCTAACTTGACGCTCAGCTCTAAAAATTTTGAAAATCAGATGAAACAAAATTGCATAAGAATGCAATTTGCAGTGTGCTGGACTGTGTTGTATCAGGTTTTTCTCGAAATTCCCATATTCGGTAATTTTCAGGCCAAATTCTATTGGGAGACTAACTTAACGCTCACCCCCCAAAATTTAGGAAATAACATGAAACAAAAATAAACTCTAAGCTAACATAACACTCAGCCCCTCCCCCCAAAAAAAAAATTTTGTAAAGCAGATCAAACATAAATGGATTCTTATGCAGACTGAAGTGTGCTAGACTGTGCTGTATCAGGTTTCTCTCAAAATTTCTATATTCGGTAATTTTTCGACAAAATCCTACTGGGGGGGCTAACTTGACGCTCAGCCTCCCAAAATTTTGGAAATAAGATTGAAACAAAAATGGATTCTTATGCAATCTGAAGTGTGCTGAATTGTGCTGTATCCGGTTTTTCTCAAAATTTCCATACTGGGTCATTTTCTGACAAAATCCTACTGGGGAGGTAACTTGGACGCTCAGTCCCTCGCCAGGAAAATGCACGACCATAAAAATTTTCAAAAAAAAATTGGGCGGTAGGTTAAAAAAGTTTGGGAACCACTGCTCTAGAGCGACACGTTCGGTGTAACTGGATGTATGAAAGGAATACATAAAATATGGCAGTGACGTCAAGATTTCGTATACAACAAACGCAGCAAACGAACTCCTTCTGACGCAGTGCTATTTTTGTGTGTTAAAATTTGCTTTTTGTGAAACTTGTCGCAATGGATGAATATTGTAAAGGACTGCTTTTGAAAATTTTATACCAGCTGCAAGTTCCCTATTGACAGGTTTGTTTACAGAATCGTGACGTCAAAAAAAGGTAGCCATCCAATGACATCTTAAGCTTACTTTTCATGCATCCGTTTGTCCGTCAATCCGTTGATCCGGAAGTATTCCTATTGGTCCAATATTTTGGCGCCAAACTATTGGACCAATAGGAATACTTCCGGATCAACGGATTGACGGAAAAACGGATGCATGAAAAGTAGGCTTTATGCCGGAGTCTCATGCATCCGTTTTCCGACGAAAGATATCCGAAAAATTTTCTATTTTGACATATTTTCAGACGATTATGTCATAATAGAAGGTTTTTCGGACATCTTTCATCGGAAAACGGATGCATGAGACTCCGGCTTTAACTAGCATAGAAACATTGTTTTGGCAGGAAATTTTTCATTTAAAATTTAGTATTATTTTTTTGTGTAACAAGGACGCGGTATCAGTTAAAAAAAAACTTGTCATTTAAATATTGTGCAGTATAAACTATCGATTTTAAACAAATTTGGAAAATTTTATTCCAGTTCCTAAAGTTTTTAGATTTTTGATTGAAATTTGCCGCCCTTCTTGTATGCCGCCCGGGGCCATGGCCCCCTCGCCCCCCCTCGCTACGCCACTGCTCAGCTCATACCGTACTAAAGTCTGTTTTTTTTTTTCAAAGATAAAAGTCAAAATGACATTATGTTAGCATTACAATGTAAAATTGTCAATGCTTTCAAATTTTTTATGTTGAAAAGGTTTGTGTTGCCAACATAGTTACTAAATTTTTGACTTGGGGAATTATCTTAAAAAAATAAACAGACTTTAATAAATAACCATTGTTGCTCAGTTTTACTTGGCACAAGTACTGAATTACACCTTAAATATACGGCGATCCCTTTGGCGCACAAAATAGGGGCAAAATGTAAATAAATAATAAAATAAAGATAGGATAACTACAGAGCTAGTACGTTACTAATATGTTCCAGATCGTAGCAGCAGGTACAATTAACCTGGTTAGTCCTGGATACATGTTGTATATAGGGTGGTCAACCTAATCTTAAGGTTCAAATTCACAGTCCAGAAAAATTGTGTAACCGTCCAACTAAAAGGCATAGGCTTGGTAGGAATAGCCTTACAATCTCGGTTACAATTGAACTTGTTGTGTTTGGTTTAATATTTTTGCCTTGAGTAAAAACACTAAGAGAAAAATTGTATTGTATTTGTAACTGAACCTTAGCCAGGCACTTCACGAATAGACAGATTGAAAGAAAAAAAAAATTAATTTACATTGCAACTTAGTCAATTGTTAATATCAAATTTACTGGGTAAAACTATAGCTCTTGAAAATTATTGTATAGAAAAATTGAATAATAACATGTGTCTATGATAATAATTAATCAAATTAGACAAAATCAGATAAAGCTTTAATAGAAAAGAAAATGTGCCTCGAGTTTGCAAAGAAAATTTGAGGTTATTAGATTATGTCTCACCTGTTGGAGTAGGGTTTTATTTGCCACCAAAAAATACTCTTATCCTCTGGATTAGTTGGGATTCGAGATCCTGAATAGAAAATGGTGGTTTCTAGGGCAGCTTTCCACTAATGATCAAATAGAGAAAGTCAAAATTGCTTGTGGTGAAAAACGTGCAAAGCAAAACTTACCGGAATGGTTTTGAAAAAACCGAAATCATCGGCGAAGCTATGGCACTTTACGAAAACGTAACGCAACGTAAGGCAACTCAATGTACCATAAAATCATTAACTGAAAAAATTAGGTCCAAAATCTCCTTTAAGTCGAAGATAAAAATTAAATTCTTCAAGAGAGACCCTTTTCTCAGAACAACCAAATCGTAAAAGGAAGATTCACCACAAGTAATTAATTAGCTGTCCTAGATTTGAAGAAAAGAGATGAGGCAAAGTAATGACAAATGTCAAAATTAAATCGGTAAAATTTCAAATACCGAAAATTGCACACAACAATATATTCAGAGAAAAATGACAACAGCTGACGACTAATGATAACACCAACAAGTAATTAACCGCTAGAACAATCATAATTTGAATACCTCAATGAATAAACAATTCGTATTGCAAAACGTAAACGCTTACAAAGGAATCGATGATCCCAAAACCATTACTAATCGAAGGGCCAATTGACAAAGATTAACGACACTTCTCCAGTCAGCTGGCACACAAATCATAAATGACATGACTTAAGTGTCACTATAAAATAGAGAGCAACCCGGTGGTTTATGGAACCGGATGCCGGAACTAAATCGTACTAAATTCAGCAACCGAACAAAGTACGTGCAGTACACATTTCGTGAACGAATCACTATTTGGAAAACCCAACCCAAGAATAAGAAATATTTCATTTGTTTAAATGAAGAATAATGGAGATTAATTATTTGGAAATGGAATAAAAATATTGATTGAAATCGAGGAAAATCATTAGTCGTCAACAAGAACTACTCACAAGTGAAAATAGAGGTTCAATAAAAAAAGATTAGAAAATTTTCAGGATCTGCAACTACTGGAATTATTGGTGAAATTTTATAAAGCTAAAATGTAAACAAAGTCTAATAAAATCAGGGAAAAATTAAATATCTATAGGAATTTTGAATGGAAAGCTGAAAATAAGTGTGAGATAGTTAAAGGCAATTCTGTCACGTTGCAAATAATAATTGTACCTGCGGAGGAATACATTCGGTCAAAAAGTCGGAATTTCGAAAAAAAAAAAAAAAAAGTGTCATAAAAAATCCTGTTCCGTATTAGCCAAAAATAGGTCTATGATAACCCTGGAAAACCAATGTTCGTCCAGAAGTGTTCACAGTGAGTTATCTTGGTTTTACTCTATCTTTGAAAATGAAGTCAGGAAAAAATAAAGATGAGAATCGCAATTTTCGGTTGTTTTCAGATGCTTCCAACAGTATTCGGAATTTTTCAAATTTCAAAATGGCAATTTTTATGCATCATACTGCGTGGCTTTGCCACAATTCAACCGTCTCTGTGTCTCCTACGGTTTCCGAGGTGCCAATGGTACTTGGGGAATCGTTTCGCTTCCAAAACACTGAAAAATTGAGAAATTAAATCGTTATACTTTTCTAATTTTCCCAATTTTTAATATATTTTTCACGTACACTTCTTCGATTTATTGCAAAGCCTTTTGGTGCCTTCACTTTTCCATATCCGAAGCTTTTCCGGCATTGTTTAACAAAAAATAGATCATCATAATATAGTATTTTTAATACCCATTTAGAATAACCCTTTTTTATTTATCAATCACGAATCAGATAAAACAAAAAATAACCAACAAAAACGAATGTCGATTGCTAATACGTCAAATTCATGTAGAAATAGGAAATTCCTGACCTATAGTATTTGTAATACCTATTTAGAATAACCCCGTCCTTATTTATCAATCACGAATCAGATGAAACAAAAAATTACCAACAAAAACGAACGTCGATTGCTAATACGTCAATTTCATCTACAAATAGGAATTTCCTAACCTAATTTTATTTGCATGTCAAGAAGCGACATACGTTTTGTCACTAAAACGACAGGTACTTCTAAATAGGTATTAAAGATACTATAATTTTATTTTTCTACTGACGTTTCATAATAGCAACTTTTCGATTGTCATTTCAGTTTTGAAACGACATTCTTTTAGGCACTGAGTGCGTGAAAGTTACTTTTAGGCACTCAGTGCGTAAAAGTGACTTTTGAATGCGTAAAAGTGACTTATGAGTGCGTAAAAGTAATTTTTAAGCACTAGTGCCTAAAAGTGTCATTCATTATTCAGAAATAAAAAACACACTAAACACATATTTGAATTTTGTTTTGTATTTATTATGAATATTGAAAATTGAATTACTGAATTGAACGTTTGGGTTACTCAAAACAGAACTTTGTGTTATTACCTACTTTCTAGGATTTTAATTATTGATGTCGAATTTTGAAAAGAAAATCGCATGAAAAGTGTCAGGTGTCAAGTAAAAGCAGGTAACAAAGATTTTGGGTGTAATCGACTTATTCACATGAAATAAAATTGTGTTTTTTTATTATAAAATGCCAGTAGAAAAAATCTTGTATACAATACGTTACGAAACGGTGTCTTTTAGTCACTCGACGTGTTGTCCAACTCGGCTTTGCCTCGTTGGACAATTTTCACGTCGCGTGCCTAAAAGACGCTCATTTCGTAACTTATTGTATAAATAGCTATTGTCTGTTCAAGAAGCGACATACGTTTAGTCACTAGAACGACTGGTACTTCTAAATAGGTATTAAAAATTCTATACATAATAGAACGGATTCCTGGTTCGCTAAATCTCACTTTACAAACAATTCCAATTTATATTGAACAAGTTGACTCACTGTATGACTTATCAAAACGTGCACAACAAATATCGTATTTAAAGATAACTTCAACAATAATTCTCTTATTTAAATCTGACTTCCGAATGATTTCTACGCGCTATTTATAGACGTCATCGTACTCCGGATTTATCTAGAAGTCTTGTTCTCGAAATCAATAAAATTCTCAAAATAGACGTGCTCTATATAGACGTAAACATCTGGGTTACTAGAATTCTAGCAATACTTCTATATCACATGGTAATTTTTTAGGTAATACGTAATTTGAGTTTGGTAGAGTAAAAATCAAACGAGAAGAAGCCACGCGCGTTATCGTTTGTCTCACTTTAAATGGGAGGGACCCAGAGAAAAGGAAGCCATTTTGATTTTTTTTCAAATCTCAAAAGTTTCACTTTGATTTATTAGCCTGTTCGATCCGCTTACAAACAAGTAAAAACAAAAGGAATATGGTCAACAACAAAAAAAGTTACAGCTCAAAAACAAAATTCCGGTTTCTTTGAGCCCACCCTATATATTGATCATTGACCTCTAACCAAGGATAGACATCACAACCTTTTCCTAATCGAAATTATAAATGTTCCCTGGTATTTACGAATAGTACTGCGCCATTACCATATCGAGAGAACATAATATTGGGACGTAAATTGAAATTGTGATCGTATGATTTTCCGAACAAGTTTCAATATCTAATATATGAAATGACCGAGAAACTGTTTTTTCTGATTATAATGTATTTTTTGGAATTTGGATATTTGAAAAAACTTAGGAAAATCAGTGCGAAAACGGTAACCATCCTCAAAGAAGCCACTCTATAAATCAAACCGGCAACGCTGTTGGAGTATCGTACCTACACATTTTCCATTCATTTTCGGTAACGAATATTAACGTGGTTGCCGAGTCAATAATTGTTGTTTTTAGCTTGCCTATGGAGTGTATGGCAAGGTTGCTCGACAGCGATGTTGCCAAAACAAGATAAATAATTTTTCCCAAGATCTTGTTCCTGATCGTTGACGGAGCAATTTTATGAATCACTCACTTGTAGTGTCTATTCTAGAGGTCAATGATATTGATAGACATGTTTTTCCTTCTTTGGACGAGTCTGATGGAACACACAAAGAGAAGTTTTCCAGTGACTGACAATTGTCATCCTGGCCATGTTGAAAATTAGCACACAGCATACTGGAACTCAAAAGAAAAGAATATGAAACGCAGTAACTTTCTGACCAAGAGGATGAGGCAGCATTTTGAGGTGCCTTTACACCTCAAAATGCTGTTTAAATCTGACAGGTCAGAGACAACCTTAATTTTTGAAGTATAATGCTAGTTAATTGGGTGTGGTCTCCAGATAGGGTACTCTCCAGATTGAGACGCACCTGAAAGAAAAAAAAACCTTCATTACCAATTTATACTCAAAGAAAGATTGATGACTTTTCTTTGTTTCGTCCTTCTTGTCCAAAATTGGAACAGCCAAAATAAATCAAACTTTTGGATAAATCCTTTGTTTGGTGGTCTTCGGTATAACACTTTCCAGAGTTCAGTAGAATCTGTTAATGTTAAACAACGTGTGTTTCAAACAAACCATGCTGTGGTATCGCTATCGGTATATTTAGTTGGGAACTACATAGTATATGAATACTAATGTTAGTTTTAATGTCCAATAAATTTCTTATTTGCGTGGAATGTGTGTGGACACAAATGGTGCATTTACGCTACACATTTTTAATTAAATTTATAATTACCATGCTTGATTTTCAGAAACACCATACCAGCAGCAACATCTATTTCTGCCAATAGTGAGCCTTCGACAATGTGAAAAGGTCTATGGCAAAACCTTACCAATTTCGGATGATCAGCTATGTGCAGGAGGTGAAAGGGGACAAGATGCTTGCAGTGGTTTCGGTGGTGCACCTCTTTTGGTCAAGCACAGTGATACATATTATCAGGTGAAATGAACAGATTATTCGGTATGATTTTTTTTTACGGAATTTAATTATTTATTGCTCCTTCAGGTTGGAATTTTGTCTTTCGGATCAGACCAATGTGGAGCAGTGGGAGTTCCAAGTATCTACACTGACATCAAAAAATATATCACGTGGATAAGAGAAAATTCACCGCAATTGCTATAATATTTTGAGTAGGTAATTTTAAAAAAAAAATAATAATAATATAAACAATGTGAAAATGCTGGAAACATTTTTTAAATTTTAGATAATAATTGATATTTACTGTGATTTTTAATAATTGTTTTAAAATTAAGTTTATGCTAATATTCAAATATAGAGAAAGATTACTGTGAGGGGGAGGGGGTTTATAGATAAATTAACCTCACAAATTGTTTTCAAATCTTTTATTTTTAACCTAAGGTATTTGACAATTTTTTAAATGCAATAATTTTATCAATAAAGAAAAATGAAAGTAGACTAAATGATTTATGAAATTATTTACAATATCTTTTCAGTTATAGAAATTAAAATTAGTTAGGTAGGAAAAAGTGTAAATCAATAGATAACCATTAAGTATAATTATTATATTGCTGCTTTTTTTTTTTTTTTAACGGAAAAGAGGATGATTTATGAATAACAACTGTTTTTATTTTATTATACCTACAAGTTATCTATACATAATTCTCTTCTTTTTCGAAAATATTAGAATCAAGTAAGTACTTATTTTTTGCTCTAATTTTATATTTGATATTTTTCTTATTATTTGATCTGTGAAGGATACAACAGTTTATTAGTCAAAACTTAACAATGGTACATTTATCTCACTATAGTTGTCTCACTTTACCCCTGGTAGGATCAATCAGGTATCTAAGTAATACTCTGTTCCTTTTTAAATGCACAATATACACACAAAGTAAAATAGGTAAATACGTAGGTATTATGGTAAAGGTGTAGCAGATTTGAAATGTTTCTTTTATTTTGTACAATGAGGTCGAAAAAATTCACTTAAAGTATTACCATTATCAATTGAAAATCACATCTCTATGGTGACTACTCAAAATTAGAAAAATACCCCTTATAATGATATAAAATAATTTTTATATTTTTATGCCTAGTCCTGGTACACTATAACAAAAACACAGCGGGCCGGCAAAAAAACTTGAAAATTGTCGGCGATGCCGCTGGGCTTTATCGCTTGCTGATAAAGCAGTGCCGCTCTTGTTGACAGTGTGAGATATTCTCTTTAGAAGTGGACAAAAGTATAAAATTACACAGATAATTGAATAAAAATCAATTTCAAATTTGAATTTTTGATAAACGAATAATATTCCCATTCAAATATTTATATTTGATTTATTTCAATAGTTTAAAACGGAATTTTAAGGATTACCTACTATATGAATTTTGCCCATTTATTTAATGCATTAACTCCACTGTATTCTAGAGGTAAAGCAGCTAGAATTTCGGGGCAATGGCGTTCGTCATTTCAGTTTTTATAGAAATATCTGGAGTATGTTTATTCTTTATTAACCAATTTGTTTTCATTTGTCATGATAATAATATTTAGACGCCTATGGATTCCCACGTGACTTCAAAGAGATCAACTGAGCCGCTTTTTTTATGAAGTTTCAATTAATAATGGTTAAACTATACCTATCTCAACTTTTTGAGGAAAAAGATATCGATTTCAGGTGAACGGTTACCTACTCTTCAGACTGAATTGTTTTTTTGCCAAACGAACAATGTACGAACTATTTAACATTTTTTCTGCTTTACCTTTACCAGTATTTGACGATTAAAAAAATAATAATAATTACATGGATACACGAGATAGAAAGAACATTATTGCTGTTGAAATATGAAGCCTTTTCTAGATTTTACACTCTATAATATCATTTCAACTAATAACTTTTCAAAATTTATTCTGTGCAAGTTTATACCGTGCAAAAATTTTAAAAAACCCGCATTGGAAAAATAGAATTGGTCCAATATCTATAAGTATAGGGAATAATTTTTTTAGAATATCCTTCAACATGAGTTTAAATTACAAAATAATTTTGTTGCGCGTTAGCGGAATTATCTAAATGTATGACGTGGTTTAATACTTCACCCACGGCTAGTATTTGAATTCATCTAGACTATAGGGCAACTAACCTAAACCTTATTAAAAAAATGTGTTAAACTTATTCATGCACAAATTTTAACATTAGGCGCCGATGAAAACTACTTTATCAAAGTAAATTCGAAAATCATTAGAACAAGTAATTTATCCAACACTGACATTATAACTACTCTGATTTTGAATGAATAATGTGGCTTTCAATTCACTTAGTGAGTTGAGCCGCTTATAACTCATTGTCAAGATATTTTCCTAACTTACTATTAAAAAGGCGATTCATGAAAGTATGAAAGCGTTGGATAAAACTTTATATCAGGCACGTGAGATGCTACATGAACCTGTGAAAAATTTTCCTCCGTGACTTAGGTACCTATATGTAACATATCTAACTTGTCTAATAATAGTTATTTATATTACTAGTACGGTATGAGCTTCATTACAGTAACGAGTGGGGAATATTGCCAAGACGAGGTCGTAGACCGAGTCGTGGTAATCACACGAATGGTGTAATAAGCATTACCGTACGTGTGACATACAACATTTTATGTACGACCCAGATTTTTTTCATATATTCGAAATGGTTTTAATTTTTCACAAAGGATTATATTTATAATTTTTGATAAATGAATTTTAAAAAGTGCTGTTTTTCAATAAAACGAGTTACGTAATGAGCTCTCATTACATCACTGATTGATGTAATGAGAGCTCATTACTTCACTGAGTGATGTAATGAGAGTTCATTACATCACTGAGTGATGTAATGAGCTCATTACATCACTAAGCACGATAATGCAACTTATTACGTAACTCAAACAGGCTAAAATGAGTTACTTAATAAGCTCTTACAGTGTAGGTCATAGATAAATAATTATTATTTTTGAAGAGACATTTTTCATATTAGCAACGATACGGACAAGGCCTAAACCTTCAAATGAATAAATTTCTATTATAAATAGTCAATTTTACAAACCTTAGGCCGGATCAATAATTCTTGAAAACTAGCAGCTATGTTGACCCTATATAGAATTTTTTAGAGTTACCTACTTTATAAATGCGCTAATAAATACAATACTATTATATTGGGTGTCCTATTGTATTTTTAATCATTTCTAGTAAACGAATGTCTATGCTTTCTTAATTATATCTGTTTTAATAAACGCTAAACCTAGTTGCAAAAATCAATTGGTCATTTCAAATCTAATTTCAAATAGGTTTTTATTCACAAGTTGTTTTTAGATTCTTTTTAAAAATGGGTATTTTTATGAAAGGATTCTTAAATGTTCTTCAGTTTAGAATATAGAAAATATGTGGTTGAAATTATGTGAACAGAAATGTACGCGTGAGATATGTAGCTCCTATGACAGAAAAAAAAACTTAGGTCTTGTTGCTAAACGGTTGATTTTCTGCCAAAAATGGGATCGTGACTTCTAATATGTTCAGTTAAAATACATGGGCTAATTATTTTAAAATCGTAAAACTAGTAAAACCTACTACTAAAAGTTTTATTCATTTATGTAACTTCAATTATAGCAGATTATGAAAAATTTTTCAGTTTTTTTAGAATATCTGATGGCCTTCAAATAGATTTTCATCTCTATTTTTTAAAATTTGTTTTCTAATAATTTACACATTGTTAAAATTATATTCATAGCGGGTAAACTTCAGTAATTATGTATTCCTCTATCAAAACTGATTGTATAGTATCTACTAAGTGCCCCTTCAAAGAAGTATGCTTAGTTTTCAAACTAAGAAGTTAAAATAATTTCAATTATCGTTTGGCAAATGGCCCGTTTCAGCCAAGGCAATTTATTTCTGTACAGGATGGCATATTTTCAAAGTTTTAAGGGTTTATTTATTATATCGCCAACCAGCAGGGACATTGGAAATCTGGAAGGGCTTTTTTGAGCTCATTTTTTTGATAAAATAACAAGGGCAAAATCGGCTAACGTGATTTGTTTAGAAAATATTGGTAGATATTCAATTCTTTGGAAATTATACAAAAATCTTTGTAGGTTCAGAGGGCATTTACAAACAGTTCTGTATAACCATTGTCTTCCAAATGCCACTGATTTGGAATATTTTGCAAAATTCCTTTTTTTTTGAATACCCCTAGTAGTAAGTAACCAAAACTTCTCATACCTCAAAGCAGACTGATTGATTAAGCAAAAGCTGCACAACTCTACCACAAGTTGATCTGGTATATTTTATACGATACTGTACCTACATATTATATTGACTGATTTTTATTAAAATTATTACGTAAGCATTGCTTGTGTAGTTAAATATTTAATATACCCTAATAGTTCATATTAGTAATTTTATTACTCTTTTATGAGGTTTTTGCCGTTGAACACATTGTTCGGTGGTTTGGTTCCATCCTAGAACAAGTTGGTACTTAGATGTTATAGAAAAATATCAAAACTGTTAAATGTCTTATTACCCCAATTGGCTCCTTATATTATGAGATACTGAATCATGCAGAACAATGTGTTACAAAGTGTAATTTTATTCTGGAAGTAGTTGAAGTTCCTCTTTGAATGCATTACGATCCATTAATGTAATGTTTGGTTGAAAATACCTTTTTTATATTCATAACTATTTTTACATTGTTATTCTTTGTTGCCCGACTCCACCTCTGTAAAAAAGGGGGTACCTTAATTGACCATCGCCTAATAGACACAAGTGTCTGGAGCAGATCTCACCTAACGAGAACGCAGAACAAATAATGGCGGGCAATTTAAAAATCCAATTTTTTCTAATAATAAAGCAACAGTTGATTGGCAAAAATATGTTGATTCAAAAAATAAGACTATCAAAAATTATACAAATAATCTTTAACTTCCAGAAGTATTTCGAATAAAAATCTATTTAAAAAAAAAAAAAAAATAGGAAATACAGCTCTCAAAACCGGATTCAGAGATCCTAGTCTATGTAGATGATCTGGTGGTAAAGAAAAATTATATTCCAGCCAAATCAATTCCGTTTTCGAAAAAAAAGGGAGCTGGATTCCAGAGCACCCATTCTTAATGAAATTCACCTATCTTCATCGGATGCACCTGAACCTGAACCTGAACCTGAACAAATTATTTCACAAGCCACAGCGGCTATTCTTGGCGAAATCAAGGTGGATGAATTTGGGAAGGGCATATTGGAACTCTCCAAGTCTCCAACGATAATTAGAGCCAAAAGAAACAACTGGCTGCGAGAAATGAAGCAACCCTGATAGCAGCGATGAAGTAAGGCTCAGAACCACTCTGTGAACTAACGAAGGGTAACCTCGCGCAAGAACTGAGCAGATGGGAGGTGAACCATATGGTAGATGCTTCGTGTCTGAGAAAGGAAGAAAGGTTCATACCTATATCAGTAGAAAGACCTGAACTACTTATCGACATGCAGTAAGCACCATACCAGCAGCCTGAAAATCTCCAAAGCCTAAAATCTCCAAAACTCCAACTGCCAGCCGAGTCAGGCACAAAATATTTGGCTCTTCGATGCAATCAACACGACTTTCTATTATCTATGTAACAGGTAGAAGACGTGTCGGATGTGAGGTAAGGTATAGGGCTTGTAAAAAAACTGCCTTTTAACAGTGTGCAAGGAAAAAAAGGTTATTCGTAGAGAGTGTTCCTATGGGCGCGAAATACTTTGTATTATTCTAATTATACTCAAAATAAGACTATAAAGTGTTTCGGAACTGATACGCTGGTTCAAGTTATCATTCACATCATTAATATGTGAGCATGACTTTGAGATGTTAACAATAAAATAGTGACCAAATCGTTATTTGATTTGCCTGTGGTGGATTGGCCATTAACTAAATATATCTAAGTTTGTTTTCTACACATTTTACGTGAATCTGAAGCTGCCAGTATTACGTCGCTTCTAGGGCACTCTGTATTTATATAATTCTTTATTTGTTTGATGGTTTTACTACCTAATAGTCTTTTATTACGATTTGTTTGATTCAAGGTATATAACACTAATTATTTATTCTTACATTGAAGTTCGATAACGCCGAACGTATTTGGTAAAATTTGGCACTTGGATCACTACATCCCTAATTCGTGAATATCAAGGGATGCTGACACATAGAAAAATTTTCGCCAGCAAATAGATTGTTCGCATTTTTTAACGCCTAATTATTTACAAGATTCTTATTGAAAGCTATCCAGCAATCTATTTTAGTTTTTTTAAATATTTGCATTTCAAAGCTGAGATTAAGAAACATGTTCTTTTATTGCTGGATTTCTTTTTATAACCACAAACTTTGGTATAAAAAAGTTAACAATATAATAATGATATTTTACAACGCCAAAATATATACCAAATTTTCAGTGTTTCAATCGCATTTGCGTTGCGTTTCAATACCCTTTAGAAACTAATGAATTTTATTACAAGAAATTTAAGAAATTAGGTAGATATTTATAGATATTTAGTTAACAAATAAATTGGAAAAAATATTATACTATTTACATTTAATACTATTTAGTATTGGTCAGCACCGTTTGGAATATATATCGACAATATACCTAGACGTTCCCTTAAGTCGCTAAATAACTTTGAAATATTTATTGAAAAATGAGTTGACTTATCGGAATCATGCATACAAACAGAAGCTACTCTGTTCCTTTACCTAATAAAATTTTATTTGCATTTGTCACACTTTTCTCGAAACAGCAGCTCAGCTGTTACTCTTTATTGGAATATTCGACGTAAGTATGCGACTTAAATAAAGTCATAGATAGTGTATTACTCTTCATCCGTATCATCTCGAAGACCAGCTTTAAATTGAGGAGGGACTTGTTTTATAAAGCAGTCATCTAGAAATTGACCCATGCTTCGGTAGAGATGCTTTTTCACACCACCAAGGCCGTGACTTTCATCTGGATATATCTGGAACAAAGAATATCAAGATTACCTACTTAGCATTATTAACAGAGATTTTTTAGGTTCTCTATTTTTCAGACACTAGCAACGAATATACATTTCAAAACTTGCCATCCAAGTTATCTGGGTAAAGAGACAGATTGTGGGAATCTCCGAAACATAACAACAAATTTATTTAAGGGGGACGTTTTTACGTTAAACTGCACTTCGCCCCTTCAAGCCCCTAACCCCCAGGGCTACCACCCTAAAAATTTTAAATGATACAGTGGGTCGAGCGATACTTCATTTTTTTCTAAACACACCTGCTTAATTACCTGCCTTTTTATTACATTCCAAAAAAAAGCAGGTGTATTTAGGAATAAATTGTAACCCCTTTTGTTAATGAATTAACAAGAAGCTCATAGGCCCCTTGCATCAAATTTTTTTATTGCTGATTCCGATAGTCCATGAAAAATAAGTCAACACGTGTTTTTTTCTTTTTCTTCTTAGCCAAAAATTGACGGAAATACAACGCTTTGAAATGTGCTTATTTTAGATATCCTATGACGTCACTCCATGCTGAGTATATCTATATATACAAAACTTAATATTTGTATAACTACCAGAATAATCATATTTGGGCGAAATAAAAAAAAAGGAACGAATTTTTTTTTCGATTTCCTACAGTTTGCAATAAACAATAATGAATTTAATTTTTCATGCAAGTACCCTATTATTAGGGGTAGGTTGATAAACTAAGCGGCAGATGAAGTGGGACACCCGAAAAATTGCCTAATTTTGACTTGCTATAACTTCTACATTTCTTTGCCGATCTTGGACTATCAGGCAGGGTTACGAAGCGCCATCTTTGGTCTATGCATCAGTGTCGTCGTACATTTTTTTTAAAAATTCCTTCTCGTTATACAGGGTGTGAATGTAACGCGGCGAAGAATTTCCATTTTTTGGCGAAGAATATGGGAAAGATGGAGGGTCCAATAAAGTTCTTTCTAGTGGTGACTCGATCACTAGGTCAACACCTCGAGTCGTCTTTGCCATTTTTTCGATACATCGCGTTGCTATGGAAATATGGCCATTTAATGGTAATTCGTTTTTCTCTTGAAATTAGCGATTCTTTAATTGAACAATAACAGATTCCGTTCAAATTGCATCATGAAATGACTTATATAGAAAATAGTCAACACCAGTGGCGTGCAAAAGGGGGTTTATGGAATTAAAATAAAAATAATCGATTTTATCTGAAATCTTTAAGTTTTGTTAAGCTTTAAAATTTATCGCCCAAATGCACCATAAGGATTAAGGACTCAATTCAGATTAGTTGCTGAAACCAGGTTAGGACTTCTCTTTTATATGCAAATTTTCGAACTAAGCGAGAATAAACTCCCAAGTTCATACGGTGCATATGGGTGTAAACGGTGTTATAAATAACTCTGATATGATGTCATTTTGGTTCTCCTCTAGCCTGAATAACTGCGTGACACCGCCTTGGCACGCTCGAAATTATTCGGTTAATTAGCTCTATAGTAACTGACTCCCAGAGCTCCA
Source organism: Ceutorhynchus assimilis (assembly GCA_917834065.1). NCBI lineage: Eukaryota > Metazoa > Arthropoda > Insecta > Coleoptera > Curculionidae > Ceutorhynchus > Ceutorhynchus assimilis. The sequence goes on from OU892278.1 coordinate 22,002,848, forward strand.
GAATCATCTCCTCGAGATCGTCTAGAGCTTCTGGCTGACGTTCTCCCCGGGAAAGCTCTAACTTCATTCAGCTCCAGACGTGCTCAAATGAATTCATGTCTGAGGATCTAGGAGGCAATTCGGTACGATTGAACTTTTGCCCTTGCAGATACCGGTTCACTAATAATGCTCGATGAGGCTGAGCATTATCGTCTACAAGTACAAAATCTCCACCATAATTTCGAGCATGCCGGAGAACTTGCGAAATCTGACATTTATCCAGGGACACATGGCCGTTAACATTGCCCCGAAATACCACGATACGACGAGTTCTGTTCTTCCGATGTGTTAGATACCGACCCAAACTGTCAATCCTCCACCGCCAAATGCAACTTGAGGACGCATGTTTTCTTCTAAAAAACGTTTTCTCCATCTCCGCCAGGTTAGCAATCGACCGTCAGAATTGTAGAAGTTAAAATGGCATACATCAACGAAAAGACAGTCTGTCCACCTAAAATCCCAATTCAGGTGTTCCTGGGCTCATTTTTTTCGGTTCTCCCGGTGACTGTTTGTAAAAAGTGGGCACTTTGCCCGACGGGAGAATTTAATCCCTGGTCATATAGGCGTCTTCTAATGGTGTCTGCTGAAACATTCAACTGCAGATGCGTTAGGATTCTCTTGACAGTCCAAACACTATTTTCAATTATTGCAGTACGTACTACTAGTCGATCCTGATGAGGATTTGTTCTTTTTTGAGATCCTCCACCGTGTCGATGAGCAGCAGTACCGTTGACAGGTCTGTTCACACGTTTTCATTAAATAACATGAAAAATACTGTTTCTTTTTTTTTACTAAACGCTTCTGAATATCAAAATCAAACTCATCACAGTTATTTATAACACCTTTTTAACTGTAACGCTCAACAAAACCATTAAATTTTTCAAATAAATCGATTTTTTTTATTTTAATTTCATAAATTCCCTTTTGCACGCCACTGGTGTTGACCAGTTCCTATACAAGTCATTCCATGATGCAATTTAAATGGAATCTGTTATTGCTTAATTAAAGAATCGCTAATTTCAAGAGTAAAATGAAATACCATAAAATGGCCATATTTCCATAGCAACGCAATGTATCGAAAAAATAGCAAAGACGTCTCGAGGTGTTGACCTAGTGATCGAGTCACCACTAGAAAGAACTTTATTGGACCCTCCATCTTTCCCATATTCTTCGCCAAAAAATGGAAATTTTTCGCCGCCTTACATTCACACCCTGTATAACGAGAAGGAATTAAAAAAAAAATGTACGACGACACTGACGCATAGACCAAAGATGGTGCTTTGTAACCCTGCCTGCTAATCCAACATCGGCAAAGAAATGTCGAAGTTATAGCAAGTCAAAATTAGGCAATTTTTCGGGTGTCCCACTTCATCTGCCGCTAAGTTTAGTTTAATAAGTACAGAATGGCAAGGGCGCCACTGAATTAAAAAAAAAAAAAAAATAATTAAATTACATAAAATATTGGGGTGTGAAAATCCAGAAACACACCCAAAAAAAAAAAAAAAATGCAAACCGTAATGGACCTTTCTCATGCAATGAACAACAAGGATAGTTTATTAAGATTTCTGCAATAAAGAAAGAGACACATATAATGACGCGCGATACCTGTGTGGAATGACTTTGATTGGTTCCACTTGTCAAATTGTGCAATTTCGGTTATGTTTCTGTTTGTGTTTATTTTTAAAAGTAAATATGACAAATATGTATCAATATTAATAAGAAAGAAAACCCACCGTTGGACAAAAATGTTTTTCTGCGATTGACAAGAAATGTCAGCATTTTTGACCGGTTGACAGGTCGCAAAACTCAATATTCTGGTATTTTAATTATTTTTCAATAGTTGCTAAGGAATCGATGAATAACAATACAGGAATCACTTTTCCGGCCTAGGCCGGGAAAGTGATTCTCGTACTGCTGAACAATTGGAACAAAAAGACAAACATTTAACAGATATTTAACCGATCGCAGAAAAAATAGTATGTGTATTTCGGTGGAAAAGCACATTCTCGGCCTTTGGTGTTTGCCGGCCTCGGCTACGCCTCGCCCGTCAACTTATACCGTCGGCAGAGAATGTGTCACTTTTCCACCTAAATACACAATATACTATTGCAGCAAACCTTTAATTGTACAATTATTATTGTATTTGATAAAGAAATCATTATTTTACGAACCATCAAATCTCTGTCCCAACTCAAGTCGACTTCATTCGGGTTGAGAGTACGTAATCATTGTTTTCTTAAAATTTGATTGCTTGGGAACTTGTAAAAAGAAAGGTTTGACTTCTTTTTCACCTTACTCTGACAAGATCTCACACAATACATTTGAAAAATTGTATAATAAACAGTTTTTGTGATAATTTTCAGCAATATTGATTGATTATTGACGTTAGCTTAAAAAACGTTAGGTGCAGACCACGTTCCCGCATTCATTCAATTGATTATACAATTCACTGTACATTATTTCCATATGACACGAGAGGCTTAACAAGTGATAAGCCTTTTGGGATTATCGCGCTTGGTGACAATATTGTTCATTTGGCATTAATGATAATAAAAATTAATAAAGTATCGAAGTTTAGTTCGTTGTATAACCTTCTGAATACCACTGGATGTTTCAGGATTACCTAATACTTTTACCTGACACTCAACGCGTTACCAGCAACACCACTCCTCCTTCGGAGTCGTGGTGTTGCTGCGTAACCCGTTTCGTGACAGGTAAAAGTATTATCCGGTAATCCTGAAACCTCTTGTGGTATTACATTCGATAATTTTAATATCTGTCATCTACAAGCTGCGCGCGCAGTACAGGTAAAATGAGAAAGGTCCATACTGAAAAGGAAATATATAAGACATATAACTCAACCAAATCTAGACATAGGTAAACCAATAAAACAATTAAGGCAACGTTCCATAAGTTAACCAAGATTCTTGGTTTTTCGGGATCCCGTTCCTTAACCTAACCACTCCTGAAATCTGGTTAGATTATGAAACGCGGTTCCTGAAAAATTCGGTCCCAACTGTCAACCGAATCTACCGATCAAGAAGCTTTGGTTGTTTCGGTTTGTTTTCAATTTCTGACATTTCTTTGTTTCGTTAGGTGATAATTTTTCAATTTTTTTATTTTTCTTCCGCTTTTGGAGTGTATTTGCAGTGAAAGTAGAGCAGGAGGTAAATATTACATTCATTCATGTCGATTTCTCATTAATATATTTTTAAGAGGATAATATTCTGTCATCTAGCATCCAAGACAAACCAAAGCTGCACCGAAGCGTCCCACACATAAAGCGCATTTTCAGGAACCAGAATGTCACCATAGACGAACCGCTCCATACCGATTGGTAACTCTGCTTAAGAAACGGAACGCCGCGCCGTCTAAGTGAGGTTCAAACTAAATAAGTATAAATTTTCACACAGGTGAGGTCATAATAGTAGATTATACCACGAGTCAATAATGATAGCTATTATTCCCGAGGATTATTACGAACTGAGCCGCGTTTTTTGCGCGCGTTTGAGATTTTCAATGAACAAATTTCATCCGTCTCATAATTTTCAATACAAATCCACAAGCACTACACGTTTGACACTGACACTTTTGTGGAATAATGACCATTAATCCCGCTACTCGTCATTAATCCCTGGAGGAATAACATATGTCATTATACTGCCAAAATCACAATTATAATACGCACATTATACATTAGTCGTAAATAAATAATTTTAAATTTAGAACATACCTTTACCTCAGTTCAGATTAATGATTATGATTAATAAAAGATAGGTACCAAATAAATCTATAATAAATAAATAAATAAGGTAAATCAAAAATCGGAAATAATTATTTAAAGTTCACTTCGGTGTCAAGAATATAATGAATAAAATTGAAATTTAAAATATTTAAATGTAATGTCGGGAAAAATTCAATCAATTATGGTAATTGATCTTTAAATAGATTTCATAAAAAAGGTACTAATAGTTATAGTTGAAACTCTATGCAAGCCTCAATTCCAACAAAAAGGTAGAGTACGCTAGTCGGTTTGGTCAATGGATAAGAGAAGTTGCTCATGAAAGTTGCAGATTCTAGCCTGGAATCAAGGCTAGAATTTCAGTTTTCTTCGTCGAATGTGGAGGTACAGATATCGACACGTGAGAGACTCAAGATCTCTATACCCACGCCGCACGAAAACGGGGCATGTTGCAAATAGATTCCTTGAGAAAAACAGCTCCTCGAAAAAAAATGGCTCCCCGGAAAAAAAACGGCTCTCCGGTAAAACCCACGAAGGGTTCAAAATACAAACTTGAATAAAATGATTACACAATGCTTACAATTGCAACAAGTCTACAAGTTATTAGTAATTCGCTTATTGCTACAACTACCCCGATTTTTTGTAACACAATATTATTTCATAGACTTGTAGCTACTAGTGAAATATTCTACATTTGTACAGTCGTTGCTACTAGACAATTGGGTTATTTCCGTGCTTTTGTTGACAAGGCGTATCGTGGCAACTTGTCTTAACGTGTTTTGACATTTGGTGATATATTTCTAAACAGCGTTTGCTTATTGCCTGCAATGACAAAATATAATAAAAAAACGATAATGGTAAGTAAGAACATATTAAGTATTTCTAATTGCACTACTCGTATAATTGATTTGTACTCAAATACGTATGTAGTTTCAGTATTAGTAGGCAATAAAGCCACTCTGTATTTTTTGAAGCCAAATTACGACGATTCAGCTTAACAACTATCGGTCAAATGTCAATAATCACTAATATATAGGGCGTTAACCTAATTTCCTTTTTATTTTAAGGGAAAAATGGATAATGCAAGAAAAACCGTCACAGGCGGCCATGGTGGACTGATATCGATAATATGGTGCTGGATATTTAGGATAGGAGTCTCCAGTAATTGTTGGTCTTGGGGTGCCAGTATCATTGGACGATGCAGAAACGCTACATCTAAACAGCACATCAATTGATCGAATAGAACAACCATTATTATTAACGAAAGACCCAGGGGGGCAATTTTTGACCATTTGTTACTTTGAAAAATATACGTAAATGTGCGAAGATTACAAAATCCCATTTCTGAGTATTCGTATCTTTGCGCATGCGCACATTTTTATACGTTTCACTGCGAGCGGCGAGAGACTCGCCGATGTGTTGCGTATGCGCTGATGTACCTACATTTGTGGTTAAATCGGCTGTTATTTTATTTCATCTGTCTATTTGTTCAATTTTGGGTGAACTTTGTGGTTTCTGGTCGTGATAAATATAAATCAGTAAAGATGGGAGAACTAATAAATGTGCTCGCAATACGCAATATGGAAATAGCAGAGCAACAAAATCGACAAAACATACTAATACATACACATCAGCATTATAGCATAACCCTCGAGATCCATTCATAGAGCATAGAGCTTTTAACCCTCAACAACTTAGTAAGTTGTTTCAATTAACGAAAGATATTATTTTATATTTGATCGAATGTTTTGGAATCTCACATCCGTCCGGCACTGCGGAATACAGACTTCATTATATAACTTTGCGTTTGTTTACCGCTAATTAGTTGCGGCTTCTTTTTCACATACTTCACGAGCAATTTTTTCTACCTATCTGATGCATTTGCACTCCGTTTCTTCTTGTTTTTCGACATCATAGTCCGAAATTTGAAGTAGAAATTTGTCAAAAGTCGACAGTATTCACAACCTATTTTTTTCCTTCAATAGTAAAAAAATCTCTCAATTTGCAGTGTTGCCTGATCAACCCTGCGTAATGTTACGAATGCTTAACTCAGACGTCTTTTGACTTGCGCATGTCATCCAAAAATTGGTACAAAGAAAAGTATACGTTTCATATCGTGCGCATCTTTAAGCATACGCAAATAAACGTGAATTCCCAAAAATTGGACCCCTGGCGTGCCCACGTACGTGTGGTCAAATTCGACCTCCGGTCTATTTCGACAGATTTCATGTTGCACTTGTTACATACAGAAATATATATGTTGACTTTTGTCCAACAATTTTGCAGGGAAACGAAAGCGTAGAACGAGTAATTCAGGAGAGGGCATTTCTGATGAAAAGAAGCAAGAAAAGCATAATTTGCAAATTGAACACCTCAAACTCCAAAATTACAAGATCCTATGGGCAGGAATAACTTGGATCATTTATTTTGTAACAGTTTAATCAGTTATAATCCATTAATGTAGGCATAATAAGGTTTATTTTCGTTCTTGACACTAATTTACTCTAAAATAGTCACTCAACTGTTGAAATCTAGCTCGAGCTGCAATTGGTGGCAGTTGGTCATCTCTACGGTTGTTTCCGTCACCTTCATCATCCTCAAAATTCAATTCCACATCTTTATTGTTTTTTGTAATATTACACAATATTGCACAACATTTAAAAATGTTGGCTGCGAAGACTGGATTAAGCAGTAGGTGGTTCAAACATGGAAATTTTTCCTTCAATACACCGAAAGCGTTTTCTATAATGCGCCGAGTCCGTTTGTGAGCTCCGTTGAAAGCGGTTTGTGCTGGGTTCATCGGATCGTCATAGGTTGGTGGAATTAACCATTCACGTAAAGGATAAGCGGAATCTCCGAGAATTACCTCATTAGCATGAGGTCTCTAACCGGAGAACTATTACGAAGGACCCGTGCATCGTGCACAATTCCGGGCCAGTTTGCACTTACATAATAAAACTTCAAGTCAGGACCACACACGGCCATGCAATAGACCTATCTATTTTTACCTGGTATGCGCGCGCAACACGAGGCAATGCCTTTTCATTGGCTAACTAGTACAGGTGTGAGTTGTTCGTTTTGCACGCTGGACATCTTCTTATCCTTGTTTATTGCCCGTGGTTTGGCAAGAATAAACGTACGGCTGAAATTCATCTTGACATAGCTTGACAAGTGACATTCAAAAGTTGTTTGAAATTTTCATTGGCAAATACGTTGCATAACACACGGTCTTTCTCCTTCCCTTTTCATCCCGTGCAAATAAGAAGGACGGATTGCCATACGTAAGTCTAACATAATTTGGTACGTTTTGCCTCGTCTTGCGCAATGAGCGTTCTGTGTCTTTTTTTATCTAATGAAGTTTTCGTATTATTACCTTTTTGTCTGGTAAATTATATAGGTCTATTGATTAAATGTTTTCCATGGCGGTCGACGTAAGCAGGTTCATTATTCGTGGGGGCGTCAATATTAATGATCAAATTTTATTTCGTTCGCGGCACCAACAACTTCGTGAACACATTTGCAAACGGTCATCTTTGACACCCCATGCATATCACATACCCCATGGTACTACCCTCCGTTACCAATGCAGAGAAATAAGCAGTTTCTGTAATGGTGACAAGCCATACCATCGATTCGTTCGATTAGCGATTGCTAGGCCTATATCTTGAAGAAGAGTTTCACACTGAATGCGATTTAGCCTAAACCTTTCCACAAATTCTCTGTCTGGCAGTATGCCAAAGGTAATTCTCTCTCGGTACCGATATACTGCACGAACATTTTCGTTGTCACTCTCTGAATCACTAGCCCACATAATATAGACAGTAAAAGTAAAATGGTACTTTCACGGTGGAAGACCTCACTACACTGAATCTACCCAGCGCAGCGTTTAGAATAGATAGAAATTTTTTTACAATTGTTGACAATTGACGTTTTCAATTAAAAGAGATGGACAATAAAGTATGAAAACAATCATTTTCCCGCCAACATTTGCTTGCTTGTCAATGCCAGTATGTATTGGGTGTTTTGAAAGAAAATGTGGGAAAAGTCACTACTTCATTTGCAGAACTTGGCTATGGAGAAAGCGGTGGATTGTTTTGGAAGATAACAGCTCCCGCAAACTAAACTTGAACGTGGATTACTTTGTATACTTGATAGGCCGTGGATTTCCCTTTTTTTTGCGAGTATTCTTTCTGATTTTATGTATTCAAAATTTGACAAATGTAGAATTTGATGGAAACTTATGGAGAGACACGTCCGCCGGTAAATAGAAATTATTTTCACAAAAAGGCACACTACACAATCACCATTGTTAGGAAAAAACTTTGAAAAAACCGAGGAAATAATAGTTTCCAGTTTCCACATGTACAAAAATCTTGTCAACAAACCACTGTCAGCGGCTGCCAACCGTTGTTTTCATACTCTTTTGGCGTCTGACAGTTTGACGCCAGAGAGAGACGCTTTTAAATTGAAAAGGTCAATTCCGTAACACAAGTGTACAAGGGTGGTGGTTGTGTTATTGAAAGATTCTACAATTGTGCAGAAAGTTCCGTAACAACGAGTGCCCCGCTAGGAACTACAAATTACTTTGTGTTATAGAATATCTACACTTGTATAATTTATTTGTATGTACTGTTCAGCTTGTAGTGTTTGTGTTATAGGCCCCTATGGCCGATAAGGGACTTTTTTCCAGGAGAACGCTATTCACAGCTGAAGAAGATGGCTGCTCCCAGACAGGATCGATCTTTCAGCTCGAACGACAAAATTAAAAAGGACAGAGAAATGAAACAGACAAGGTGAACAGACAGCGCTTCCCCTGAAAATAGTCAACGGAAAGCGTTGGTACTAAACTGGTACGTCAAATTTAAACGAAAATCGTGCCCTCTAGTTCAATAATTTAATAGTTTCAAATATTATAAGTAGCAGAAACCCTTTTTTTTAATGCTAGTCACCAGACTGTCAACTTTAAAAGGTAATATAAAATTAAAGGATTACGCACACCTAACATGGGATTTTTGGGCTCTATGGATTTTTTCCATTTTTTGATATTTTGTAGAGGATTTAATTCTGAACAACCTTTAAACGGGCCGAGATCTTGTAGGTATTTTACGGTCTTTGAGATATGAAAGTTGAAAGATGAACTTTTTTGCTACTTTTTGTGTGGAGAGTATACGAGATACTGGTGCTACTAGTGTTTATCAGTTAAAATATTGACAGGTTCACATATTTTATGTCACTAAATATTAATGTGTGATTAATGTCAACATAGGTTAAGGCCGGGATCACACTGGGGTCAATGTTGGCGCCAGTGCGGCCCCGGCCTTAGCCTATGTTGACATTTGTTAGTGACGTGAAATATGTCGACCTGTCAAAATACTGGCTGATAAACACCAGTTTTTCGTATACTCTCCACACAAAAAGTCGCAAAAAAAAGTTCATCTGTAAACGCTCATATCTCAAAGACCGTAGTACCTACAAGATTTCGTCCCATTTAAAGGTTGTTCAGAATTAAATCCTCTACAACATTTCACCATGTTAGGTGTGCGTTATCCTTTGAAAGAAAAAAGGAACAAGTAACATTTGCAATGTTACAAAATGTGTATTTGTAAATATTTAAACGGGTGTTATTCTGCAACAGTGAGGTCAAATTTAAAACATATCTGTCGACCCACTGTCTCATTTGAAAATTTTGGGGTGCTATCGTGATTTTGTGTGACTTTGATTACATTTTAATCAGGTGTGGTACCATGTTACATGTTACACCTGAGTGAAATGGTATCAAAGAGAATGAAACCCACTGTACTTATTTTTGACTCAGCTTTGCTAAATTTTGTAGACATTTTACTGCTGGAGTATCAAATTCTTCGGGTGTTGATAATTCCGAAAAAATCCCTGTTGTTGGACGACTATTGTCTTTTCAGTGAGTATGAGAAACCTAAAAAAAAATGTTTGCCTGAAAATGTGCATCGTGCATCTTTGGAAAAAAGTTCCTTTCCCTGGAAGTTGTGGCTTGCTTAAATTGAATTTAGAAATTGAGGCTCCAATTAATAATTCTGGCGCAAAGCGTGATGATCGATTAAATCATTAAAAGTTCAAAATTGAGTCGGCACATCCTTGGCAGTTGACGGAAAAGCCGCAACAATTCGGCTCGAGAAACAGTATAAAGATTATATATAACTTAAGTGTGTTGGATTTTCGTGGTATGCAGACGTTTCAATTAAAATTGCGATTTTGCGATAATTGCGATTGTGTTCCCCTGCTTATACCTTCTAACTCACTCCCATACCAGCGATAGCCGCCGAAGGTTGCCATTGGTCTTCACAACTAACTACTTAATATTGATGAAAGATTTGGCCAAAAAAGTAGAAATGAAACAGGTCTTGGTAGCTCAGTTTGTAGAGCGTTGCTCTGGAAATGCGAGGGTCCTGGGTTCAAATCCTAGTCGAGGCAAGAACATTTTCCATCAATTTTAACTGAAACGTCTGCGTGCCACGAAAATCCAAAACCCTTAAATTATATACCAGACGATAAAATTTGTGAAAATTATATGTAACAGTATAAAGATACGATACATTATCTGTGTAAGCGACGTAGGTCACTGATAGGCCAAGGTAGGTACCTACAAACTATGAAAATTCAAGATATCATTGCTTAACTTTTGTTTGCATCATTCCTAAAAATCGGAATTAAAAAAAATACCTCTAAGCAAATCTTTTTTTTTGTACCCATTTGCATTTATATAAATTCGCACGAGTTTCTTCATTATTCCCTAGCTTGGAAACAGACTAAAAGAAAATATACAGAACAAAAAAAAAACCGGGAAAATTGAGATAAACTTTGATACAAACCTGTTGTCTGAAAAGCGTATCGGAATCGGACAAAGCTTTTACGAGGACCATACTCTGCTGCAAGTGCACATTGTCGTCCGCCGAACCATGAACCAGATAAAACATTTTATCTTTGAGCTGACTCGCTTTCTTACTAACGTCGGCTTCGTCGTAGCCCTTGTAGTTTTCCGTAACGTTAGGCAATCCCATATACCGTTCCGTATATGCCGAGTCTGTGGAAAAAGCAAACGAACTCGTTAGGCATTGTGTTTACTTAGAATAGAAAGCTTGTTTTATTATGTTGAGAATAAAGAAAATTGAATAAGAAATTTACACATTAAACCAAGTTTCTTTTTAAGTTTGTCCCAGGAACACTATTGTCATAGTAAGCTGTAAGCTTGATCGTTATATGACAAAGAAATATCCTGCAACTAGAAGCAATGTAAACAACTGGAGGAAAAAGAAAAGAAAAATGTATTTTGTTCAGGGTCTTGCTTACTATAATAGACTCTCTTATGTACTGAAAGATTGTCCAGCCAAGATTCAGTGTCTCCGGGAAGGATTCAAATTCTTTAATATTCAAGAATTTTTTCGAGTAGCTAAGAACCCAAATGTGTATTTTCTATTAATTTTTATTCCTATTCTTGAGTTATGAAATTTGAACTTGTAAGACCTGTATAGCTCTAAGCTCCAGGTCTATTATTATTTTAGGTATTTATTCATGTACATATTTTTGTTTACTTATTCCATTTTTGAAATAACAAAAGGGTAGATAAAGAGTTGAATATAAAAAAATATAGAACACTTTCCGTGAGGGGTCGAGTTTCGAGTTTGTAAAAGATAAATAAAAATTAGCAAGCATTTAACGAATCGTAATGAATTTGACATTTGGATGCATTGATGCATTATTCAACAAGCAAATATGCCTATACTTTTCACCAAAGCATTTGGATTGAACTGCACGAAATTTGTTGGTTTGCTAATTAAACAAAATTCTACAATTGCGGCAATGCGACGAGATAGAACTTCACTTGTTTCAAAATTATGTATAAATGTTTGTAATATGTATGGAATACATCATCAAAACTTACCGTAAAGTTTCCAATTTGTAACTGGTGCAACCGCAATGGCGCATTGAAACACGCTCTTGGGGCTGGCTAAAGCCAAAGATGCCACAAATCCACCATAACTCCATCCCCATACTGCAACGCGCCTTCGGTCAATAAAATGTTGTGTATCCCTCAGATATCTAGAAATAATAAATTTCAAAAAATAAACAATAATTATTGGAAGTCACTTAATGAGATGATACGACGCTTGCTCTATAACTAGATGATTAACGTTTTATGTTTATCTATTTTAGTAATAGTATTCAATATTCAGGCAAGTAAATTGCAATTAGAGGTTTACAAATTGTAGCCATTACGCGCTCACTAACCGTAAATCCGACAAAATTAAATTTAATCATCGGTGTATTGCTGACTTCGAATGAGCCAAAGTTATATTTAATAGGATCAAATAGGGGTTGTTCCAAAACGATAATATAATTTATTGTTCGGTAGAGCCTCAACTGACTTAATGCTATAAATATTCCATTCAGTAGAATAAACGATACCCAGCCTAATGATAATTGGGTGCTATTTCCAGAAAGGTCGAAATGGTTATTGATGTGAAATTGAGCTTTTCTTCATAAATAATATTATGTGTAGGTACATTCGTTGGCAGAATCAGGCTCACTCTAAAGCAAATTACTTCTTTCATGTACCAGGCGACTCAGAGTAGATTTTAGTTATCAAACTTGCAATGTTTATTCACCTTTAATCATCAAGCTTTGCTTGGGTTTATCCAGAAAGGTACCAATCCCAAGGATGTCAGACAGCCCACTTTAATTCCACGATACCAAGATGAAGGAGAAGAAGAAAGCCATGAGATTGCAGATAGGAGAATGATGGAAATGCAAGAGACTATCGACGCGCAAATCAAGGATATGGAGGAGATGATGGCGGTGATTTGGAATCTGGAGAGCTAAATCACGCATGTGCAGCTCACACAAAGTCGAGAAGATCACGCTTCCGATGAAGCGAAAGAGAGGGAAAGGCTCTTCCCAGGCAAGACCGCCAGCGATTCAATCACCGGGGAGCATCTAAAGATGATATGGTTCTAGGCGCTTGATAGCAGAGATCTAAGTAGAATCTGAAGATGCAGCCGAACAGCTCACAAGGTATCGTATGCCGGAGCTGCGTAGAAGACATCAGCTGTCACCATCTAAGGCACCGCAACTGAATTATGATGTCATGAGGTTTATGTTCCAATAAGATCAAATTCGATCGCGCAAAATAATTGGGAGGTGAACGAAAATCTTTCTTATTGCCAGATAAGGCCGGAGGTCTTTGACTAATCTAGGGATGTGGAGAAGAAGCCATGCTTCACGTAACAGCTCTAGGGAGAGAAGCTGAACACTATAATCTGTTGATTATTATCAATCGAAAAGTGTACCTTTATATCAATCTATTTCCTTATCTGCAAACGCAAAATAATCTAAACAACCCATAGATTTGGTATTCTTTGGTGTGGAGTTTTCGCATGCATAACCGTTAGGTATCTAAATAAAATAAAGACTTTGCTGCATTGCAAAATTGAGTGAGTGGTGCACTCCAAATAGTCCCTATTTTGATAATAAATTATTCGGCACGTCACACTAAGATGCAGCGACGATTTAAATTTTGTAGAAAAGAATTTACTAGCTTTTGCTGTGTCTATTGCAATAGCATGTTCTATCGAAGCTGTATGGAACGCCTCAAAGAAATAATACAGTTGGGTGGTTACAGAATCATTTGCTCTGAACAATGCCAAACTCTTCTCAAAGACAGACAGGAGCAGGACATGGTTTCAAAAGAAAAAAGAAAATCACCTAAATTGGATCTTCGTAACAAGATCCGACACATGTTGTTTTTGAGGCTGAAGGCAAATTTGCAGCTCAACTAGACTCCTTAAATCTACGTAATTCGACACGGGTAAGAGAAGTTGCCACCTTAAAAATCAACGAACTGAGTCTTATCAAGCAGTCGGAAGCATGGCAAGAAGCAACGACAGCTTTTGAAACAAGAATTATAGAGCTGAACCAATTGAACAAAAGCTTGTTAACCTCAATAGAAACATTGGAAATTGAAAATGGATGCTTCCTGAAGGATTTAAAGGAAATACAGCAGAAATGGAATGGGCTGCAGGAGAAGATAAAGGTTGATAACTCATCCATCACAGTGGACAAGAACATGCCTCCAATAGGGAACTTGCACATTAAATTAAAAATGGAATAAATAATAAAACACAATAACAAACATCCTAATAATTGATGCAGTTAGGAAAAAAAAGTAATATCTTATCTCTGGTGTCTAAAATCTTCAATTGAAAATACCAAATAATTCGAAATTCATTACGCGATCGAAAACGTGTTTCTATGGTTCCTGACGTCACAAGGCAGTAATAATCGGGTCGCGCCGCGGCCACACCATGTGCTGCTGGTATCGACATTGTCAAATCTATCGTAAATGGCATACATAACCATAACAACATAACCATAATATAAATCTACCTGCTCGAAGTTCGAAGTGCTCCGAGCGTAACTTTAAATATTTATAAAAAATTAACGGCTGATTTTTAATGCTCGATATTTGGTATGACTAAGTCTTTAGTGTAGTAGAACACATTTTTGAAATTTAAAAAAAAATGTGCAAGTTCCCTATTGTATCGGTACCTAACCCTCATTCTGCCATTACAAATTCCACAGCCTCTATAAAGAAATTATCTCCACAAGAAATATGATGTAAACAGCCAAAGAATGGGAAAGGCCTCTATAGGAGAACTACTTGACCTGACTTTGCCCTACTGCCGGCACTTCACTCAGAAGCATTTTGTGTTTTTATTCACTGACCCGCAAGATTCCTGTAATGATATAGGATTGTGCGGGCTGAAGAAGAAACTCATTTAATTTCAGCATACAAACCTAGTTTTAAATTGGACCAACCCTAAACCTCCACCGACCGGTTCTGAACAAAACGCAGAATTTTTGAATTGAGAACTGTTCTAGGAAACTATCCAATGCAACGTTTGTGCCACTGACTTCACCGGGTCCTATTCAAAAAAACTTTTTAGCAGAATATTTAGTAGGTATACTGTTTCATCCTGAATGTTGTGGCGTCAATTTCTGATGTAAACAGCAGTAATGCACTGAATTCTAAAGCTCCTTTACCGCCGAAAAAGAAGATTCTTTTGAGACGCCAATGCTGAGTTTTGAACAGGAACAGCCACATGCGTCAAACACCAATACTTTTTTAGAACAACCCAGGAGGGAGGCAACAGTGAATTTATAGTGGACAATGACATAAGTGAACATTTTTCAGCGATGCTACTTAACATTCAATCGTGAAGGAATAAAACTAATGAACTCTTTTTAAAGGATTACAACTTGCCAAATATAGTTTTATTGACGGAACATTGGTTGAGGCCGGTTGAACTGTTTTAAATGTCGGATTATGTGGTTTTTTCGAGATTTCGTAGAACTCAGTCTAGTCTATACATGGAGGCTGTATGATTTTAAGTAATGAAATTTTCTTAAAACAGAACTCTTTTCAATCGATAACGAAATTTAATTACTTATTGCAGGAATTTGCATTTTTTTGTGACGTATCGAAGGCTTTCGACTATGTTAACCAGGAAATTCTGCTGCGGAATTTTCACCACTACGGTTTAGTGGAGTTTCTTTGCGCTGGTTTTCGTGTCGTATCTGCTTGGTCGACAACAACGTGTTTTCATAGGATCTAAGTGCTCCAACTACCAACCAATTGAATGGGGAGTGCCACAAGGTTCGCTTCTGGGTCCGCTCCTATTTTTGCTGTACAATAATGATCTTGCTTATCTTCAGATTCGTGGAAAATTTACCATATTCGCCGATTATACAATAATGTGGCAAGCTCCGAGCCCTGTTTCCCTCCGTAAAATCATTTTGCATGATCTCCAGACTGTCAAGACTTGGTGCGACTCTAACCTATTAACATTGAATCCCACAAAAACGAAGCAAATATTTTAAATGTACTCTTGCAGATATTTTTATAGATAGTGCTCCAGTTGAGATCAAACCTAACAGCAGATTTCTTGGAATTTTCATAGACGCAGAGCTCAAGTACCACACACATATACATTTTCTTGCCACTAAGCTATCATCTGGTTGTTTTGCTGTTAGGATTAGTGTTCAGGAAGTTGGCCCGAGGATTGGCAAGTTGGTTTATTATTCACTATTTGAATCCTCTCTTCGGTATGGTATTGCTTTTCCCGGGATTCATGTCGACCACTTTTTCTTCGGAAGAATATATTAACTCTCCCATGTCTATACATCCTTGAAACTGCTTGTATCGCCTTTAAGTACCAATCAGGATTCATGGTGAGAAACCCCCGATATCCTGTCTGAGATCTGTCTTTTATGAGAGTGTTAATATCTTCCACTACCTTCCCCTTGACATTAAAGACTCGGCATCCCCCAGAATATTTGAAATGCAGATGAAGAGGTTGCTCATTACAAAGGCCTATTATTCTGCTACGGAATTTTTTGAGGATGCACTATAGGTCAAAGCCTGAAACTGACGAGTAATGCTTACCAAAGTTTTATCCGTTATTAGATTTTGGTGTCGTTTGTTCTACTATTCCTATTCCTTTTGTCTTAAAAGCTTTGATGAAAACATTTTATGTTATAGAACAATAAAGGGTTATTTGATTTGATTTGATTTGACTTGAAATGTTTATGCAGAGATCGCGGAAGAATTGAAGATTGATTCTGCTTTCTCTGTGAAGAGCAGTCACGTGAAGTTTCGGAGAATCCTAAGCTTCTTGAGGCTTGATGTCTGAGTGGAAAAAAGAATCAGATCTGTGAAGCTTGAAGAATGCTACAGATGCCAGGCAATTTGTCACACGCATGCCGGATTTTTGTTTCCTGAGAGGAGCGTTAAGTGCTCTGAGAATCACAGCTCTAGTTCCTGCATCATCTCGCAGGTTGAAGTTAGTTAGAATGAACACTGAGAATCAACATAATGGTCCCTACTGACACTATGGGGAGAAGCGCTACAGAATATTCCTTGGGGAAAACCAAGAGATTATACAGCTGCTGCGCCTTCGAGCCAAGGTACAGAAAGGTATTTTAGTCATATTAATCATACCGAGTTGAAAAGCAGTATTGAAGGCCCATCGAAGACGCGCAGTGATTAAGTTGACATGGTTCGATTGGCAAATGAGTGTCCAGTACTTGAGGAAGTGAGAGATTTAGACCTACAGCAAGTGCTTTGAATGAGTAGGCCTAATAGCTTAGCCGAAATCGTTTTCAATGCACTGGTGTAAAAAGCTTTCAAATATCCTCGGAAAGCAAACAGGCAGATATTTATTGGATGACTGAGTCCGAGAATAAGTACTAATAGAAGAAAATGTTGGCGACGTTTTCTTGCAGATGTGGGTGAACAGATATCAGGAAAACCCCACATCGCCATACATGAAATCTTAAATATCAACACTTGAGTATTGCACTAAGTATGAAAAGGAGGAGCCTGTGCCAGATAGAGTCAGCTCATCATTAAAACTAATAGTCAATTTCAAAAAGGGACCCCTTTAGGCCATCAAAAAAACAAAGAAAGCATTGTCTCTGTTATGCTAGTTGCCAAAAGAATGATTTCGCATGGATTGGCTGAATGATCACCCTTTCAGGATCTAAGTGGTTTTCAATTCTAAAGTCAAAAATTGTATGATGGATTGTGAAACTCAGATATAGGAAAGACCGCCTCCACTGCTAGAGATGGCAATATCAATCCAACGTCATGCCGTTCAGTTCGAATTTGAAGAAAGCTGGTATTTGCCAGGATTCGAAGGGTCAATCTACGATAGTTCATAAGCGCCTTATTCAAAGAAAAAGTGAACTCACTTTCAATTGAAATTAATTTTGATAATTCCGATTAGGATTTTGTCTGGAGAAAAAAGGTCAAATGTGACAAAGGGATTGAGGTATTTTTTAAATTTTTCTAATAGAAAGTAGTTGCACCTGTACAGAATTGATTTCATTTGAAATTTTCACACGTATATAAGCAATTAATAGTATTTCAACTAGTTGCAGTTCCGAAGCT
The DNA here is from genome assembly GCA_917834065.1 of Ceutorhynchus assimilis. Classification (NCBI taxonomy): domain Eukaryota; kingdom Metazoa; phylum Arthropoda; class Insecta; order Coleoptera; family Curculionidae; genus Ceutorhynchus; species Ceutorhynchus assimilis. The sequence continues at coordinate 22,020,610 of OU892278.1, forward strand.
AAACGAAATAACAATTAATCAGCGACCAAATGTTCCACAATGATTTTATGACAATATAGTTATTGACCCTGAAAACGATACCCACTCATTTGTACATGACGTTCTATGCGTCGGCTAACGGTTTGTGCTATTTTAATCGGTAATGAGTTATTGTTATTGTTTTCGTATAAGGGCTCAAATATTAGTGACAATAAGGGTTTAATATTTTAGAAAATTAGCTTCCGCTCAAACATTTGTAATGTGCCAAAATTGCCTTTAACTATTTCACATTTATTTCAAAATTCCTATAGATATGATTCCCCTGTAAGCGTTCACGTTTTGCAACACGAATTGCTTATTCAATATCGTATTCTTCAAATTACGGCTATGATCCGAATATAACCAAACGTTAACCAAAGTGACCGAATCGGTTGACAGATGGTTACTGAAAATTCTGGTTACTTGAGGAACGCGAATATGGAATAAAAAATAATTGACAGAAATTACAGCCAACAGAACCGACATCTGATGGCCGGTAGCTATTTTGACATTTGGTTAACCAGATTTCAGGAAACCGAGGTCCAAAAGTAACCACTTTTCAAGGAACCAGAGTATTTTGATTTTTTTCGGACTGTGAAACCATAACCCTGGTTATATTCGGACCACAGCCTATGATTGTTCTAGTGGTTAATTGTTGTTAGAATTAGTCGTCAGCTGTTGTCATTTTCTCTGATTATATTGTTGTGTGCAATTTTGAGTACTGTCTTTTTTTTTTTTAAAGATAATTCCCCAAGTCAAAAATTTAGAAACTATGTTGGCAACAAGCCTTTTCTACACAAAAAATTTGAAAGCATTGACAATTTTTCATTGTATTGCCAACATAATGTCATTATGACTTTTATCTTTAAAAAAAAACACACTTTACTTAAAATTTTACCGATTTGTTTTTGACATTTGTCATTACTTTGCCTCATCTCTATTCTTCAAATCTAGGACAGCATCTCTGAGGACAGCTAATTGATTACTTTTGGCAAAGTTTCTTTTGGTGAATCTTCCTTTTACGATTTGGTTGATCCGAGAAAAGGGTATCTCTTAAAGAATTTAATTTTATCTTCGCCCTAAAGGGGATTTTGGACCAAATTTTCTCAGTTATTGAATTTATGGTACATTGAGTTGCCTTACGTTGCGTTCCGTTTACGTAAAGTGACATAATTTCGCCGATGATTTTGGATTTTTAAAAACCATTTCGGTAAGTTTTCCTTTGCACGTTTTTTTCCGCAAAAGATTCTGACTTTCTCTATTTGATCATCAGTGAAAAACTGCTCTAGAAACCACTATATTTTATCCAGGATGTCGAGTCCAGACTTATCCAGCGGATAAGAGTATTTTTGTGGCAAATAAAACCCTATTCCAACAAGTGAGACATAATCTAATAACCTCAAATTTTCTTTGCAAACTCGAGGCACATATTCTTTTCTGGTAAGGCTTTATCTGATTTTGCCTAATTTGATTCCATTTTTTCCATTTTCAGCCGTTTTCTATCCTTAGGATATAGGCCTCTTCCAAATTTGACCATTGTCTTCGGTTTTGCGCAACTCGGTACCAATTCAATCCTGCAACCCTCTTTCTATCGTCGTACCATCTTTGTTGGGGTCTTCCAACACCTCTCCTCTCTTCCCAAGGTCTCCATCTAGTGATATACCCGCTCCAGTTTTCTGTATGTCTGGCCACGTGTCCTGTCCATTGCCATTTTAGGGAACCAATTCTTTTTATTATGTCGGAGACTTTGGTTCTTTTCCTTATCCATGTATTTGTTTTGTGGTCTCTCAGGGAAATTCTTAAAATTCGTCTTTCAATGGCTCTCTGATGTACTTCCAATTTGTGTTTAATTCTTCTGGTTATCACCCAGGTCTCGCAGCCATACGTGACAACAGGCAGTATACACTCGTTATAGACTTTTCATTTTAAAGTCATTGGAATATTCATGCTGAAGATGTACTTTAACTTGCCGTAAGCCGCCCATCCCAGTCTAATTCTCCTATCAATTTCCATTTCTTGATTTTGTTTGCCCGGTGTTATAGCTTGGCCAAGGTATATGTATGTTTCTGTCTTTTTTATTGTGCTGTCATGGATCGGTATTGTTTCGTCTGCATCTGGTGTATTTGTAATAAACTGGGTCTTTGTGTAGTTCATGTGTAATCCTACTTTTGCCGCCTCATCTTGTAGTTCTTCCAACATATCTGTCAATTCCTGTTTGTCTTTCGCGAACACGCGAACAGTACAATATCGTCGGCAAATCTTAGATTGTGCAGGCGTTCACCATGTATGTTCAATCCTTTGTTTTCCCATTGTAGCTTTTTAAAAATATCCTCGAGCACTAAAGTGAATAGTTTTGGAGATATTACGTCCCCTTGCCGAACTCCTCTTTTGGCGTTTATTCTTTCAGATGATTCATGAAGTCTTATCGACATTGTCGAAGTCTTATAGATGTTTTCAATAACGTTGATCCACTCTGGCATCCCTCAAGGATTTTATTATTGCCCAGATTTCCACTGTGTCGAAGTCTGTCCGGAAATCGACAAAAGCCATCCATAGGTTTATATTATATTCTGTAGCTTTCTCGATCATCTGCTTTACTTTGTGTAGATGTTCTGTCGTGCTATAATGGCTTCGGAATCCAGCCTGTTCCTTTGGTTCGTAAACTTCGAGTTTTCGCTCTAATCTGTTGGTGATTATTCTGGTGAATAATTTATATATTTGTGATAGTAAGTTTATCGGCCGGTAGTTTTCGAGATCAGTCGGGACACCTTTCTTGTAGATCAGAACAACTACAGCATTCTCCCAATCTTTGGGTATATGTCCTTCTGTTAGGCACTTATTGAATAGTTTCACTACTTCTTGTCTCGTCTTAGTATCGCTTTCCTTGAGCATTTCAGGCAGAATGTTGTCTTCTCCTGCCGCTTTACCATTTTTCATCTGGGATAACCCTTTCTCCAGTTTTTCCATATTTATGTCGGGCATTTCTTCTGAGTTTGCATTTACTATTCGTATTTTGTCTTCCCTTGTCCTTGTGTTTGCTATTTTAGATTCGTACAGATCTCTATAGAAAGATTCCACAACTTTTAGTATCTGTTGTCTGTCTTCTACTATGTTGTTTTTCGCATCTTTTATTTTGGTTATCTCTTTCTTAGGTGTGTTATGTCTTTTAAATATATTTAGTCCCTTGTTCTGTTCTAACAGGGATTGCACTTGTTTCGTTTGATGTTTTAGTATATCCTGTTTCGCCATTTTTCTTGCTATTGTTATCATCTAATGACTCTTCTGTTTTTCCTGGATTGTTGGAAAAGTTTTGTTTCAGCCTTTGTTTGTATGTTTCCCTTCTTTCTGCTATCTTTTCTCTACTTCCTCTCTTCGTCGTTTGTTTCATCTTTCTTTTTCTTTCCATTTTTGTGTTTATGAGCAATTTGCATCTTACCATCACTGCCGGTGTTGAATTGGTTGACTACATCTACGTCTTGGATTATCTGTTTATGGCGGGAGATTATAAAGTCAATCTCATTTTTGGTTTGTCCATCTGGGCTATTCCATGTCCATTTACGTTTGTCTTTCTTTTGGAAGAAAGTGTTCATCAGATAGAGTCTTTCTCTTTCTAGGAAGTTTGCTAACATTTTCCCCTTTCATTTCTGGTGCCGAGTCCGAACTGTCCTATGTGTTTCCGTTGGTTCTGCTTCTCTGCCTATTTTTGCATTAAAGTCTCTTCCTAGAATAGTGTGCGTCGTTGGGTTCTCTCTTATTGCTCTTGCTATGTCTTCGTATACCGTTTCCGCCTCGTCATCTTCATGTGAGGAAGTTGGAACATAAGCTTGTATATATTTTAGCGTTATATTTTTATTTATATTGATTACGACATATATTACTCTGTCAAATATTGTTTTCAGGATTTTCAAGTTTGTCGATAGTTTTTTTATTTATCAATATTCCAACTCCTCCATTGTTATCATCATCCTTCCCCCTGTAGACCATAGTATGCCCGGAATCATCTGGTATTGTTCTCCTTTTCTCCTTGTTTCGGCTAGTCCTACAATGTCCCAGTTTATTTTCTCCAATTCGTACTCTAATTCAACTAGACTTTCCTTAGTTCCGATTGATCTTGTGTTGTAAGCTGCAATGTTTAATAATTGTGTTTTCTTTATGGATGTCGTTCTTGTGCCTCCCCCAGAATCCATGAGGCTGACCGAGGTATCGGTGTGGGATTGTGAGGTACTTCTACCCACCTGGGGTACATTTTTTCGTTTTGAAGTCGACATATTTGAAAGGTTTTGGCAATTAAATCACCACGCTCGCCGGGCGGTGGGTTTTTGTATCAGCCGCTCCTAACCTGAAGAACAGACGCTGTTTGCAGCCGCCCACTCTGGGTCAGACGCTGCGTGGGAATCTTCTTCGTTTCACCTCTTCGAGACCTTATCGGCATGGGTGGCCCTGCCGGTAGCTAGGCTACCGCCGACATCGCTCCCTGGATAGAGGTTACTCAGCCCTCTCACCACGTCAAGGTCAAGATTCTCCTAGAGAGGGCCAATTGTATATACTAATTTGATTACTTATTATCATATATACATTTATTATTCAATTTTTCTATTACAATAATTTTCAAAAGCTATAGTTTCACCTAGTAAATTTGATATCAACAATTGAATAAGTTGCAATGGAAATTAATTTTCTTTTCTTTCATTCTGTCTATTCATAAACTGCCTGGCTAAGGTTAAGTTACAAATACAGTGTGTTAAATTTTTCTCTTAGCCTAAGCCTTTCAGTTGGACGGTTGCACAATCCTTCCGGACTGTGAATTTGAACCTTAAGATTGGTTTGACCACCTTAACCACAACCAGTACCCAAGACTGTTTAATTGCACCTGCTGCTATAACATTTTGGTATCGTTCTAGGTTTAGTTATCCTACCTTTTTCATTTTTTTTCATTTAAAGTTACTGAGTGATTTATAGTATCTACATTTTGCCCTTATTTTATGCGCCAAAGTGATCACCGCGGTATTTTGGGGAGTAATTCAGTACTTGTACCAATGAACATTGAGTTTAAAAATATTCGAAAAAAAAAAGCCATAGATAATAAGGAAAAATAGGGTACTAGATGGACTTTTTAGTCAGCACCGACAATATCCTGTTAACACCCACATGTTTATCGGCTAAGGAGGACAATGGTAAGAGGCTGTCATTTCAATACTAGGCACTGAAAAATAAAAATATCTATAAACAAAGGATCAAATATCACTACAGCAAAATTTGTATCGTTATTATAATATAAGTAAAGCCTGAAGCTTAAATATATAAACGAGCCTATCTAAGTTTAAAAGGTCATTACCGCAAACAGCGCTTATGTATGAAGCGAAATCGTAGATTTGTATCAGCAAAAACTTATTTACCCTTTTGCTAGATAACCAATTCCCAGTTCAATTTCCGGTTATACCAGAATGATCATTTGCGCGCCAATATTGACTTTATCTTATTGACTTTATGCAAAATGCCAATGAATATTTTAGCTTTTTTAAAAAAGCTTGAGAAAAATCCAATTTCCGGACGTTTAATTTTATCTGATAAACTTACTCTGTAACTTCCAGTTGATCGGCTACCTCCACCGATCCTAACTTGTAATAAACTTTATGCAGCAACTGATGTCCTTGTCCACCGGATCCTCTCCCATCTATTTGGGCTAGTATAAAATCCTTGTTTCCTGGAAAATATGTTTTTTATCAACCGATATACCAACGAACCGAAAAATAGTAATTGCAATAAGACGTAAAAAAAAATTAACCTGTCAAATATGTATTCCAATCCACCCGCCATCGTTCGGTAACTAATTGGCTTCCTGGTCCTCCATACACTTGCACAACTAAAGGATATCTCGTTATCTCGTCTTCTCTCAAACCAGGCGGAAGATGTAATCTAATATAATAGTAAAAATGTGTTGAACAATTTTATTAAGGGTAAATACTAAAATACTATAAGCATTTCCAATTAGGCAATCCAAGGACCTGTCCAAATGGCGTCTGGTTGGCAAACAATAAACAAAAAACATATGTTTTTTTTTGACAGAATTAAGCCTAGTACACACAACAGCGAAATTCGCTCTTTTTTGACAATGCTTCGACAATTTGACATTTTATGCGCGAATCAAACGTCAAATTGTCGAAGCAATGTCAAAAAAGAGCGAATTTCGCGGTTATGAGTACTAGGCTTTATCAATACACGGAGCGACTACTCAAATCTGACACTTTTCTGACATCGTTGACATGTAACAACCCGTATTCTAACCTCATAAAAATTTCAAAATGCCGGCTGGTTGGCAAAAGTCACGTGGTTTGGATTCCCTAATTAATATAATATATGAAGCTCAGTATAGGAGCTATACCTATGTGTATTCCTATTTTAATTTCAAGAAATATAGATTTATTGATAAAGTGTTTCCATTCGGGCTTAATTGCCGTCGTAAGTTGGAATTTCATCCTGATGTTTCGCTAGCACGCGTGGCTAGCATCTTCAGAGGTGCTTCCATGTCCGATTCTGGTAGCAGACTGACGCGTTCCCGACCGCAAGTTGTATTTATGGGTGAGTGGTTGTGGTGGGGGAGGGGCGGGGCTTTGCAGCACGTGGCTAATCTGAACTTCTCTGTACTCAATGGGATCTTTCTTGCGTTTTTGAAGCTCGGGTTCCAAATTTCGTAAAATAGTGTTTCTTCTGTCCTGTTGAAGTTCTCGCATGTTTGTGGATTTCTATAGCTTCACGTATCTGGAAGTCGGTGCGAGAAGCTTGACCTCACCAAATAGTAATTCCTGATTCCTTCCACTAAGCGCATGTTCCGCTACTACCGATTTTTCCGTTTGTCCTATTCCTCAGTTTCTTTTGTGCTCGTTGATCCTGGGACCTTACCACATGTGCATGGTATACATAGGAACAACAAAAAGATCCATGGGAACCAGGATCAACGAGCACAAAAGAAACTGCGGAATAGGAAAATCGGAAAAAGCGGCAGTGGCGAAACATGCGCTTAGTGAAATGAATCACAAAATGCTACCTATTTGGTGAGATCAAGCTTCTTGCACGTGAAGCTATAGAAATCCACAAACATGCAGAAAACTTGAACAGGAAAGAAGAAACACTAAAACTTAACCAAACTTGGAACCCGATCCTCAAAAACGCAAGAAGGATCCCATTGAGTACAGAGAAAGTTCAGATTAGCCACGTGATGCAAAGCCCCGCCCCTCCCCCACCACAACCTCTCATACATAAATACAACTTGCGGTCGGGAACGCATCAGTCTGCTACCAGAATCGGACATGGAAGCACCTCCGAAGATGCTAGCCACGCGTGCTAGCGAAACGTCAGGAAGAAACTCCAACTTACGACGACCATTGAGCCCGAATGAAAACCTCACAAACTTTATCAATATAGATGTATTTAATATGAGATAATGGGAAGCCATCAAAAGCAGAAATATATCCGATTGCGTTATCTTTTATTATGCGATTCTTTTATATTCGCTTTGCTTTTTGAAAGTAAACGACAAGTCAAATTTAATTGACGCTTAAGCCAAAGGGCCTGTCTTGATTAAAACACTTTTTACCATCATGATGTTTTTTTTTTTTAAATTATTTTTTACAACAAATAGCTTTCCTTATTCATTTGCATAAAGGAGGATTTGAAGATTGAAAATAGCCAAAAAAAATACTTTCTATAATTATTTCTATTTCAAAGGCATGCGAAGCTAATTAGCTGGTCTTGTTTGTTATCTTCTTGGGCTGTAGCATGATTTCTGCATATTTTACTTTTTCGCTCCCTCGCAAATGTGCATCCAGCTTTAATCCTCAGCTTATTTCTCCACGACCCGGAACGTTATCAGAAATCAAGTCACTGGAAATCGTGCTGCAGCCTAAGTAGATAACAAACAACATCTGACAATACAATTATTATGTGAATATTTAAAAGGTGAAATACATAAATTTCCAGTATTGTTTGTTAGTTCAATTCTCAAATGTCAAATAAGAAAAACGTCCATAATTCATTCGGAAAGTCTTGTTTTTCCTACTTGTTATAAATTTCCCTTTTTTTCAAACAAACTAATAAGTCAATATTTATCTAGTAAGTTCGATAATAATAATATTAATTATCTTACCTTACATGCGCTTGATAACCACCTGAAATTTGTACAGGAAAAGTTTTGATTTGTGGCATTGCCATTTTGGCAACTTTCTCTTTCAGTCTGGTATTATTTTGTAACCACATCAATAATTTTGGTTTTGGCATGTTACTTCTGTAAAGTCTTGTTGTTGGCACTCCTGGTCCTAAACATTCTAGGACGAAATATTGCGAATTTGAGCTAAAATATTTCCAAATGAATTTTTAAATAGTATTTCAATTCAGTGGGTATCTACACAAAATCGTGGGTGGCTAAAGTTCTCAAGGCATTTAAAATAACTAACCTGAATACTGCATTATGATATAAACAAGGAGGGTCTTTCTCAACCTCTTTCAGCTTCTGTTTTCTCTTTTTTCGTGGCGCTGGTGTCGTTATCACAGTATCTTCATCATCATCTTCCCAGTTACCTATTTTTTATTTTTGATAAACATCGTTATAATTTATATTTCCTTAAAGTTAAACTTACTCTTTTTAAGTTTGAAAATATTATCGTCCATCAACGTGATATAAGGAGGTGCAGTAGGCAGAGGTACTCTGATACATGTTATACAAACTGGTGGAGGTAACGTAGCGCCAGTACGAGGTGGTACAGATGTTACTCGGTAAAGATGGAGTTCGCCAGGTTTTCCTTCCGGCACTCCCAAAAAATAACTATAAAGTAGTAAATAAGTTTTCAAATAACTAACCTAACTTTTCCTACAAAAAAAAGTTTTGGATAATAACATGAACAGAGTAGTTTTATCTATATGCGACTCTTAAGTTAGCTATACCCTGGTAGTTGTGTTTTAAAATTTTATGTTTTTATTTTCATCCATTTGTATTCGGTTTAAATTTAAGTTTTTGAAACTAAAGTGTACCTAATAAAACTTTAAACATTCGTTGCGTTCCTTATTTATTTATAATTTTTAGTAATATTTGAATAGAAACATAAGGTTTCATAATATGAATAAAACAGAAACAAATGCTTATGCTTAAGTTTTTTGGGATGAATATATTCAGCTTCAATGCTACACTTTATTCATACGACTGAATTACTCGCGGACGTACATAAAATCTTATATGTACCACAGGCGTAAAGCAAACACACCTATTGCGCATTTGGTACATGAATAACTAGTAACTTGAAAAATAATTTATATTTGTTATATTTCACCAACATATTATTAATAATAAGATACCTATATTTAATATTATAATTTTATGATTGTTTGATTTGTCATGCGCCAATGAATAAATACGTAGTTAATAATCAGACAGAAAGCTATATAGTTCATCCAGAATATCAAACAAATTATGGAAGAATAGGAAAAAGCATTGAAAAGATCAAAATTGCAATTAGACCGAAATAGCATGAAAACTGGAGAAATGTCACGTTAGCAGCGCCAGCAATGAGAAATGGAAAAAAAAAGAATTATTGGAGTCTTGGAATATTGGATGGTAATTCAAAAAAAAACCTGGATAGAATTCCAAAGTTGAAATTGAAATATCAGAACAATTATTAGAGCCTGATATTATTAATTATGTCTTTCTACATATTATCTACAAAATTAAACAAACTATACAGAAAATAGTATATTATGTAATGATCGTGTATCTAATGATAGCCATCACATCAATACACGAGCATGATGTAGGATACGAAGCGAGCCGCAGGCAAATTTCGAATATAACATGCGAGTGTATTAATGGCAATTACATGAGAGCTGCATACACTATTTTTTCTACTCCCATTAATAAACGAAATACATTCATCATGAAAATCCGAGTGAAAAACTGTATCATAATGGAGTTCATTTTGAAACATATTCCAATCTTTTAATTAGCGTATTATAAAATAAGAGTAGATAAATTCAATTTATAACAAAACTAAAAATAAGTTACATCTGAGATTTGAAATGTCAGATATACCCAAGGTAAAGAAACCAACCTTGCACCATTCGGTACATAGTGTATCGTTAGTTGTTACCATACATTCGCGAGTCAAATGATGGCAGCCTGGTAGCCAGTTCAGATCGGAGACTGCCCAGTATTCAAATACTATTCTAAGTGAAAATCCCCAAGAAATATTCCTATTGATTTAGGGTCAAGCTGGCACCACTTGGTACAAGATGTACCGTTACCAGAACTCGGAAAGTCAAATCAAGGCAAACCGGTACCGATCCAAACACAAACGCATGTCGCTATACTTGCACCTCGTGAGTGCGGTGTCGGTTTCACAAAAAAAAACTGAGGCTTCCTTTGCAAAGTCTACAAGCGTCGTCAGGATGATTTCCAAGAAGATATCAATGGTCTGCTAGAAGGCAGATTGGGAGTGGGAGAAGAGCTTGAAGCTTCTCTTTAGTGGGTCAATAGCTTTTCTTCGACCGAGGTGGTACCACCTCTCGCTTCCATTCTAGTCCTGTAAATTCGATTTGAACTGTCTGAACCTGAAGCGTGACGTTCGATTTTCAACACTCTATCCCTGTCTCTCCTTTATTTTTATCCTACTTTTTATATTTTTATCCTGACTTCTTGGATTACAAATGATGATGGACATCCTTCGTGCAAACAATTCCAGAGTCAAAACTTCCATTCAGATCTCCGGGAGAAGGGTGTAGGTACAAGGGGCGTCTATATCAAGTTTACAAAATCCAATTCTCTAACATCAGAGGTATTAACGCTAACTTAAACTCAATGCAACATCTTCATCTTGAGCACAAAAATCCGCATGAGCTGGTCTTAACGGAGACGCAAGTAAAATCTTTTGTCAACCCAATCCATCCCATATTTTCCGGCTATGAACTCCATACGCGATTTGGCTTTAAGGACCATTAAGGGAGGAATTTGCGTCTCTTCTCCCAGTGAGCTATCTTGATGCCGAATCATCTGATCGCGATGTAATTTGGCTAAAAATTACTTCTACGAAGATGGCGAAATTTGTTTGCTGCGTGTATTTTTCACCCAATAACGTCAGTTATGAACTTCTATTCAAGAACCTGGAAAGTTCATTTAATTCTATCCTGGAGACCCCTCCTGAACTCCCAGATTGTATTCTTGGGAGCTTTTGAGGTTCATAATTCGAGTTTAATGATACATTGTAAACTCGAATGGCGGAGTGCGCAGAAAAGATTCGCGTACCAGTTCATCTGCTGATCTCGAGCCCTGCCGTTTAATAATAGGTTGTATTCTCCAATTACAGTGTGCGCAAAAAGAATGCGCATGCGAGTTAAGCTGCTGATTGCTGTTTATGCTGTGCCACTAATCCCGATCCTTACATGATCGTTATCTGACCAAAAATTGATTTCCGCTCAAAGTTCGTTTGTTATACATACCCTCAGCCCCTGCTCCAATACCTCGTAGGGTGTGGCAATATGGAGCTGGGATGTTTGTTTTAAATCCAAAGATTCCTCCGAGGCTGCACAAGAGGTTCCGAAATAATTTCCTTAGGTATGAAATTGTGCATTCCATACTCCAATAAAACATCTGCTGGAAAACCCATTTTTTACAGTGTGCCCGAGCGGTTGCAAAGAAGAACATCGCATGTCATGCCTGCCGTAGAAACGAGGCCAAGCAGTTACACAACCAACAAGTGCGTAATCGGCTTTCGGACTGCCCCAAATTTCACATCTCCTTCCTTTCCACCTCTAGTTAACGACAATAATTCCATTGTAGTATCGTCAAAAATTGCGCACATGAATTTGTTTCAGTTCTTTGCAAACTGTTTTCACTCTTTTACAGTCGAGTCGTTTTCCCGTCTATCTGGAAATATGACACAGTGCAGCCCATCCCGAAAAAGGGCAAGAAAACTATTCCTAGTAATTATCGTCCAATCTCACTTATATCCATACTTTCGAGAGTAGGTACCTAATGGAAATCGCAGTCAACCTGAAACTGGTTAAATACCTCGAAGCCAGTGAGCTTATCTCTGACAAACAGTACGGGTTTTGTTCTTTCGTTCTAAAATATCAACAGAGGATCTGCTGACGTACGTCATATTTGGAGCTCGACTCTCAAAAGCATGGCGATTCTAGAATTATAGCATTGAATATTTCCAAGGCTTTTGATCAGGTGTGGCACGAAGGTCTCAGCAAACTTCCATCGTATGGTCTTTATAACGAACTTGGCCATTAGTTTGGGAGCTTTTTGGAAGGCAGATTACTGCATTTTGTGGTCGATGGCGTGTCTTCTGATAACTGCATATAAATGCCGGTGATCCCTAAGGCTCAATTCTGTCCATAACACTGTTTCTCATTTTCCTAAATGATTTGTTAAATTTGACAAAAATTTCCATATAGAGCTTTGCGGACGATAGTGGCTCTTCTGACAAACTGCTTACCGCAGCCACTTCCACACGCCTCACCCAAAAACAGAGTCACGCTATCATAAACAGTGATCATGACACTATTACCAACTACTAGGGCCTCAACAACCTACTGAGTTCCAATAATGCTTCCAAAATTCAAGTAACAGTATTCTCAAATAAAAAATCTTCCGCCAATGATAACCCAGTTATAAGGATGTGGGGACAGAACCTTTCTATCAATCCCTCAGTATCTCTTATCAGGTTGACCGCATCGCCAAACTTGGCAAGACCATGTAACTTCGGTCGCCAAGACCTCTTCTCAAAAATTAGGTTCTTTGTTTCGTGCAAAAACCTTCTTCCTGAACAACTTTCACTATATAAGGCTCAAATCAGACCATGTATGGAATAGTGCTCGAGCGATGCTCCTAAGCATTCATTGGCTCTATTAGATGCAGTACAAAAAAGAGCAATAAAAATAATCGATAATCCAACTCTCACCGATTTATTGGAGGCAAGGTGGTCGACTTGTCGTTATTCTATCGCTATTACCATGGGAGATGTTCTGACGATCTGGCCAGCCTCATTCCAACTAGGAGAAGTTAGAGGGTATAGAGAAAGAGAACAATTTAAACTTAAAATGTTTACACAGATAATTAATTGTCACATGATTTCTTTCACTCATGGTATCGCTTAGGTAGTATATACTTTGTCTTTTGTGAGCAAACCATTAAAAAAAAGGACAAGTTCACCCAACCTTCTTAACGGTCGCTCGCGATACCCCAAACATGCTCGGCATTGAAATCTTGAGAAACGGTACTCAGATATGGCTATATGGTTATTCCAGATAAAAGATTATCGGATCAAAACTCGATTCTTCTCACTAATGGTGCTAGGCCAACTCCTGTCAAGACAGTAATTAAAAGTTACTATCAAACGTAGAAGAAAACTTGGGAATTCCAGTAATCAACTCTACGTGGACGCTCGAGCAAGTGACACGCCTATTTGAAGAGCTTGTTCTACAGACAAGAGCTACACGACTACGAGAAGAGCTTCATGGAACCGGTATCTCCTACCCCAAAATAACCTTTCAGTAATCCCTTAAGAGCCGTGATCGATCTACTGAGAGAAAAAAAATAAAATAAGGAGAAGTCACTCCGGAATAGGGGTAGAGCAGATCAACGCATATCGGTCAACTGACACGACCAAATTCTCAACTATGCTCTCAATGAGATGAGAGAAAACAGGTGGAAAGCGAGGCTCGAACTGTTAGGCACTCTAAGCCATCATTCCGCCCAGAGAAACGGTAATAATACTGTTGCTCGGATGAGATGGAATTGTATATTCCAGACAATATCGCGGACAATGGCCGCCTCAATAACCACCTCGATGAAGATCTCCATCCCATCCCCAAGGTTAAGAAATCAGTCCGAAGACTGGATGAAGAGGTCACAGACCTAATTGACATATATCTTCACTACAAATGAGATATGAGGCACTCTGCTGTGACCTAAAGCCTAGAAAAGCCCCGCGCAAAACTGTCGCTGACACGGTGATAAGCCTCGATCGTTTTGCACAGATCATTGAAAACACGCCGACGTGATTGTTTTCAGCCCTTTGCTTTATCTGATGGTGTATACGCACGACATCCCTTGGAGTGTCGCAGCTTCGCTGTCTAAATACGTAGATCACTACGCCGTTACGACCACTAGCAGGAGCGTTGGGCTGATACGCACAAGACTGGTGATCCACTGGTGACCAAATCAACTGGTGCGTCAGTAGGAAGTTTAAAATAAATGCACATAAAATCCAATCTGTGTTCTTTTAAAAATAAAGGCTCGCCGTTCCGTCGTGATTAGTCTTCGACAGAAAACTCATCTTGGAGGAATAAGGTTAATTAACTGGTTAGGTATCACTATGACAAAAGACTCGCGGGGAAATATAAATGAGACAATGGTGACACTCTACCCAGTCTTAGAAAGGTCAAATAATATAGGACTGAAGGCCAAACTTACACTTATTGAGAAAATAGGGATTCCACAGCTATCCTACGGTTCAATTTGAGGGGCTATGCGGCGAACTAGCGCACCAAAAGGCTGTGATCCGCAGAAAAAGTAATGCCGAAACAAGCAATATATATACGTTCGGTTCCTGAGGAAGGATCAGATATACAGGAATCTCAAGTGGGAAATCTGAAGACATTCCTGGAGAAGAAAGCGAAAAAATGTTCAGGTCCGCCATCAACCATTCAAAAAATTACTATCCAGACGGTCCATAAGCCACGAAAGATCGCAACTTCTCTAGGAAGAAGATGAAGTATATAAAAGATAAGTCATTTTGGGGATTAATAAAACATCCAATACTGAGACTAATTAAGTTTAGGGCAAGTTATTACGGCGCAACTTAATATACAATCCAAAAACTTGAGCGCCTGTTATTATTGTTACGTGTTTGTTTTACTTCCTATATAATTTCTATGCAACGATGCAACACATCCGACGGGGCGGTTGCATAAGCTGCGATACTATTACCACGAAAAGGCGACTGACGGTTTACAAAGTAGGCCCGGAAACCCGTAACTAAATCCTACCTCGAGAATCAGGGATAAAGCTGGAAACACCACACACTTTTGGAGAGGTGTCTATAATAGATTCTACCATATAAATCAAAACAAAAAAAAAAGGTTTCATTGTGGATCCCATACCACTGAAGAGATGCAAGAAAAAAAACACTCGTCTATGGCTGGATCCGCACCGAATCTAGGTACCACTTTGTCATGATTTGTTGGATGGGCTTGTCACTCTTTTGTCCACATATTAACTTATTAGGCCCAATAGAAATTATTTTAACAAATATTCAAAAAAATCAATGGCCAAACAAGAGTTCATTTATAATTATTAATGCGTTAATTTAGGTCTGGATTTCGCTATTGCTATAATTGTTTTTTTTTTTTTTCGATTTTCAAATCGATAAAAATGTTTTCACACAGACTAAACCTCATTTCAAATAATTGCATTTCGTGCAAATAATAAAAAATTGAGCGCTGCTAAAAAACAATTTCAGGTATCATTATTGTTATTGCGACAAAATTGGAATTTATTGTTCTATGTCCGATTGACCAATAAAGTGCTACTTATAGAACAGTTTTGTATCAATAAAGTATCACTTTATTTTAATTTAAAATAAAGTGCTACTTTATAATACTAGGTAAGTGCTACTTTATTTTACTAGGTAAATAAAGTGCTACTTTATTGCCTACCGGGACTACCTGACAACCTGCCAAGGTGAAACGGGTATACTCGAATTTTAATTTTTTCATTAAATTTTTTCAATTTGCAATAAAAACCACCCGCAAGCTCGCTCGGTCATAGCATTATTCGTACTTTTGCGTTACGATAAATTTATCATTTTCGTAACATGTTCCATTTCTTCTAATTTTCATTATAAAGTTGTATTTTCGCCATTTTAAAATCAGCGAAATAATAATTCATAACTTAAGTAATTTGAATGTATCTACCAGATTTGGTTAATTTAATATGATATCAGTATTGCCATCTATCCGTAATGAGCATAAAAATGCAAATATCGCAAATATCTGTTATTAAGAGAAGGTACCGCCATCTAGTACTCGATTGATTTATTTTTTAAATTGTGATAGGTTTCTTTAACCATTTTTATTATTCTTCATAGACAGTCATTAGTACTTTTATTTGAAGAAATTATGTTTATCTTGCTTTCAGCAAATAGGTATATTTCCGTCTTTCTCTAACTTCTGATTCTGAAATGATTATTTTTAACTTGATGACCTAATTAATTAGTGGTTTTGTGTTTCTAACATAACCTTAAATTTAAATTATTATAATTTGTAAACAATTAGAATAATTCTAGTGTTTTTATCTATTCCCATTTAATCAGCGTGGTGATTCATTGATGAAGTGAACACGGTCTTTTGTGTGTGTTGAGTGTTGTCTTCTGATTGGTTGATGGTTGCTACGTAGTTAAGTTTTAAAAAAAATACGAAACTGATTTTCTTCAAGGGATTTGGTTCTTATAAGGCCTTTTCTTTTGCGGACCGTTGATCAGGCAAGTCGATTTTCACTTTGTAATTTTTTTCCTCTTCATATTTCTAGATTTTCCCTTAATATTTTTCGTTTTATTTCACCATCAGTGTCTACTATCACTGTTGGGTTTTTATTTCCTCATAGATCTTATCTTATCTACCTTTAAAATATAAATATTATATTTTAATTTTTTTTATGTATTGTGAACCTCCATTTTGTTTGGTACCACATTTTTCTGAGGAAAGTCAATTCAGAGTTTTGGTAAATAAATAGGTATTGCGGCTTTGGTTTTCGGAATCAATTATTAGTGTGAGATTATTGGACCATTTGCTCTAAATAGTGTCGGTGTAAACCAAATTTGTGTGTCCATTCCTATCAACTCTCTACTGAATCCTCACGCAGAATCCTATCTGGCCAATTATTGTTTCACTCCCTCATTATCTTCTCGAGTAAGGAGAGTGCTGAAAGGGTGAAATTTTAAGATAGAAATCCGGATAGGTTAAAGTTCATTTAAAAAGTTTTGATTAAAACATCTCAAGAATTTTGACAGTTCCTTGGACTTAATTTATTTCACCCTCAACTTTCTCTTGTAGTATGAGCAGTAGGTACCTTAAATTAGAAGGAAAATTTATCTATTTGGGGAAAATCTAGAATTTTTTTTTTTTATTTTATTCAATTTTTCCTAATTTTTATTTATTTTTGCCTGTTCAGCACGACTGCCCGAGAAGCATCATTTTGCTTAATGTTAACGAGCATCTAGTTTTAATCTTGCTGTACTTACTTACCTACTTAATTATTGCTACTTTATTTTACTGTTTTTTGAATTATGTAATTGTTTTTTTTTTTTATAAAAATATTTTTCCAATTTGCAATAGTTGCGTATTCTGTTGAAGGGAGTGTCTGCACAACAATAGTTTTATAATAAACTAATTTTATATAAATTTTTTTCTTTGCAAGATACTCGATTTTTAACAGAATTCAGGAATTTAATATTCCTGGTGAGCCTGATACTGTAAATTCTTTTCTAGGTACCTATTCCTCAAGATCATCATTTGGAGTCTGGATCAGCTGGAGTGACGTCAGACCAGCAATATATCCTCGTACCTAAATATAGGAAACAACCTGAAGAGCTGCGGATTGGAAAGGGTACATACCGTATCGGATTCACCAGAAAAACCAAGCTGTTATTACTTTCAAATTTTAAAAAGTAACATTGTTACTTACATTGTTAACAAATACCAAATAAAATTATTGTTTGTTGGAATCAGGGTGGTTTCATTTGCACATAAAGGGGATACACATTTTATTATTTATTTCGGAATTCCACGACCCTATAACCTCTCTTACTCTAAATTACAAATAATTCTATTAATTTGTAACAAATAAAGCCATACTTTATGTACCTGTTATATAAATAGCTATTATAAATCGAACCGTTCTTTATTCCGATTTATAAATGACATTCTCGGCATTGTAGGAACGTCATTCAAAAAATTGTAGAGCATGTAATTTGAAAAGAAAAACTTTATGATTATTTTTGATTAAGGGTCAATACGGCAATAAGCCATATTAGCCCGCTATCAACATCAAAAAACGTCACTCAATTTGAAAATTTAATTATTTTTCCTGCATATGGAAGAAATTGGTTGTGGTTAGATAATAGAGATAAGTGGAAGCTAATGCGGGGAGCCTAGGCCCAAAGATGGACCAGAAAGGGTTTAGCGATAAGTAGATATACAGGGTGAGTCCGAAATAAGTGCGCATTTTGATATGATAAATAGAGTACAGTAGGACAATCACTCTTTGCATGGGTACATGTGTCCGCAAATGTCTCGTTAAAAAAAAAAACAGTGTTGAAATTTTTGACTTTTTGCCTTTAGATTCAAAATGCATTGTGCGATTTTGTTCAAATTTTCAGAGAGTGTTTACGATGTTCTCAAGCATCTTCCTAAAAAATCCGTTTGAGTTGGTTCCACTTTTCCAGGACCAGACCTAGAGCGACTCTTATTTTTTAACAGAGTGGAGTGTATCGAACAACGAGATTTTCGAAACAATACATTGATATTTATTTTTTTATCTCCTGAGATAGGGACTGTTTAGTTAAGTAATTTTTTTTGTCTGGCAATTTGAGGGCTGAATGTGGCTAGTTAGCTGATGAGGATATGAATGGTTTCAACCTTCCGTTACTAACGTGGGGACTGTGAGTCCGCATCGATATTTGCCGAACTATTCCGCGTAGGCGGCTATACCACTGAGTACCTGTTGCCATTGGGGGCCCGAAGTTAGTGTTAGGAGGTAAACAGCTGAAGACGCCCTAACACTACATTGCTTAAGATGTTTTTACCAGCTACATATTTGGCTGAGCTCTTTAAAGCCGCAGATGCATCTTCCTAATGTTGAAGAGTATGGATGGAAAGTAGATCAAGACGGAAGTAATACCCACGCTCAAACTCAAGAGTGCCCGACCTGCCACCAGACATTTAAAATTATTCTGTCCTAGACTGGTGGAAGCAAAATTTGCAAATGCAGGAAAAAAAAATTGGCTGCATTGGTTCCTGCACCTGTATGGCACAGAAAAACTGCAGAAATAGTTTAACCACTGCCGCTAATGTTTTGGATTTGGGAAATGTTGCTCCGCGTAATGAATCAAATGGATCAGATTCTGATTAGTTTTAAGGTATATTGTACTTCACATAATATATATGTATTTTAATAATTAATATGATTATTTTATGTTATTTTTCATTTTCCTCAAAGACAAATTATAAAGTAATACACACCCTATGAAACATTCTTCGCCTTCAATCGGATAAATTAATAATCCCTGAACAGAGTGAAAGAGATCCCATACGTATCAATACTGAGAGAGATCCATAGCGATTCGAGAAACTCGGCGGTCAGATCTGGCTCTCCCATAAACCCTCAATATCTCTTATTGTTTATTGTTATATCTTTATTAATTAAGAAGCAAAAAATATGTGGTTTGCACTGTTTTATGGTCAATACAGAAGCAAAACTTTATAAAGAATTTTTATTTCCATTTAGGCCTTCGTTTTTCGTTAAATGAAAGGTATATTTAAAAAAGATGATTTTTAACCAAGTTTTTGTACGGTTGAAACCGAGATATTTACGTTTAAAATTTTTTTCAGCCATAAGAGCTAATGGTAATTTTTTTTTTTTAATGATTATAAAAAAATACTCTCTGCAAAAACCTTATTGTGTATTGGACTAATAAATAAGTATTTTTTTCTCTATACGGTTGTATCAATATCGCGATTTTTGATGATAATGTCCTTTTGCACAGTCCAATTTTATATTACCTCCGGAATAAGGATTACCGTTTCATGTACTTTCATCCCTAAAAAGTTCAGCTTGTAACAAAAAAGTGGGAGGTAAGTCGATTTCTAGAGCGAATAGCGAATATTTCAATTCATGCACTCTACTATGATTGTTTTTTTTTTTTGAAGATTTGTCATAAATATCTACATTGAAATCTGCAATGTCAATCCAAACAACCGATCAGCAAGGCTCACAGACAATATTGAGTTGAAAGCTCTTATAGGGTGGCTTTATATATGTTTGACCTCAAAAAATAGTCGGGTTGAGGAAAACCACCTATTTAAAATATTATTTTTTCAAATCTTATCTTTTTAAAACGTTTCCTATAGAAAAACAAATGGTAAATGTTGCAACCATGTATGCGCTGTGAAGTTTTTGTGAACGGGGGCGCGCCACAGGAAAAGCGTAGGTAACGAAGGATATACAGGAAATCAGAGACTAGAGAAGGAGCTTGTCTCTTAGACCGCTTGTCCGCCATTGTTCATAATTCAATCTGTATTTTGTATTTAACTGACTGTTCAATCCAGTTTGTGATTAGTTTGTGCGACATAAGGAGCCTTCACAGGTCAGTTGAATAATTTTTGTTATTTTGCTTCTGCGAGTTTTATTTATACAAGTATTAATTTTTTCATTTTTATGTTTTTTTGTTTGTTTATAACATTTTTTATAACATGTGCATTGTTCGTGTATCGTACAAAAATCGTTTCATGCTGTAAACAACGGAGATAGAGAGTAAATTAAAACCTAAGAAATTATGTGTTGTCTTTTGTGCTGGGATTTTGATATTCGGTATTCAGAGCGTACATTAGGGCGTTGTTGAATCTACTAACATTTTCCCACCCTGATTAGCGAATATCCTGGCAAACAAATCTAAAAATCAATCTAGAGATATTGGCTCAAAATAACAACTATAGCTGAGTAGCCTCCCGTAAACAGGGACCTCAGTACCTGGTAGTGGAATTGGCTAACTAACCAAAAATTCTTCAGAATATAGGTAGTGTTGATTGAATGTGGTGTGTGGAATTGAAATTTTAGCACAAGAAGAGTGATAGTACCTAATTTAAACTTTTATTGACTCACTATTATTTATTGAAATGACACAGTATTTTTTGATTTTTGAGGCATGTTAGATCGAGGGTTTCACTGCCGTGCTCTTTCCCCTCGTGAGTTCCAGGTCGCGAACGGTACGATTTTCTAATAATAAATTAGACGTTGCACAAATCTTCGTTTATTTGACATATCACAACTTCCCTTAAATTTCCCTAAATTTGCTATTGTCGGGCGCATAAAAAGTAAGTAAAATTGAGTAAGTTTCCACAACGTAGGTCCTATTTGTTTTTCATTTCGTTTTTCAGAGGATTTGTTGTTTAAAAGAGATAAAAAATTCAAACCGTTCAATCTTGCTGAACGAACCCGGGTATGCTATACTACGGGGTAAATACCTCTGACTTATTTAGAACAAATGGAACATTCATGGAAATATTTCGTTTGACAATGTCTCGAGAACGGTTTAGATTTTTGTTGCAATGTATTGGTTTTGACAATAAAAATACTAGAATAAAGAGACAAAAATACGACAAATTAGCTTAAATCCGGGATATCTTTTATTCATTTAATTCTAATTTGTCTAAATATTTTTGTATGTCCGAACTCATAATTGTGGACGAAATGTTGGTGGCATTTCGAGGGAGATGCAACTTTCGAGTATTAATGCCCAATAAACCTAATCGATATGCTATCAAGATATATTCTCTAGTAGACGCCAAATTGTTTTATACTGCAAATATGTTGGACAACAACTGATTGGATCTTATAACTTACGACTAAGAACTGCTAATAATCGAATACCACGTACTATTAGACTTCGCCTTAGAGAAATTTTATGTTTGCCATTGCAGGAAGTGTTAGCCGAAAACATCAAACGACGCTACTTTTATTTATCAGAAAAAAAATTGACCTACAAGATTTAGCTGTGCATACTGTAAAAAAACAATTTCTTTGGAACATGCCAACTACATGTGTTGTGACTGCTTGGCTGGTGAAAGTGACGAAGATTGACGATATTATTTCAGTTAGCCATTTTAAGTTTAGGATAAAAGTTTTGGTTCTCAAAATGTACAAATTTTTTATTTGTTAGAAATTCTGTTTTTGTTTCTGAAAATGTAATGTTTTATCTGTTTTGTACGTCCTAGATTTATGTGATTTTCGCAATTTAAAAATTGTAAACAGGATTTTGAGCTTTATTTCCTATTAATCATTTTCTGGACTTTTTCATTTCATCAATTTACCTTCAAAATATGCAAATATATTTACATTGGATGTCTTTATATATTTTCTCCAAAACTGATTTAGTTATGCATGGTTTTCATTTCCTTTTCAATGAAAAAAGAGATGCGGACTGTGAGTCCGGCGTTATTATATATAATTAATTGGTAGTTTTCCTGACCGTCAAGTTTAGAAAATAGTTTTCTTCTTTCCTGGGATTCGGTCGTGCATTAAAACAAATTATTTCTGTGACGTTTCGGTATTTTTATTACCATCTTCAGAAATACAATTCTAAAATAAATCTTATCTATATCATACATATCTCTAAAAATTTTTTTTTTTTTTTTCGTAACAAAAATCAAAGCGAGTAAAATGACAAATTACAAAATACAAAGACAATATTACAGGAGCATTACACAATTTAATTTAACGGAAACTACTAAAACAATACGAAGGAACTTTATTTGTGTTTAAAATTTAATTTAAAATGCTAGCAAAATTAGTTTGGGATGTTACCTGCTTTTCAATTTTCCATTTAGTCAATTTTTATTTTCTTTTCCTTCTGTCTTTTTTTTTTTCCCTCCATTCTTATTCAAAATTCAAAGCAGCACTGATATCTATCGTGTAGGTTGGTTGAAATTTTCGTTTATTGTCAGTAAGGATAGATTTTTTTTAATTATTATTATTGCCGCATTCCTTTCTTCACATAGTGTCTATTTATTCATGTATATTATGTTTGTTATATATGTCACATAAATCCACGTTAGCCTGCTCCCTGTTCGAAATGTCCACAGAATTTTCCGCTCGAAAACTCGATTTCGGACTGTGATTACCGTCTGGCGATTTTTCAGCGTTATTTTCATAATAATAGTATATTATTTAACGAGCGTATGATGTAGGCTATATTACGCGCTATATATAGCCATTATACGCGAGTCAAATACTATGCTTTATCTACGACTCTTCATTCTTTAGTCGCCCGTCTACAAAGATGTTGTATACAAGTTTGCAATTCCTCCTTGATTTCTCTGGGAGTAATGCTAGAGATGCTACTCGTGCGGCAGCACGAATTTCTGGAGGGGTGCATGGAATTTTGTATTCAATGCCGGAATGCATGAGAAACACGCGTTAAACACAATTTAAGCGCAACTGAGAATTGCAAAATTACTGCAAACGTCTAATATAATTATTTTGTGAAAATCAAATATTTTAGTTGCCCTAGTGAGAACAATCCAAACAAGCTCGATTCTATTTTGGAACGCTG
This sequence comes from Ceutorhynchus assimilis, assembly GCA_917834065.1. Classification (NCBI taxonomy): domain Eukaryota; kingdom Metazoa; phylum Arthropoda; class Insecta; order Coleoptera; family Curculionidae; genus Ceutorhynchus; species Ceutorhynchus assimilis. The sequence continues at coordinate 22,044,003 of OU892278.1, forward strand.
TCAATGCTGTCATGTTATGGAATACGTATAAGAATCTACCTATATTCCACGGGTGTGGAATATGAGATTCATATTCCACAGGTGTGTAATATGAGTTACATTATGTGGTTACTATCACAAGCAAAATGCGTCTATTATTAAATAGTCGTAGATAAAACCTTTTATTCTACGATTGCCAGACAGAAAGTAAATGCGGAAGTTTCTATACTTTTCTCTTGCAAGTTGAGACTCATCCCTTTTTTTTCCAGACATCGGAAAGTATCTGGTATTTTTTTATGTGTGAATTATTTATCACTGTCAATCTTTTATTTTTAACCATATATGAAATGTTGTCATTACTAACTTTTCAAAAATTTGAAAATGTCACATTTCTGACTTTCCATTTTCCTGCTCCATTAGGTACCTGTCCCAGGACGGGAAGTGAGGACGGGAAATTTTTTCCGTCCTCATTTCCCGTCCACGGACGGAAAATTAAGCAGGGAAATATTTCCTGTTCTCATTTTTCTCTTCATTTGCCGACCTCATTTGGTTGCCCCGAATTTTTTTTTTCTCAAGAAATTATGGTTAAAAATAAAATAGTATACAAACCTCGACGGGAAACTTCATTGCTGTCTCGAGGTTAAGGCTATAAAACCTCTCGACCAGTAATGAAGCATTTCCCGTCTCGGATTGTAATATACTATTATTCAAAAGCCAGACAATTTGAGATCATTAAAAAAAATCTTCATGTAAATGAATTTATTTCTTCTGCAAATTTTCGAACGAGGGGCAGGCATTAAAATCACCCATATTCTCATCACCTAACTAGCTAGCCACATGCATCCCTCAAAATGCCAGACAAAAAAAAATGACTCCACTAAGCAGACCCTATCTCAGGTTTATAAAGGTCGTATCAAACAAGAAAAACTCGGGATACCTTTTTTTTCAAAATTCAACAAACAAAAAATAAAGAATGGAGGCTTCCACGGCCGGTCAAATCTACTAATCCAGGGTTGTGGGCGTGGCTTGTATTACGCTGTTTTCTTTGTCTCGTTCAGAAAGGAAAATTCTTTGTTTTTCGGAGAACTGGCATGCAGCTTTTGTTGATGTTCATGCCCTCTTCTTTTCGGTTAAAGTTGTTGTGGTGTTTCTGTGGAGTCTTTTTTACACATTTTTCACCAGAAAAGCCATAGAGATACAGAAACACCACAACAACAAAAAAGAAGAGGGCACAAACCTCAACAAAAGCTGGTTGCCAGTTCTCTGAAAAACAAAACCCTTCCTTTCCGAGAACGAAACAAAGGAAATAGCATAATACAAGCCAAACTCACAACCCTGGATATAAATAACGCAGGTCCAACAACGTCGAATCCAGTCATCGGAGGAACATGGAAGAGAACACTTCTTTCTCTACCACACCGAATCTGAAGATGTCCCCCGCAGCAGTAGACGAAACATTAGGTAGAAACACTAATGGACCATGGCATTATAGCTCGGAAAAACTTTTTTACTAGAATCAAAAAACAATTTTTAATTTGTCAAACCCAGGGGTGTATCAAGTTTTTCCTCGAGTTTTTCTTTTAAAAAAATAAGAATCGCAGTAGGTCCGGTACTGGGAAATTGAAACTCAAACGGATTTTTCAGAAAAATGCTTGAAAACATCGCAAGCACTCCGAAAATTTGAACAAAATCGCTAAAGGCATTTTGAATCTAAAGTAAAAATTTTCCGAAAATGTCAAGACAACGAGACGTTTGTGGACACATGTTCCTATGCAAAAAGTGTATGTCCTACTGTACTCTATATATGATAACAAAATGCGCACTTATTTCGGAGTCATCATCAAATCAATACTGTCGGCTGTCTTAACGAGTAACACTGTAACAAAGGTTACAATGGGCCTACTAGAGAGACCTAAGCACAAGGCAACGCAAGTCACCCCTCTAAATCTTTATCTATCCATGTATATCAACATTTAAACCAAGTAACATTACTTACATAACGTCATTCGAATGGTCCCAGGTTAATATTCTTTGCACCTCAAATCGTCCATGCGTAAGGGGTATTGTCCTTTTTTTAGGAATATTTACTGATACAGCATGCCTGAAGGTTCCTGCTGGTCCATCTCGTACTGGTGCAATCGTAATGTAGTTTGAACTATCTGTTCCAAAAACTGGACTATCTCCCATATCCACCCATCCTTGTCCATCGCCGGTAATTCTTTGAGTCTTAAATTTGTTTCGTGAAAAAAATAAGTAATTATTAACCTCGTTATTAACGAATTTACTTTGAAAAATTCAAATTACACGCACAATCAAATTTTTTATGCAGGGTAAGCTAAAAGTCTGGAAACGGCTGATTATCTCCAAAACCACATGTGAGAAAGTACTTTAAAGAGCTACAATCTGAAATTTTCGCTGCAAATCTGTCAGAAACAGAACGAATACAAGTTTTTATGATGATCGGCTACGAAGATCGAAGACGTATATGAGAGTGTTTGCGATATTTACAATGAGGAGTTTCCAGATAGGCCACCAAATGTCCACTGTGGCAAAGATATTTTTGTAGCAACAGGCCACGTGAAATTTCTAAGAACAGGGCGTTCGAAAATAGCTGCCAATGATGGAAAAAAACGCTAGATGTTCTACTTGCTGCAGTGGAGTACCCTTAAATGTCCATCACTCAATATGTCGTGAAAATAATATCAGCCAAACTTCTCCTAGCAGAATTTTCAAGCAAAACAACTTCTTTAGGAGTTATCTCAAGACGACCCAGAAAGAAGAATAAAATTATTCCATACAGTTATGGAAATGATCAACCCAGACCCAAATTTTTCCATCAGAACTCTATTTTCAGATGATGAAACTATTCCATATTATCATTGATCATGGAGGTCCACATACAGCACCCTCAAAGTGTCGGCCACACAACGAAATCTGACTAGGCTTGTTCATTTTTGGCTACTAGAGAAGGGAATTATTCCAAAATAAGATGCTATTCTACCTAATGGTATTGGCCTCCAGCAGGATACAGCCGCGCCTCTTGCTGTTAGAAATTATTCAAGTAGGACGTTTCCGGGATGTTGGGTTGAGCACCTGACTTAAATCCATTGGATTTCTTTCTTTTGGAGACACTCGAAAACAAGCGTGTCTTAAACAAAGCCTGAGAATCCTGACTTTTTAATGAGAATTAGAGATTAGACAGAAAGAACTCCGGGAATGGCTCCAAACGCTATTTAAGCCTTAAGACATTTTGAACATATTCTTAAGTTACTCACACATTTTTCTTGTTCTAATTTTTCATAAATAATCACCTAGTTTGAATTGCGATGAAAAAAATAAAATAAATCCATTTCACTTGAAAAAATAAAGTTAGGTTAGGTTGCAGAAAAACTGTCAATTTGGCAACACCTTCGACACTTTTTTTGAATTCGACATGTTCAAAAATCCCAGGTTACCATATTCCGTGAAATTCTCACCTGTGGATACACTGTAGATAATTAGCCATTTCCAGACTTTTGGATAAGACTGTATAAAGCGAAGTTTTGTTTTTTCCTTACACGTCTGATATTTAAATTTGAATTCAATTTTATTTGAAGGGACCAATTGTCTGGCGAAAATGCCATTCATGTTTCTCTTGAAATATTCATAGTGGAGATATTTCTGGACACGCCACGTTCCTATCTACATTTCCAGCCCTGAATATTGAAATATCATAGTTGACTTACATTCAAATATTAAAAATCTCCTAATCTCCTATTTCGAAATGCGACTGAAATAGAATAATAAACTGAGTAAATATACCACATATTGGTATTTTTTTTGGCGTTTAATGGCTGTTATATTAGTTTTAACATGAAGCAAATATTTTCATTATGCGCCTCAACGGTTTTATTTGGTATTTTCAGAGTAAACACACAGAATGATCGTACATGTGAAGACGTTCATGGCTTGGAGGAATTTAACTTACTTTAGCTACCTACGTAATATGAATTTGGGATTCAAATATTTGCATTCAATCACAGATTTAATGAATGAATGATAAACTTGCAATATCTTATGACTTTTATATTTGTTCTTTGCTTAGAGATATGTCTAAGTGAAGCATGTTTTTCTTAAACCGACTTTTCAATGTCGGGTTTACTTTACGTCAAACCGAAAAAAAAAGTCGAAAGTGAACCAGTTTTTTTTTTGCACCCTGAGTTTAATCCATAAAAGTATTCTCTTGTATCTATTATTTGTGCCATGCACATCACACAGCATAATGACCTTCGGATAATGTCATGTAGGTAGGTATTGAAAAATTTATATTTCACAAAAAAATCAGTGACCATTAACTGATATGCCACACGAAGCACTCACATATTACAATAGCGATTTAATGAGTTGTGTAATCGCTGTGAGCATTAAGCACACAAGGTTCAGAGCATGGAATTGCCTATAAAAATAAACGATTACGAGACATTCGTACGTTTTTGGAACAAAAAGTACCATAACGTAAAAATAACGGTTGCATGCTTCACGTAGAGCTAACGGGATATAGGGCTTATATTTCAGTAATATTTTATCCCACAAAAAAATGCCCGTTATTAAAAGAGTCAAAGTAATTTCAATGCAAACTAACAAAAAAATCATACTCAGTTAGCCTGGATGCAGGAAACAACACAGTTAAAAACCACCTAATGGAATTTTCACCCATTCCCCAAGTTAGTGTCGCTTAGGAAAACCTTTTTAATTTTTCAATAACACCAGTGGAATATCAAATAGCTTACCTCTTTGCAGTCCCATTTGGGACTTGAGCATATTGTCACGACGGACAAATTTTGCGGCCGGTTTAACCACACGACGGATATTTCAGTCAGGCTTATCCAGGACACTGCGGTAAAATAATAGTCTCTAAAACAAAAAAATGTCATGTTGTGGCTTGTGGCCTGTAGCATGCTTAATTGAAACTAAATAATTTATAAACCTCCACTGATATGTGTTTCCAATTTAAATTAAATTTTATTGTTTTGGATGCTTTTTTTATTTATTTGGTTTCTGAAAGTCAAAATATTTTAATTTTTGGGGTAATGTGCCGCATTCTAGTAGGCAAGGGCGGATTAGGAGAGTCAAAAATGTCTGGCGACATATTTTTCCTTCAATCTCTGTAATATTATATGGAGCAGTAAAAAGTATTAGATTTGGATATGTTCTATAAGACAAAAAAAAGCATTGTTTTTTAGAAGAAAAAAAACGTTGTGAGAAAAGCAACTGCTGGTATGAACATTGTCGGTAAGATTCTTGGAAAATACTTAGTTAAGATGCAACATAATCTTCAGGTATTGGCTGATCTCAGTGGATTTGTACACTTAACGCGTGTACTTTGACTTTTCCTGTTGAAAAATATTCTGATGAGATTGATATTTGGTTTAAGTCTGCCACTATCAAAGTATGAAAAGAAAAAATCGATGCAGAAAACAAGACACTCAGATCCGAACTCTCCACCTCGTGCAGCACCACCAAGAAAAGACGAAAGCTTAAGAGGACCCTGAGGTTAAAGCCTTCAGTATGGATGTGACCATCCAAGGCACAAACTGCAAGAGGCTGAGATTTGATCTGGCTCTGGACAGTCGCAGCAATTTTTCCGATATCAGAAACAAAACCCCATTGCGCATTCCCGGAAACATACATCAACTGAGCGCCATGTTGAAGGTACGGTGTGTTAGGGCATTGCGCGACGCAAAACTCACATTCTGTCAAACGTCAAACGCCACGCACGTCTGCTAAAATCAACCGAGTGTGAATTATATTGGCGATTTCGACTACCGATGGGGGCGCTGGCGTTTGTAAACAAATATAGCAGAAAACGAGTAATATTTTGCCGTTCAGCATTGTATTTATATGCATTCGTATTTCTTTCGCTAATTTTCTCGTTGTTCTCGTAGTTTTTTCGGTGTTTTTTTACTATATTTTTTAAATTTTGAACGTTGTGACTTTCTTTTGTGCATTTCGTATCCATACAACACGAAATGTGGAAAATGGAGGCCTGTCTTTGAATTTGGCCACAGTTTTTTTCCGATCTATCACCTCTTCTTTTCCCAGTACATTCAAAATTTTCACGCGATGAATAGTTCTGTCTGCATCTTTTCGGGAATGGCATTCGTATACACAGCAGTTTGTATTCTGCTGGGACTTTGAGGCAGATGCTATCGAATTCCTGTAATAAGCACCTCGCAGAATCACAATAAAAGCTTTCCCTTGATTATTTCCCACTTTTCGACACAAAACACGTCGTAATTTCAATTAGGAACGAACAGAAAACATCGAAAAAGCAAGAAAATATTCCAATACGGTATGTAAACAAACGATCTATCACTCGTTAAGTTAGTTCCAAATATTTCGGCCAGGTGCCGCATTGATTTTTGAAATCGCCAATAGGCCGGTCTGTTGGGTTTGCACAGGGGAGCGCGACGTACAGCGTCAGCAGTGTTTCAACATCATGCTAAATAGATTCTGCTGACGTTTACGTTGTGAGTTGTGCGTCGCGCAGTGTCCTAAGAAACCGTACATTAAGGCAAGGCGCACATTGACACACATGTGACGCAACGCACGGAAAGCAGCACAAGCCACGTTTCTATATCATGTAGCGAGCATTGCACGTCCGCATAGGGAAGGCCACGAATGCGTCAAAAAAAATGCGTCGCTCAGTGTTTGGGTCACAGATTCGTGTGCGTGCATGCTTATCAAATGTGCCAAATAGGAAATTCAATTTGCGTTAGCTGGCCCAGTCCACGAATTTTATGCACTGTGTCGTTTGTGCTGCCCTGCGTGAGTTGCGTCGCATGTGTCTCTAATGTGCGCTTTGCCTTAAGATACTTGCGGGTCGTAGAGCAACGAGGGGAAAAGGGTGAAATGCCAACTGTATACAATGCAGTCAGGTTGGACGCCTGCAGGCTACCGCGAATGCTCCACTTATCCAAAGCCTGCGAATTTCCGAAAGGGGAGAGGACAGCAGAAGGGACATGCCCAATCGAGGGAATGATTCATCAACCAGGATGGTAAGCCCACGCGTCGACTGCCCGCCAGAAACCTAGACAAAAAGATCATGGTAATTCTGCTGTCAACTATGGAGAAGTTTATTATTAGCTCGGAAACTTAAAGCTTAGATCACAAACCGGAAATTTTTGGATTGCAGGAAACCAGGTTGACAGGTTAACAATAACGAATGCCAGTTGGAAGCGACGCGTGACGTGAAGTATCGACGCAGCTAATGAATAACGAGATAGATATTTTTCAACGTCGGACAACTGTATCATGCGATGGAGACATCGCAGGCTAGCCATCCAACCAACAAAAGAATGACCAGATCGCGAACTCCTTGGGAAGGTAGAAACTATTTCCACTAAAGACAGAAAATCAGCATGTGAAACCAGTTTGTAGGTAAAATGCAGAAACAAGTGGACAATTATGTCATCGCAGCACAAACGCAACGAGATTGCATGCACGAATGATGAAAGGGCTAGAGTCCTGGCAGTCACATTGGCAAGAGATTGCCAGCTAGATGAACACTCGAACACAAATATCACATGATTGAGGTTGAGCGATCAACAAAAAGACTACAGAATTAAGACACGGGGTCACGTAAAATACACTACTCAGGAAATTCAGATGGTAATAATTGGAGAAATATATGTCAAGCCACTGGCTCAGACACAGTCGCTAATAAAATGATCGAACAAATGCCAAGGGAAGCCGTTATGGATCTAGCCAACATCACGAAGCACATGTTCTACGGGGCTCCTCGTATAGAGAAGAAGCTTAGAATGGATCGAAGGGAAACTCCAGGAAGAAAAGGATTGGATTTCAGATAAGCGTTCAAATATGAAGATCATCCCAACGAAGAGCCAAACTATCCTTATCACCAAACAGGGTGCACGCCACTAGTCAGTATTGACTGGACTGACTATGGATAAGAGTCTGATGTGGAACGACAAGAAACAAGGCGGGCACAGTCATAGGCAGGCTTTTCCGTTGATAATTGAGAAAATACCGCGAAACTAAAAACCATGGTATCGATGATAAAACCTATAGCTCTAGACCACAGTTAGCTGTCGGTTCAATTTTTTCAACATGCACTCCAGACGTATCGGAAGCGAGTCGAGAATGTGAAAAATGTTCAGTTAAGCATTATCAACGTCCTTTGGTAGTGGTACGTACGATTTCAAGCATGAAAAAATATTTCCAAGGAAGCAGGCAGCAGAGAAAGCAGAGAAAACAGAGAAAAGAGAGGGCAGCCACACATCGAAATTCAGATTTGAGAAGAATGATTAGCTACGGCAACGAGAGAAGGCCATAACGTATATCAAGATAAGCCGAAAAATCAGTAGGACCCTGGACAGGACCAACTAGGTTTACTAATGACTATTCTGTATACCACAGATACCCTTAGAGAATTTCAAGCAGACTTTTTCCCTTCTGGAATATTTTTTTTAATTTTTTTTGTGGCACCATCAATACCCTCGATGCAATAATGATAAGTAAGTAACATTGTATTTCTTTGTATTTCCAGTTTCTATGGCCAAAAAAATTATATGTATTCAAATGATATTCCACCGCAACATACTTACGAACTTGATATCACAGATGGCGGTATTACTTTTTTCATTTTAACGTTGGAAATGTCGGCAAAATCCGCTATAGTCAAGCTGACAACTGGATTCCGAGTCCCTGGCTTTGGATATCTCAAAGATCTTATGTCCGGATATAAGCGACCTTCACCTAAACGGGATCAAGATAACGTTAAATTAAATCAAGACGGTTTTTCGTTGGGCAAATCATTTAATGGTGAAAAGATAACATGGCTTATTGCGTCGAATTCAATATACAATCACATAAATTGACGCTCTGCAGGGTGATTGATGGTCGATGGGTACCTTAGACGCGTATGGAAAACGGAATATTGGAATTTTTTGAAAATTTGCATGCTCAAGTAATTGCTATTGGTCTATCATTCTAAAATAATTTCAACGATGCGGCGATGCCGCCTATACAAAAAAGTTATATAGAATTAGATATTTTAAATGAGACACCTTTTATATTATTGCATTTTACTTTCTGATTATTTTTGTTTTTGTATGCATAAGATGATCCACTTTCCATGTGTTATACGCAAAGATATTGTCATTGTTGTGTTTTTGCCTCTCTCCTACTCACGATGTTTTTGACAGCTTGGTCCAATGACGTCACAAAAGTCTAACCATAGGCATCTATGGAAGTGGGCCATCTATTTTACCATGACTATTTCCCTCCTGTCAATTTGGAAATTGAAGAAAATCACGTGGTTTAAATTACGTAATATATTTCATCGTGACATTTCATAGCTATTCAACAGCGTTTCCGGTTGGTAGAATGAGTGCAAAGAAAATGTATTTCTATCTGCTTCTTCAGCAGACTGAGAGAAAGATATGAAAATAAACTCAATGCGAATTAAATTTAACAATCGGAAACGCCATTAGAGAAATATCCCAAAATAATCCAATTCTAACAAAAACTTGCTTGTATTTCTGAAACCTTACTATTTAGGTATAGGAACATGATACATCATTTGTAAGGGATTTGGATTGCCCTTTATAATATTTCATAATATAAAGGGTGTCCCACGGTGGATGGCGTATTAGACGTTTACGGAGAATTAAAAAGCGGATCATTTTGAAAATTTGGCAACCGGGATAAACGACCATAATCTACACTTTAAAAATATTTTTGTTTATGCGGTGTTGCTGCTTCTACTCTAAACCAGTGGCAACAGCGCTATTTTAAATATAACACCCTGTATGTGTTTACATATTTGGATTCTATGTAAAATTCTGAGCAGATTTCATGTGATATACCCTATACCTAAGTTCAACTGTTTTGGAAATATTGACAGTTGAAAATTTACTTTTTGCAACTTTGCCAAGCTGTAAAACCTGAACGGTTAATTTAAGAGAAAACCCGATTTTACATTTCTATCTTAGATTTTTATAAACTATCATTTGATACCAACTTCAAATTTAATCCATGATAAAAAAATTCCAATTAAATTTAATCTCCGGTTAAATTTAAAGTTGGTATCAAATGATAGTTCATGAACGAGTTCATGAAAATCTAAGATAAGAATGTAAAATCGGCTTTTCTCTAAAATTAACCGTTCAGGTTTTACAGTCTGTCAAAGTTGCAAAAAGTCAATTTTCAACTGTCAATAATTCCGAAACAGTTGAACTTAGGTATAGGGTATATCACATGAAATCTGCTCAGAATTTTATGTAGAATCAAAATATGTAATCACATACAGGGTGTTCTATTTAAAATAGCGCTGTTGCCACTGGCTTAGAGTAGAAGCCGCAACACCGCAAGAAACAAGAATAGTTTTAAAGTGTAGATCATGGTTGTTTATTCCGGTTGCCAAATTTTCAAACTGATCCGCTTTTTAGTTCTCCATAAACGTCTAATACGCCATCCACCGTGGGACACCCTGTATAGGGTGCCCTATTTAAACAAATGCACTTCTCAACTTTTTTGTACCTGGCAGCACAATTACTAATTTTGACCAACCCTATATAAGGTAGAAGACATTTTCTTGCCCAAAAGTAATATGCAGGAACTCCCTAAGCTATGTCTAAAATTTAAACTTTCTACGAATCTCAGTGACTAGTAATGCAAATTTAACTAGAGCTATATTTTCAAGAAAATTAAGGAAAACAATTAATAAGTAGACAATCACTAGAGATAATGGACAGTTGTAGCATGTGAAATGCTACTGTTAGTAATTGTTATTTTTTCTTTCAAATTTAATTTTATATTACCTTTAATGTTGACAGTCTGGTGATTACCATTCAAGAAAAAAAAAGGTTTTTGCTGTTAATATCTAATGATAGCAATTATTAAACTAGAGGGGACGATTTTCGTTTAAATTTGAAATAGCAGTTAAGTACCAACGCTTTCCGTTCGCTATTTTTGGAAAGAAAGCTCTGCTTGTAGAGATTGCCCGTTTCTTCATTCCTTTTGAATGTTGCCGTTCGAGCTGAAAGATCGATCCTGGCTTGGGGGCAGCCCATCTTTCTTAAGTGCGAATACCGTTCTCGTGGAAACAAGTACCTTATCGGCCATCAGGCACTATTTTAAAGAAATAAAGTTGCGTAAAGAAATAATCCATTATTTACCAAAAAAAGTATTATCGGAAGTCTTGTGATTACCGGTTTGTTTGAGTTTGAATTTCAAACCCCCTCGTGATAGGCTCATTTTTAATTGGGTTGTTATTCATGGAATGCCTGTATTACTAAGGGTTTTCCGAGGAGCTGTTTTTCCGAGGAGCCTTTTCTCTCAACGAATACATTTCCATAAGGACACTTTTTCAAAAGAACACCACTTTCGTGGAGCGTGACATAGAGCTTTTGAAGCGATTCCTAGAGGAATCAAGTCCCTCACGAGTCGATACGTGTACCTCCACATTTGACGAAGAAAACTGAACTCCTATCTTTGATTCCAGGCTAGAATCTGCAACTTCTACTTGCAACTTCCCTCGTCAAGTGGCCGAGAACGGATGGCTACCGTGTTCTACCTCTTTGTTGGAATGGAGGCTTGTATAGAGTTTTATTTATACCTTTTATTATTTTTTGAATGAAATCTACTTTATGATCAATTAACAAAATTAATTGATATATTTTTTTCCTGATATGACATTTAAGTATTTGAAATTTCAATTTCGTATTCTTGACACCTAAGTGAACTTTAAATAAATATTTCCGATTTTTGATTTACAGTATTTACTATAGATTTTATCTCTACTTAACTTCTTATTCTTCTTAACTAATATTTAGAGAATGTACTTATATTTTATCAATTATAATCAATCAGTAATCTGAACAGAATTCAAGGTTAGTCAACATGCTCTTAATTTAAAATTATTAAGTAAGTAGCTACATCGTCGAAAATTGATCAATTTTTAACCCTGGGTCCTATAACTTATGTATTTGAGGATTTCTATTAGATCCCCTGACCATTTAACCGTTATTTAACCCAACTTTCGATTTCATACAGGTGCAAGTTGATTTTATTGAATTTATTTTTTAGGCAGAAGCTGACCATATTTATCGACACAATTTTCAATTATCAATTTTTTTTGTTGAATTAGTTTTCTGAAGACTTAAATCTTTTATTATTGTACATGCTAAACAAGAATGAGTTAGGTCGACTTCAAAAAAAGCGAAATCGAGCAATGCGGGCTATATTGAGTGTACCCAAGGATACGTCCATCGAATTCATGTTGAAGTTGCTTGGTTGGCTTTCTGTGGAATACTATTTAAAATATAAAACCCTTACATTGGTCCATAAGATTAAGATAGGATTAACTCCATCTTACCTGACCGTGAAGCTATCGAATAATTTCGACCAGCATTCCTATAATACTCGATCTCGTGATAATTTCAGACTTTGTAAAAAAAATAAAACTAGAACGGAGAAGTCCTTATTTCACAAGGGTCTAATTGCCTATAACAGTCTTGATGATGATATTAGACGGGACAATAGTTTGATTCGGTTTTAAAGGTCTTGGGGGTTTGTCTTCGTAATAGATATTTTTTTGTGAGCTAAATGTGGAGTCTAATGGCCGTTTGCACGGGTTCCCCTCAAAACTTACTCCTACGTAAGTGTAACCTAAATCTGAGGTGTACCTTAACGATTATTTTGTTTGCAAGGGTTCCCCTTGTCCAAAGTTTACCTAATAGTTGGAGCGGCTCGTGAGAAATACTGGTATTATTCGACATTTCATATTAAAATTGTGCCACTTCGTATACATGTTCCCTGGGCCTATTGGAGTGATTTGATTCGCAGAGCCGGAAGTTCCTTCCCTCAGGATTGAAAATGGCGCCAATTTTTATAATTTAGGCGAATTTCAGGCAACATTTTTTTTTAGAGCGACTTTTAGTTCAAAGTGTCGTTTTCGGGGTTCCCGAGGGTAAAAGTAACAAAAATAACATCCAAACTTAATTTCTGTGTGAGGACCATGATTCATTTCTTATATCTATGCCGATTTTATGATATCTTTATCGTCCGACAAGATTCGAAAGATTTTACTCGGGACAAAACTTAGTGTAGATTGCGATAGTTTATTATGTGTTTATTGTGCCGTGAAAGTAGGTACATATTCATTTGAAAAACGTAAGTACAATGTAGTTTATCACGAATAAAATCGCAGTGGAGTTTTGCGGCGTATTGGGCTTTACTCGTTATGGTTGCTCTCTAATATAACTGTCAATTGTCAATTGAGGTTAGGTTGCATTTCTTACGTCCTTGGTGTAGTGCTCCAACTTCAAAGTGTTAAAATTGTTAGACATCAGAGCAAAACAACCCAAATACGTCTTAAAAGTACTTTTTAGGCTTATTCTCTTGTAAAAACGTAAATTATCCGAAACTGTTGTGAGATGAAACTTTTTTCGCATTTTCTGGATTACTTCACTTCCTAATGAAAAGTAGGCTTGAAATGCATGTTTAACAAACAAATTCAAGCTTATAACAATGAAAAAAACCCTTCCGCATATATGTATGGATCTCAGCATCTCAGACAATGCCGAAAGGACGAAAAGGCGTAAAAGTGGTGTCTATTGCTTCTTTACCAGCGGCAGTGCATGATTTGGATTGGTCCTTATGCTGCCTATGTCAGTCAAAAGATGTAGAGGGACTCATCTGCCCAGCCAGCAATCCAAACCCTAAATAGAGAAATTCAGGTTATATATCTCTTGGTGAAACTCTGCAGGACCTGAGGGCATTGGAGGATGTTTTACCATCTAAAAGGAAAGTAGAAGATCTTGATGATGATTCTAGTATCTCGCAGACTCTGACTGAAAACAGTGCAAAGTATCACCAGAACTGTAGATCACAGTACAGAGGGGAAAAATTGTCTCGCCTGAAAAAATCCCTGGCAGAGGCAGCCGCAAATGATACTAATAGGCAAAGTTCACTGGTGAAAATGCTGACACAAATCGTGTCACTCGATCGTCAGTGCCCCTCGCAGCACCGAAATCCAGCAATGTTTTCTGTGCTTGAAAGAGGGAAAATGGAAACCGCCCCTTCATAGTGCATGTACTGATAAAGTTATAGAAAAAGTCAGGAATTGTGCCCAAATATTACAGGATTCTAAACTTTTAGCCACCCTAAGTGCCGGCGATATTTTCGTGCAGGAACTTAAATACCATCTGCTTGTCACCTACTGAATACCCTCCAAATCCCGCAACTTGATGGGGATGGACACGAGGCAATGTGAGCTGGGAACCAAACTGGACCAAGGAGGCACAAATATGGAAAGAGCTCCCAGTCCTTGAGAAATGCGGCTGAAAGTCAACTTGTGAGACCATGAGGTGCTCATGCTTGCGAAACAGCCTTCCCTGCACCCTACAATGTTCTAACTGCAAAGAACACTGCAAAAATCAGAGGCGAGTATATATAATAGTCAGCGTTTTTCCCCCGAAGGGATAAAAACGATATATTTCATACCTTGCCTAGGCTTGACCTGTGAGACTACACTCTACTTCATTCCACCTTTCGTGCCGTGTGTGCTACGCTTTTTCCTCTCCCCGCGCCGTCTAGTCACCACCCACCACTCCTTGCGCAGCGGAGGGGTCTCGTGGCGGTAGCCGAAGGCGACATTCGTCAGTACCTCAGGAGAAACCGTCGTCAAGTACTTACTATGGTCAAGCCTAGGCAAGGTATGAAATATATCGTTTTTATCCCTTCGGGGGAAAAACGCTGACTATTTCATTCCTGTGCCGTCGGCTTGACCTGTGAGAGGTTTTTGGTTTCTGACGACGCAGGAGAGCGTACTGTGATTACTGAAAATTACTAGAAGTTCTTATAGGGTCTGTGCTAAATAAAATACCAAAGATGGAGAACAAAGTAAAAAACGTTTTTAATTAAATAATAGTATCCAAATCGGTATAAACAGAAAAGTATAGTTCTTCGTATAAACATGCCACCAAAAGAAAACTAAAATAGGTAACTCTATAAAAGCCAAGAACAAAACACCGAAATGTATTCATATAAAGTTAAAAACGTTAAACAGCTTTGAAGCTGGTATCTACTAAAAACACATCAGCATCGTTCTTCGTAGGGGCCTTAAGGATTTCCTTAAAATAATGTTTAAAAACATTATGGTCGCTACTCCAGTTTCCACACTGCAGGATAGAGTCTATGGGGACGTTATGATCTCTTCTCGAGGAAGCGACCGCCGATCTGATACTTCCCGGGGCGAAATTAACATTAATTTCGGAAAGAGCAGTCTTAACCCATCCAGCGATTACTGCTCTAGATGCAGGGGCCACTCGGCCTCGTGAGGTAATGAATAAAGAATCTAGAGCATTAATTGCTCTTCTTCTGTCAGCAGAAATGGAGATCAATACCTTCGTCCAATATATGGGATCCAGCCTCCTAGTGGGAACTTTTAAGATATTCCATCCTGATTGTCTATGGTAGCCTCGGTCTGTCTTTGACCCGAAATCTGGCCAAAAGGTTATCGACTGATCATCTATTATCATGCTATTTCTGTCAATTCTTAGCAAAGTTAGGTCATGTATCCTTCTTCCCGAAGCTAGAAGTAATATTAGAGCAAGGTGACGTGAGACTTGAAAGATACTTTCTTCACTGATGTTCACTGTCTTCATCCAATTAATCAGAAGTGATACATCCCAAATGTGTTTCCTAACAGTACGAGGTTTCACTAGTTCAATAGCCTTGATCATCTGTTTCACTAAAGGCTTACCCGAAATATCCTCTCTTCGTAGGGGATTTGCCAATGTTGCAATTGCCGATTTATGCACCTTTATGGTATCGGCTGACAAGCCCCTCACTCTATGAAGAAAACTCAGGTGTTGAGCCACTGTTGATGCCTCTGGGGCATTGGGATTTAGATGCAGAGTTTTACATCTCTCCAACCATGCTTTCCAAGGGGCTGAGTAAGTCTTTAGTGAGGATTTCCTCCATGCATTCTCTAATAACCGGTGATCTTCATCCGACCAGGCCGCGGTAATCTTGGACCACCCCGTATTTTCCATGCCTCCAAACGTAAGTTTCTGGCGTTGGGTAGGCTTAATCCGGTTGTTGCATCTATTATGTGGTGGTGTAAGTCTCTGATCCGGAGAGGTCGATCTATTGCTCTCGACCTCAGATCTGCCCTCCAAAAGACTTTCTCCCATCTGGGGACTATTAGAATGGACGTCCCTTCGGCCTTGTTCAGGTGGGACAGGACCCGTGGTATTAGGGAAGGTGGGGGGAATATCCATGCTAACTTGAACTGCCATGTCCTGCTGAAGGCATCGATGAAAATGGCTGTCCTGTCTCTTATGTCCCTCGAGACGTAAGAAGGGACTACTTTCGACATTCTGGTGGCAAAGAGGTCGATCTCGGGAGTACCCCATCTCTGAAATATCATCCTGGTTATCCTGTCTGATAAGTGCCAATCTGCTAGATGCCTGCGCCTGGAAAGGCTGTCGGCTATGTCGTTGTAGGCACCGGGGATGTACTGAGGAACGATATCTATCTTCTGCTCGTAGGCTATTTCTAGCAGATGAGAAACCATTTCTGTAAGTTTCGGAGATCTGGTCCCCCCCTGATTTTTTATATAGCCTACGACAGTCTTGTTGTCTGATTGAACAATAACTCTTTTGTTTTTTAATTGGTGTAGTTCCCTTTGAAACGCCTGTATGACTGCGTAGAGTTCTCTTCTGTTGATGTGCCAGAGTCTCTGATCTTTTTCCCACGTGCCACTGACAAGCTTTCCGTTTATTTGTGCTCCCCAGCCGATATCCGATGCATCCGAGGTCACGAGGATTGTCTCCCTTGAACCGGATAGGGCGGAAGATTTCTGGAGGTTTCTTACCCACCAAGAGCATTCTTCTAGAGCTTCTGAGGGTATCAGGAATTTTCTCTTTTTCTGAAAGTCCGGGAGACTGTTCGCTGCTCTCTGTAGGGATCTGGAGTGTAACCTTCCTAGGGGAATCGTGAAAGAGGCAAAGTTTAGCTTCCCCAACAGTATTTTCGCTAACTCCCAGTTCCAAGTCTTGGTTGACGTAATGATGTCCAAGTCTTTTCTTATAGACTCGACCTTCTTTGCCGGTAGGTATGACACATTTCTCACCGAATCCCAAACGATCCCCAGGTACTCCAGACTCTGTGATGGTTCCATTGTCGACTTTTCCTTGTTTACGACCCAACCGAGGGATTCCAGAAAAAGCACCGCGTTTACAGCGTCTTCCTTCAACCTTAAGGGGTCCTGTCCTGCTATTAGGAAATCGTCTAGATAAACTAGGACCCTCATGCCCATCTCTCTGAGCTTCGAAGCTACCCAGTTTGAAATTCTGGCAAACGTCAGCGGGGCTGTTGACAGGCCGAAGGGCAGGCACGTAAAATGAAGTACCCTGCCCTGGTGGACTATAGAAAGGAACTTTCGATGCTGAGCTTTCACGGGTATGTGAAAATACGCCTGCGAGATGTCTAATTTCACTAAGAAGTCCCTCTCCTGGAGAAATTCGACAACCTTGAAATGATTTATCAACCTGAATTTTCTTGGGAGTAAATTGTCGTTTAGGCTCCGAAGGTTTATTATAGGTCGTATGGATCCATCCGATTTTAGCACTGGGAACATGGTCGATAAAAAGCCTAGAGTTTCTGTTGAGCTTTCCAGAATGCCCTGCTCCAGAAGAGACTGAATTTCTGAATCCATTCCCTCTGTGTTGAATTTTGGCAATATGCTGCCCAAAAGCGGGACTAAAGGTGGCTTCTTCACAAAGGGAATCGAATATCCCTTTATTACATTTAAAACGGCTTGCGGCGCTCCCCCCCGTTCCCATGTCTCCAGGAATCTGCAGAGCCTTCCCCCCCTGAATCCCCCTGTCTCAGGAGGTGTGAGATTTCTTTGATGTGTGGGTCCTGGAAGCTTTGGATCGGGATGGAGCTTTTTTATGGTGTGTGCCGCTCCCTGATGGTCCTCTCCACGCCTCGGCGACTTTAGCGGAGTAAGGAGTATGTCGTCGATTCGGGTACCTTTGCGTTTTAGAGATTTTGCCAGAGGCGGTGTTAGCGTAAGTGGACCTTCTCGGAAGTAGTGGTTTTCTACTGGGGGCAGGAAAAAATGCGGGTTGTGCCGGCTGCTTCATTAACTCCGCTAACTGTTTCTCACAAAAGAGGTGGGTCGTGGATGGCGGGATCGCACTAAGGAGGGATGCTTGGTATTCCTCCTTGGGAAGTAAACCCTTTCTTCTCTGCTCGATTACCTCCGCCCGACGACCACAGACATATTGTAAAACATCATCGGAGATTTCCTTAAAAGGTGATTCTGCTGAGAATAGGGCAGCTTTCAGATCCTGTTTCACAGATGGATGCCTATTTGAAAGCTCTCTTACCGAGTTAGCTAAAGCCTCCCTTTGCAAAAGGAGCCCGTGTACGATAGTACCAAGAGTGAAATCCATTTTAGACAGCTGCTCTTGTGGGGAGCTTACAGAAGAGTTCCTTACGAGCGCTGGGTTGATTTTGAGAGCACTAAAGACTGGTGAGGCATGCAGCTTCTTCTGTACCTCCGTATACCTTATCTGATTGAATGATAGTTCGCCAAGTCGCTGGCAACCGATTCCCTGGGTCGCAATGTGAGGCTTTGGTGCTGGGATTGAAGGTTCTTGCTCTCGGGTCGAAGGAGAAAAATCAAAGTCATCCTCTAACATAGGTTCAGGCGGAACCCATGGAGCTAAGGGTGATACGTTGGATGGAACGTAAGGTGGCGGAGACGTAGGGGGAATATTCTCTTCATCGGCTGAAGATTCGACCTCCTCCGAATAATAATCTTGAGCATCCTCTTCTGGGGCATCAAATTTTTTCATGAGTGATTCCAGCATGTTTTTCATCTAACTCTGACTCTGTTCTAGCTTGTCCAGTCTGCTAGCTTTCTTTGACTTCGAGGAGCATGAATATGTAGAAATGGAATCGTCCATTTCTTCATAACGTCTGGCGATCTCCTTCGATGCCTCCTTCCTACTTAGAAGAAGGGGTTTCAGGTCTTGTAAAGCGGCTAGAACTAGCTCATTTTGCGCAGCTGAACCTCTGACTCTGGCGGCTAAAGTAGAAGGGCCAATAATTAAGCCGTTACAGAAAGGCCAACTGAGCATCTTGATCTTCATGTCTCTGTAAGCCCTCTCCGGCAACGAAGAACAATCAGGAGAAAAAGCTAGGGCTAATCCAGCCGTTGGTAGAGCAAATCTAATTTTGTTAAGTATCTGGGGATCCATCTTCTCCCCCAGAAGGTCGTCTTTTGATAATGTGTGGACCTTCCACCTACGCCAGCCTTCAGGAAGGTGATCGACGGCCAGCTGCTTGATTCTGCGAAGAAGAACATTATCTTCGGGGTTATCGGCATCCTTATCCAGCAGTGATTCGAGGGTAGACAGTCCCAACAATGGACTCACCTGAAAAAGAAATCTCTCTCAGTAATCCAAACCCTGCCTGAAACTGTATAGCTTGAAATCGTGCGACCAGAAAAATTTTCAATTCTGACCCGTACGGCTCACAGTTCTCACCAATGGCCCGCTAGCCTAGCCCATACGGCCCATACGGCTCATCTGGTCCCAGAGGGACCATTAAATTTGACACGCACGGCTCGAAAAGTTGAGCCGTATAGTTCGAAAAGTTGAGCCGTACGGCTCGAAAAATGGAGCCGTACGGCTCGAAAGTTGAGCCGTACGGCTCAGAAATCTGGCACGTACGTGTCGCTAAGTTGAGCCGTACGGAAGATGAGCCGTACGGAAGATGAGCCGTACGGAAGATGAGCCGTACGGAAGATGAGCCGTACGGCTCGCAGATTTGAGCCCTACGGATCACAAAGTCCTACAGCTCGCAAAGTTGAGCCTCACGGCCCAACAAATTGAGGCCTACGGCTCAAACAATTGAGGCCTACGGCTCAGAAATTCTAGTCTAACGAAGTAGACTTGACTTGTAGGTGCTGTCCGCAGGGTTGCCCGTACGGACCACTACTGATCCAGAATGGATACAGGGCAGTTTACTAGCACTCTTAAAGCACGTCTGGCTGGCAGGCCGCGCCAGCATCTGTCCTTGTAACAAGGTACAGACTCAATAAAGTTCACTGCACAACATACCTATAAACAAAATGAACAATAAACTTACCATCTTTAAGCACAAACTAAAAATTCACAATTCACCGTTGTAAAATGGTTAGTACTAATATAAAATTTTGAACGGCACTCGCCGTTGAACTGAACACCCTGCGTATAGCAGCGCAACAACACACTTCACTCTCGGTGAAATAAGAGCGTACTGACGAATGTCGCCTTCGGCTACCGCCACGAGACCCCTCCGCTGCGCAAGGAGTGGTGGGTGGCGACTAGACGGTGCGGGGAGAGGAAAAAGCGTAGCACACACGGCACGAAAGGTGGAATGAAGTAGAGTGTAGTCTCACAGGTCAAGCCGACGGCACAGGAATGAAATATGCTTATTATGATGGACAACACTAGTAAAGGGGCTAGGACAGTTCGAGCGCAAAATCAGCCATTTTCCCATGTAAATCTCCATAAGAAAATCTAAGGTCCGATTTGGCAATTTTTGTACCGTTCAAGGTCATCCGTCCAGCCCGCCAGCCGCGACTAAGCCCCGCCCCCTTGCCAGTGCCCGTGTCTTTCATCGGTCGCACTAACTGGTCAGCCGCCGCTGCGTTCGGGGTCATTGACCGCTCGTGACTTGGTACCTCATTCAAGGTGCATTGTACTGATGATGACATTACTAATAATAAAAACGTCGTTTCGCCATCAGGTCTGATGATGACGTAACTAATAATAAAAACGTCATTTAGCCATCGGGTCTGATGATGACGTAACTAATAATAAAAACATCGTTTCGCCATCGGGTCGTCAACGTTTATTGCAACCGCAGCGAAACCTTAACTTGTTACTTTCCTGTGACCTGCGATAAACAAGCTCTGACTAGTCTGTAGCCAATCACCAGCTTCGTATCCACCTGCACACTCTAGCGAACTTTTCCTAGAAATATGGGCCATCGTTTTAATTTTATTGTTGCTTATTACGCTGGCATCCTGCGATAAGCAAGTCCTAACCAGTCTCTAACCAATCCGAAGGCTGAGGTCTCTCGTCTCAATATAAGAGACAAGCGACAACAAGCCGGAGATTTTTTTTATTATTATTTACATCATATTAATAGCTACAACGCTTTCGCTAGTATTCAAATCAAAATCGCTGCTTGTTCGAGTGACTTGTTGAAAGTGATCAGTAAACTTTTGGATTGCGCCTATTTCTATATCAGTGTTGGAGTTAACAAAAGCGTAAGTATTATTACAGTTATTATTATTATCAACATGACTCATCATTTATACAAATATTTTTTTGCAAAATAATTCCGTCTCAAGTTTTTTCCATAAGGATTTTCCTAGAATTTTTGCTTCAAATATTCATTTCCTATCAATAATATATTGTTAAATTACATCAACATGTTCACCAACAAAACCAAAAATTAAGCAATCGCGTCACATAGGAAATTGCACTGCTTGAGCCGTCCTGCCGCAATACTGATAAACTATTTTTATTTAGAATAAACAATATAACCTGTGACAATAATAGGCGTTACGTCATCAGGGTGTCTGTGAATATTTTCGTCGTATGACGTGATCGTTGGCGCCATCTAGCGTACATAGTGTAAAGTTCGATGTGTCCTAATATAGGATGATGTAGTGGTAAATAAGGAAAATTCGTGACTGCCGCCGACGTTTAATGTGGGAATTTTATAAACAAGGGTATCATATTTCACGGTTATTTTTACTTATAACTGATGAGCGTTTCCATTCTAGCAAAAACAACAAGCTCAAACTTGCATTTATATTTTGTCGATGATAAACAAAACATGTATGAATATTTTCACTGCCGACCAACTACCTACATATATTTAAAAACATTCCAGCACATAGCCCCATAATACTTCCAGTCATGTTGGACATTATCTATTACCCAACTAACAATCCTTGGGGCCAAAAAAAGGGTGATGTCAAAAATTTTAAAAAGTACCTAACTATACCATAACTCTTTTGAGGAGGGGACAGCAAAGCTGCTTTTTCCGGGGTGTGCGCAACCCTAACTATCAAGGGAATATCTGAAAACCGGATTTTGACCATCTGCGCAGGATCTCTTAGGGCCTTATTCTATTTTTTCGATTATTTCGCCTTCTAGCCATCCGATTCACTTCGTTCTTTTACCAAAAATTTTCAAATAATTAGTCGCGTATTTGAAGACTAGTTCCACCCGTTTAGCATATGCCAAAAGGGCCGTATTCAATTTTTTCAATTAATTAACGTTCTATCGACCCGATCCAATTTATTCTTCTGCCAAAAATTTCTAAATAATTAGTGGCATCAATGAAGTCTAGTTCTACCCGTTTAGCATACTCCAAAAGGGCCGTATTAAGTTTTTTCGTATATTCCACTCTCTATTGGCCCGATTTAATTTATTCTTTTACCAAAAACTTCTAAATAATTATTGACATCAATGAAGACTAGTTCCAGCCATTTAGCATACGCTAACAGGACCGTAACCAGTTTTTTTCGATAAATCCACTTTCTAGTGGTCCAATTTAATTCATTCTTTTACCAAACATATATTCCCAGTAGGTAATGCATTGGAATGTAAATATTTTAGTATAGAAAATCCTAAACACAAAACAGCAGACATTTAGATTTCAAGATAACATTTAACCATAGGCTAGATCTGAATAAAGAGTATACAAAAAAAATATAAGAGTTGGGGGACCTTTCCTATCTTTTGGCTTTACCTTTCTATAATTTCTATGGACTTTCTATACAGTTCCAGATGACTTCGAGCGAGCCTGTAATCTCAACCATACGAGTTTAGATCTGGATCAGCAAGTCACAAAGCTTATTAACTAGAATGTTTGTACCTGTATACAAAAAAAAGCGCTCAAAATAGCTGAAAACCCATATATGCTTCATGTTTCCATTGATTCTTATGAAAATCCTTCTCAAAAATCTGATAGTCGAGGAGCCTTTTTTGTCGCTGTCATAAAATCATTCAGTCCTCCGTCCGTTCTGATACTTATAGTTCTGCCACAGCTAATTTTCATTCATTACTTTGCAGTTCCTCAAAGAGTGAAGACGCGCATAGCCTATCTCTTCTATACAGATTTACGAGTTTGTGAAAATTATTAGCCATTTCCGGTAAGTTCTAAAAAATATACCCCAAATAAAACTAAGCGTCATTCTAAAACCTATTATTTTTATTTCAGATTAGAAGATGTCTCTCTTCGCAGATTTAGTGAAACATATAGCCTCTCTCCTGGGGCTACTCACGCCAAAATATAATGATAACATCGCTAAAGAAGGCCTGGAGGAATGTACTCGAGGACTAAGAAAGCTCAACAAAGCGATCAAACAAGCAACATGCATTGGTGAAAAGCAGCACTTAGAGTCATGTCTGCGAAATATAAAAAGTATGAGGAATCAGTTCAAAAATATGCAAAAGAAAGGCGCAGGACTTTCAGCACGTCCTGAAGGAGCAAGAGAGCGGGTGCATTGGGATGATTCAGTTTCAGCTTTCAGCAGCAGAATCAGAACAGGCGTGATTTCAAACTTGAAGCACAAGGATCCACAAGCGTTTTTCGAAGACTGCAAGAAACTTTTCAAGAGACGTATTAATAACGCTCTTAAAAAATATGAAGCCATTAAAGTTAATGCTGCTTTCTGTGGGAAATTTACAATTGTAAAAGGCGATAAAGTAGTTAAAGAATTCAAGTATTTCACCACATCCAACGCTGCCATCTTTAAAGATACTGATCTGGATCAGTGGTTCAACGCTGAGGTTTCAAACCCAATTATGCATGAGTTGGAAGAATTCCAAGAACGAGATAGCGGTTGGGCCCTAGAGAAGATAGTGAATTTAGGCATTAACATTAACAAATTCACGCCTCAACTAGGATCTTCATACATCGAGCTACCTCCATCAATAAAGTGTAAAGAAGCTTGTATAAACGTGAAAAACAATGACCAGGCTTGCTTCGCATGGGCTGTTATTTCAGCTCTCTTTCCAGCTGAAAAAGATCCTCAAAGATTAAGCAAATACCCAGATTTTAGAGAAGTGTTGAAGCTGAAAGGGATTCAGTTTCCGATGACCTTAGGACAGATTGCCAGTTTTGAGAAACAAAATAGCCTATCTGTAAATGTTTACAAGCTCGAAAAATCCAAGAAAAACTTTAAAGTCTTACCAGCATTCTTAACAAAAATCAAACATGAAAAACATGTTAACCTCCTGCTCATTCAAGATCAATATTCAGAGGAGAAGGATTGTGAGGAGGGAAAAAATATAGTTCCAGAAAAGTACCATTATGTATGGATTAAAAACCTCTCCCGTCTAATATCTTCCCAGTTGAGTAAGCATGATGGGAAAAAACACATCTGCGATCGCTGTCTGCACTATTTCAGATCGCAAGAAAAGCTCAACAAACACCTTGAAGATTGTATCAAGATCAATGAAACAGCTATTAGGATGCCAGAAATCGGAAAAAATATATTGAAGTTCAAAAATTTTAAAAACAAGGAAAGAGCGCCCTTTATAGTATATGCGGATTTGGAGAGCGTTTTGAGCCCAACAAAGGAGGATCCTACAAGGACTCAGCGACATATTCCAGCTGCTGTAGGATATTATCTGAAGTGTGCTTATGATGATAGTCTTTCCTTCTACAACTCATATCGCGGCGCAGACTGTATGCAGTGGTTCGCTGATGAGATGGCTCAGTTAGCAGAAAATATCGCAACTGTATTCTGGTGTCCCTACGACATTGATATGACTAAAGCCGAAGAAACAGAGTTTCAGAAAGCTACACATTGTTACATCTGCGAGCACCCGTTCAATTCGCCAAGTGATAAGGTTCGAGATCACAATCACTTGATTCCTAACAACAACTACAGAGGTGCTGCCCATTCGTCGCCATGTAACATTAATCAACAAGATTCACACGTGATATCTGTGGTGTTTCATAACTTGAGCGGCTACGATGCCCATTTTATCATTGAAGACATAGCTAACAAACTGAAAGGATCTATTGATTTGTTGCCAATAACAAAGGAAAAATACATATCATTTACAAAACACATTGATGCCTACCCCGTTCATTTCCGATTCATAGATAGTTTCCGATTTATGAATTCATCGTTGGATAAACTAGCATCATATTTACCCGGACATCCTAACCTAAAGGCACAGTTCAGCGGGCTAGATGAAGATAAGCTACAACTTCTTACAAAAAAGGGGGTGATGCCCTATGATTACATTGACTCGTTTGATCGTTTCAATGAAGCCTGTTTGCCGCCTATAGAAGCATTTTACAACACACTGAATGATGCACCATGTCCTAGAAGATTATATCAAAGGGCACAACGCGTATGGATCAACTTCAATTGCCAAGACTTGGGTGATTATATCGATCTATATATGAAAACTGATATTTTATTGCTCGCCGATGTATTTGAACAATTTCGCACGAGCTGTCTCAAAACATATGATTTGGATCCTGCACACTACTACACTTTACCAGGTTTCACTTGGGATGCGATGTTGAAGTATACTAAGCAAGAATTAGAACTACTGGTTGATCCCGACATGTTCCTCTTTGTGGAACGAGGTATTAGAGGTGGTTTAAGTCAAGTATGTGCAAAAAGACAAGCTCAAGCAAATAATAAATACATACCTAACTATAATCCCAAAAAAGATGACTCATACCTGATGTACTTCGATGTTAATAACCAGTATGGATGGGCAATGTCTCAGTATCTTCCCTATGGGGGATTTGAATGGGCGGACACCAGCATTGATGTTACCACTATAAGTGACGATGCCCAAGAAGGATATATTCTTGAAGTAGACTTGAAATATCCGCGTCATTTACACGGCACACATAAGGATATACCTTTTTGTCCACAACACATCAATCCTAAAACTGGTGAAACTCCAAAAACATCAAAGGACCTAACTAAGCTAATGGCTACCCTCCACTCCAAGCAGAAATATATAATCCATTATCGAGCTTTGAAGCAAGCGTTAGCGCATGGTTTGATTCTCAGCAAAATACATCGAGTATTGAAATTTGACCAGTCTCCATGGTTGAAACCCTACATTGATTTAAATACAAAGCTACGACAGGCTGCTGAAAATGAGTTTGAAAAAAATTTATTCAAGCTGATGAATAACGCCGTTTTCGGTAAAACCATAGAAAACATAAGAAAAAGAGTGAATATCCGTCTCCTCACTAAATGGTTGGGTAGATATGGAGCTGAGGCGTATATATCAAAGCCTGAGTTTAAGAACTGTACAATCTTCAATGAAAATCTAGTGGCGGTGGAGTTGCGGAAACTAGAGATTTACTTGAATAAGCCAATATACATTGGACAAGCAATTCTAGATCTTGCAAAAACCACCATCTACGATTTTCATTACGGCTACATGAAAAAAGAATTTGAAGATAATTGTTCAGTTCTATACACCGATACCGACAGTCTCATTTATGAGATAACTGGGAGAGATCCATATGAAATTATTCGGCGGGACTGCTACAAATATTTTGATACATCGGACTATCCAAAAAATAATCAATACAGTATACCTTTGGTCAACAAAAAAGTCCTTGGTCTTATGAAAGACGAAAACAATGGCATTCCTATGACGAATTATGTTGGCCTCCGATCAAAATTGTATGCAATTAAAGTTATGGTAACAGACGGAGATATAGAGAAGAAGAAAAAAGAATTACTTGATGAAGAGTTTGATGAAGCTGAAATTGAACTTATTTTATTGAATTATGGTGTTTCCAAAAAAGCAAAGGGTGTTAAGTCACAAGTTGTTCAAACTAAGATAACGTTTGATGACTACATAGAATGCTTAGCAACCTATAGCGAAAAAAATATTACGCAAAATTTGATACAATCGCAGAAGCATGTAGTATATTCAATCACCCAAGAAAAAATTGCCTTAAGCCCATTTGATGATAAACGTTACATTTTATCTAATAGTTACAACACTCTTCCTTGGGGACATTACTCAATTCAAGAGCGAATCCTAGGATTGAATGTCACTTAACATTAATAGGTCTCCTTTTTACTTGTTATATTTTTTTTAGTTTAATCTTTAAGTTGTCAAGAAAATGTAAATATTTTATATACATAGTCATAGATATTAATGCAGTAATATTATATTTTTCCACTACTCGCCTACAATATTTTTTTCAAGTTTAAATAGTTTAGCCATTGTAAATATTTTATATACATAGTCATAGATATTATTGCAGTGGTATGATTTTATAGTTATTTTTTTTCTGTACAAAAAATGTAATTTTTTTATAATAATTTAGATAAAAAAACACGATATCCATCCTTGGAGGACACCAATACCTATAAATAGTAATTTAGTAATAATTGAAAAAATCTTTCGTTTAGCTGTAGCTAATATTCCTGCACAAAATGTAATTCTTATAATAATTTAGATTAAAAAAAAACACGATATCCATCCTTCGAGGACACTGATACCTGTAGATAGTAATTTAGTAATTGTAAAATTTATAGTTTAGCTCTAATTAATATTCCTGCACAAAATGTAATTCTTATAATAATTCAGATAAAAACGCGATAGGTATCCTTCCTTAGGGGACGCCATACCTATAGTAATCATAGTAAATAAGTAATTGAGAAAAAAAAACAATAGTTTTAGCTGAAGTTATTATTATTTTTATACAAAATGTGAATTTTTTAATGTTTACTTCAGTCACTTTAACGTAATACTTATACCATTGTAATTGTACTACTAATAAAGTTGAAAAAAAAAAAAAATGTAATTTTGATAATAATTTAAATAAAAAATATTTTCTAAAAACAATGCTTTACTTATTTTTCACAAACACCACCGAATGCGTGTGAAAATTCAGCACACAAGAATTAGCACCAAGCCAATAGAAACAATTAATTTTCCTATTAATTACCGTTCTATCATTTTGATTCACGATTTTTCTTTTTCTGAAATAAATACTCAAAGTGAAACAAAAGTATTAGTACCTAGAGAAACTTTTTTATTAAATCAATGCAAGATACGTTCATGCAGCCATATTCAGGGTCTTATTAAAAATTAAACTATAAAAAGTTTAAGTTACTTAGTCATCTGAGTCAGTTATCTAAACACGCAATTTCAATAGGGGCATAATGAAAAACAAAACTATAAAGAGGTGAAGTTCTATAATAGTTGCTATAACTAGCTGAGAGCACGTTCAGACTGGAAGATTTCTGACCTGCGCGTTAGGTCCCCCGATATCCAAACGGATACAGGACTGATTTTAGACTAGTCTGTATACAGCAATACAGGTCTAGAGAAAGGTCCGTATACAGCTGCTATACAGGTCTATAGACAGACCTGTCTCGAAAAGCTGTCTCTATAGACAGAGGTGTCTCGAAAAGCTGTCTCTATAGACAGACCTTTCTCGAATAGCTGTCTCTATAGACAGAGCTGTCTCGAATAGCTGTCTCTATAGACAGACCTGTCTCGAAAAGCTGTCTCTATAGACAGAGCTGTCTCGAAAAGCTGTCTCTATAGACAGACCTGTCTCGAAAAGCTGTCTCTATAGACAGACCTGTCTCGAAAAGCTGTCTCTATAGATAGAGCTGTCTCGAAATGCTGTCTCTATAGACAGAGCTAAGGTAATATACATATCGTCGGGCAGCTATGATTGACACGGCCTGGTACGCTTAAGTGTACATCAATCATATACAGGGTGACAAAAATACAAAAATAGCTAACAGGTTATCTGTCTATAGAGACAGCTTTTCGAGACACCTCTGTCTATAGAGACAGCTTTTCGAGACAGGTCTGTCTATAGACCTGTATAGCAGCTGTATACGGACCTTTCTCTAGACCTGTATTGCTGTATACAGACTAGTCTAAAATCAGTCCTGTATCCGTTTGGATATCGGGGGACCTAACGCGCAGGTCAGAAATCTTCCAGTCTGAACGTGCTCTCAGCTAGTTATAGCAACTATTATAGAACTTCACCTCTTTATAGTTTTGTTTTTCATTATGCCCCTATTGAAATTACGTGTTTAGATAACTGACTCAGATGACTAAGTAACTTAAACTTTTTATAGTTTAATTTTTAATAAGACCCTGAATATGGCTGCATGAACGTATCTTGCATTGATTTAATAAAAAAGTTTCTCTAGGTACTAATACTTTTGTTTCACTTTGAGTATTTATTTCAGAAAAAGAAAAATCGTGAATCAAAATGATAGAACGGTAATTAATAGGAAAATTAATTGTTTCTATTGGCTTGGTGCTAATTCTTGTGTGCTGAATTTTCACACGCATTCGGTGGTGTTTGTGAAAAATAAGTAAAGCATTGTTTTTAGAAAATATTTTTTATTTAAATTATTATCAAAATTACATTTTTTTTTTTTTTCAACTTTATTAGTAGTACAATTACAATGGTATAAGTATTACGTTAAAGTGACTGAAGTAAACATTAAAAAATTCACATTTTGTATAAAAATAATAATAACTTCAGCTAAAACTATTGTTTTTTTTTCTCAATTACTTATTTACTATGATTACTATAGGTATGGCGTCCCCTAAGGAAGGATACCTATCGCGTTTTTATCTGAATTATTATAAGAATTACATTTTGTGCAGGAATATTAATTAGAGCTAAACTATAAATTTTACAATTACTAAATTACTATCTACAGGTATCAGTGTCCTCGAAGGATGGATATCGTGTTTTTTTTTAATCTAAATTATTATAAGAATTACATTTTGTGCAGGAATATTAGCTACAGCTAAACGAAAGATTTTTTCAATTATTACTAAATTACTATTTATAGGTATTGGTGTCCTCCAAGGATGGATATCGTGTTTTTTTATCTAAATTATTATAAAAAAATTACATTTTTTGTACAGAAAAAAAATAACTATAAAATCATACCACTGCAATAATATCTATGACTATGTATATAAAATATTTACAATGGCTAAACTATTTAAACTTGAAAAAAATATTGTAGGCGAGTAGTGGAAAAATATAATATTACTGCATTAATATCTATGACTATGTATATAAAATATTTACATTTTCTTGACAACTTAAAGATTAAACTAAAAAAAATATAACAAGTAAAAAGGAGACCTATTAATGTTAAGTGACATTCAATCCTAGGATTCGCTCTTGAATTGAGTAATGTCCCCAAGGAAGAGTGTTGTAACTATTAGATAAAATGTAACGTTTATCATCAAATGGGCTTAAGGCAATTTTTTCTTGGGTGATTGAATATACTACATGCTTCTGCGATTGTATCAAATTTTGCGTAATATTTTTTTCGCTATAGGTTGCTAAGCATTCTATGTAGTCATCAAACGTTATCTTAGTTTGAACAACTTGTGACTTAACACCCTTTGCTTTTTTGGAAACACCATAATTCAATAAAATAAGTTCAATTTCAGCTTCATCAAACTCTTCATCAAGTAATTCTTTTTTCTTCTTCTCTATATCTCCGTCTGTTACCATAACTTTAATTGCATACAATTTTGATCGGAGGCCAACATAATTCGTCATAGGAATGCCATTGTTTTCGTCTTTCATAAGACCAAGGACTTTTTTGTTGACCAAAGGTATACTGTATTGATTATTTTTTGGATAGTCCGATGTATCAAAATATTTGTAGCAGTCCCGCCGAATAATTTCATATGGATCTCTCCCAGTTATCTCATAAATGAGACTGTCGGTATCGGTGTATAGAACTGAACAATTATCTTCAAATTCTTTTTTCATGTAGCCGTAATGAAAATCGTAGATGGTGGTTTTTGCAAGATCTAGAATTGCTTGTCCAATGTATATTGGCTTATTCAAGTAAATCTCTAGTTTCCGCAACTCCACCGCCACTAGATTTTCATTGAAGATTGTACAGTTCTTAAACTCAGGCTTTGATATATACGCCTCAGCTCCATATCTACCCAACCATTTAGTGAGGAGACGGATATTCACTCTTTTTCTTATGTTTTCTATGGTTTTACCGAAAACGGCGTTATTCATCAGCTTGAATAAATTTTTTTCAAACTCATTTTCAGCAGCCTGTCGTAGCTTTGTATTTAAATCAATGTAGGGTTTCAACCATGGAGACTGGTCAAATTTCAATACTCGATGTATTTTGCTGAGAATCAAACCATGCGCTAACGCTTGCTTCAAAGCTCGATAATGGATTATATATTTCTGCTTGGAGTGGAGGGTAGCCATTAGCTTAGTTAGGTCCTTTGATGTTTTTGGAGTTTCACCAGTTTTAGGATTGATGTGTTGTGGACAAAAAGGTATATCCTTATGTGTGCCGTGTAAATGACGCGGATATTTCAAGTCTACTTCAAGAATATATCCTTCTTGGGCATCGTCACTTATAGTGGTAACATCAATGCTGGTGTCCGCCCATTCAAATCCCCCATAGGGAAGATACTGAGACATTGCCCATCCATACTGGTTATTAACATCGAAGTACATCAGGTATGAGTCATCTTTTTTGGGATTATAGTTAGGTATGTATTTATTATTTGCTTGAGCTTGTCTTTTTGCACATACTTGACTTAAACCACCTCTAATACCTCGTTCCACAAAGAGGAACATGTCGGGATCAACCAGTAGTTCTAATTCTTGCTTAGTATACTTCAACATCGCATCCCAAGTGAAACCTGGTAAAGTGTAGTAGTGTGCAGGATCCAAATCATATGTTTTGAGACAGCTCGTGCGAAATTGTTCAAATACATCGGCGAGCAATAAAATATCAGTTTTCATATATAGATCGATATAATCACCCAAGTCTTGGCAATTGAAGTTGATCCATACGCGTTGTGCCCTTTGATATAATCTTCTAGGACATGGTGCATCATTCAGTGTGTTGTAAAATGCTTCTATAGGCGGCAAACAGGCTTCATTGAAACGATCAAACGAGTCAATGTAATCATAGGGCATCACCCCCTTTTTTGTAAGAAGTTGTAGCTTATCTTCATCTAGCCCGCTGAACTGTGCCTTTAGGTTAGGATGTCCGGGTAAATATGATGCTAGTTTATCCAACGATGAATTCATAAATCGGAAACTATCTATGAATCGGAAATGAACGGGGTAGGCATCAATGTGTTTTGTAAATGATATGTATTTTTCCTTTGTTATTGGCAACAAATCAATAGATCCTTTCAGTTTGTTAGCTATGTCTTCAATGATAAAATGGGCATCGTAGCCGCTCAAGTTATGAAACACCACAGATATCACGTGTGAATCTTGTTGATTAATGTTACATGGCGACGAATGGGCAGCACCTCTGTAGTTGTTGTTAGGAATCAAGTGATTGTGATCTCGAACCTTATCACTTGGCGAATTGAACGGGTGCTCGCAGATGTAACAATGTGTAGCTTTCTGAAACTCTGTTTCTTCGGCTTTAGTCATATCAATGTCGTAGGGACACCAGAATACAGTTGCGATATTTTCTGCTAACTGAGCCATCTCATCAGCGAACCACTGCATACAGTCTGCGCCGCGATATGAGTTGTAGAAGGAAAGACTATCATCATAAGCACACTTCAGATAATATCCTACAGCAGCTGGAATATGTCGCTGAGTCCTTGTAGGATCCTCCTTTGTTGGGCTCAAAACGCTCTCCAAATCCGCATATACTATAAAGGGCGCTCTTTCCTTGTTTTTAAAATTTTTGAACTTCAATATATTTTTTCCGATTTCTGGCATCCTAATAGCTGTTTCATTGATCTTGATACAATCTTCAAGGTGTTTGTTGAGCTTTTCTTGCGATCTGAAATAGTGCAGACAGCGATCGCAGATGTGTTTTTTCCCATCATGCTTACTCAACTGGGAAGATATTAGACGGGAGAGGTTTTTAATCCATACATAATGGTACTTTTCTGGAACTATATTTTTTCCCTCCTCACAATCCTTCTCCTCTGAATATTGATCTTGAATGAGCAGGAGGTTAACATGTTTTTCATGTTTGATTTTTGTTAAGAATGCTGGTAAGACTTTAAAGTTTTTCTTGGATTTTTCGAGCTTGTAAACATTTACAGATAGGCTATTTTGTTTCTCAAAACTGGCAATCTGTCCTAAGGTCATCGGAAACTGAATCCCTTTCAGCTTCAACACTTCTCTAAAATCTGGGTATTTGCTTAATCTTTGAGGATCTTTTTCAGCTGGAAAGAGAGCTGAAATAACAGCCCATGCGAAGCAAGCCTGGTCATTGTTTTTCACGTTTTATACAAGCTTCTTTACACTTTATTGATGGAGGTAGCTCGATGTATGAAGATCCTAGTTGAGGCGTGAATTTGTTAATGTTAATGCCTAAATTCACTATCTTCTCTAGGGCCCAACCGCTATCTCGTTCTTGGAATTCTTCCAACTCATGCATAATTGGGTTTGAAACCTCAGCGTTGAACCACTGATCCAGATCAGTATCTTTAAAGATGGCAGCGTTGGATGTGGTGAAATACTTGAATTCTTTAACTACTTTATCGCCTTTTACAATTGTAAATTTCCCACAGAAAGCAGCATTAACTTTAATGGCTTCATATTTTTTAAGAGCGTTAT
The DNA here is from genome assembly GCA_917834065.1 of Ceutorhynchus assimilis. Classification (NCBI taxonomy): domain Eukaryota; kingdom Metazoa; phylum Arthropoda; class Insecta; order Coleoptera; family Curculionidae; genus Ceutorhynchus; species Ceutorhynchus assimilis. The sequence continues at coordinate 22,077,660 of OU892278.1, forward strand.
TAATACGTCTCTTGAAAAGTTTCTTGCAGTCTTCGAAAAACGCTTGTGGATCCTTGTGCTTCAAGTTTGAAATCACGCCTGTTCTGATTCTGCTGCTGAAAGCTGAAACTGAATCATCCCAATGCACCCGCTCTCTTGCTCCTTCAGGACGTGCTGAAAGTCCTGCGCCTTTCTTTTGCATATTTTTGAACTGATTCCTCATACTTTTTATATTTCGCAGACATGACTCTAAGTGCTGCTTTTCACCAATGCATGTTGCTTGTTTGATCGCTTTGTTGAGCTTTCTTAGTCCTCGAGTACATTCCTCCAGGCCTTCTTTAGCGATGTTATCATTATATTTTGGCGTGAGTAGCCCCAGGAGAGAGGCTATATGTTTCACTAAATCTGCGAAGAGAGACATCTTCTAATCTGAAATAAAAATAATAGGTTTTAGAATGACGCTTAGTTTTATTTGGGGTATATTTTTTAGAACTTACCGGAAATGGCTAATAATTTTCACAAACTCGTAAATCTGTATAGAAGAGATAGGCTTGCGCGTCTTCACTCTTTGAGGAACTGCAAAGTAATGAATGAAAATTAGCTGTGGCAGAACTATAAGTATCAGAACGGACGGAGGACTGAATGATTTTATGACAGCGACAAAAAAGGCTCCTCGACTATCAGATTTTTGAGAAGGATTTTCATAAGAATCAATGGAAACATGAAGCATATATGGGTTTTCAGCTATTTTGAGCGCTTTTTTTTGTATACAGGTACAAACATTCTAGTTAATAAGCTTTGTGACTTGCTGATCCAGATCTAAACTCGTATGGTTGAGATTACAGGCTCGCTCGAAGTCATCTGGAACTGTATAGAAAGTCCATAGAAATTATAGAAAGGTAAAGCCAAAAGATAGGAAAGGTCCCCCAACTCTTATATTTTTTTTGTATACTCTTTATTCAGATCTAGCCTATGGTTAAATGTTATCTTGAAATCTAAATGTCTGCTGTTTTGTGTTTAGGATTTTCTATACTAAAATATTTACATTCCAATGCATTACCTACTGGGAATATATGTTTGGTAAAAGAATGAATTAAATTGGACCACTAGAAAGTGGATTTATCGAAAAAAACTGGTTACGGTCCTGTTAGCGTATGCTAAATGGCTGGAACTAGTCTTCATTGATGTCAATAATTATTTAGAAGTTTTTGGTAAAAGAATAAATTAAATCGGGCCAATAGAGAGTGGAATATACGAAAAAACTTATTACGGCCCTTTTGGAGTATGCTAAACGGGTAGAACTAGACTTCATTGATGCCACTAATTATTTAGAAATTTTTGGCAGAAGAATAAATTGGATCGGGTCGATAGAACGTTAATTAATTGAAAAAATTGAATACGGCCCTTTTGGCATATGCTAAACGGGTGGAACTAGTCTTCAAATACGCGACTAATTATTTGAAAATTTTTGGTAAAAGAACGAAGTGAATCGGATGGCTAGAAGGCGAAATAATCGAAAAAATAGAATAAGGCCCTAAGAGATCCTGCGCAGATGGTCAAAATCCGGTTTTCAGACATTCCCTTGATAGTTAGGGTTGCGCACACCCCGGAAAAAGCAGCTTTGCTGTCCCCTCCTCAAAAGAGTTATGGTATAGTTAGGTACTTTTTAAAATTTTTGACATCACCCTTTTTTTGGCCCCAAGGATTGTTAGTTGGGTAATAGATAATGTCCAACATGACTGGAAGTATTATGGGGCTATGTGCTGGAATGTTTTTAAATATATGTAGGTAGTTGGTCGGCAGTGAAAATATTCATACATGTTTTGTTTATCATCGACAAAATATAAATGCAAGTTTGAGCTTGTTGTTTTTGCTAGAATGGAAACGCTCATCAGTTATAAGTAAAAATAACCGTGAAATATGATACCCTTGTTTATAAAATTCCCACATTAAACGTCGGCGGCAGTCACGAATTTTCCTTATTTACCACTACATCATCCTATATTAGGACACATCGAACTTTACACTATGTACGCTAGATGGCGCCAACGATCACGTCATACGACGAAAATATTCACAGACACCCTGATGACGTAACGCCTATTATTGTCACAGGTTATATTGTTTATTCTAAATAAAAATAGTTTATCAGTATTGCGGCAGGACGGCTCAAGCAGTGCAATTTCCTATGTGACGCGATTGCTTAATTTTTGGTTTTGTTGGTGAACATGTTGATGTAATTTAACAATATATTATTGATAGGAAATGAATATTTGAAGCAAAAATTCTAGGAAAATCCTTATGGAAAAAACTTGAGACGGAATTATTTTGCAAAAAAATATTTGTATAAATGATGAGTCATGTTGATAATAATAATAACTGTAATAATACTTACGCTTTTGTTAACTCCAACACTGATATAGAAATAGGCGCAATCCAAAAGTTTACTGATCACTTTCAACAAGTCACTCGAACAAGCAGCGATTTTGATTTGAATACTAGCGAAAGCGTTGTAGCTATTAATATGATGTAAATAATAATAAAAAAAATCTCCGGCTTGTTGTCGCTTGTCTCTTATATTGAGACGAGAGACCTCAGCCTTCGGATTGGTTAGAGACTGGTTAGGACTTGCTTATCGCAGGATGCCAGCGTAATAAGCAACAATAAAATTAAAACGATGGCCCATATTTCTAGGAAAAGTTCGCTAGAGTGTGCAGGTGGATACGAAGCTGGTGATTGGCTACAGACTAGTCAGAGCTTGTTTATCGCAGGTCACAGGAAAGTAACAAGTTAAGGTTTCGCTGCGGTTGCAATAAACGTTGACGACCCGATGGCGAAACGATGTTTTTATTATTAGTTACGTCATCATCAGACCCGATGGCTAAATGACGTTTTTATTATTAGTTACGTCATCATCAGACCTGATGGCGAAACGACGTTTTTATTATTAGTAATGTCATCATCAGTACAATGCACCTTGAATGAGGTACCAAGTCACGAGCGGTCAATGACCCCGAACGCAGCGGCGGCTGACCAGTTAGTGCGACCGATGAAAGACACGGGCACTGGCAAGGGGGCGGGGCTTAGTCGCGGCTGGCGGGCTGGACGGATGACCTTGAACGGTACAAAAATTGCCAAATCGGACCTTAGATTTTCTTATGGAGATTTACATGGGAAAATGGCTGATTTTGCGCTCGAACTGTCCTAGCCCCTTTACTAACACTGTCAGCGTTTTATTTGTTGTAATTTTGACTAGATATTTTTTTCTAGCTTGACTACAACAGGAGATCTTAGCGATGACGAAGCATACCCTGGTGATGACTTTTGACTTGTAGATACGTTTCAATAATAATCCACAATTTTTAGTTGTAAACATAATTCCATAGATAACTTCCAGTTTTGTACCTACTTATTTTTATCTTCGCTTCTTTATTCAAAATACATAATAATTCATAAAAAAGGTCTTTATTAATTTTTTTTTCATAATCCTCACTCAAAAGAAACCCGGAAACGCTGTTTCAACTACGGAAATCGGTGAAAGCTTCCGAATCTTGTTAGACGTTGAAGATATCATAAAATTGGCCTAGATATGACAAATTAACATACTCCTCACACAAAAATTAATTTTGGATATTATTTTTGTCATTTTTACCCTCGGGAAACCCGAAAACGTCACATTAAACGTAAAAATCGCTCTAAAAAAAATATGTTGCCTGAAATTCGCCTCAATTCCAAAAATTGGCGCCATTTTCAATCCTAAGAGATGGAACTTCCGGCTCTGCGACCCAATAGGTCTAGGGAACATGTGTACGAAGTAGCACAATTTTAATACGAAGTGCCGTTTGTTTCCACGAGCCGCTCCCACTATAAGTGGTAAGTAAAACCCGCAACGTTCCAAAATATAGGAACATATCATGTTGTTATAGATTGTCTTTGGTTATAGTAACTTTTTTGTCAAAATGTTAAGCTGCGTATCGAGTACCCGCGGCAAACTGTCGAACATTGGCTCGCGCGGCAGCCGCGCTCAATGGATACTACTTGCCGCGCGAGCCAGCCCGTGCTCGAATACGCCGTGGTGCGAACCAAGTTCTGTCGGTTTTTGGAGCGCGGCAAAGGAAATGCTCGCACCAAGTTGAGACGCTTGTGTCGTTATTCGAGTTGGATGGCGCGGCAAAATGACGTTTTGCGGCAGGCTACTCGTGTACGTGAAACGTCAATGATTGCTTCGTGAAAACTAAACAAACATCTGGATCGCATGCCGCGAGCGGCAGCCGCTTTACCAAAATTCGTGTCTCAAGTGGCTCGCGCGGCAAATGTAGTAGTACGGGATACGAGGCCTATTTCATCAAATCATTTTACACCGTCTTGCATTGTTATCATCAGTTAGATAACATGATGCTGAAACGCACCTGTACGGGGAAATAGATGGGAGTGGGGGATTTCGCTGAAAAAAAATTTCCAGAAAATGTCGTCATAAACAGGGAAAATATATAATTATACACCGTCTTGCATTTATTTATTGAGTTAATTTGTACACAAACAAAATTGGATCAACACATGCAAGACGTTTTCATGGAGGTTTTGGGGTTGTTATATTCGATAGAAATTGTCAATTTTTCAGAGGGGTGAAATATCATTTCACACCACCTCATTATTGATTTAGATTAAAGCTTGAATGTAGAATAGCCACTGGATACTGATGCAAGACGTCCTGTGGAGGGATAACGGACTGCAAGACGGAGGTCAATGTGTTGTCTTATGAAGGAGTGAGAAATCATTTTACACCGTCTTGCACTGATACTAATGGGAAAAACAGAACACATTGATAACATTTAAAAAAATACAAGACGTTCTAAATGGAAAGAAAGGACTGCAAGACGGTGATGAAGTTGACTAATTTTGACGGGGGTAAATCCATCAGGTACAAATGTGAATACTACTCCAAATTACAAATTACGCACAATAATTTTAGATATTTTTGCTTTTACCACGTAGAATAATTCTATTTTGCAAAATTCTCTTAATATGTATATTTGAATGACTCTACGGACATCAAAAAAAAAAGGTTGAAAATTGTTCTTTTTCTGACAGCTTATAATCATTTTTTTTTTTTTTTGAGGTGGATATGTCATAACACCTAACGGATTGTAAGTAGGTATT